>CM028138.1:307279642-307906428 GCA_016271365.2 Neoceratodus forsteri | reverse complement strand
CAGGGAGCATTCAAACAAGCTCCGGGAAAGCTTTTAGGAACCCCCATTTGCAAGGGGGTTACACCAGAAATACTCTGATTGTTGTACATTTATATGCTGTTCCCACACTGCTTCCTACACCAGCAAAAAAAAGACTGCATTGTCATCACACAGAGTGTGCCCCCCCCCATTGTTTTGTACCATGGCCTCCTCTCTTCCTCTTTCTGTCCACCACCACTGCCAAACTAGAGGATACCAGAACAGCAAATGTTCAGTCAAGCAGTCCTAGCTCTTCACACACAATAGCCAATGTCATCATGACCTCACCACCACCCACAGGGCAATTAACAGTCAGGCAGAGAAATACACTCTCAACCCCCACCCTGTGAACAGCTGGAGACCTGCACTTCTGGAGATTTTCTTACAGTGTCAAGTGAGCCAGTGGCACATCTAGAATTTCTTTGGGGAGGGTCTACACAAACCTAAGAGTTTTTAAAAGTATTGATTTTAACATGCTCTGCCCCAACAATAACAGTTTTTTTTTAAACACATTGTCCTTTCATTAACCCAGGGGAAACTACACAGGCATAACACCATAGAAACATGGAAACATAGTCATTTGCTGTCAGAAAAGGATCCCTTGGCCAATCCAGTCTGCCCATTACCCCCACTCTTACTATCTTTATGCCATGCCATTGTTTCTTTTGTTAAGCCCCATGTAGTTGTACCATGCCCTCTTGAATTTGCTCACTGAATCTACTCCTACCACCCATTCTGGCAACCTATTCCAGGGACCCACCACTCTCTCAGTGAAGAACTGCCCCCTCACATTTCCTCTAAATCTGCTCCCCCAACTTAAGTGCATGTCTCCTAGTTGATTTGTTTTTACTCATCTTGAATATGCTTCCTTCCCTCACCTTGTTTATTCCCTACAGATATTTGAAGGTTTCTACATATCTCCCCTCTCCCTCCTTGTCTCGCGTGTATAAGTTTAGTTCCTCCAGTTGTTCCTTGTATGACCTCCTTTGTAGTCCCTGAACCATTTTGGTTGCCCTTCTCTGGACCCTCTCCACCCTGTTTTTGTCACCCTGTGTGGCCTCCAGAACTGAACCCCGTATTCTGGATGGGGTCTGACCATAGTGTTGTATAGTAGCATGATCACCTCCTCCCTCCTACTTGTAATGCCCCTCCCTATGCATGCCAACATTCTATTTGCCCTCCCCACTGTGTTGTTGCTTTGGTTCCCAACCTTCAAGCTATCCGAAATGATGATCCCCAGGTCCCTTTCCTGCTCTGTTGCCTCAAGTTCCTCCCCTCCCAGCCAGTATTTTGCCCTTGGGTTCTTTCCCCTATGTGTATAATTTTGTATTTCTTTGCATTAAAGTGCATTTGCCGTTTCCGTGACCACTCTTCCAGCCTGGACAGATCCTCCCTCATTCTTTCCACCCCTCCTGGTATGTCCACCCTGTTACAGATCTTCGTATCATCTGCAAAGAGACACACCTTCCCAACCAGGCCCTCTGAAATGTCCCCAATGTACGATAAACAGCATGGGACCCAACACAGACCCCGGGGGAACCCCACTCATCACCCCCCTTCCGTGGAGTGCACCCCATTTACCATCACTCTCTGAGTTCTATCTACCAGCCAATTCTCCACCTAGTTTGTTAGTTTGCTCCCTACCCCTAAGCTACGTAACTTGCTTATCAGTCTCCTGTGAGGGACAGTGCTGAAGGCCTTTCTGAAGTCCAGACAGGCCACATCCACCACCTTCCCTGATCACTTATCTCTGTTACTCCATCAAAGAATTCAGTCAGGTTGGTCTGACATGACATTCCACCTGTGAACCCATGCTGCTTGTCATCTGTGAGCCCCCCTTCTCCAAATATTGTGCCAGCCTTTCCTTTATAAGTGCCTCCATCAGCTTACCCACCACAGAGGTAAAACTGACTAGACGATAGTTGCCAGGCTCTTCCTTCCCTCCCCCTTTGTGAAGTGGCACCACATCAGCCCTTTCCAATCCCCAGGGATGCTCCCCTTGTCTAGGGACAGATGAAATAGCTTGGTGAGTGGTGACGTAAGTTCCTCCCTCAACTCCTTGAGCACCCTTGGGGGGGGGGATTGCATTGGGGCCCATTTATTTATTTCATTTATTTAGAATATCGGAATTGCAAACCTTTGAGTCATAGACTCATTTCCAAAGGCTCCACATCAGTTACAAAGCAAGCTACATCAAGACACAGGTACAGAGTGGACATTTAAGCAGATATCAGAGGGTGATGTGGCCTGTACAAAATGTTAGCTAAGCAGGGTGGGGGAAAAACATAGTTACATAGGTACAAAGGTACAAACATGTTAGCAACTCAGTGGAATGTGGCCTATACAAGAGGTTATTTAAGCATGGTCCCTGTGACCAAGGGACTAGTTGTAGACAAAGGAAACAGTGCAGTCAGGAAAGATCAGACTTTGTCATAGCACAAATTCAGAAGTAGTACTATAATGCTTACAGGCTCAGGCTATCAGGTGGCAGATAGTACGGCTAAGGGCAGGTACAGGAGCAGGTAATGAGGAGGTGGTTTCTGAGGGCTGCCTTAGAAGGACCCAGTTTGGTGAGGTTAGTGACAGATGGAGGGAGGGCAATGTAGAAGGTGGGGGCCCTGACCATAAATGACCTCTGTGCCAGGGTTGTCTTGACTCTGGGGATTAGCATGGAGGCAGTGCTAGTACTGCAAGTGTTTACTGGGTGCTCTTTGGTAGTAAGGGATGCCTTGTCCATCTTTAATTTTCCTAATTCCTTTAAAACCCTACCCTCTGTATAGGGGCTTGTGTCCTTCTCCCTGCCCACCCTTTCCCATACTACCTCTGTTTTTATATAGAATGATCTATGCACTCCAGGAATTCCTATTTTAACCTTTCAAATAATATATTTTATTAAGATTTATTTTTGTACCATACATGCTCCAAAGCTTTGTATTTAGGTTGGAAGGACATGCTGGGTGGGATAAGAGTGGGACTACATGGATGGCATTGGCTGGCATGGTCCATTTAGAAGAGCTTCTCCAGATTCTAGGTCTGATGGCTGCAGTGATAGAGCTAGTGCTGTGGACTCAGTTTTATATGCGACCTGTTCAGAACAGCATGTTGGAGGTATGGTTAACAGCTTTGGAGGACTACTGGGCTCTGATTCCACTATCTCGAAGGATTCTGCAGTCGCTGGCATGTTAAAAGAACCCCAATAACCTCAGCAAGGCAGTTGTCCTGGAAGTTCCAAAAGAAGTGATTCTGATGACTGATGCCAGTGTGTTGGGCTGTGGAACAGTACTGGATCAAGTCCCATTTCAGGGGGCCTGGAACCCCTGGGAACAGCAGCTCCAGATAAATGTGTTGGAAATTACAGCAGTGTGCCTTGCTGTTCTTCACTTTTGTAGCCAGGGGCCGTGAAGGTAAGGTCAAACAATGCTGTCACTGTGGCATGCATAAACAATCAAGGAGACATGAGAAGCCAAGATATTCTAGCGGAAATGACAGAAGTCCTGCAGTGGGCAGAGAAAATCCTTCTGTCTCTCTCTTCAGTTCATCTGGCAGGGGAACTAAATGTGCAGGCCGATTAGCCAAGCTGAGACAGAGTCCATCCAGGGGAATGGACCCTGGACCCAGAGGTGTTCAGTCTTCTGTACAGAAGGTTCGATTGGCCTCAGATAGATCTCTCTACATCAAAGGAAAATGTTTAGATACTGAGGATCTTCTTCAAGGTTATCTCCCTCCATTGAGCCACATCATGGAACCATAAGTCGTTGGTGTCGGAATCACCCAGAAAGTTTTTGCAGGCTGGGGCCACCCATGTTGATGTGCCTTATTGTTGCCTATATAATGTTGGTGTCCCAAGCATGCCTCAGTTCTTTCTCATGCCATCAACCACTAGTCAGTCCACCACTGTGGAAGAACACCATTGAACTTTTGCAAGTATTTCACTGACGCTATACACTTACTTCTTTTTTTTTATATTCAACATTTTATTCAAAAAGTGGTTTTCAGTTTTACAAACAATACAGGACAGCAACGTACAACAGCGGATAAAAAGAGGTGGAGTTACACATTACAGGTCATCTTATATTAGGATATAAGGATATTAGGATTGAGTGCATGCCTGGGATATCGGCGCTAAAAGCCTTGTGTCTTGTATACTCCCTATCCAGAAAACATAAGGGGATCACACACATTGTGTTGCATCTTGGCACAAATGATCTGGCGGATAGCAGTCTCAAGGAAATGCAAGCCAGAGTCTGGAAGCTGGATAATAAATCTGTCTCTTTTTCAGAAGTACTTCCAGTACCAAAGGCCAGCACGGATAGAAAAATTAGAACTGATGAATTTAATGTATGGTTAAGGTGGTGGTGTAGTGAACAAGGGTTTGGATTGGTGGGGGGATGGGGTAGGACATGGGATAATGCAGAAGAAAAAATTACTCACCTTGGTAATTGTGTTTCTTCTAATGGAGTCTTGCTGTATTCTGACATTTTGCAGTTAGCCCCAGCACTTGAACTGCTCCGGAGAGGAAAGAGTTAACTCTATGCCAAAGCATAGAACGTTGAGCTCGAGCTCGGTTCAGACCTTTGTCTGCTGCACTTTGAAGTGTAACTGTCAGATTCTTACGAGCTAACACTAACTAACTACCCCCACTATGTGGAAATTGTAAAATTTACTAGCCAAAAAGGGAACCAGATATTTTGGATCCCCAAAAGACTCAAGTCGAGAAATCCAAAACAAAAACTAGGTAATGAACAAATAGAATTATCAAAACATATAAATAACCCACTCCCCGTTTAAAAAGAGAAGAATGCCAAGTACACCCCTGAGGTGCAACACTGCGCCTGCCAGCCCACTTCCCAAAAACCAGGTTCTGAGAGGGAAGGCAGGAAGGGAGGTCAGAATACAGCAAGACTCCATTAGAAGAAACACAGTTACTAAGGTGAGTAATTTTTAGTTCAAACAATATGAAGTCTTGCTGTATTCTGACATTATGCAGACTACCAACAGTACCTCCATGGAGGAGGGTATCGAACCTATTTTGGGAATAGGCTCTGCAGTATTGCTGTACCAAACCTAGCATCACTCCTAGCCTGGATATCCAGAGTAATGCTTGGTGAATGTATGGACTGTTTTCCAGGTGGCTGCTTTGCATATCTCTAATAAGGGTATATCTCTGGCAGCAGCCAGAGAAGCAGCTGTACCTCTAGTCGAATGAGCTCTCAGGCCTGAGGGGGGTACCTTGCCTATCTTTTCATAGCAGAATTGTATACAAGAGATGATCCACCTGGCAATAGTTCTCTTAGTAGCAGGTTAGCCTTCCCCACTTCACCATAAGTGAGGAACAACTGGAGGGAGTCAAACCTAAGTGCCTTATTACGTTCAATGTAATAACTAAGAGCCCTTTTAACATCCAAACTGTGTAATCTTCTCTCTCCTGAAGAAGAATGATCAGTGAAGAACACAGGAAGAGACATGGATTGGTTCAGATGAAAATCTGAAACCACTTTGAGTAAGAACCTCCTATTGGTTCTAAGGACCACCTTATCTCTATGGAATGAGATAAACTCAGGCTCCACTGACAGAGCTTGCAGTTCACTGATACGCCTGGCAGAGGTAATAGCTACCAGGAACACAGTTTTCCAAGTCAAGTACTTAAGTTCTGATGAGGTGGCCAAAGGCTCAAAAGGGGGTTCCATAAGCTGAGCGATGCAAACATTAAGATCCCAAGCAGGAGTAGGATCCCTAAAGGGGGGGGATTGGTATGAAGCAATCCTTTGAAGAATTTACAGAAAACAGGGTGAGATGCCAGTGAGGAGGGCTTTCCCACTGACAGAAACAGCTGACAAGTGTACTTTGAGGGTAGCTAGTCTGAGGCCTAAGCCATTAAGATGAACCATGTAATCCAGAACTGTAGACAAGTCAGCAGTATCTGGGGATATGTGCTTATTAGAACACCAAATGCTGAATCTTTTCCATTTGGAGTTGTAAGTTTTTCTGGTGCAGGTTTTCGAGAGGCTTTGAGAATATCCAGAACCCCTTGAGACAGATGCAAATTTGCATATTCTAGCTCTTCAAGAGCCATGCCTTGAGATTGAGAGACCGAAGGTTGGGGTACCAAAGCCTCCCCTGAGAAGAGATTAACAGGTTGTGATTCCTGGGGAGAGATAGGGGAAGATGGACTGCTAGGGACAGCAACAGGGGATACCAAGGATGTCTGGCCCAGTCTGGAGCAATTAGAATCACTTTGCAAGATTGTGACCTTATCTTGACCAGGACTTTGAACAGTAGAGGAAAAGGAGGAAAGGCATACAGAAATGTCCCCTCCCAATCCAGAATTAGAGCATCCAGGGGGACTGAACCCAAGACTGGGGGTCTATAACAAAAGAGGGGAAGTTGGTGATTGCCTGTGGCTACAAAGAGATCTATCTCTGGAGTGCCCCACCTTGAAAACAATCACTTTTAACACTAGGGGATCCAGGGACCATTTGTGATGTCCCTGGGTTATCCTGCTCAATGCATCTGCTAGCACATTGTCCTTCCCTGGAAGGTGGACTGCTACCAGAGAGGTCTGTAGAGAATAAGCCAGGGACCATAATTTCATGGCATCCATGCACAAGGCTGTAGACCGAGTGCTTCCCTGCTTGTTGATATACCACATGGTGGTGGTGTTGTCTGTCCTGACTTGAACCACCTTGTTCTGTACTGAGTCCGAGAAGGCTTGTAGAGCCAGGTACACTGCCCTGAGCTCCAGAAGATTGATGTGGAGAAGAGACTCCTGAGGGGACCACACTTCCTGAGCTGTGAGGGCTCCCAGATGAGCTCCCTACCCCAGGAGAGAAGCATCCATGGTTAGAACCACAGAATGAGACTGAGTGATGAATGGGACCCCTTGCCTGAGGTTGTCCTGATCCAACTACCATTGGAGAGCCTGGATCAGAGTCTGAGTCACTGGAATTAGTTTGGTTAGAGGATCTTTTTTCTGAGACTAAAAAGCCCTCAAATGGAACTGGATGTCTCTCATCTGAAATCTGGCCCCTTGGACCACTGCAGTGGAAGCTGCCATGTGGCCCAGGAGTTGAATGAAATGCCTTGCTGGTCGAGACACCAGAAGGTGGAAAGAAGAAGCCAGCTCTATAATGGCCTTTACCCTTGCCAGAGGGAGAAAGGCTCTTGCTTTGACAATATCCAACTCTACCCCTATCAAGGTCAAGAGTTGCACTGGCTCGAGAACTGATTTGGGAAGACTGAGGAGGAATCCTAGAGAAGTGAACACTTGTCGGGTCACTTGCAAATTTGACTTGATTTGGTCTGGAGACTGACCCACAATGAGCCAGTTGTCCAGGTATAGGAATATGGAAATGTTTTGTCTCATTAGAAAGGCCACTACTACTCCTACGCATTTTGTAAACACCCTTGGAGCTGATGTTAGGCTGAAGGGCATTGCTTTGAACTGATAATGGCCTGAAGGCTGTTTGAACCTGAGGTACTTTCTGTGGGAGCACCTGATGGGAATGTAAAAATAGGCATCCTTTAGGTCCAGGGAGGCTAGCCAGTCCCCTGGCCTTAGAGAGGGAAGAATTATTCCCAGAATCACCATTTTGAATTTTGGCTTTACTAGGTACTTGTTTAAGTATCTTAAATCTAGGATGGGCCACCACACCCCTGTTTTTTGGGGGGGTAAGAAAGTATCCGGAGTCCAGACCTTTGCCCTGTGAGGTGTAGGAACTTTCTCTATGGCTCTGAGAGCCAGCAGAGATGAAACCTCTGCCTCTAGGGCAATAGTTTCGGAGATGTTTGCAGGTGGAAAGGACCTGACCCTCAGCTTTGGAAATTTTTTGAAGCTGAGGGCCAATCCCTGGCTCACTACCTCCAGGACCCACTTGTCTAAGGTAACAGACTTCCAGTCCTGGAAGTAGTAAGCCAGCCTGCCTCCTATAGGAATTGGGGAGTCGATCTGGGCTAACACATCATGGTGTCTGCTTGGCAGGAGCCTTAGACTGAGAGGAGGATGCAGCCCTGCTCATCCCCCTTCAGCCTCCCCCTCTGAAGAACCCCCTCTGAGGAAAAGGAGAGGAGGCCTGTGCCTGGTAGAAAGGCCTGTGAAAGGGCCTGCCCCTGCCCCTAGATTGCTGCTTCTGAGGAGTTGCCTGCCTTTCCTTGCCCTGTGCACTCCTGTAGGTGGTCCTGTATTCATCCATCTTCTTCATATAATTCTGTCTGCTCCCCAAACCAAGAATTCTCGATGACAGGGAAATCCATGGCCTTAGCCTGGATGTCCTGTGATAGGCTAGTACATCTGAGCCAAGCCAGTCTCTGAAGAGCCACAGATGTAGCCATGACTCGTGATGACACATCATTGGAGTCCACAGCAGCATGAAACTGGATTTTTGATGCCTCAATCCCATCAGCAGCCACCTCCTCCAGCTCCTTGGCAAGCTGGGGGGAAGCCTGTTTAGCCAGTTCCAGAACAGTATCCCATCTGGACTTCTGGTATCTGGCTGTATAGGCCATATAGTTAGCCTGCCTGAATCCCAAGGAAGATGCCATGTACTGTTTTTTTAGCCATGGCATTCAGCTTTCTGGAGTCTATATCTGGGTGTGTGAAGCCAAGGGTATGTTAGCCTTATCACAGGCTGCAGCCTGCATGACCCCAACATGGTACAAGTACTCCGTACCTGGGCCTGACAACATATACTTCTTGTCCATTCGCCTGTCCACAGGAGGTAAAGAATTTGGAGTCTTAAGTAACTTCTGTGTCTGTTTCCCAAAGGATTTGTGAAGGGGAATAGACAATCTCTTGGACTCTGGGACTTCCATCATCTCCACATAGTCAGGCTCCTCTTGCTCCTCGGCAGCTTCATCCAGAGGGAGCTGGAGGGTCTCTGCCACTTTTTTGTAGAACATAAAGTGGGAAGGGGACTCAGAAAGCCTAGGAGGGGAAACACCAGAAGGTCTGTCTGGGGAGATATCCGGTTCTATGGGCTCATCCAAACCTTCCACACCATCATCATCATCATCATAATCTTCATCCCCCTCCAAATGTGGTTCGTAATAGTCTTCTGGGGAATAATCCTGAACCGGGGGAACCGACCGAACAGAACGCCTACTGGGAGGCGTCGGATCAGCCAGAACCGAACGGAGTGATTCAACTATACTAATCGCTCTGGCAATTTCCTCGGCGGTTGGATGATGCGGTTCTGGATCCAAACCGGCCGATTTCTGTTTTTTCTTTGTTTTTGCTGGAACCGACCCCTCAGGATCGGCTCTCCATTTGCCCAAGGGAGTCTCGCCCAGGTCAGTGAGCACTCCCTCAGGTTCGGCTGGAACCGAACCGGGCTGGCCATCCGGGTCAGCAGACTTCTCGACCCCGTTTTCCCTAAGCCTGCCCAATCTTTTATCCAGGGTGGCCTTAGGAAAATTTTTACATATTTGGCAGTCTGAATCAAGGTGGTCAAACCCCCAGACAATAAACACAGGTAGTGTGGGGATCAGCCTTAGCAAAGGCCTCCCCACACTCACTGCAGTGTTGAAACCCAGTGGGCCCGGTTTTTCTCTTGGGTTTCTCAGACAAAGTCATCCTACAACTTACCCTTTTTTCGGCAACAGCCAGGCAAGACCCCTTATCGGTTCCTAATCATGTCACAGGGGTTGGAAAAAAAAATAAAATAATTTTTTTTTAGAACCGATAAGGACCAGAACCTCACACTAAATTCAGAACTCAAAGAAAAACACAAGAAAAATAACAGACAACCGGTTCAGCCAAACCGATTGAAAATATTACTTTTACAATTTCCACAAATTCAGCACTAGTCCACTACCTAAAGTACTTACTATACCGCAGACAGGGATCTGAATCGAAAAATAAATGAAAATAGCGGTTTAAAACCAATTTTACTGGACTGAACCGATAGAAAAGGAGAGATATCCGGAGCGACTGTTCAGTTAGGCAGAGTAAAGAATCTGACGGTTACACTTCAAAGTGCAGCAGACAGAGATTTGAACCGAGCTCGAGCTCAACGTTCTATGCTTTGGCATAGCGTTAACTCTTTCCTCTCCGGAGCACTTCAAGTGCTGGGGCAAACTGCATAATGTCAGAATGCAGCAAGACTTCATGTTGTTTGAATTTTATGCTCCAGATGGATTACACTTAAGCAGAGCTGGCACAATGGTCCTGAGTGAAAAATTATACTACTTTGTAAGGTAACAGTTAATTTTAAACTGATTAGTGGGGGAGCAGCAAGGAATAGTCTTGCTAGTAATCCCCACTTGTAATATTGTAGGCAAGTTAATAGGCTGTAGCAAGAAAGTACGATGTTCAAGGTGGAAAGGGCTGTATGTAAATGCCAGAAGTCTGGGAAATAAAATGGTGGACCTACAGACAATGATGGTGGATGAATACCTCAATACTGTAGCTATAACAGAGACCTGGTGGTCGGAGCATCAGTCCTGGGAAGTTAGTGTTCCGGGATACAGGCTGTTCAGAAGGGACAGGGTGGGCAGAAAGGGGGAAGGGGTGGCATTATATGTCAAGGAGACCATTAAAGCAACTGAAGGACAGGATGAATACAGTGAGGCAGAATTTCTCTGTGTCACATTAGAAAACAAACCTGGAGCCATAGTAAAAATAGGAGTGATATATGGACCTTCAAATCAGGGGGAGGAGTTAGGCAAATGATGCAAGTGATTAAAATGATGTCAGACAAAGGGGAGTTTGTACTACTGGGGGACCTTAATATGCCAGATGTAGAATGGGGAATTCCAAAGGCAACATCAGCCAGGAGCAGGGAGATTCTTGAAGCACTGCAGGGATCGTATCTACAGCAGCTGGTTAAGGAGCCCACGGGGGGGGGGATATTTTGGACGTGGTACTCACAAACGGGGATGGTGTTGAAGAGGTTATCATGGGAGACTGTCTGGGTACAAGTGATCACAAGACAGTAAGTTTCAAGATACAAATAGGGAAGATAGCAAATAAGACCAGTACGCAGGTTCTAGACTTCAGGAGGGTGAACTTTAAAAGAATGAGGGAGATTTTAAGGGAGGGAATGAAATGCAGTGACCAGATAGAGGATGTAGAGGAATTGTGGAAATGTATTAAGGAGATGTTGTTAAAAGCACCTGAACGATGTATAAAGAGGGTAGGAAAAAGCAAGAAAAGAAGACGGCCTCTTTGGTTTAATAGGGAGGTTGTAAGGGCAATAAGAGATAGGATAGCTTTCAGAAGATATAAGAAAACTCAGACGGTGATAGAGTAAATTATAAGGAGGAACTGAAACAGGCAGGGAAATTGATTAGGAGAGCAAAAGCAGAAACAGAAGAGAGAATTGCTAAACATGCCAAATTAGGAGATAAAATTTTTTTTTAGATATGTGGGGGGGAAGAGGAGGTCAAGACAGGGGATTGTGAGTTGGGGGGGTCTAAGGTTGAGGAGGACCTTGAGAAAGCTGAGGTTTTAAATAGTTAATTTTGCTCTGCATTCACAGCGGAAGGGGATGGAAAGGGACCTGAGTTAAAGAAGAAGGGAGGAGATTAATGTGGGGTGGATCAAAGTCCATTAAGTGAGGAAAGAGTTAAGGAAGAACTTGGAAAATTAAAGATAGACAAAGCAGTGAGGCCGGATGGTTTGCATCTAAGGGTTCTTAGGGAGTTGAGGGATAAGTTGGCAACACATTTAGTGAAGTTATTTAACTTGTCCCTAGATACAGGGTGTGTTCTGAGTGACTGGAGGATGGCAGATGTAGTACCACTACACAAGGGAGGCTGCAAGGAGGAGGCAGGGAATTACAGACCTGTCAGCCTCACATCTGTGGTGGGCAAGGTGATGGAGGTGCTAATAAAGGAAAGAGTGGTAAAATACTTAATGGACAATGAACTATTAGATGAAAAGCAACATGGATTCACTAGTGGGAGATCTTGCCAAACAAATCTGATGGAATGTTTGACAGGGTAACGAAGGTGGTTGATCAAGGAGGGGCAGTTGATGTTGCCTACCTGGACTTCAGCGAGGCCTTTGATTCTGTCCCTCACCGCAGGCTGGTAAATAAGACAGAGAATCTGGGGGTGGGCAGAAAATAACTAGATGCGTGGAAAACTGCCTGAAGGATAGAAGTCAGAGGGTGGTGGTAAATGGTGTACATTCTGGGGTAAGGAAGGCTACGAGCAGGGTTCCTCAAGGGTCTGTACTAGGACAAATCTTTTTTAACCTTTACTGTGTCAGAGGAAATTGAAGGGAACATGTGTCTGTTTGCAAATGATGCAAAGTTATGGAATAGGGTCGACACTGAAGGAGGGGGTTGAGGCCATGAGGAGAGATTTGAGTATACTAGAGAAATGGTCAGAAACATGGCAGCTGAAGCTCAGTACAAAGAAGTGTGCGGTGATGCCTATATGGTGTAAAAATCGACTGGCCAAGTACTCACTGAGGGGAGAGCAGATAAAGCAAACAGAACAGGAACGGGATCTGGGGATTATAATATCCAACAACCTTAGGGTAAGTGATCAATGTAGTAAGATGGTTGGCAAAGCAAATAGAATAATGGTGTGCATAGGAAGGGGCATAACTAGTAGGAAGAGGGAGGTGCTGATGCCATTATAAAAGACCATGGTTAGACCACACCTGGAGTACGGGGTACAGTTACATATATATGAACATACGAATGTGCCAGCAGAAACAGACCACCCGGCCTATCTAAGTCTGCTTGAGTGTGCAGCTAGCACTCCTAGTTTGCAGTTGCCCCATCCCCCCTCCCCTTTGTTGTCCCACTGCCACCCCACCTCCCCCACCCTCACTCTCCCTGTTCTCTGTCCCATGCCCTTTTGAAGCTGTTCACAGATTTACATGATACCACCATTCTAGTAGTGTGTTCCATTTTGCTATCACCCTCTCTGATGAAATAGTGTCTCCTCATTTCCCTCCTGAATCTTCCCCTCTGTTCTTAGGCCATGCCCCTGGTGACCCTCCCCTCCTTAGCTTAAAAACCCTGACTGCCCCATTCTTACTGATTCCCCTCAGATACTTGAATGTCTCTATCATGTCCCCCCTGTCCCTTCTGTCCTCCATGGTGTACATATTCAGGTCTCCCAGCCTGCTGTCATAGTCTCTCCCCTCCATTCCACATATCATCTTTGTTGCCCTCCTCTGCATCCCCTACAGTAGCCTGATATCACACTTTAGGTATGGCCTCCAAAACCGCACACAATACTCTAAGTGCGGCCTTACCAGCGACCTGTAGAGGGGCAAGATCACTTCTCTTCGCCTGGACGAAAAAAACCTCGCTATGCACCCCAGCATTTTGTTTGCTTTCATAGCCGCTCTCCTGCACTGAGCAGTGTTGTTCATGGTCCCTGTTATCATTACCCCTAGGTCCTTCTCCTCTTCAGTGATCCCCAGCTTAACCCCCCCCAGCCAGTATTCTCTCCTTGGGTTCTTCACCCCAAAGTACATAACCTTACACTTCTTTGCATTGAACCCCAGCTGCCACCTCTCTGACCACTCCTCTAGCTTGCTCTGGTCCCCCTGCAGCTGCTTCCATCCCTCCTCTCCATCCACCACAGCTCTGATTTTGGTGTCGTCAGTGAACAGACTTACCTTGCCCACCACCCCGTGTGCAATGTCTGATATGAAGAGCCCAAATAATACTGGCCCCACTACAGAGCCCTGTGGCACCCCACTCGCCATTGGTCTTGGGGTTGAGAGCTCCCCTCTCACCACTACCCATTGCAGCCTCCCTCTCAGCCAGCTTGTAATCCAGTTCCTCATTTTTGCCCCTACCCCTACACCAGTTAGCTTCCTCCCAAGCTGCCCATGAGGCACAGAATTGAAGGCCTTGCTGAAGTCCAAGTAAAGAACATCCACCGCATGACCCTTATCCACCTCACCTGTCACCCAGTCATAATATTGTATCAGGTCTGTTTGACAAGACTTCCCTGAAATGAACCCATGCTGCCTCACATCCTGGAGGCCATTGTCCTCCAAGTATGACACCAGTCTTTCCTTTAGTATAATTTCCATGAGTTTGCACACTATGGAGGCAAGACTTACTGGACAATAATTACCCGGTTCATCCCTTGGTCCGCTCTTGTGTAATGGTACTACATGTGCCATCCTCAAGTCCAGTGGCACACATCCCGACTCTAGTGAGGTGCTGTAGAGATCCTACCAGCAGCTCTGCCAATATCTCCGCCATCTCCCTCAGCACCCTGGGGTATATACCATCTGGCCCTGGTGCCTTGTCTACCTTCAGTGCCCTCAGTCCCTCTAGGACTCTACTTGCCTCAGTTCTTCCATCTGTCGCCTCCTCTCACCCTCCCAGCCCATGATGGTAGCGGTCCCCCCTTTTCTTCCATTAAAACTGAACAAAAGTATTCATTCAGTGCTTCTGCCTGCTCCTCCCCCTTTGCCATCCACTCTCCACCCCTTTTTATCCTCAATATTGTCTCCTTGCACTTCTTTTTCTCCCTGATGTATCTGAAAAAGTCTCCCCCGTTAATTCCCTGCGCTAATCTCAGCACCCTGAGGGCCTTGGCTTCTCTCATTTTCTGGTCACCTCCCTGGACCATCTTGCATACTCCTCCCTGTCCCCTTCCTTCCCTGTCCTCCTATACCTCTGGTGCGCCTCTCATTTTGCTCTCACGACCTCCACTACCTCACTGTTCAACCAGCATGGTTTTCTTGCTCTACTCCTCTTACTGTGTGTCTTGATGCAGGCTTCTGTTGCCTCTGTAATCCCCCATTTAATAATATCCCATTTCTGCTTCACATCCATCTCCTGCCTTATGTCCTCCAGTTTCCCTTTCAGTACTTCCTGCATCCTCCCAAAGTCTGCCCCCCCCGAAGTTTACCACCCAAGTAACTGATTTCTCTGGCTCCCCACACATCATGATATTAAACCACACCGTTTGGTGATCGCTGTCAGCTACTGGGTCCTCCACCGTTGTTTCCCTTACTGCCTCCCCATTCAACAATACCAGATCTAAAGTGTTCTTTAGCCTAGTAGGTACACTAACCAACTTCTAGAGGCCTCATTTAAGAAAGAACATAGATGTAATAGAAAAGGTTCAGAGAAGGGCAACAAAGATGGTGCAGGGTATGCAAGGGAAATCATATGAAACAAGACTGAAATAATTAAATCTGTATCCACTGGAGTTTAGAAGAGAGAGAGGAGACATGATAGAGGCATTCAAGTATGTGACGGGGATAAATAAAATGAGGAAAGGAAGTCTATTTAAAAGGAAAAGTCAGAGTTAAAACACAAGGTTATACTTTAAGATTGGAAGGAGGAAGATTTAAAGGTAATGCAAGGGGGTGTTATTTCACTGAGAGGGTGGTTGAACCCTGGAACAGATTACCTGAGGAGGTGGTAGGTGTCAAAACGGTGAAGGGATTCAAGAGAGCGAGGGACAGACATATGGGGTTGGTTATAGGACAGAGGATAGGCTCCTTGTACACCAGTGACAAGTAGGGAAGGGGGAGATCTGCAGACTGGATGGGCCAGGATGGTCCTTTTCTGCTGACACATTACTATGATACTGTGATCTTCAGGCTACAATGACAGCTTCAGGTATTATCATGCACAGTTCTTGGGTGACAATAAAAACACTATTATTGTCTCCTCCCACCGGTGACCATGGACCCCCTTCCAAATATGTACCCCACGGGCTGCCCAATGGCTCAATGGTAGCACTACATGTTTCCACACTGGTAACCTTGGTTTGAGAGTGAGCCCCAGGTCTGCATGGGTCTGGTGCACAGGCTGGGGAGTGCTCCCAATGGGAGCGCAAGCCAGCTGGGAAGGGAGACAGCACAGATCCAGTGCAGTAGCAGCCACTCACAGTGAGCTTGCTCCTTTGGAAGGGTGGCGCATATCCAGTGTGAGCTACTGTGACCAAGACCATCGGAGGTTACGCCAGATGTCTGGGGTAGTGGGTGGAACTAAGAGAAAAAACGGGAAAAAGCACATGTGCATGACTGCCGAGTGTGACCGCTCCCTCAGTCCCCAGGTCCTGCACCATGTGGATCCCTGCCAACTTGATGATGGGGGGAACAGTGACAGGGCTGGAGACTGGCCAGTAGACCTGCTGGCAGGAGTAGGTGGCGGATGGGGCCAAACATCTCTATAGAAAAACAAATATGTACCACATATAAAGAAAGCACTCAAAACACCCCCACCCTGCTATCCCACCATATAGCCCCAGCAAGTCTAATCATGGGACAAATTCAGGGTCTACCTCCATCTGATAAAGTACCCATCTTCTCCAGAATTCCTCATTTTTAACTTGTTTGTCCTGTATGGAAGTCATCAGAGTTTCCATTTGACATATATTGATATAACATGGGTTCCTAAAATACTGTCTTGTGATTCTTCCAACCAGTCACTGGACCATTGATTAATTTCTGATATACCCACAGTTGCATGTTCACATGGCTTTATTTCACAGTTTCTTTAGGTATAACTCCAAAAAACATTGCCCATGGTATAAGAGGATTAACCCACTCCAGGGTATGGGTTTACTGAGCAGTAATCTACGCCTGGGTGGTTGAAATCACTCGGCTTTGCCTCATGATTCCAACCTTCCCAGACATGGATTAAGAAAGCAATAAAACACTACAGGGTGTGGGTTGTTGATTGATAAGAGCACACTCCCAGGTGCGTTGTTAGGCATGAGGCGCTAGCGCCGAGTGACTACAGCAGCTGGGTAGTGCTCTTATCAATCAACAACCCACACCCTGAAGTGTCCTATTGATCTTATAAAATGAGTAACAATGATTTCTATAACAATTAAACAAAACTCTGGACACATTATTAAAGATTTAATAATAGTATGTCATTTTATTTGAATGTGGTGAAAAATAGTCCCCAGACTTGGGTAGAGGAGTGGTAAAATTGATTGAACAGCAACTCACTGAAAAATGCTAAACCAGTAAGTTGGAGGGACAGCAATGTATTATTTGAGCAGTTTGGGTCTGCCTCAGTAACTGTGTTTTCCCACCTTTTCTTTTTGTTTATAAAGTATTATTGTATTGCCTACGTTCTTCATCCTGTTTTTTTTTTTTTCTATTTTTTTCCCTCATTCAAGACACAGACTATTTATCATGGAATGTTTACCATGGAATACAGGGATTCAAAATTCTGCTCAGTTCCGCTGGTAGAATGTTACTCTCCCAACATACTGTACACACAGACAACAAAGGCTTGTTTTAGAGCCAGTGACTCAATTATCTCACTGTCAAGGCAAACAGAAGAGATTTCCCTGATGAGCAGGTAAAGACAGAAGGGGGATTTTTTACTGCTAGTAAAGAAACACTTGTAATGAAAACTATAAACAATACTTAAAGTTTCTAATTTGTTTATGTGTGCAAGGAGAGTGTGATGATCAGGGAAACAAATTTAATTAATTTGTTTTATTTTTTAGCTGGCCTGGTGGCGCTGAGGGTTGAGGCACTGGACGCCACACCTCACACCACACCGGCGACCCGGGTTCAGGAATGAGCTCAGGTCGGCTGGGGTGGAAAAGGATAGCGCGCCCGACGGCAGCTCTCCTTCTCCGGGGAGGGGCTCTGCAGGCTCTCACTGCAATGCTGCCACCTAGGGAAGCCCGGGTGGATAGCGTGGCAAGGGGAGAAGCAGCCAGCGGATTGAGTGATGATCGACAGAGGGGCAGGGCAGGAGGCACGTCTCTGCGTGCCTCCGAGCTCCTCAACCCCTCATTGCTCGCCGACGTCAGGGGAGGTACGAAATAGGGGAAAAAGCACCTCCCTGCCTCCTAGGCGAAGACGCCTCCGTGGATCTACTCCGGGACCCATCGGACAGATCCTGCTGTGCCATCCACACAAACAGAGACTAGGTTTGGAGAGGGATATTGGGCCACCCTCTCCACCCCATTCCTCGGGGGGTATACCGGGGCATGATTCAAGGTAGTGTGGATGTGGTACTCTAGGGGCAGATCACGATGGGGGTCCGGGGGGATCCGAAATAGAGGTCGTCGGAGAGAGTGGGGGGAGGAGGCAGATCAGGAGTATAAATACAAGGGTTAAAAAAAAAAAAATTTGTTTTATTTTTTATTTAAGGTAGTTTTATTTTTAGGGCCCAGTTGAAGGTTTTTGCAGTGTGAAGGTAGCGGCCATGTTTGTGATGGAAGATCAGTTCTGGTTGCAGAGGGACTGATGGAAGATATCAGTTTCTCAATGATATTGTTGCCCTTTCAAGTATGGAGGTTAAGGTATTAGGAAAGTACTGTAGTGCCACCTTTTAGTTTGTTGACAGGCAAGGACACGCCTCTTGACCAATCAGGGTGAAGGTTTTGTTTTACCCGTTTTATAATGCTCGGTAAACTCATACCCTGTCATGGGTTAATCCCTCCTTAACCAGTTTTATCCAATGTTATTTCAATGGAGGAGTTTTTTGTAGCCAAAATCTAGTAAACACCTTTTTCACTGCTAATATTAGTATTACTATAAATTTCAGAACCTGCCCTGCCAATACCTTGCAAGCATTGGGCATGTCCCAAAAATGTGTGTGTGATTAGCATTTTTCTCTCCACACCCTCTCCAACAGTTTCCTATTTGGGGGCCTATACATGTAGCTGAGACTGCCAGTGTTCAGAAATAACACATACATTTCCTTAAGAAATCCCTCTAGATTGCTGAGGAAGTCAGTCTATAATTTGTTGCTGCATATTCGATCCAAAGTTCAGCATTGCAATCTGAGGGTAGCTCTTTGTGCCACCTTTCAAAAAGTGATGTCATGGATAGAGGGAATACTTCTAGGAGACTTTTATGTAAATTACAAATTAAATCAGGACACAGTATGCCCTGTAGGTGGTCTTTTAAAAGAGTATATTCAAACTGAGTATCAAACTACATGACTTAAGGGCTTTTCTGGGTTTTGAACCTGGGACTTCTCACACCCTAAGCAAGAATCATACCCCTAGACCAACAAGCCAAGAATGTCTATAAAAAGGTCCCAACCCCATGAGGTAAGATCTAATTTGTAAATGTCAGAAATGGGCTGATCTAGAAATATCATATTCTTTTAAGTCCAGAAAGGGGCAAAACCTTGTGCAGTGTAAAACTGGTACATATATTTCAGGTCTTTCACCCCCCAGTTATGGAGGTAGAATCAATGAAATTAGGCTGGAAGGTGTTATGATAGGCCATAGAGCATAGCCATTCCATCTCTGATTGCGACAGAAATCTATTGCAGCATTGTCTCCAATATTTTATAGGGATGGCCATGTGTCTGGTAAATTCAGAAGGGGAAGGGGGGATCTGTTAGCAAACACTATATACTTGCTTCGATTTCTTATTTTATACTTATATTTGATGCCGCGAATAGAAAAAGAACCACCAGCAATGTTGAAATTTGTAAAGACAACCACTCCATTTGTATTCATTGCCTTGGTATAAACCATGATGTTAAAGTATGCACAATCTGCCGAGGCTTTAACCAGGCAACCAGGAGACATATGAAAGCTTTCAAAAACTTTCTTTTGATCCAAGAAATGGAGAACTAGGCTGTGTGAAGGCGGCTTCTCTGTTGTCGCCTACTTCCGTTCCTGGCTCACCTTTGGCCTGTCAGTCTCCTCAGTTGACAGCAGACATTACTGACTCATCAAAGAACAAACATTTGTCAATGCCGGATGTTTGCTTGCTGGCATTGGCATTAGTAGTGTAGGAGTTAGAGAGATGCATAGTAGGAATGGCAGTGAAGTATTGACCTGAAGTCAACCCCACCACCACCCTGCAGAGACTGACAGGCATTGGGGTGTGCCTTTGGGTCGTCAGGCATAATGGCCATGCCATTTCACCACACCCTACCCTGCAGACCCTGACAAGTGTCACGGTGTGCCTTGGGTTCTTTGGGCCTTATGCTCACCCCATTCCATAAGGAAATACGGTGAGATGGGTGCAGTATAGGAGAATGGGGTGAACTTTGGGGCCGAAGAGTCCAAGGCACACCTCGATGCATGTCACTGGCTGCAGGATGTGGGTGTGGGTGGAATGGCATGAGCATTACAGGTGGCAATCTCAGGTCACACCTCTGATGCCTGTCAGTCTCTACAGGGTGGGGCATTATGGTCAGAAACCCTAACGCCCCAGGCGTTCATTGGTATTTTCACTCCAAATTTTCAACATGGGTTTTTTGTGACCCCCACCTCATGAACAGTGGCAATATCAGTTCATTAGCCGAAAGCTGATTTTGCACAGTGACTACGCCATTTGGCACCACAGGTGCAAAAATGCATTTCGAACAGGATGCGAAAAATGACAGCTGTACTGTTCATGAGGAGGTGTAAAAATGGAAATGTTGAAAATCTGGATTGAAAATGTAAAAAAAGTGAAGCCACGAACACGCGTAGAAACTGCGCAACGCACACCCGTAATGTAATTAGTTTGGGGATATTTTACTGCAGATTGTCAATACAGGCATTTGGGACCTCCGCTCATGAACAGTGTCAGTGTGATTTTCTTAATCTGTCCCAAACACTGATTTCACACAGCGAAAACACATTTATGTGCCAGAAATGCGGAAGCGCATTTAGGCCAGGGTGTGAAAAATGACAGCTGTACTGTTCATAAGGAGGTGTGGAAAAATGTCAGTGTTGAAAATCTGGACTGAAAATAGTACAAATTCGTGAACTTATGAGGGTGCGTGGAAACTGCGCAATGTACGCTCGTAACACAGTCATTTTATGGACCTCTGTCACCAAATTTTCAACATAGCCATTTTATGACCTCTGCTCATGAACAGTGTCACTGTAATTTTCTTAATCTGTCCCTAACATTGATTTCGCACACCGACAGCGCCATTGGGTGCTACATGTGCAAAACACATTTTGGGCAAGATATGAAAATGACAGCTGTACTGCTCATAAGGAGGTGTGGTATAATAACGTGTTGAAAAATCTGGTGAAAATATTAAAAATTTGCCAAGGTTGACAGTGTGCGTAGGAACTACGCAATGCAGCGCATAAAAGTCATTTTGGGAATTTTCACCAAATTTTCAACATAGGGTTTGGGGGCCTACCTCATGAATTGTGACACTGTCATTTCGTTACTGGGTCCCGAAAGGTGGTTCCGCGCGAGTGACCGGAAATCACCTTTCAGGACTGAATAACAAAATGACAGTGACTGAGTTCATGAGGTGGGGCCCCACAAACCCCATGTTGAAAATTTGGTGCAAAAATTCCCCAAAATGGCTGAGATATGCACCAAAGTTGAAAAAAAAAACATTTATGCCATTATACAGCTTACCGGAATTTCTTCAGTTTGTGGTCACCTTTTGAAGAGTGCAGACATGTTCTCGGTCCACTGAAGATCGTCATGCCAGACTCCGGAGGTAAGTATGGGGTCAGTGGGGTGTGGGAAGGTGGATGCGCAGAGTGTGGGCCCGGGTTGGGGAAGGGGGCAAGACAATCAACGAGGGACCGTTTTAGTGTTGGCGCGCTTGTGCAGCCAACATCTTGTAAGTGGTGGAGATTTGAGGCGTGAGTCGCTGTTGGCGATTGTAGGGCACGCACCAACAGGTGCGTCCCACATTCCCTAATCAGCCAGCAGCAGGGGCCGACACCCTGCCTGGCTAATGAGGCGACGACATCTGAGAAAAGGTCCGCTGCAATGAGAGCGAAGCTCTCATGCAGCGTGACCACAGCACGCCTCCCCCTACGTGCAGGCAACATGGTGGCAGTGACTGTCACTGTTGCCTGTCAACCCCCCCTTCCTTTATTGTGTGCCGACGGGGTGCCCAATCCCCATCGGCTATCAGGTAACCCCCTCCTTTTTGATTGCCGAGAGGGTGCCCAAACCCCTCGGCATCATGCACCCCCAACAGTTTCTCTTGCCGATGGGGTGCCCAATCCCTGTTGGCATGTATCCCTCCTCCCCTTGAATTTTGCGATGGGGAGACCACTCCCGGTCGGCATAATGTGGTCCCCCTTCCGTTTTTTGCTTGCCAAGGAGGTGCCCAATACCCCCTCGGCTCCTGCGGCTCCCCCCCTTTCCTTGTTTGCCGACAGGGGTGCCCAATCCCCCATCTGCTAAGCACCCACACACACGCAGGTGGCATGCTGGGAGCACACCCTAGCATGCCAAAGTACCTATTAACAACGAAAACGGTCCCCGGATGTCTTTTATTTATTTCTTTGCCTGTAAAGAAGGAAACGGTCACTTGGCGATCTCCCTGGCCCCCCTCCCACAACCTGCACCCACCCACTGCGCGCACTGCCTCCCCACATCCCCCCTTACTCCATACTTACCTACGGAGTCCGGCACGACGATCTTCAGTGGACCGGGAATATGTCTGCACTCTTCAAAGCCGACCACGAACTGAGGAAATGCCGGTAAGCTGTATAATGGAATGAATAGGGTTATTCCAACTTTACTGCATATCTCAGGCATTTTTTGGAATTTTGGCACCAAATTTTCAACATGGGGTTTTTGGGACCCCTCCTCATGAATTCTATCACTGTCATGGCGTTAATCGGCCTCAAAAGGTGATTTCGCAGTCACTGCGTGGAATCACCTTTCGGGACCGATTAATGAAACAACAGTGCCAGTGTTCATGAGGTGGCCTCTCAAAAAGCCTATGTTGCAAATTTGGAGGAAAATCAAAATAATGACTGTTTTACGAGCGCATGTTGCGCAGTTGCTACGCAGGCTCATAACTTCACGAATTCGCAATATTTTCATGCCAGATTTTCAACATTGTCATTTTTGTACACCTCCTTGTGAACAGTACAGCTGTCATTTTCCACATCCTGCCCGAAATGTGTTTCCGCACTTCCGGCGCGCAATAGCGCGGTCGCTGTGGAAAATCAGTGTTCAGGCCAGATTATGAAAATGACAGTGACACAGTTCATGAGCAGAGGTCCTAAAATGCCTATGTTGAAAATTTGGTGACGATACTCCATAAAATGACTGTGTTACGAGCGTGCGTTGGCAGATTGCATGCACGCTCGTAACGTCGTGCATTTGTAATATTTTCACTCTGGATTTTCACCATTGGCACTTTTCCACACCTCTTGATGAACAGTACAGCTGTCATTTCACATATGCTGCCCAAAATGTGATTTTCGCACTTCTGGCGCAGAATAGCGCGGTCGCTGTGCAAAATCACTTTTTGGGACAGTTTGAGGAAATAACAGTGACACTGTACATGAGCAGAGGTGCTAAAATGCCTATGTTGAAAATTTGGTGCCGAACACCCATAAAATGACTGTGTTACAAGCATGCGTTGCACATTTCCCACGCACCCTTGTAACTTCGCAAATTTGCTATATTTACATGCCACATTTTCAACACTGGCATTTTTTTACACCTCCTTGTGAACTGTACAGCTGTCATTTTTCACATCCTGTCCAAAATGTTTTTCCGCACTGCACTACCAAAGCCAGTGCCAGCGCGACAACATTCAGCATTGACAAATGCTTGTTTGTTTTCAGGCGTGTTTTTTCTTTTTAGGAAGACAGTGTAGGACTTGTGCCATGCTGGGTGGGCCTCAGCGGTGGCAGCTGAAAGTATTTTGGGGGCAGTGGAGCCGACGGGGATTGGGCACCTTGTCACTATTCTGACTTTTGCCACGCTGGGGTGGAGCCAGCGAGGCACCTAGAAGTCTGGGGGCCATGGAGCCGATGGGGATTGGGCATTCCCCATCAGCCATACTGTGTGCAGTGGGGGGAGCGCATGAGCAAGCTGGGTTGGGCTCCTTGCGTGTTACTTGAGTGTTTGGGGAGGGGGGAACTTGAAGGGAGCTGCCTATGACAGCTGTGTTCAGGATGCAGTGCTGAATGTAGGCACTTTGCATACTGCCAACGGCAGTATGTAAATTACCTACACGTTACAACCGCTGATTGCAGTGGTTTTTTGCTTTCAACTGTATGCCACTGCATCGGAAGGGCTGTCAGCTCGGACATTCATTGGCGCGGTGCAGCTGCACCTACAAAAGGGAGCCGGGCATTGGAAGTGGTGAAGGCACACCTACAAAAACTCGTATGGTGGCACTATGTTTCTTGCACATGCATGCAAACATAAAAATGATAAATCATCGAAGTCAGCGGATAAACACCACAACACAGACAAGGAGAAATGCAACAAGGAAAAAGAAGCTTCTCTAGACAATTCCAGTTCGCTACTTAGATGGAGTAAGTCAACAAAAAAAGACAGGGCCTGGCTACAGCCATGAGTCCTGCCACCCCCTCCCGTACTGTCTGACAAACACTTAGGTCATAGTCCAGCATTGGCTCATCTTCCCCAGTCAAGGACTCGCAGCTTATTCCACCATTGTTGTCCCATCAGTGTTCAAGCCATTGATGACCCCTTTAGGTTCCACTGATGTGCAGGCATTGTATCAAACACTGTCAGAGCTGTTTCAGCATTTCCTGCTGCTGCCAACAATACCTGCACCATTGGTCCCTCCAGCTGTTCTGTCGAAGGCTTTACCATCAACACTTCCATATTCAACACCTGCTTCAATGCTGGGCTCGGATGAGGTGCCGTCAATGGGACATCTACCATTGGCTCCTCCTCATGTTTCTCTCCATCCATTCGACCCTATGCCTATACCGGTGGACATTGACAATGAACTGGAATATAATCCAGAATACATAGAGGAGGAGGAGGCTATGGAATAAGAGGAAGAGATAATAGATGTGGTTGGCTCAAGTTCCACTCTATCCTCTTGCTCTGAAGAGAGTGTGGTAAATACACCTAGCTCTCCACCTAAAGATGCCTCATTTCAGGCTGTCCTTAACCAGGTTATGGCCAAACTGGGGCTCCAGGCTGAAGAAAAGGATTCTTCCAAGAGAAATCTTTATGAGTCCTTGGAAGTTTCAACGTCTGCCACAGTAATTATTCCTTCGGTGCACTCACTCAGCTCTAGAAGATGCTATGTTGGCTGCCTGGCATGGGCCTGCACAGTTTTCTGCTGTTCCCTATTATTCTTCACACATGGGTGTAGGAAACATACTGCATGTACTCTGTGCTGTACAATTTTTTTTTGGGGGGGGGGCAACAAGGCTCTGCACTGCTGCCATTGTTCCATGAAACCCAACACAGAACCAACTGATTCTTTCTGTAATTTCATTCCTAGGACCCAAAACTAGAAAGGGTGTCCACCGAGATTGTCTTTGCACCCCAGGGACCATATTACATTACAGGATCTGGGTGATGTGTGGGTGTCTGATGGAGCAATGCATGGCTGCAATTACCAGTGCATGAGTGGGGGCAACAATCAGCGCGGTGCTATACAAGTGTGTTTATTGTGCCAGATGGGGCAAAAAACATGGCCCTTGTGTACACATTTTTATGGTCTTGCTACGCCTGTTTTTCACAGCCTGAAACAGACTCTGGTAATTATGGCAGGTCACAATAGGTCTAAAGTACCAAAATACTTGAGCTCCCTTGCTTCTGACAAGAAGTCAAGTAAGCTGAATGCAATGGGTAAGAGGACTTTTGCCTCAGTTACCCTAGGCCTAAGAACTGCAAACTATCAAGCCTGTATGACTAGATATCAGAATTGTCTTTGGAAAACTACAGCCTCTGTGGCTGAAAAATTGCCTGAGGACCGGGACAAAATATTGGCTCAGTAAACAATTGCTAACAGCTAAGAGTTAGGTAAGCATCTCCTCAGATCCACCTACGGTGCCTCTGATGCTGCTGCCTCTGGCATATGCATTTGACGCCACTCCTGCATTCAGGTGGCTGGTTTTTCCTCTGATGTACAACAATCCGCAATGAATGCCCCTTGCAGGGAAAAGCAACTATTTGGTAATGACGTTTAAACTACTTTGAGGGATCTGCAAATGACAAGGATGACTCTCAGATCCCAGCACACTTTAAACCCCAAACCCAGAGGATGTGGTCATGGTTCTTTTCATAGACCCTATGCCCATCCTGGCTGATGTTATTCTAGAAGCCCTCTACCTCTTAGGCCACAAACCTACCCTTGGTGACCATGCCAGACTTAGCAAAGGTCAGACTGTAACCCCTAGGGGGCGATACCCCAAGGGATAGTACCCCTGCCTGCGTGACCAGTTGCAGATTGAGGGGCCTGGGTACTGAAAACGGGTGCCTCCACCCGGAGGACAGGGGTAGTGGTAGCGTAGCTGACCTGGGTACAGCCCTCCGGGACACTGTCATCCCCCTCTTTTTCATCTAGTGGCCTAAATGATTCACAGAATACACAATTGCAATTGACACCTGACAACAGTTTTAACCCTACACTTGTTGCACTTACCACCAGGGCTAGATCAATTGGCTCGGCCCCGGAGACCCCCTGTAAAACAAGATTTACCACAACAACCAACAGTATTTCAGTGCTGTCTGTACAGAGGAACACCACAAACAGTTTAAGTGCAAAAAAATTCAGATCTGATTTATTTAAGGGGCAGTAACAAGGAAGGGGACAACATCCAAAGCAGAAAGGTTTTGCACCAGGAGCCTGGTGCTTCGGTAAAACTTCAAATAGAATACCCAAAGAAACCGAGCACACAGCACCTCATATAACTCGGATACCAGAGATTTGAAGCAAAAATCACTATTTATTAGAACAATAAATACCTGATGCATTTCGGATTAGACAATCCTTTATCAAAGGCTAAAATATAATGACACAGGCACCACTTAAATACAAAAAGCCATTGTGATGTCATGAGATGACGTGTGCATATAATTAAAAACTTTTTGTATTTAAGTGGTGCCTGTGTCAGTATATTTTAGCCTTTGATAAAGGATTGTCTAATCCGAAACGCGTCAGGTATTTATTGTTCTAATAAATAGTGATTTTTGCTTCTAATCTCCGGTGTCCGAGTTATATGAGGTGCTGTGTGCTTGGTTTTGAAGAGGGCAACATCTAGTGATTGATTCGAGATCTGAAAGATTCAAGTTATAAGGCATGCACTTAAAGGTCCCTGTAGCACAGTCACACACACTCTGGGTACCTAGTTGGAACTACAGGCTAGCCTGAAGCGTTGCTTGGGGTAGGCCAGCGTTGCAGCTGTTGTTGGGGCCCTTAGGGAAAGAAAACACAACATGCACTTCTAACCCAAATTTGTAATCCGGAGTTGGATGGCTCAGTCCAAAATGATTAGCAACAACAATTAAATCAGTTGACACACTTTGATTTGAGCTTTGTTGCAGGGAGCTACCCTGGTGTTTACTCACTCTACTCAGTACAGGATGCAGAATGGATGAAATGGAGACCTCAGGATGAAGAACTGGATTGCCAGGAGAAGCAGGGCCC
Organism: Neoceratodus forsteri; assembly: GCA_016271365.2. Classification (NCBI taxonomy): domain Eukaryota; kingdom Metazoa; phylum Chordata; order Ceratodontiformes; family Ceratodontidae; genus Neoceratodus; species Neoceratodus forsteri. The sequence continues at coordinate 307,879,183 of CM028138.1, read as the reverse complement.
ACACGAAGCACCATGGTGTTGATTCTGTTTGTTGGTGTTGAGCAGGGAGCTGAATCCCCAGGTGGGTCTCTCTTTGGTTGTTTCTCTGCAGTGTGAGTGGCTGTCTGGGCCAGGATGGCAAGGCCAAGACCGGGTGAACAGTTCGGATACAGTCCAGTGAAGTGCTGGATGCAGCTTCCAGCAAGCATGACACATTAAGCAAGGTGGGGAACCAAACTGCGACACACAATCCACAATCAGCATACCTATAGTAAAGCAAGTAAATACCACAGTTCGGATGACAGTCCAGCTGCCATTCACAGTGTCTCTGTGCAAACCGTAACTCTGCGGCAGTCTCAAGTCCTGACAGGCCGATTGCACCGAGGCAAATCTTTGGTCCACTTCAGGAGAAATTCAGTTTGTCACAAATCAGGTTCTAATCGCAAAACCTGCAATTTCGGAAGAAGTCTGATCTCAGGCTTAAGGTCTCTTCACTTAGGAAGATGGTAGCAGGCAGGCCAAAAAAACAGCTTTCCCGCCAATTTCCCCTGTGCACCACACAGGAGCAGCAGCTCGAATCTCTCGAGCTGTTCACTCTTTCAACTCTAACTCCACACTGACCCACTGCTGCAGGCAGCTTGGGACTTTTCCAGAGATCCAAAAGGTTTGATTCATTGATCCATCTGTCTGTCACAGCTAGAGCTCCCCCTCCAGGTCCAATTAGGTGCCAAAGGGCAAAAACTACAATTCCTACAGAAATTCACTCCCACAAGACCGCTGGGGACAGACTCCATTTTAGGGTCCCCAAAGATACCAATTGGTCCAAACAAACAGTCCAGAACTAAGATGGTGATGATTAACAGAAATGTCCACGCTGCAAAGGAAGGCAGGTTAGACAAACTACAATATTACTATTATTAAAGCAGATAGTCAGCAGTCACAGCTCCTTGTAGGGTTTCCTCTGAACAATTAGCGATGGCAAAATGGAGCAATAATACAGCAGCCCGGGTGGGACATGAACCTGAAACTACTCAACCCCTACCCAGATTAATTATACACTATGAGATAGGCAGCTCTTAAAGAGACAGGCAGGGAAGCTAACAGAGCACTCACATGCAAAACACTTTCAAACCCATGGGGACACAGAACGTCAACCTGGCACTGGGCATTTAGGCAAGCCCAAGGAAGAGGGAACCCCCATTTGTAGGGGGGTTACATGACTATTACTGGCACCATCACTGCCCTGCCACCTTCTGACTCTCCTCCCTTGTATGTGGCCTCACTGCCTCAAGAGATTTTGGTGGGAGGTCATATCTCACTCTTTCTATCAAAGTGAAGGGAGATCACTACAGATGCTTGGGTTCTGGAGGCTTCAGTATGGACATAGAACATAGACTTTGACAGCAGATAGGGACCACTTGGCCCACTGAGTCTGCCCATTTCCCTACCTATTAGATAAGCTGCAGATCCTAGTTAACCAACAGCCTACTTCCACTTACCTCCCACTATAATTGCCTTATGTCTGTCCCATGCATTCATGAATTCTTGACATGGCACCGGCCCAGTGGTGCTGAAGGTTGAGGCGCTGGACACCACACCTCGTGCCACACCGGCGACCCGGGTTCGGGGACAAGCCAGGACCGCTGGGGGTCAGTAGGTGGAGGAGAAGATTGAGCATCCAGGGGACTGCTCTCTTCTCCCGGGGAGGGTTCAAGGGGACTCCAAACTCAGCAGCAGCACCTAGCAGAGGCTAGGGGCATTACCCAGTAGTGAGGAACAGCAGCAGGGGAGACTAGTGATGGTAGGCTGTCTGTGGGAGGAGCCACTGCATGCCGCAACAGGGGGAGTAATGAAGAAAAAAAACCCGACATACTGAGGAGGCGACGAGGGCCTCAGGAACCTACCCTCACATCCTCAGCACCGGACTACCACTACGGCGATCACCAGGCCCCACCAACGGAGAGATGGACTCTCTAATTGTAGAAAGATGCTGCCAAGGTAGGAGTGATGGGCCCTCTTCTCCGGGGTGATCCGGGCGGCTAAAGTCTCCGAGAGGAGTCACAGTGGGGAGTAACAGGTAGTGTTGAGTGGGCATCTTCGAGAGATGCCTCAGTACCCGGAGAATAAAAAGAGTTTTGAAAAAAAAAATAGTTCTTGACATGCCTTAGAGCAGGGTTTTCAACCTTTTTATATGCACAGACTCCCAGAGCAAACATCAGTAGTAGCAGGGACCCCATACCTGCAACTGCAAACAGAAGGTGTGGTGGGGATGGGGGTGGAGGTTGAGGTTAACTTTCTTACACAAATGGTAATGGGGTGTGGAGTTTGAGCACAGAACTTATGGCCAGAGACCAGATTTGAATCCTGTATTCATTATGTGACCCTGAGGAAATGGAGGTGTGGGAGATGTTAAGAGTGGAGAGTTGTGAATAAAAGAACTACTGTAGATCTAAATCCCGCAAAGATCATATCATATCATATCATCTTTATTTATAAAAGGCGCCTTTTCAAACCAAGGCACCTGTACAATAAAAACATATAAAATAATTATCCCAAAGGGAATAAAATGCATAAAATACAATAGCAGCTTCAATGGTCAACAAACGCCAGACCAAAAAGATATGTTTTTAAGGCAGTCTTAAAACTCTGGACAGTCAGGCAATCTCGTACCTGATGAGGTAGAGAATTCTACAGGGTCGGGGCCACAAAACTAAATGCCCTTGCCCAAGATGTTTATAAAAGAACCCTGGGAATCTCTAGCAATCCCTCATTGGTGGATCGGAGAGGGCGGAGGGGAGAGCAGGGGCAAAGGAGATCTTTCAGGTAACCTGTCCCTGGTCATGTAGGGCCTTATAGGTTAATAATGCAACCTTTTTTTTTTTTTATGCTCCCCTTCTTCTTTGTACCAGGATCCTCTCTTCGGGGACCCTAGGTCATGCACGCTCCCGTAGTACCTCCCCAGGTACCTCCCTCCGGGTACCGGCGGGCCTGTCCCCATCCTGCCTCTATTTACCCCCATCGCGGGGAGGAGAGGGGCTTCCCCAACCCTGTCTCAGTCCTTAAGTATGTGTCGGAAGGCCTCGCCAGCCCCTTCTATGGAGCCTGGTTATGGTTGTTCTCGGGCCGACCAGGTCCCGTCTACTGGAGCCTGGTGCAGGGTTTTTTCCGTGTTTCTGGTCTCCCTGCCCTCTGGACGTCTGCGCGCTAGGGAAGCCTAGGGGCGGAGCACGTCAGGACGTGCTGGCGCTCCAGCTCCCGGCAGGTGTCCTCCCATCCTACTGTATGCAGTCTCACTGCACCTCCACCTGTGGTCACCCAGGTGGTGGTATAGCAGCGGGACTTGCATTCCCACCCCACCCAGAGGAGGAGAGCAGCCACTGGGCGCTCAATCCTCCTCCCCCCAGCCGGCCCTCCAGCTGTCCGAGTCCGTTCCTGAAGCGGGTCACTGGTGCATAGCCGGCCAGCCTACTGCCCTGCTGCGCTGGCAGGCGGCAATAGCATAACCGAGGTGATCCGCCACTGTCATGCCAGCCAGTGCGATCGCTGTACAGGCGAGCGACTGGTTCTAGAAGTACCAGTCAATAGCCTGGCTGCCGCGTTCTGCACCAGCTGCAGGTGGCAGATATCAACACCCGGTAGCCCTAGGTAAAGGGCATTGCAGTAGTCAAGGCGAGAGGTAACAAAAGCGTGAACCAATGTTGGAAGATCATCAAGAGGAACCAGGTGTTTAACCCGGGCGATATTTCTCAGATGGTAAAAAAAGGTTTTAACAACTGCTGACACCTGCGACTTTAGGGTCAGACAGTCATCCCAGATGATCCAAGATGGCCACCGGGAGGCTGTGGGTGCTAGTCTGGATGGCTCTGCAGGTTAGGAATATTCCCCTTTTGTTTAATTTGGTGGAACAAGTCTGGATAATGTCTTTCTACATGGTTTTCTACAGTTTCATATTTAATATTTTTCCTACTCACTCCTATGCCTTGCTCGGGGACATCCAGGGGGCGTAGAACCCCTGGTTGAAAAACCCTGCCCTAGAGCTCCATACTGTTCCTCCAGTTACTCCCCCATTACCAAACCAGTGTCCTCCAGGACATCCTGTTCTTCTGCTAGAGGAGGTTCAATCCCTCCTCCACAAAAGGGCTGTAGACCCCTGAGGAAGACTCGTGAGAAGTCGAAGTGCTGGGTGGTCTGTTGGCATGCTTGAGTGTGCCCTCTGATAAATAAATAAATGGCTTACCTGCTGAAATGTTGCTGAATTCTTTGAGTCCGGTCTGAATGCCACTGAAGTTTGTTTGTTGCAATTTTGAGTCAAGGGCTGGCTGCCCTTCCATGGGCACCTAGCTGCCTGGTTTTGATCACTGCATTAACCCTGTATTTCCTTCTGTAGAATTAGTCCCGGCCACAGAAATAAATCAAGGATTTTACTCCTGATACTTTCTGGTTCCAAAGTGGACCGGAGACTTAAGTCCAGTACTAGACCTCACAACTCTGAACTTATACACAGAATATGAGAAGTTCAGAATGCAGTCCCTGTTGCACCTACTATTTAAAGGGGAATGGTTGGTTGCATTAGACATGAAGGATGCTTATCTTACTGTCAAGATAAGGAAATCTCACCAAAAGTATCTGCAATTCATGTTTCAGGGCTCTAACTACCAATTTTGTACTTTGTATTGTGCTCCGCTCTGCATATCTTTGCCAAAGTATTTACAGAGAATGTGGTGGCCCTCCGCAGGGAAGGACTGTATGTCTTCTCCTATGTAGACAATTGGCTGTTAAATGTCCTGCTACAGGAAGCAATCATGTACACACTGTTTTGGACATTGCAACTGTTCACCCAACTCAACATACTGGTCAATGAGCTGAAACCAGCCTTACCCTCTGCTGAGGGCTCCAGTACCTTGGAGTCATACTGGACATGGGTTTTGATCAGGTGCTTCTGCCCTCAGACCATGTCATGACATTAGTGACACAGGCACGCTGGTTACTTCCAGCGATGGTGTGTCAGCCTGTTGTTTCTTAAGACTGATTGGTCCAATGGCAGCTGCCTTCCTGACAGTTCCACTGGACCACCTTCATATGAGGATACGAACATATGATATTTGCCAGCAGATGAAGGCCTAGTGGTCTATCAAGTCTGCTCAAATGTGCAGCTAGCACCCTTATTCTACAGCTACCCCTCCCTCCCTCCCACCCCCAGCCCCTTGATCATCTTTGTTGTCCCTGCTGCACCCCTCCAGTAACTTAATGTCCTCTTCAGATAAGGGCACCAGTACTGCACGCAGTACTCCAGGTGCAGTCTAACTAATGATCTGTACAGTGGCTGAATCACCTCCCCCTCCTGACATACTGCTTGCAATGCAACCCAGCATTTTGTTGGCCTTTGCAGCTGCCTTCCTACATTGTGCCGAGTTGTTCACTGACCGCATAATGAGCACCCCCAGATCCTTTTCCTCCTCTGTCTCGGCTAGCTGCACTCCCCCCCAGCTGGTAACTCCTTCTTGGGTTTTTCACCCTAAAATGCAGCACCTTGCACTTTGCAGTTTTTGGCATTGAACCCCAGTTGCTAGGTGTCCAATCAAGTTTTTAGCTTTGCCAGATCATCCTGCAACCCTTGCTATCCCCCAGGTCATCCACCACTTCTCCCAACTTGGTGTCGTCAGCAAACAGACTGGTCTTGCTCTTGATGCCCAGTGATATTTCTGCAATGAATATTCCAAACAACACTGGTCCCAACACCGAGCCCTGTGGAACACCGCTCATCGCTACCCTTGGGGATAAGAGCTCCCCACCCACCATCACCCTCTGTTACCTTCCCTAAAGCCAGTTCCCTACCCATCTCACCAGCTTTGCACCTGCCCCTGTGCCTTCTAACTTACTTCCCAGCCTCTCATGCAGCACTGAGTCAAATGCCTTACTGAAGTACAGATACAGGACATCCACTGCATGGACCCCATTTGAGTACCTAGTTACCCAGTCATAGAATTCTACCAGGTTGGTTTGGCAGGATCTGCCACTTATGAAGCCATACTGTCTGCTGTCCTGTAGCCCTTTGGCCTCCAGAAGGGCCACCAGCCTCTCCTTTAGGATAGTCTCCATCAGCTTACCCACGATGGATGTGAGGCTCACCGGTCTGTAGTTCCCTGGTTCATCCTTGGGGTCACTCTTGTGGAGGGGCATCACATGAGCCATCCTTCAGTCCTGAGGTACACACCCTGTATGTAGTGAGGCACTGAAAAGGTCTGCCAAAGGTCCTACCCAGACCTCTGCCAGCTCCTTCAGTACCCTGGGGTGGATGCCATCTGGGTCTGGTGCTTTGTCCACTCTCAGTGCCCTCAAACCCTCCAGAACCCCACCCTTTGTGATTTCCCCATCCAGCACCCTTCCCTCTCTTTTTCTGCCCTCCCTCCCCCCTTAGGTATCACCCCTCCTTCTCCTTAGTAAATACTGAGCAGAAGTAATCGTTTAGCACTTCTGCCTTATCACCCCCTGCTTCCACCCACCCTCCTTCCTGATCCTTACTATATGGTTCTTACAGCTCCTTTTCTCCTGATGTACCTGAAGAAGTCCTTCTCCCCTTCTTAATGCCCTGTGCCACCCTGAGCTCCGTAGATGCCTTGGCTGCCCTTACTACCCTTGTTACCTCCTCCAATTCCTTAAGGTAAGCCTCCCTGTCCTCCCCCCTCCCTTTTTTTTATACCTCCTTAAAGCAGCTTTCTTCCTTACCTTTTCCATGACCTCCTTGCTCACCCAGCTAGGTTTCTTTGCCCTAGCCTTCTTGCTCTGGGCCTTGCTGCAGGTTCTGGTTGCCTCCACTATCACCAGCTTTATGAACTCCCACCTCTGGTTAGTGCCCATACTAGGCTGAATTCTGGCCAGGTACCCTTTTATCACTTCCCCCATCCTCCCAAAGTCATCCTTCCTGAAGTCCAGCACCCTTGTGCCGGATTCCACTTCTTTCTTACCCATATCCAACATGAACCATACTGAGTGGTGCTCACTCCCCACCAGCGGTTCTTCCACCCTCAGTTCCCTCATAAACTCCCCATTTGCCAGCACAATGTCAAGGATATTCCCTAACCTGGTTGGTTCGCTGACCATTTGCATCAGGAAGCTGTCCTGGAAGGCATCCAGCAGTACCTACTCCCTTCTATTCCTGGTTGTTGGGGTACTCTAGTTCACTCCTGGCATGTTGAAGTCCCCCACGATCACCACACTATCCTTCTCACAGGTCATCCTGATCTGTCCCGCTAGTTCTCTAACACCTCTGTCTGAGATGGTGGCCTGTACACCACTCCCATCTTGAGAGTCCTATTCTTGGAATCCTGGATTTGCATCCATAGTGACTCTGTACTACCCTCTTCCCCTTCCTCTCATACACACTTCAGTCCTTCCATCACATGTAGTGCCATCCCCCCTCCTTTTCCAATTGCTCTATCCCTACGAAATATCCTGTACCCTGGTATCGGTAGGTCCCAATCATTGTATTGGGTGGCCCATGTTTTGTAGATGGCCGCCATGTCCACCTTCCCCCTCTGCCATGAGAGTCTTTAGCTCTGCAGTTTTCTTCCCAAGGCTCCTAACATTCAGGGTGACCACTTTCCACCCCTTCCCCCCTCCCCTCCTGCCCTCCTTTACTAGTATCGCCACTAGTACTTGCCTTTTATCCTTTGTCACTGTTATGGGGGTAAGCTCATATGGCTTCCCAACCTGTGGTCTCTGCATGTCTCTTGTCCACTTGCCACCCCCTGCTTCTAGTTTAAATTCCCTACTACTTCTATGTATTCCTCCATACTCTGTTTCAACACTTCAGTGGTTCCACAGGGTGCAATGGGCTTAGCACTCAGACTCCTCGCCATCATTTCCAGAGTTTTCTGCTCTAGGGGCTGGACAGATTCAACTTGCAGAACATTTCACCATTTCTAAGGCCACTCCCCCTGCAGGTTATGACCACCTATGCCTCAGGGTCAGGCTGGGAGGCTCACCTTAGCCCCTTCAGAACTGAGTGCCAATGGGGCCCTCGATACAGTACTTCACAGCAACACTCTGGAGATGAGGGCTGTTCTACATGTCCTACAAGCCTTTGTTGCCCTTCTTTAAGGGAATAAGCTGTTGATCTGCACAGACAATATGTCAATGATGTATTATATCAACTGAAAAGGTGGAGTTCATTCATGTGCTCTCTGCCAAGAAGCAATGAGAGTGTCACATACTGGACAGAGGAACACAGCATATTTCTGTCAGTGGTGTTCCTTCCCGAGGCTCTGAACATACTTGTGGATCACCTCAGTCAATACAGTGTACTCTGCCACAAATGAGAATGCTCAGACTCCATCGTGGATGCCCTTTTTGAGAAATAGGGTCATCCAGACATAGACCTGTTGGCGTCTCCATACAATGCAAAACTACCACATTTCTGCTGTCACTCCAGGGACTGTTTCTTTTTGGCAAGATGCAGTGTTCCTCTCTTGAAGGGGGAGATTTCTGTATGTTTTTCTCTGTTCCTTCTAATACAGAGGGTTCTGGTGAAGCTACAGGCTGAACATGCCACCCTGATTCTGGTGGTTGCACACTGGCCCAGACAAATTTGGTTTCCACTTCTCCAGCAATTGGCAGTGGAACCTCCTGTCCTGCTCCCCCTACAAACCAGACTTCTGACACAGAAGTAAGGTGTTCTGGGGGGTAAATCTTCGATCCCTGCACCTTCACACATGGCTCCTGAGAACATAGAGCTATCCCACTTTGAAGTTTCTCAGTGTTAGCTGATGTGCTCTTGGTGACTAGAAAGTCATCTACAAGGTACACTTATTCACAAAAATGGAAATGTTTTACAGTCTGGTGTACTGTACATGCGTTGAATCCCTTTACACGTCCAGTTCCTAAAATACTGAACTACCTCTTGTCCCCTGTGGATTAGGGTATTCCACAGTCAAGGTCCACATGGTTGCTATGTCGGCCTTTCATGCCTTGTCATAGGGTAAGACAGTGGCCCAGTTGATGGTTTCCCGGAGGTACCTAAGAGGCATTCTTCTTCTGCATCCCCTGGTCTGAGGTCCAGTTCCAGTGTGGGACTTTAATTTGGTCTCAGAAACCCTCACTGCACCTTCTTGAGCCTTTAGCTATTCATAGGATGCACTTCCTCTCTTGGAAGACACTGTTTCTAGTGGCTATAACATCCGGCAGACGCATCTCGGAGTAACGGGCTCGCACAAGAATAGGGTCACATTACATACCAGTTCTCATTTTCTTCTGAAGGTTGTGTTTGAAAGAATACTAAATCAGACCACAGACCTTCCAGTTTACTTTTCCTCGCCTATGGATAGTGGGGAGCATTGTCTACATATGCTGAATGTCCTTAGTAAGCCACATTGGTACCTTGATTGTACTAAGGATTGTACAAAATCTTCTCAACTGTTTATTGCTTTTGCCCCTCAAATGGTGAGCTCAGCAATTTCTAAACAGGGCTTATCCAAATGACTAGCAAATTTTATTATGTTTTGTTACCAGATGCATAGTAGGCAGCTTCCTGGCCCTGTTCATACACGTGCCACCCACGGGGTAGCTACTCCAGTGGCTTGTTTTCAGAATATGTTCACTGCTGACATCTGTGCTGCTGCCTCTTGGAGTACTTTTCATACATTTACTAAACATTACAATCTGCATATCATCTCTTGTAAACGCTTCGTCTTCTGCTTCAGTGTTCTATAAGGCCTACTCAGTCAGGATCAGTAGGTCCTGCCATCCTCATTCAGTGACTGGTACTGCTTGGGAATCATTCCACGATGTGGTTCATTGGAGGGAGATACTCTCAAAGAATATAAAATAGTGACCTACTGTAACAGTGGATCGTTGAGAGAATCTCCTCCATTGATCCACAGCTCTCCTTCCCACCTTCCCCTCCCAGTCAGGTGATGGGTGACTATACTGCCTGCTGTCGCAAGCTGTTTCTCTTCTGATGCCCCCTACAGCATCTGTACTCGGGTTTCTATATTCTCTCCTGTGTGCCTAATTTGGTCCGAGTTGCTTCAGTCCCTGCTGGTCTGATGATCCCCTGAGCTTGTCTCCGGTGAGGAACTGAGGCATGCTGGTGATGTCATCATAATATAGGTGCCAGTGAGGTGCATCCATGTAGCGGCCCCAGCCTGCAAAACGTTTATGGGTAGTCCTGAAGCAAACAGCTTACAGTTCCATGATGCGGCTCAATGGAAGAGATTCCCTTTAAGATCTGCTGTTATTGTAGGTAACTATTCTTTCTTCAGTCAGCCCTCAGGGAGAAGTGGTGGATGCCATCCCAGCAATGGGGCTTCCACAGAACTTACTTGTTTCCCCTGCTCCCGCTAATACCCAAAGTCATTCAAAAGGTAAGGCAGTCAAGAGGAAGCTTCCTCTTGATAGCACCAGAGTGGCCAAGAAGGACACGGTTCTCAGATCTCGTAAACTTTGCCCAATAGGCTCCATTTATGATCCTACATTTATGGACGTCATGAGTCATTTTCAATCCTTGATGGGGTGGGAGACGGAAGAACTAGACCCTGAATGTCATCATCTGGCGGTCTGCCTCCACAGAAAGGAGACTCTTGTTTCAGGACTAGAGGGCATGGGATGAAGTTGGAGGGAGGACGATTCAGAGGAAACGTGAGGAAGAATTTCTTCACAGAACGGGTGGTGGACAAGTGGAACACCCTGCCGGAAGAAGTGGTGGGGGCTGAAACAATCACGGGATTTAAGAATGCATAGGATAGACATAAAGGAATTCTGGAGGTCAGGAGTAAGGGGCAACAGACTTCTTGGAAAACATAAACTGAACTTACAAGCTCAATTGGGCAGACTGGGTGGGCCATAGGCCCTTATCTGCCGACACTGTCTATGTATGTATCTATGTATTTCAGCTCCTGTTTTGAGGGGACCTTCTCAGTCAAGGCCCCGTAAAACAGGGTTTCTCCAAGACAGTGGTAGATACATTAATGGCTTCCAGAAAAGTGTCTATGTCTACAGCTTACGATCACGTGTGGAACACATTTTCAGGTTGGGCCAGAGAGTGGTATCAGGCCATGTAAGGCTACAGTCCCACAAATACTAGATTTTTTGCAGGCAGGGTAAATTAAGGACAAGAACTGAATAACCTGCAGTGGCATATGTCCGCTCTTATGGCGTTACTGGAAACATCCACAGTCCCTTCCCTGGGAACCAGCTTAGATGTTATCCCCTATTTCAGGGTTATAAGTAGAACCTTCCTGTACTTTTGCTCTCTAGTGCCATCATGGGACTTGAGCTTAGTGTTGCACACCCTGTGAAGGGCACCTTTCTAACCACTTTTGTTAGTGCCTTTGGATATTTTGCCCTACAAGGTGTACTTCTTGATTGCAATTTCCTGAACAAAAAGAATTGGTAAACTTCAGGCCCATAAAGAACCTTACTTTATAATGCATAAGAAGAAGGTGCTGCTGAGAACAGGTCTGTAATCTGTACCTAAGGTCCCCACAGCCTTCCATGTAAATCAGGAAGTCTATCTGCTGTCCTTCTGTCCCAAGCCAATGAATACAAAACAGAAAGAATTTAACAAGCTGGATCCGCGCAGGGCAGTTAAGATGTATCTAAAGAGGACCGAGGAATTTAGAAAGTCAGAGTTTGTTCTTTCTATTTGGAGCAGTGAAAAAGGGTCAGAAGGCTTCTAAGGCCACCTTAGTCAGGTGGGTGAGGACTTGCATCGCCAAGCTGTGTGTGTGTGTGTGTGTGTGTGGGGGGGGTGGGGCACCTGTTCTCATCAAGGCTCATTCTACCAGAGCTTTTGCTATGGCCTGGGCAGAGAAAGGAGATGCTGCTGTGCTTGAACTGTGCAAAGCAGCAATGGTTCCTCCGTTCACACATTCACTAAGCACTACAAGATGGATGTCCAGAGTTCTGCCAATGTGACCTTTGGGCGCAGTGTTACAGGTGATGATTAGTAGCTGAGTATTATTATTACTTAGCCCATATGGTTTATATATGAAACAGTATTCTCCCCCTCCCTCAGTTGGAATGGGTACTGCTTTTTAGAACCCATATATATTAACTCACCATTAACAATATGGAGTGATACAGAAAGGAGAAATTCCTTCTTACTGTAATTTTCTTTCCTGTTAGCTCCAACATTATCAGTGGGGTCTCTTCCGGGAGCCCTGGCTCCTACTGGAGAATATAGTTTGTTATATATAAGGAATTTAAATTTCAGCAAAGATAAATTGTGACTAAAGTTGGATATCACAAGTTATCTGCTAACCATGGCCATCTCTCTGTTTGGATTTGCCAGGTTTACAGGTTAACAGGTTACAATTTTTGAGTATTGTTGGGTGCTTTAATGTTACAGATTACTGCTTCACTTGTTCTCTAAAGTTATATTCAATATTAATATATGTCTACATTTTTTTGTGTTCGAAGTGTTATTCTAGGGACATGGATATGGTTCATGTATCCACAACTGGTAGTTCTTAAGAGCTGTTTCACTGGAACGTCTTTAAGTAAAAATCCTCCCACCACCTGGGTGGTATATCTCTCACCTCCATCTCGTGATGTCAGATCTTCCTTTCCACTGGAAGAGTCTGGTCTCTTCCTTCGCTGCTCTACACATTGTAGGGCCTAGTAAGTGCACCATTTGTCAAACTTAATAACTTTTCCACTATCGACCTGTGATCATCAACATGGAACACAAGGAAGTGAAGCCAATGTCTGGCTTTAAATAGTTTGTCACATGCCAGCAAAAGATGTTGTGGATGGACCCACATGTGTAATGCCAGTACTGCTTGGGCTCGACACACAATGTTGCTGGTAGCAGCCTCTGCCAAATGATGCTCCCATCCTTGTTCAAAGATAGGAAGGCTCACCTTCTTCTTGGCCGACATCTGACTGAGACCCAAAATTGTGAGCCACGAGTGGTCACAAGGCAGCCTCTGCTGTGGCAGGGTCTGCAAGCATAGCTAGCAGCAATAGAATTGGTGGTGGCTCAGGCCATGGTGGGCACCTTGTTGGCCTCAGCGTTGCTTCAAGCTGGGGCCAGTGTTGGTGTGTCCTTCACAGGTAAATTTCGTGATGTGTGTCAGGCACCTGAGACCTTTGAGGAAGGCCTTGCCCACCATGGTAAAAAGCAGAAGAGTAAGAAAAGCTGCTGTCAGTGGTGGGACCAGGAGAGAGCATACTCCTCCTGTACCCTCAACTCCTTTGGCTGTTCAATGGTTGTTAAGCACTCGGCTTTGGCTGAGCCCCTTTTGCTCAACAGAGGGGTTGCTAGCTCCATCATATCCCCATTGGGGTTGCTGACCTCGACACCAATCGATCAGGAGGTCAAGATTTTTCTTGACCCCATCAACCTGTTGTCAGAAGGCGCCAACAAAGAGACAACCTCCAAGACCCCGGTCATCCTAGTCCTCTCCCAAGAGGATTTGGATCTTTCAGTATTCCTGGCCATGACTTCTTGGGACCAGCCTCCACCAGTGCTCATGCAGCTGTACCCGGTGCGTGTGTATTACACTGTATCCCTGGTTGCATCTCCTCAACATTAGCCCCTGGATTGACAGTCGAGGTCAAGGTACAGGTCAAGATCAAGTGATTCCTTGAGTTCTCAATACCACTTGACTGGGAGGTGTCACTGTCAATGCTCTTTGTCCTCTTCATCTTCAGATGGGGAGAGTTTCTGCCAGAAGATGCAGTGGCACTATAGGGAGATTCTCAGACAGCAGTGGGCCTTGGTGGGGGGGGCTTTACCCTTGACCCCCATTGGTCGACTGGCCAGTGCCGGTCAAGCCCACGCCGGTTCATCTGAGGCAGTTGTCCCTGACCTCCACCTTTGTTGGTGGAACCGCCTCCACAGCAGCTCATGTGTGGGGCTCCTGCAAATGGCCTCCCATCCAGGCACTGGCTTGCCTGGCTGGTTGTCAGTGGAAATTTTCCATTCTGATGAGTCCCGGGTGGTCCATGGTGGTAAACGGCTGTGGACTATCTTTAAAGAGTCTTCAGACAACTCCAGTGCATCTTCCATGCAGTCTTCAAGGATGCATCTGTCTTACCATGGATTGGTTGAGGAACCATGGGCCTGTGTTTTTTGGGTGCTCCTCTGACTGACATTGGAGTCCGTAGAAGTTCCTTTGGAGTCAGCTCAGAAGAGGGCTAAGTACCCCTTCATTGACATCCTGGATAAGGACAAATCCCCAGGGGTTGCCCTTTTCATGGTCGCGGCCATTGTGGGACTGGCTCTGGAGCTGTGGCACCATCCAGCTTCCTGCCCGGCAACCTCCGCCTGTATGGTCCACAAGTATGCGATCCCTACCAGCTCTTTGCCTGGATTTTCTGACCACCCCTCAGCTGAGGGTCTGGTCTCTGATTCCATGTTCCGGAAGTTCGGCAATACTGGGGATATGGACAAGCCTCCCAACAAAGAGTCATAGAAGGCTGACCACATGGCCAAGAAGATCTACATGGCATCTCTATCAGGTGAGTTACAATGCGATGATGGCCCACTTTGGTCACTCTCTGTTAGGCGTGCTCAACACCATCCTCCCTTATCTGTCTGCCAACAAACAGCTCCTGGTAAAGGTCATCCGAGACCAAAGTCAAGCACTGGCTAAGCACCAGCTCCAGATGGCCTTGGACATTGGCAACTCTTGTGCCTATGCCATGGCAATAGCTGTCATTATGTATTGCAGGGCCTGGCTGAGGATCTCAACCTTCATAATGGACACTCAGCACAAGTTGGCCAATGTCTCCTTTCTAGGCACCAACTACTTTGGCCCGAGGGGGGGTGAATGGGCATTGCACAAGGACTGAGAAGTCCAGTGCCACCCTAAATTATGTGGCTTCATCCTAGAAGGACCAGAAAGCCCAAAAACAAAAGAAGGCATTTTAAGTTCAGTCTCTTCAGCCACAGCAATCTCAGCAACAACAGCCCCGGCAGGGACAATTCCATGCATGGCACCCCAAGACCAAGTTCTCTGGCCGGGGACCCACAAAAGGCAGGGGTATGGGAAGTGGTGCCCCTCCAGCCTCAGCAGCCAGTGCCCCTCCAAAGCTGCCCAGTGATGGTTTGGGGAGTGTTTACCTCCTGCCTATCCAGACCTTGATGCAGCTTCCGGTGGAGGGTTGGCTTCGCCACTTCTGGCATCAGTGGTCCATCATTACTATAGACAAGTGGATTCTCAGGGTGCTCAGCAGAGGTTGTCTCTTGATTTTGAGACCCTTCTGCCCTACCAATGCCATGTTCCAAGGGAGTCCTCAGTGTTACAGGACACTGTCTGCCCATAGAGAGGATGTTGCTCAACTCCTCTCAAAAGGAGAAATAGCCCATGTCCCAAATGCCCTGGCAAGTCAGGGCTATGAGTCCAGGTACTTTCTGGTCTCAAAACAGATGGGAGGACCTAGCAACCCATACTGGATCTTCATGATCTGAACCAGTTTCTAAGGTATTACAAGTCCAGAATTGTCACGCTGAACCAGATTATACCATCTCTGGAGCAGGGCATGTGGTTCTACTCCCTGCATCTCCAGGATGTGTCATTCCAAATTGCAGTCTGTCCATCCCACTGGTGGTACCTTCAGTTCTGCACAGAGGGGGTGCTTTGTTAGTTCCAGCTCATGCCATTCAGCTTCTCCTCGGCGCCCAGGATCTTCACCAAGTGCATCGCAGTGGTGGCAGCTTTCCTGTGTGACAGGGTGTCAGGGTTTATCCCTACCTGGATAACTGGCTGATAGCTAGGCCATCCAAAGACTGAAGTGGTCCTGGGACCTGGCCCTCCAGACCCGAAGAGACTTGGGCCTCTTGATCAATCCACAGCCAGGCTATCCTAAGAGGCAGTGGAGTGGTCCTCAGACCTGGCCCTCAAGACCTGAAGAGACTTGGGCCTCTTGGTCAGTCCAGCCAAGTCCAAACTGATCACCTCACAGGTGATTCACTTCATTGGGTCACAACTAGAATCTCTACAGGCCAAGGCGCACCTCCCAGTGGACCAGGCATCAGATCTTACCTCCTTTACCTGATCATTTCAGATTGGGCACTTGCGCCCTACCTGGTACTTCCTGAGACTGCTGGGGTGCATTGCATCTTCCACCAGTGTTTTCTGGTGGGCTTGTTGGTGGATGCAGCACCTGCAGTGGGAACTTGGCCATCAGTGGTCCCACTGCCTAGGATGCCTGGACCAGCCGGTCACAGTGACCCAGCCAATGTAGGATGGCATCCAGTGGTGGCTGATCCCAGAACACCTGGAGGAAGGAAGGAATCCTGTATGTCCACCTAGAACTGACCATCTCCCTAATGACAGACACATCTCTGGTGGGATGGGGAGCACACCTGAGAGACCACAGGACCCATGGGTTATAGTCACCCAGGGAATCCCATCATCACATCAACCTGAGCTCCTTGCAGTGCTGCTAGCTCAGAAAAAATTAGCTCTTCTAGTCAGGGGTCAGGTCTTGCAAGTCCAGATGAACAACACCACAATCATGTTCTACCTGAAAAGGCAGGGCGGAATGTACTCCCTTCCATTGTGTCAGGAGGCCCTCTGCATCTGGACTCTCATGCACAGCCAGGGTGCAGATCTCCTGGTGCTTCAGGTTGCAGGACTAGACAGTCAGCTGGCAGACACTCTCAACTGGATGGGCAAGACATTGCACAAGTGCTCCCTGCATCAGGAAGTGGCAAACCACCTGTTCTCCTTGTGCTTCCTGTGGGGCACCCTTCTAGTGAACCTGTTTGCCTCCTGAGAGAACACAAAACTGAGGCTGTTCTGTGCCTGACCCCATATTCTGGGACACTGGTGGGGATGGATTTGCAAGCCCCTGGACCCCAAGCCTCCTGTATTCCCTTCCTCACTTTCCCACGATCCACAAGGTGGTGGTCAAGGTGTGGAGGGACAAGGAGCAGATTATCCTTATAGCTCTAGACTGGCCTTGCCATTTCTGGTACCTGGATCTCTTCAGCCTCAGCAGCAGATCTCTGTGGTGGTTGCCTCTTCACCTGAATCTGCTGACCAGACAACAGGGGAAAGTCCTGCACCTGGACCTTTAGTCCCTGCCCCTCACAGCCGGGTTCCCAAGTGGCTAGGGTTACAGGTTCTGGGTCTTTCAGAGAATGTTCTCCATGTTGTGGAGGCTTCTAAAAAGAGTTGACTCACCAGTGTTATGCCATTAAAAGGAAGTGGTTTTCCATTTGGTGTCAGGGCCAGGAACTTGATTCCCTGGCCTACCCTGTGGCTAGGATTTTGGAATACCTCTGGCATTTGTCCCAGCGTGGACTGCCTTCGATGACCCTTAAGGTGCACCTGGTAGCCATCTCCGCATAGCTGGTGGGCTGCTATGCCAATGGTGATTCAGGAGAAGGTGACCAGCCACTCCTTTAAGGACCTTGACCACTTGTCCCCACCAGTGCATGAGCCACCACTACCTTGGGATTATTGCTTATACTGGCAGTGCTCATGGGCAAGCCTTTTGAGCCTATGCTCAGATGGGAGATGTCACACCTGTCATGGATGACAGCCTTCTTGGTGGCCATCACAACAGAAAGTATAATTAGAGAGCTCCAGGTGCTCGTAGTGGAGCCTCCTTATCTGGTCTTCTATAGGGACAAGGTAGTCCTTCAGCCTCACTTGAAGTTCCTCCTGAAGGTTGTAACAGAGTTGCACCTTAACCAGGTGATGAATCTTCTGATTTACTTAACCAATCAATCTTTGAAGGCTGAACATTGGCTCCATTCTTTGGATCTGTGGCCAGTACTCTCCTACTATGTGGAGCACATGGCTGCAGTTCAGGGTGAGGCTCACATGCTCTTTGTTACTTATGCTGAAGCCGTACCTGGCAGACCAGTAGCTAAGCAGATGATTGGCAGACAAATTACTTCCTGCATCAACCTTTGCTATAGATTGGCTGGTAGGGAGCCTCCTGTAGGGCTCATGGCTCATTCCACCAGACTTACCGCTGCCTCGGTGGCTGCTTTCAGGGACATCCTTATTCAGGAAATCTTCAGGGCTACCACCTGGAAGTCAGCACACACCTTCATCTCTATTACAGCATCAACCTTGAGTCTCACTGGGATGCTGCTTTTGGGGACTCAGTTCTCTAATCTGTTTGCCAAGTAGGGGTGCATGCCTTACCCCCTCCACTCAAAGAACTGCTGGAAGTCTCCCAATGTGTGAATACATGAAACATATCCACATCCCTAGAAAAATAGGTTACTTACCTGAACCATAGTTCTAGGAGTGGTATATGGTTCACATTCACACCACCCACCTGATCTTCTCTGGCAAGTGGCACACAGATCCCTGCTTCCAACATGCAAGATCTGACTTCATGGGGCACAGCCGAGGGATATACCACCCAGGTAGTGGGAGAAGACATTCCAGTGAAAACAGTTCTTAAGGAAGAACTGCCAATGTGTGGATGTGAGCCATATACCACTCCTAGAACTATGGTTACAGGTGCGTAACCTATTTTTATCAGCGAGCCAGCACAGGCAGAGGATGTGGCTTGACGCTAAGGAGACATAATGGAAGGATTGCTCAGCAAGACTACTTCAGGCAGCTTTCTAAATGAGGTATATCATTCTTTTATCATTTCTGACATAGAATAAATGACTTACAGGTTGGAAAGTTTGGCTTTGATGATACGGAAAGAGTTCACTGTCCCTGGCAACATGGAGGCTAGTATAGAACATGTATGGGTACTAAGTGGACAAAGGTGACTGGATATCTTACGCCTTCGTAATCTTCATATACCCATGGTTCTATGCTGAGTGACAGCTTTGGGCTGTAGCACTACCTTAGTGGGAGTGCTCATTACCCGTATGTATTAATTTCCCATTGACAATGTTGGAGCTAACAGAAATGAACATTACGTACCTACCGTAATTCTTGATCTTCTCTTGTATCTTCACCATTCACTACTGATGGGTCTAAGATGGAGGTGTGCACCTGCTGCGGGAGTTTTTTTTTTTTTTTTGTGGGGGAGAATCGGCACCGATGGCGCCACCCATGTGACAGACGTACTGCGTGGAGGATGTGGGTTGGCCATTAGGTGCCGTAGACTCCTCCTCCCTCCCAGTTCTGTGCAGCCAGAGAGCAGAAAGTAGGTTATGGAAAGAAAGGCAAGGCAAGGAAGCCCAGGGACCTACCGGGTCATAATGTCACATGCTTAATAGCGTACAACATTATGGCTAACCTGGTACAGCATAGTCTGTAAATGCTACTGGTGCAATACCGCGTATACTGCTGTATGCAGTATTGCACCAGTAGCTCTTTCCCAGGCAGAGGATAAGACCTCTGCTGGGAGCAGGTTCCATCAAGCAGCCTCCATGGTACACAGGACTGAGCCACAGCAGTAGTAACCCAGGCACTGCGTCTGGGACCAGGTTTGATTCCCGGTCCCAGAATCTTTTATTTTTTCTCGTCTTGTGTGCTCCCCGAGTTGACCCCCCCCCAAGTTAAGAATCTTTAGTGGGGGGGGTTCAGGGTAACGGTGGGTGTGAAGGGCAGAGCCCCCACAGAAAAAAGACTTATGCCTCATGGCAGAAATCGTGCTGTAACGGGGGGGGCAGAGCCCCCCCACAGAAAAAAGACCAAAGAGTGAGTCCTGGCTTAGGCGTAGGGAGGAATTTGGTATAGTTGTATCACGGTGTAGAGTGCAGTGACCACTTCAGAAGAAAAGGATCATGGGGAAACCATGAGAGGAGAAGAGAGGGAGAGAGAGAAAAGACTTATGAATCATGACAGTAATTGCGCTGTATTGGCAGCGAGATTTTGCCATGCGGCATAATGTCTCGCGACATTATGACCCCGTGCCACCAAGGGCTAGGTAAAGGAAAAGGCTGTAAACTGAAAAAGGAATAAATTGAATAGGAGACAGGAAAGAGAGAACCCTACCCTAAGTGGCCACAGGGTCTCAGTCCTTGGGGACTTCTGAGGAAAAGAAGGTAAGGAATAGAAAGGAAAAAGAAAAGAAGTAGAAGGGATAAAGGGAAGGGAAGGAGGAAATCTGCCACAGTAAACTAGAAGACCACTGGCTTGAGTCTTTCAAATTCCCAATGGGATTTAAGGACAAGGGAGAAAGGATCCCGCCAGCTAAGGGGTAAGGACCTTAGGTCGAAAATAGGTTTTGACCGGAGAAGAGAAGACAGACCTCCTTTCCCACCCTGTTATCTGCAAGTTAAGTAACCTACAGTCTGGGTCTTCCTAACTGCCTTTCCAGGGGAGGCAGTTCTGCTGAGAAGAGGAGTGAGTCCTTGCTTAGGCGTAGGGAGGAATTTGGTACAGTAGTCTTATGGTGTAGAGTGCAGTGACCACTTCAGAAGAAGAGGATCACGGGGCAATTATGAGAACATAGAAACATAGAATCTGATGGCAGATAAGGACCGCTTGACCCACCCAGTCTGCCCGTTTCCCAACCTGATGGATAAACTGCACATGCTAGCTAACCAACGGCCTACTTCTTCCTACTCCCACCCCCTAAAATTGCCTTATGACTGTCCCATGCATTCTTGAATTCCATCACTGTTTTTGACTCCTCAACTTCCTCAGGAAGGTCGTTCCATGCATTCACAACCCTCTCCATGAAAAAATACCTCCTCACATTACCTCTGAGCCGTCCCCCCTCTAGCTTCACATTGTGCCCCCTTGTTCTTGCACACCTCTTTTTCTGAAAGATGCTACCCTCTTGGACTTTGTTCATTCCCTTGAGGTACTTGAAAGTTTCTATCATGTCCCCCGTCTCCCCGGTGCTATACATATTAAGCTCCTTAAGTCTCTCTTGATATGTCTTCTGGTGCAGACCCTGCACCATTTTAGTTGTCCTCCTCTGGACTGCCTCTATCTTGTCTATGTCTTTGTGGAGATTGGGTCTCCAGAACTGCACGCAATACTCCAGATGGGGTCTCACCAGCAGTCTATGCAGAGGGATAACAATTTCCTGCTTTCTACTGGTGATGCCTCTCCCTATGCATCCCAGTATCCCCCCAGCCCTCCTTATTGCCCTCTCACATTGCTTGATCACCTTTAGGTCATCTGATATGTCTACCTCCAGGTCCCTTTCCATTTTTGTTGTTGTTAGTATCTCATGCCCCATTGTGTACTCTTCCCCTGGGTTTTTATTTCCCAGATGCATTACTTTGCACTTCTTAGCATTGAATCTAAGCTGCCATACATTTGACCATTCCTCCAACCTTGCCAAGTCCCTTCTCATCCTTTCCACACCACCTTGTGTATCAACTCTGTTGCAGATCTTTGTGTCATCTGCAAAGAGACATAATTGTCCTTCAGTCCCTCTGCAATGTCGCTTATAAAGACATTGAAGAGGACCGGTCCTAGTACTGAACCCTGCGATACCCCACTAGTAACCCCCCTTTCTTCAGAGTGGACTCCATTTACTATTACCCTCTGTGTCCTGTTCTCCAGCCATTTCTTTACCCAGGCTACCATCTTGGGACCCACTCCCATGCTGGCCAACTTGTATATTAATCTTTTGTGTGGGACTGTGTGAAATGCCTCGCTAAAGTCTAGGTAGGCCATGTCCACAGCCACTCTCTGATCTACTACTTTGGTCACCCAGTCAAAGAAATCTATTAGATTCGTCTAACTTGACCTTCCCACTGTGAATCCATGGTGCCTTGGGTCCTGTGCCCCTCTGGCTTCTAGGAACTCAACAATTCTTTCCTTCAGAAGGGATTCCATCATTTCCCCAATCACTGAGGTTAAACTAACAGGTCTGTAGTTTCCTGCTTCTGCTCTACTCCCACTTTTGTGAAGTGGAATAACATCTGCCCTTCTCCAGTCCTCAGGTACAACCCCATCTTCCCATGATTTATTTATGAGAGGAGAAGAGAGGGAGAAGAATATCCCCAGACTCTCCTAGTACTGTCTTGAAGTAATGACAGTTATAGGGAGACAAGCTAAGAAATTTAGCGCCCATCAGGGGACACCCCAGAGTAAGAGAATCTGAGGGAGTTCCCTCAGGTACCAGGGCGAAGACCCTACTCATCTTCCTCCGGAGTAAGCACTCTGTGACTTTAGAAAAGGAGCAGAGAGCTCTGAGGTACTGGTGGGACCCAGCCCCCAATTGGCCTCAAGGAGGGGGGGAGGCGAGCAGGGTGGAGGAGACACCCAAGAATTGAGGCCCATGAGGGGAAGGTGGGAGGGAATCAGTAATGAATGGCGAAGATCATGAATTACAGTAGGTACGTAATTTTCATATCTTCCCTTGTCAATCTTCACCATTCATTACTGCTGGGTGAGTACTAAGCCCCCTGAAGGTGACCTGGCACAGCCCTGAGGGAACAGATCCCTCAGCCTCCTGCTGGTGAGAAGCAATAGGGGGAGACCCGTCCCTAGCCATACTAAACCAAGCCAGTCTAAGGCTGTGGAGGGTGAGGAGGTGTCCCCCATGATCAGGGGGATGGAGGGTGCCCCTGAGAAACCCTCCTTGCCCTACAGGAAAACAGGTGGGTCCCCCAGAAAGTGGAGGAGATCACCCTACACCAGGCAGTGGGTGACAATCTGGATAGACAAAGCCATGCCATCCGCCTAATGTAGATTGCTGTCCCTGCTAGTCTGGAAGCCAACTCATTGGCATCGTAAGATGCCCTTGCTTGGTGCCTTGCCAGTTCCAGACCTTGAGCAGAGAGGGCAATGGCCTGCCTAGATTGTTCCATATCAGGCAACAATGCTAACACATGAGCTAGCATCGGCCACAGATGCCTGTTACAGGCAGCGTGGTGTGTCTGATGTGAACCTATGCACATCAACGCACAAGCTGAAGAGAAAAATCTTCGTCCCCACTGGTCAAATTGTATGGAATCCAGATCAGGGGTCGGTCATGCACCAGGTGCCAAAGCCCGGAGGGAGTGTCTAGGGATGTCAGGCCTGAAGGTGGGTGAGGTAGAGAACCTAGAGACTCCTGAGGGGCACAATACCATCTCCTGCAGTCTGCCAGGGCTGGAGAAGGGGCGGCTGGAGACTGCCAGGTGTGGATAGATGCCTCCTGGAAGGGGATGGGCCAGGAGGGCACTACAAGATGGTAAGCTCGGAATTCACTGAGGAAAGCACACGTATCCTGCTCAGTATTGACCCTGAGAACATGGGAAATATGGAGCTCCCAAACCAGCCTCGAAAGGAACCGCTGATATTCAGTGAAATCAGCGTCGGAGGACAGGTGGACAGAATGTTCCTCTCCCTCAGAAGAGGAAGACGAGGAGGAAGAAGAGCTAGAGTGTTCAGAGGACTGCTGTGGGGGGGCATAGATTACATAGATCTTCCAAGCATTTATTTAGACTTTTGTCCATATTCTGCTTGCCTTACTATTTCATATCATTTCGTATTTGTTCAATATACAATTATTAAACCTAGTTTTAAACTGAGTTATGGTACTACTCCCTACTACCTACCTTGGTAAGCTATTCCATAAAGGGGGTACTCTGAGGCTGAACCAATGCCTTCTCTTTAGTGAAGTCCATTTTTCCAATGTTAGTTGTAAAGGATGACCTCTGCTAGGATATATTCCTTGCTTAAGTGACAATCCGTAACTGTTTGCCATTTGTTCATTCTGAAGTGCTCTGTAAGCCATGCACGTGCCCCCTCGTGTCCTTCTAAATTGGAGAGCGCATAGTCTTAATTTTCTTAGTCTGTCTGGGTATGTAAGCCCATTACAGTCTGATATAACTTTTGTAGCTCTCTTCTGAGCCCTTTCCAATTTCATAATATCTTTTTTTTTGTAGGGTGGCCATACATGTACCCCATATTCCAAATGGGGCCTAACCAATGAATGGTACAACAGGAGCATCACCTCACTATCTCTACTACCTATGTGCCTCAGGATACAGTTTAAATTGTGACTTGCCTTACTTGCGGACAGGTGGAAGACCTGTTCATCCATGGCCCTAATGTAGGAAGGAAAGGCCACTGCAGTGGCCCTGAATATATTCCGGGTTAAGTGCCCTGTAGGACCCACATGGCTCAGGAGAGAGGGAGGTGTCTGCAGAGGGATGGGCACCTCACTGAAAGTGCCCAGCCTCTGCCAGGGCTCTGAGATCCAGGGGTTGATGCCA
This sequence comes from Neoceratodus forsteri, assembly GCA_016271365.2. Lineage (NCBI taxonomy): Eukaryota > Metazoa > Chordata > Ceratodontiformes > Ceratodontidae > Neoceratodus > Neoceratodus forsteri. Next base: position 307,855,158 of record CM028138.1, on the reverse strand, counting down.
CCATGACAGGGGGCCCTGAGATCATGCCAGGTTACAAAGAAGTAGTCTGGGAAGGCAAATTCTGGAACAGCGCAGTAGGGGAGTCTCCCCTGTGACGCGCCTGGGGTTGCATGTGTCCAGAAGGGCAACCCTCTGTGCTGCCAACCAAGGTTGCCCCCAAATCCTCAAGGGAAAGGTGGGGCTGAGTGCTGCGACTCCTCCCCACCCCCCACAGGGTGGTGGGAGGGTGTCACCACCCTTCACCCTGGTCTCTCAATCTCTCAGACTCAGAGGTAGCCCTCTTCCTTGGGGCCTGTGTAGGTTTCCCTGGCCCTGCAGGCCCCCAAGAGGGGCCACAGAACCAAGGGTTCCTGCCCCCTCCTGGGAAGCTGCAGCAGCAGCACCAAAAATGGCAGCTGCCCAGGCCTCCACAGAGGAAGACACCCCATCCCGAGTCCCTGAGCCCTTCACCCTCGGGGGATCCAAGGCCACCCTCAGCCAAAGGATCTTCACTGGCAACATGCTCTGGGGACTCAGGGATAGGGCTGCTGGGCTGCCTGACACTGCATCCCACTGAGCCCTCCGACTCCGAAGAGTAATGTTGCCAGTCCAGGTCCAACTCCAAGTCATTCCCCTCCAAAGATGAGGCGACCAGGAGGACCTCCAGGCTAACGACCCCAGGAAAGCTCCTGGCAGTGACACTGTGAATGGTGCCACCCGGATCACCAACACTGCGAATGGCACCAAGACTCGGGACCATGGCACCACCCCAATCACTGGTGCTGCAAACTGCACCAGGATTCGGAACAGCGCCACTCAGCGGCACCGAGGGTCCACCAGTGCTGGGCCCAGCACCCATGGGTCGTGACACTGGGGGAGTCTGCACCACCATGGAGGTGACTGCCAGGTTGGCACCAGCAGCACAACTCTAGGAGAAATCAAACCACTCCTCCAGCACTGCAGAAGAGGCCTCCTTTTTGGCAAGGCTGGAACTGGAGGAGGCCCCCTCCTCACCAGGCCATATAGACCTGGGAGGGGACCCAGAAGAAGGATCTAAAGTTCTGGCCTTGGATGCCCGCAGGTGACATCGTCCTCCAAAAGTTGTCAGAGCCCTGCTGACTTTCAACTCGTGAACTTCCAAGACACGGCAGTCCATGGAGAAACAGCCATCACAGTGATACATATCATGGTTGGGTCCCAGGCACTGAAGGAAGACATCATGCTGGTCCAAAATGGAAAAATGCCAGCCACATGGGCGCTGACACATAGGGGCATGGCCCGCTTTTGATTTCTTCTTTGCCCCAAACCTGACATGATGTGAAATAAACACTCAAAACAGCAAAAGATCCCGGCACTGTTGAAATAAAAGGAACAGTCTTACCGTCAGATGTCATGAACTGGGAGGGAGAATGGCTTCAAAAGGTTGAGTAGGCTCGATGACGCAGATGTTTAGTCACTTGTGCAGCAGGTACAACCTTGACAGTGGGAGAAACAGAACTGGGAGGGAGGAGGAGTCTATGGCACCTAACAGCCAGCCCTTGTGCCCCATGCAGTACATTTGCCACATGGGCGGTGCCATCGGCGCCAACTCCTCCCCCCCAAAAAAAAAGCTCCCGTAGAGGGTGTGCACCTCCAGCTTACACCCATCAGTAATGAATGGTGAAGACTGACTACAGAAGATAATGAAATTATGGTAAACATGAAAAAAAAATACTCACTCTAGTAATGTGTCTTCTCAGGGATTCCTCAATATGGTTTCACTCTCCATGGAGACCGATGCCCCAGAGACAATACAGTTCTAAGGATTTAATTTAGAATTAGGATGTATAGTTGAAAAACTGTGCTGTCACTTTCTACCCTGGCAGTTGTCAGATGTGTTTCTATAGCCAGAGTAGATGGCTATTAATTCTAGCTAAAAGGCTACCAAAAATTATGCAGATTAAAAATGAAAAAAAGCACCAATTAATTAAAGCCGATATGTAAATGTAAAATTTAAATGTAACTAAAACAAAACTGATGATTGTTGTAAATACTGCAATAGTTTATATTTATTTGACCATAAGAATAACATTGTTACGGTCATTACAATGTGTTACAGTAAATATGTGACAGGGTTCAATAAGACTGTGTCCCATTTGTTATACAGAAAGAGTTAAAAGCAAGGTTCTTGTCGTCGAGGCACAGATCAGGAAGCATAGGGAAAACCAGGAGCAGTTGTAGAATTCACCCAAAAATTGTATTTACAGTAGCAGAAACAAAATAAATTAACTTATTCAGAATAACTATGTACAGAGGAGAAATAAAATCTTCCTTCAGTTTCAGTGTCCTTTTTTCTTCTAAACTTAACATCTCTTGCAGTTGCAGTTTAGCTCTTTTATAAGTCTTTTCAACCCCCATGCTTAGCAAACATCTTGCCCATGCAAATATTCTGTTCTTGTAAGTTCAGGAGCTGCTAGAACAGTGTGCTTCCTGAGGCCCCAACAGCATTTGCAAAAGGCTCAACATTTGCACTCAAGTAACCTCTAGAGTTTATAATCATATCAAATTATAAATATATGTATTTCAAACAAAAATGATTCCATTATTGGTTACATTTTCATACAATGATTTGCACATATTTTTATATTAGCTGATAGAGATATGCAAGGGAGGAAAAACAGATAGCAAGAGAAAACTAAGAGACAGCGAGAGGCAAAGGAATGCGAGCCTGTCGGGTTGACCAAGTTCAAAGTCTCACAGGAAAATTGGGTTGCACCACCAGAGAAGAAGCAGAAAAGGAAAAATCCTTGCATTTAAACACATTTTCCATAACAAATGGGACAGGGTCCTATTCTACCCTGTCACCTCCCCCACCAAGAGGGAACCTATCTCTCGTCTGTCTGATTTCACAGATTTTCTTGTGAGACCCAGGAACTGATCACTCTGACAGTCTTGCGATTCTCTGATTAGTCCAGGCTTGGTGCTAAACAAGGGGGCAAAGTCTGCTAAAACCTCCCTCACTTTCTGGATCTGGTCCGGGGTCAGCTGGGGAGACAATTTTACTGCCTCCACAGAGGACTCCCACTTACTGTCTTCCAGCAAGTCCCATACATGTCATATGTCCAACTTGCTTAAGAGGGAGATTTGGGTCAAATTAGGAGGGAGATTGGCCTGCCACCTTGCTTAAGAGGGAGATTTGGGTCAAATTAGGAGGGAGATTGGCCTGGTAGTAGGGAGAGGCCGTAATGTCGTGCATTTGTCCTTAAATGGCGTCAATAACATAAGAAAAAACTCATTACAAAAATTTAATGCATTTCATTTTGTCAAGAATAAGCACTAAAAATAAATAAACAACTAGTTATATAAAGTTATCAGATACACTGTGCATCACTGATTTAATTTTTATGTGTGTTTATCTACCCCAAAAAGATGGATATTTTGGACAGAATTTTACTTAAGCAGGAGATTTTGTTTCCCAGGAGGAAGGGAGGGAGCTCAGTCAAAAAAAACAGGAGTGTCCTGCGTAAAGAGGGAGATATCACATGTATGAAGTCCAGAAGGGGGTCTCCTTCGTCCGTCCCCTCCCCATGGCTACACACTGTGAACACCATGTTAGCCTTATTTGCATATGGCTTCATCATGTTAACATGGTACATCCTTTCTGTCTACGGTCAGGTAACTCCACAATGTAGTTTACGTCATTTACCTTCCTAACCACTTTGTACGGTCCTGCCCACTCAGCTTGCAGCTTGTCTTTCTGGACCGGGATAAGGACCATGACTTCCTGACCCACCATGTACGAGTGAGCTCTGGCTCTGCGTTCGTACCATACCTTTTGTTTCTGTTGGGCAGCTGCCAGGTTGTTCTGGGCTGTCCCCATAAGCTCCTTTGGCCTTTCCCTAAACCTTAGGACGTAATCCACAATGGGAGTTTCCTGGGTGGCATGCTTGCCTTCCCAGTCCTCCCGGATCAAATCTAGGGGCCCATGTACCCGGCGTCCATACAAGAGTTCGAAGGGGGAAATCCTTTCGACTCTTGGGGCACCTCCCTGTATGTGAACAACAGGTGGGGAAGGTATTTCTCTCAGTCCCTCCTATGCTGTTCAGCAAACTCCTGGAGCATTGACTTTAGGGTACCATTGAAGCATTCCACAAGCCAATTAGCTTGTGAGTGATACAGTGTTGTGCATCCTGTACCACCCCACACTTCTTCCATAGACATTTCATTAGGTCCGACATGAAGGAACCCCCTCGATCAGTGATTACCTCCTGAGGAAACCCAACATGGCAGAAAATTCCAAGCAAGGCATCTGCCACTTTGTCTGTCCTCAGTGAGGAAAGGGCGACTGCCTCTGGGTACCAGGTGGCATAATCCACCACAGTCAGGGTGAATCTTTTCCCTGAGGGTCTGGGGGTATTTAAAGGACCCACAATATCCATTCCCACCCTCTGGAATGGCCCCTCCGCTATGGGCAAGGGGATCAGGGCTGCTTGGTTTTTCTGGCCCGCCTTCCCTATTTCTTGGCACCAGTGACAAGACCTGCAATACTCCTTCACCTACTGGGTGAAGTTAGGCCAGTAGAAATTCTGGGCCAACCGCTGCGTAGTTCGTGCGATTACCAGATGACCAGATAAGGGAATATCATGGGCAACCGTGAGCAACTGCTCACGATATCCCTGGGGAACGACAAGCTGCCTGCCTAACATCCCTCCCTCCCTCTGTCTGTACTGCCTGTGTACACATAAGTCCATTTTCCCAATAAACCCTATGTCTTCCATCACATCCCTGTGCACCATCCGAGTCTGCCCAAGTCCTCGGCTTCTCTAAACTAGGGTCTCTTCTCTGAGTAGCTGCAACCCCCTCACACCTTCCGAAGGCATAGGACAGGTCCTCTTCAGTCGCTAAACTAGGGTCCCTAGCACTAGCATCAGGGCCCTCAGGATCACTGTCAATCCCCTCCCTCTTTGGAGTAACCCTCTGTAGCTATGCGGTTATTTGCTACTGGGGAAATTTCTACCCTCTTTTTATCAGTCTCCCCCTCTGGAGACACTGGCTGTGGAACCAGCCTCTCAGTATCTTCCACAATGGCTTCTGGGGGGCTCAGGGAACTACAACTTTCCCTGGCCGCTTGGCTACGGGTAACTGCACATACCATCCCCTGCTGGAGATTGTTACCCAGGACCACACCTACTGCTAATGTGTTAGCTACAGCCACCTATTGCACAGTTCCCCCTGTTTCACCCCAGTCCAGGAGAACACTGGCCAGGGGCAATGTTTTCTCTTCACCAGTAAACCCTTGTATAGTAATGTATCTGTTGGGTATAAGCTGACCAGGCTGTACCAGATCCCCTTTTACCAATGTCAGGGATGCCCCTGTGTCCCTTGACCCCCGTGTCTGTATGCCATTTACCACGACTGGGTGCACGTGTTCCCTCATGTTCACTGTCATGCTTCCAGGGACACACAAACAACCCACTTCCTTTCTGGTACTACTTTGCGTATTATTGCTTGCCCTTCTTGGACACTGTCTGGCAACGTGTCCAGTTTCTTTACATAGCCAACAAACATTTCTTACTTCAGAGAAATCTTTTCTTTGAAACCTGGGGCTAACTGGTTTTGGTGGAGAAAGTGAGGGTTTTAGCTGCCCTGAAGGCGCGCTTTACCCTTTCTGCACTGCCACACTCGCCCCATTCACTCTCAGAGCACGTCTGCTCTTGGCATAGCGGTCCGAGAGTTCAGCAGCCTCTTGCACTGTTTTTGGATCTCAGTCCTCTAGCCAGGTTTTTAACTGTGTTGGGCATGCCCAATAAAACTGTTCTAATAAAATCACATTTTCAATTTTATCAACAATGTTTGCCTCAATTCCTTCCCACCAATGTTTTAAAAACTGACGTTGTTTTGTGGCTACCTCCTCATAGTTCATATCAGGGCTTCTCCTGAGCTTACGGAATTTAGCTCTATATGATTCAGCAGTTAATTCAAACTTTTCTAGTAGTGCTGCTTTTAACTTGCTGTAATCATCACTTTATTGTCCATGTAACCCAATGCATGCATCCCGAGCTTTTCCGGTAAGTAGCGGGGATAGCTGGAAGCTCCAGGACTCTCTAGGAATTTTAGCCTGAATACAAACTTTTTCAAAAGAATTTAAAAAGGCATCTATATCCTCCCCATCCTAAACTCAGCTATTAATTTAGAGTTCAATTTGTAACCCAGTCCTGCAGTCCCAGTTAAAACCAAGCCACTTATCTGCCCTGGTGCCGCTGGTTGGAGTCGTAGCTTCTCCAGTTTGTGTTGCCACTGGCGCTCTTCTCTCCTCTCCTCTGCAGCTCTCCATTCTCACTCTCTGTGCTCCTCTGCCTCTCACTGGCGCTCACATTCCTCATGGTCCGCCTCCCTCTGTTCCCTTTCTCTCCTCTCCTGGGACTCCAGCTCCATCCTGCGCAACTCAAGTTGCAACCTGAGAACTTCTGGATTCAGAATACTGGTGACTTGTCCCTGCTGCTGTGGCCCTTCACTGACAGTGGCCCTGCTGTCCACCTCATCAGCTCGGGACCCCTCACTGGCCGCTAGCCCTTCCACGCTTGAAGTTTTGTCCCTTTCAGTCATGGTTGGTGACTCGCTGCTATGGGTATCTGCTACTTTTAGGGCCTCTATGAGGTTCTGCTTACTGGCTTTCACTCCAAACGGGACTCCCCTGTCCCGGCACAACTGCTTTAAGAAATCTACAGTGTGCTTGCTGTAGTCTGAAAACAATTTCTTCTTCTCTCACTACTAATACTACACTGACTGGCACTTCAGAAAAAAAAATAAAATGGGTGGGAACTTAACTGTAAGTCAAGGGATATAATTCTGTTTCCTTTTTAAATAAAACACTGCCTTTCTTTTTTTCAAGTGAGCTAAACGGTGTCAAGCTAACACACTGAACAATGAAGCTTATACCACCAAACTTTTATGCCACCGCTACCAACCAGTCTGTCACCAACTCACTCAGCCAGTCAACCCTCTACTACCAAAGTCCCAGCCTTTGAGCATATTATTTGTGTGCAGTGAACAGCCACGGTAATCCTTTTGTCTGTTTTGTGGGTTCAAGTCACCTTAGTCTCAAGCTCTGAAGGGATTCAAACTAATAACCTCTTGTTAGCGTACCCAATTATAAGTCTCAGATAATTCTGTCTTCGGGGGGCCAGATATCTTTGCCTACGGGCACCCAACCAGGTCTTTCAATTTTTTATTTATTTTTATTTTAGTTTTTGTTGACCGGGTAAGTGCACTAGACAAATCCTGCCTATTTTCAGGCACGACCCGGGGAAGGGGGATACAGATGAATGGCAACTTTCCTTGAACCAGATTAAGCTGTTTGAACCCTGAAGAACCCTTAGAACTCTATGCAAGACTTTTAGAGAGCTCTATCCATTTCCCAGCTTGGTATACAATAAGCCCATACACAGTGTACTTATAACCTTTAAAACCTCCACTTAAAATAAAAAGAAATGTCAAGGCACTCCATGCAGTTTCATTTGTAAAAAAACATCTTTACTTTAAAAATCTCAAAACAGAACAATAATTACAGAACATATATATATATATATATCCCAACACATACAGAGTTAAAATAAACAGGTAAAAAAGTACAGTTCCTACAATTTATAACTTCAGACTGGTAATCTAATGCTTACTTTCTTTCAGTGCTTTTAGGGTCTCTCTCCTCTCAGTCAGAAATATTTTCTTGTGTGTGTGTCTGTCATGTTCTCTCAGCAGTTAAACACACTTCTGAGCCGGCCTTCTCATGAGGTCACTAATTCCGCCATGGTGTATCAAACTCTATATTTTACAATACAGGGTCTCCAAATAAAATATTTTAAAAAGGCATATGAGATGACCTCACTGACTTTCCTCTCCACAGGTTAACTGGTCAGAACTGGTTTGTGCTCTGCTACACATACATCTCAAAAGTTTATTTGATCTAAGTCACTGTATTCAAAGCAAAAGTGTATTGGCCTCTTTAATCCTGTCTGGACCTTGGAATCTACACCTCAGGTCTTTCTGATGTAGTTCAAGGGTTCCCCAGGAAATGTATTTTGGACATTCCAAATCTGTCTGGGTCCTCACTGGCTCAGACATCAAACCTCTTCAATGTCCATTCTGGCCTCTCTCCGACGCTCCTCCCCACAAGTCCTTCCTGGTAACCATGCAAGTCAAAGGACCTCCCTGAGGGCATTATGAATGGCTAATCTTATTTCCTGGGATGAAAGCAAATTCACAAGGTAATTGCACCCCAGATCTCTGCAGTTTAAAATACCTCATGTCCTTTGAACTTATCCCTGGGGGTCTTGATGTGTCAGTTCCAGTAAGACAGTATTTTCCTCAAACTGAATTTCCCATCACATATTTTATATGTAATAAAAAAAATGAATACAGCACTTGAGCACTCAGAGCTGGCTGTCTACGTGACACAGCGCATCCTCTGAAACTGTTTCTCTGTCTGGCGGTCTGCAATACCAATGTGGAAGCTGACTGTTTTTCCAAGAAGCGAACAGGTCTATCTTGGGAGTGTCCCACCTTCTGAACACTGTGACCAGAACGTGTCTGTTCAAGGCCCATTTTTTTTTTTTGCATAAACTTTTTATTAGTTTGTCTTATTCAAACCATAACAAAAGCAACAGCTCTCATCTCAACAGACACAAAGCATTCCTTTTCTAGGATTTACAGGTCTTTCTCATGTACATCAGTTATACTTCTCTAATTGATTTCAATATTATTATTGAAGACCAACTATATATACATCACAACAGGTGCATGTACCTATTACTTAACTTTTTTAATAAAATAATAATAGGAAAAAAAAACACCAAACCCTCCCTCCCTCCACCTCCAGGTCCCCCAATCCCCAGCATAAACCCCTCCTCCCCCATTCCCCTTCCCCAATTAATCAAGGGTTCACTTCATCTACTATACATACTAACACTTACTTCTACAGCATCTGATGCATCACTCCTTTAGCTTCTTTTTCTTTTATTACTCCCTAACCTCAGCTATCCCTAGAATACAGAGAGCATCAAACAGTCCATGAGTTCTTTTGCTGTCTTATAGCACCCTATAATTGGCCCTCATACTCCCTTGCTCCCTTAACCTTTGCAATCATCTTAACACTTCCTGCTCCATAGGGTTCATAGTGTGCGAAAAAGGTGCCCGCATATTCATAAACTGATTTTCACGTTCTTTGGCTTTATATGTTAAGCTTTCAAGCTGCAGTGCATCCCATGCTAAGTTTCTCCATTGCCTAATTGTGGGCATGTGCCCAGACACCCATGTATTTAGAATACACTGCCTTGCCAATGCCAGGAGTATTCTCACCCATCTCTCCAACACCTCCCATTCATCCTGGTGTATGTCATCTAGGCCAAACAGCATTAGGAGCGGATCTACTCTAATGCGATGCCCTTTCATATTTGACAGTTCTTCCGCCACTTCCTCCCAGAAGGATTGGAGTATCGGACATGCCCAAAATAAATGAATGTATGTACCCAAGGCAGTACCACATCTTTGGCAAGTGACGGTACTGCTGTATTGTATCTATTAACTGCCACTGGTGGGTTATAGAGCCTGTGCACAAATTTATATGCTGCCTCCTTATATTTATTACATAATAGAAGCCCCTGATGTATTCCTTTCATTAAGGTCCATTGTTCCTCTGTTAGTGTGTTGCCCAAATCCCTCTCCCAGAGGTACTTAGTTTTGCCTGTCATGTCTGGCCATTGGAATTGTAAAAGGGAAGTAGCCTTCCTTATAATACCTTCGGGTCCCTGCTTGGCTTGCTGTAGCAACTCTTCGAGAGCCTGGACCTTAGACCCCGGTTCCCTCTGTTTCTCAATGTCTTGAACATATTTCCTCACCTGGAAATGTCTGAACAGATGGTGAGCCGGCAAGCCCAGTCCCTCTCTAAGTTCACTGAATAAGTAAACCCGCATGTTCTTTCTTATATCATTAAGGCACAATACTCCTCTTTCTTCCCAAATCCAAAATGAGGGGCCCCCTACCCCCGGAACAAAGAAGGGATTCCCAACTCGTGGTAATATAAACGATTCTCCCTTTTGGAGCCCCATCAGTTTTTTAATTTGTTCCCAGCTATCTATTACACTATTCACTAATATATTAGAATCCCTCTTTTCCCGCAGCACTCTTCTCCATCCTTCAGCTAAAAAAGAAGAAATCCGGACCCCATGTCCGTTCTCCTCCAGATCCATCCAACTGGCCACCTTCGGCCTATACACCCAGTCTTTAATAATCCTCACTTGCGCCACCCAAAAGTATAATTTCATATCTGGGTAGTTTAGCCCTCCCCTAGCTTGGTCCGCTTTCAATTTATGTAGGCTAGCCCTTGGCTTCTTCCCTTGCCAAATTAATTTAGAACACTCTTTTTAAAACTATTTTATGTCTTTCCCTGTTAGCCCTATGGGTAGCATCTGTAGTGGGTATAACACTCTAGGAAGAATGTTCACCTTAAGTAGATTAATACATCCCAGCCATGATATGGGCAAGGTCCTCCATCTACCCAGGTCTTCTCTCACTGATCTCAATAATGGGCTATAGTTTTATTTGTATAGTGATCGGAGGTCCTTTCCTATTTTAACCCCCAGGTAAGTAAAGTATGATCCTACCCTCCGCAGGCCCCAAGTATTTCCTCCTTCGCCCCCCTCTTCTCCTAGAAACATAATCTCAGACTTTCCCAAATTCAATTTTTATCCAGAGAACACAGCAAAATGTGAGATAACTTCCAGCAGAGCCGGCATGGACTGAGGAAGCTTCATCAGGTATAACATCATATCATCAGCATACAATGTAATTTTATGCTGCCTTCCACTTTTCCCTTTCACCCCTTGTATTCTTGGGTCTTCTCTAATAGTTATGGCCAGTGGTTCTACCGCCAATGCAAATAGCAAAGGGGAGAGAGGGCATCCCTGCCTCGTCCCCCTATGCAGTGTAAATTGTTCTGACAGGTTCCCATTGACCAGCACTGCAGCTTTAGGCGTCCAATATAATGCCCCCACCATTCTAATATAGTTCTCTCCCAGTCCAAATCGTTCTAATATTTCAAACAGGTATGGCCATTCAATCCTGTCGAATGTTTTTTTAGCGTCCATGGACAGTACGTCCGCCCCCCCCCAGTCTATTAGCTTGCTCTAGGACGTTAACGACCTTTCTGATGTTATGATAGGAATGCCTGCCCTTTATAAACCCAGTTTGATCCGGGTGGATCAGGTCGGGAAGGATACCCTCCAATCTGGTGGCCAGAATTTTAGCATATACCTTGGCATCATAATTTAGAAGGGATATGGGTCTATATGATGCACATTCCATTAGATCTTTATTTGGTTTGGGAATCACACACACCATAGCATTGCCACATATTGCAGGCAACTCCCCACTCTCTCTTCCCTCCCTGAATAGTTCCCACATAACCTCTCTTACATCTTCCTTTAGTAATCTGTAGTATTCTGCGGGCAGCCCATCCGGGCCACAGGCTTTCCCAGCTTTCAGTGCATTAATAGCTAGGGTAATTTCCTCTTTGGTAATCTCATCTAATATCTCTTGTTGCTGTTTTGTTATTTGGGGCAACTGGTACTTACCCAGAAATTCTCGCATACGTCCTTCCTTTCCTTCCCCACCTGTTCTATACAGAGCTTCATAATATTCCTTAAATATCTCTCTTATCTCTTCATATTTAGTAACAACCTGCCCTCTTCTATTCTTAATACCCAAAATATGCACCGTGCCCTTTCTTCCCTTCACAAGGTTTACCAACAGTGGCCCCGGCTTGTTTCCCCATTCATATAGCCTGTGTTTCAGATAGTATAGCTTCTTTTGAGCTTCATCCAACAAAAGGGTGTTTAATGTCTGGCTGTCACCAACTCCTGCCTCATTTCCTCACCCCCTCTCCCCTTGCCACCCTCCCCTCTAACATCCTCAGCTTCTGCTGAAGGGCTTTCTGCTTTTCTAATCTATTCTTTCTGTATTTTGCCATAAAGCCTATAATTGCCCCTCTCATATAAGCCTTACCAGCATCCCACAATATTTGTTTGGAAGTGGCAGTTGGTGCATTTGTGTCCATAAAGAATTTAAATTGTTCTTTCAAATAATCCTGAAATTCCTGTGAGCCTAACATATAAGTAGGGAATCTCCAAGTCTGTGTTTCCCCCATCTCACTCGGAGATTGAAAGGACGCCACCACCCCTGCATGATCTGAAATCTGTATAGGCCCATGTGCCACCTTTCTCAGCTTTTCATACCAACTCAGTGCTACATAAACATGATCAATCCTTGACCATGTTTTGTGTGAATTGGAATAGAAAGTAAACTCCTTATCCTGTGGATACGCCGTTCTCCAGGCATCCACCATATTCAGTTCTGCTATCCCCTCCCTCCATTTTCTAATACATGGGTCCTTACGTCCCTTCCCCTCTGAGTGATCGAGGGTAGCATCCGGCGTACAGTTAAAGTCACCCCCCCCCCCCATAATTACATTTTCAAATTGTTCTTTTAGTAGTATAACCAAAATACTATTATAAAATTCCAGGTCTAAATTTGTTGATGCGTATATACTCCTGAATGTGACCTTCACGCCATGGAGAGTCCCAGTTACAAAGACATACTGTATCTGCCCTCCCTTGGATCCATAAGTACTTTTGTAACCTGTAAAGGCAAATTTTTATCTATCAAAACCACCACCCCCTGCTTATGAGAGTTAAAAGAAGATGAATAGCAAGCTCCTACCCAGCCCCTTTTAAGTTTCCCATGCTCCGCCGCCGTCAGGTGCGCTTCCTGCAGGAGAGCTACCTGCACTTGTGCCCTTCTTAAAGCTGTCAGGATGACACTCTGCTTAATCGGGGAGGAGAGGTCCTGCACATTCCAGGATTGTACCACTAGATCATTTCTCACCATTGCCCCTTTTCATTTTTCCCTCTTCCCTTTCTTTTCCCAATCCTCCTCAAGCTCACCCTTCCCCTTACTGACAGCTTATGCTCTGACGTGGACCCTCTATCCATGGCCTCCACCCTTACAGCAATCATATCTGTAGCTCTTAGTTCAGTGCAAAACCCTTTACTCCTGTTTCTTTTTTGTGAACCCCGATTACTCTTATCTCTACCCTCCATACCCTAACCACCCCCTTTATTCCCCCTTCCCCAGCATTATTCATATTACGAAACTCTACATATCTTACTCTTTCCCACCATAAGCCCCCCGTCCCCTCTTGAGCCTCTTTACCATTCCTGCCATCTCCCATCATGGCTACACCTCCCATTCTTTGCTGATTGAGCAGCTACCTCCCTCACCCCCCAAGAGACCACATTACATATAGCAGATCGAAACCACGTCTCTTTTATGGCATAATGAGGTACCATTTATGAAAAAAAAAAAAACCAACATAACATAATTGTAACTTCAGGTTGCTTCAGTCAAGCTCCTAGCAGCCCGACTTGACCCTCTGTTATTTTTGCCTGCAACCAATGCGTACCCCCCTCGCACCACTTAACAACCCCCGCAGTCCAGTTAATTTGTAGAACTTCGATTCTGTGACTGGCCCAGTCGGAGGTCAGTAGAGTAGGCTGTGCGATTAAAACAATATACACGCTAGGCCCAAGCCACCAAACACTTCTCCCGGCCTACCTTGCAGGAAGCGCTCTCTGGATGTCTCTCCATGCTTCATCGCCCTTCCTCCTCCATGCCTCCATTGCTCCATCTAAGATTTCTATTAAGTCCCCATTCGGCCACCAACGTAGGCCAAGACAGCTGCAGCTCTCCCAGGTACATCCATTTTAACAGTGAACATTCAGAACAAAATTAAACGTGGGGTATCACCCCCAACCAGAGAAACTGTCAGTGCCTCTAGTCCCTCTTATTCCTTCCATCAGATGGCCATCATCCTCAGCCTATCTTCTTTTTAAGCTGACTTATAAAGATGTTTGCCTTCTCCACCTTCCAAAATGAAAACACTGCTCCTTCATGTTTTATCTTCAGGGTGGCTGGATAGATCATAAAGTGTTCCACCCGCATCTCTCTCAGCTGGGTCATCGCAGCACCGAATACTCATCGTTTCTTGAGTAGCCTGGTCGAATAATCTTGTGTGACATGAATTCTCACCCCATTTATTTCAACTGGCTGATTAAGCTTGAAGGCTTTAATCACTGCTTCCCGATCCTGAAAATTATGATACTGGATCACGATGCTTCTGGGGGGCTGACCCGGTCCTGGCTTTGGCAGTACAGCTCTATACGCCCTTTCAATCTTGTGTTTTCCCCCTTTAGGCTGCAGCTTTAGCACTTTTGGTAGTTGTTCAGCACAGAACTTCATTATGTCTGCTCCTTCTTGACCTTCAGGGAGCCCTCATAGATGCAAGTTAGTGCATCGAAAATAATATTCCTGATAATCAAGGGCCTCCCTGAGGTCTTCCAGCTCCCTCTCCTGTGCGACTATCTTCTCCAGCAATGGTTGCACTGCATCCTCCACTCTAGATGTACGATCCTCCACCTCTGTCAGGCTTTCCCCATGTGCTGCTGTTCTTTCAGCTATTTCTTACAGCTTCGCCTCAATTTTGTTCTCCAACTTTTCCAAACATGGATTCAGAGCAGCCAAGACCTGTGCCGTCATCTCCGGCCCCAGTACTGTCAGCTCTGCCGCCGAGAAGGATATCGGGCCTGTGACTTCTGGCACGGGCCCAGTCGGCTGCTTCTTCGGATTTTTTCCGGTGTTTCTTGTGGGTTTTCCCGGCGTACTAGTAAGGTAATCATCCATCATTGTGCAGCACGAACCACTTATATATCTATATTCGACGGTTCTAACCTGTATTTTAGTAAAAAATGGTTTATTTTGGTCTCCGGTGTGCGGAACTCGAGGAGTTCACATCCTGCTTCTTAGCTGCTCATTAGCGCCCCCCCAAGGCCCAGTTTTGATTTTCCTGACTGATTCCACTTAACAAAACTGTCAGAACATTGCCTTTTCCAGGCAAATGCACCACATGGATGTCTGCTTCCAGGGTGTATGCCAGATCCTAGATCTTCTTTGCTTCTGTACACAGTTTGAAGACCTTGGGCTAGATATTCAGGCTGCACCAGGCAGGGGCGCAAGCCTGGGTGCAGTGCAACTGGGTTGAGCCATTGCATGGTCCAGGCAATATTCCACGGTGCTGCGCCATGGCTCAGCACCATTGAATATGGCACTGCCAGCGCGAGTGGCAGAAGGGGAGCAGGGGGATGCGCCAGCGCAAGTGCGGTTGCGCTAGGTGCATCAACCGCGATATTCAGCACTGGGCATGCAAATGAGGCAGTTATGCATGCAAGGTGCAAAAGGGGCCATTTGCATGCCATTATGGCCCCATTTGCATGCGGTGCGCAGATCCCCGGTGCCCTGTCAGGCTGCAGCCATCGGGGACTGATGACGCCCTGCCCCTCAGCGGGCTCCGCGCCCCTTCACCCGATCATGGGCATGTGACAGTAGAAGGCCTGGTGGTCCAGTGGACCAATCTCTGTTGCCCGCTGGTGGGCATATGTCACACACCCTGGTGGTCCAGTGGTACCCCCACCCGCCCACTTAGTCCCTGCCACCCTGCAACCCCAGTTGGTGGTGGCGGAAGCTTCCCGCCCGCAAGCCACCTGGCCGCCCGCCAACTGACAGCGTGCAGTAGGGCTGTATGCCTGTTGGTCCACTGCATGGGCCAATGGGCATGCAAACCATACAGTACTACACAGTCCCGAATTGTGAATGAGCATGCCCCCCGCACCTGCGCTACATACATTACAGGTACACCCCCACCCATTTGAATATCGTGCTGGGGCACATTGGTGGGTTGCGCCATGCGCAACACCTTTGAATATCCCACCCCTTGTCTCTCCATGCTTGTTTATGTAATACATCATTTTTTTTTTTTTACAACAAAGTTTATTACAGTAAAAGACAGGAAATGCCAGACCATACAGAGTTCACACATGGTAAAAGTTACAGATCATACATAGTAAATGCAAATCATCATGCAGATCAGAAAAGTGCAGGAAAATTACAGTACAGTCAATTCCGCTTGTATGCCCATCATCCGGACCGTGGTAAAATGTGCATACAAGCGGGAACAGAGTTTTGGGCATCTGCACACAGTCCCGAGAAACATACAGCAAGTTCAGTAATTTAGGACAGTTTCAAACTGACCATGTTCCCCTTTCCCCATTATGGGCTTTTTCCATTAACATGTACCCTGACAGTGGCACACCGCGATCTCAGGAGACATGAAACCACCCCTTAGCAAAGCCTCCTCTACTTGGGGGTCCTTCCCAGACAGGAGATGTCAACTTCAAATTCTGCTGCAAGTTCATTTCTAGACACACCAGGAACAGAAGATCTCTATCAGCTCAGCTTTTTTTCAGCCAAAGAGAGAGCATTTCTTTTGCTTTTCTCCATGACTTGGGGGTGAGCTGTGAAAGAAAGGTGTCAGCACAGCTATTTAACTGCTAAACATGGTCAATTAACACCTCGTTACCTAATCTGGCACATACAAAAAAGCCCTTAAATGGCTATTCTTGGCTAAAAAAAGGGCATACAGACGAAAATATAAAGGCATACAAGTGGCTAAATTAACACTACAGAGATACGAGAAGAATCGGGACCGGAACTAAACAGGCATATAACCGAAAAAGGCATACAACCGAAAGGCATACAAGTGGAATTGACTGTACATCAATATATTGCCCAAGTCACTATGATCTGTTCTTAAAATGGTTCATCGTGCAGGTAGAGTAGCATGACAAGCGTCAGTATCAATATTCAAATCATTACAGGAATGAATGGCACATAAGTACAAGGATTTATCAGGGAATGAACGAGCCCAGCCTGTGAAGGAGCAAACGGTTCATTGTCTCGTCCCTATAACTCCCACCCTCCCACGGGAGAAAATTTCCAGGTATGGAAGCCACAGGGTCAGGAGAAATGAGCTCTGATAGGGGAGAAGGGTTCTGCTAAAGTGGGAATTTATCATTCTCAATTGCAGTGATTAGAGGTCCCCATTTCTCCCGAAACACCTGTTGTCTCCCTAGAGCATACAGCTGAACCCTTTCAATGGACATGCAGGCCTTTAAGTTGTTGGTCCATTGTTGTACTGATGGGGGAGTGGCAGCCATCCAAGACTGGGCCACAGGCTTCCTGGCATTAACTAATGCCATGGACCAGAGCATTCCCCCTCTCTTAACTCCCAGATGCTCTGAGTCCACCCCCAATAAAAATTCTTCTGCACTCCTGGGAGGCTGAAAGCCCAACACCCCTGACATAATTGAAAACACTTCATCCCAAAAAGGTGCCACTCTAGGGCATAAGAGAGCAAGATGAACAAAGTCCCCAGGAGCGCTTGCACATTTAGGGCATACATTAGGTCTGGTGGGGTCTATCTGCTGTAACCTTGATGGAGTGATGTATGCTTGGTGCAAAAAGTTAAATTGCACCTGTTGCAGTTTGTTGCTTCTTGAGCACAAAGACAGATGCTTACAGGCAGTTGTCCAGAGGTTGGAGTCTATGGCATGCCCCAGCACATCCCGCCACTGGTTCCGAATTTTATATAAGCTATCCTACTCCCCTCTCCGGAGCGACTGATAAAACATGGAGAGAGCCCTTGTCCCCGGCTGCGGTCTAAACAGACCCTCCTCAAAGGGAGAGGGAGGTGCTTATCCATCAGCTAGGTCCAGGGAGGCCCCAAAACAGCTTCTCAATCTTAAATAAATGAAAGAATCTCCCACTGGGATTCCCCACTCCTCTTGCATATATTGAAAACTGACCAGGGCATCCCCAACAAACAATTGCTCCACCCATCGATGACCTCGCCTCTGCCAGTCTAAAAGCCTCTGTATCACTATCACTGTATTCCAGTCCTTGAGCTTTACTGCATCTAATAAAAGGGTGTGCCTGGTGGGTGCTGGGGTTCTACCAGTCAGAGAATGTACGGCCTGCCAGGCCCTAAGTGCAGTTGTCAGGAAGGGGTTAGAGATTTCCGCCACAGATCCTGTCTATAGAGTTTCCACAAGGAGACCCCCTTAACCTCACACATGCATCCCTCCTCCTCCATAGCAAGCCATGCCTCCTCTCCACCATCCCCGCCAAACGGGAGCACAGACAATTGGGAGGCAAGGTAATACCAGTGAAAGTTGGGGTGGCCCACCTAGGTGGGAGGTGGAAAATATCTCTACTCACCCTGGCCGACTTTCCCCTCCACAGCAATCTATGCAAAATAGCACTGATCTTCTTAAAGTGAGCACGAGGGACCCTGATGGGGAGGGATTGGTACAGGTATAGACATCTAGGTAACACCCATCATTTTTACCACCCCCACCCTACCCATTAATGACAGGGGGAGAGCCGACCAGTGCTTGCAGTCTTCGGCAATCCTATTTAATAACGGCATAAAGTTTAAGGAGTACAAGGCACCCACTTTACTCGATATTACAATTCCCAGGTATTTTATTTTTGAGACCAGTTGTAATCCATTTAATTGTGCTATCAATGCCGACCTACCCAAGACCCCAACTGGCAACACCTCACATATAATACATTGTTATGGTATTGTCTCTTCTAATGTGGACAGACTGACCCTTTAGCTAGGAGAAGAAAAACTGCATTGCTAGCAGTACTGCCCTGAGCTCCAGGAGGTTCATGTGTCCCAGTGACTCCTGTGGTTTACATGCACCACTCACTTAGGTCTTATAGGTGGTTGTCCCACCCCAGGAGTGAGGCATCTGTGGTTAGGATTCTTGCTGGTGACTGCTGAAGGAAGAAAATGCCCTCTCTGAGGTTGTGTTTTTCCTTCCACCACCTTAATGACTTTACCTGTGATTATGTCACTGGTACAGACTTTGACAGTGGATACTATCTTTGAGACCAGTTGTCTTTTAAGTGGTACTGGATGTCTCTCATTTGGAATCTGGCCCACAGGACCACAGCTGTGGATGCAGCAATGTGTCCTAGTAATTGTAGGAAGTCCCTTTCAGGTCTTGGCTGACCTGTCATGAAGAACTCTACTGCAGCTGTCAGAGCTGCAACTCTGGCCTGCGCAAGGAAAGTTTTCCCCTGTAAGGTGTTTAGCTGTGCTGTTATGAAGTCCAATACTTAAACAGGTTCTAGATGGGACTTCTGTGGGTTTATCAGAAATCCTAAAGACTCCAAGGTACATTTAACAGTTTGTAGAGAGCATCTTGTCTCCTATTCTGTTTTCTCTGTGACTAGCCAGTCGTCCAGATAGGAAAAAACTGTCACACTTTGTCTTCTCAGGTGTGATGGTACTGCCACCAAGTACTTTGTGAATACCTTGGTGCTGAGGTGAGGCCAAAGGGAAGAGCAGTGAATTGGTAGTGGCAGTTTCCTAGCTTGAACCCGAGATATTTTCTGCGCGATGCCCTGATTGGGATATGGAAATAGGCATCCTTCAGATCCGGTGATACCAGCCAGTGTCCTGACTCTGGAGGTGGTATTGCTATTCTCAGTGTGACCATCTTGAATTTCTCTTTCTTTGTATGCTTTTTTAGATACCTGAGATCTAACATGGGTTACCACTTTCCATTTTTCTTGTGGGTGATGAAGTACCTTGAGAATAGGACCTTTTCTACAACTTTTGCTGTCAGTATTTTTTAACTTCTAGTTCCAGCATAATTGTCTCTGTGGGAGAGTGTGCTGGACAGTGTTTGTTTCTGCAGTCTTGGGAATTTTTTGAACTGCAGAGACAGTCCTTGGCCCACTACCTTCAGAACCCATTTGTCTGAGGTAATAGTTACCCATCCCTGAAGGTAATGAGTCAGTCGTCCCCTCACTGGCAACGGATGGACAACCTGGACTGAACTGTCAGGGATTTTGCTTTGGCTGGGGATTGCGTACTGGTGCTGCAGAAACAGTATGCATTGTGCCCCTTCTGACCTCGTAGTAGCCCCTTTGTGGCTGATACTCATAAGGGGCACATGCAGTATAAACTGTTGGGAAGCAGCCACCTGTCTCCCCTTCCATAGGGCCTATAGACGATAGAAGGCTTTTCTTTCTCATGGTTACTCTTGAGAGTGGTTTTGTATTTATTTTCTTTTTTTCATATATGCCTCTCTCTTGTCACCAAAAAGTGAATTTTCTTCAAAGAGGAAATCCATGGCTTTGGTTTGGGTATCCTGGGAAAGGATGGTAGTCCTTAACCAGGAAAATCTTATTAAGGACACTGCACGTGCTAAAACCCTAGCTGCAGTGTCATTCATGTCTACAGCAGTATGGAAATGTTATTTAGCAGTGTCCGGGTCTCGTCTTGTAATACCAACAACGTCCTGCACCAGATCACTGTCTGCTCTATCGTCAAGTAGCAGAGTTGTGTTGCACAGTGCTTTCTGGTACTGTGCTATATATGCTGAGTAAGCTGCCTGCCTAATGAGCAGGGATGCTGTAGTATAAACTTATCTCACCATAGCATCCAGTTTTTTGGAGTCCTTTTCTGGAGGCTGTGCAGAAAGAGTGACTTTTGCTCTCCCACAAAAGCAGTCTGGATTATATCTTGGTGATCAGGGTGGGCCTACAGGTGTTCTACCTCCTGTCTGTCCTCTTGGTATTTTCTCGTATTTTTTTTGTCAACGTCTGCAGCTGAAGTTGGAGCAGACACTACTTTTGATATAGCCTTCTTAAGGAACATGTTTATGGGGACTAGCAACTTCCTTGATGGAGCCATGCCCATCATTTCCATATATTCAACATCCTCTTTATCCTTCTCAGTTTCCTGAGGGTGGATATTTAGAACATCAAGCATATGTAGTAGTAGTAGTAGAAAAGTCTATTTTTAAACAGGTAGTAAGTTTAACACATCATTGGGAAGAAGAATCCCATTTTCAAGATGGACCTGTATCATATTTGGATTCCATATGTAAATACAATAACAATGGACAATAACATATAATTTAAAATACATATATGTCTGTCTTAAACATCAACAAAATACAAATTTGTATCCTAATACTTTAACAATGGTTAAAGGCAAATACTCTAGCCATTACATATACACTTCATTTTCAAGTTATATCCAATCACATCCTTAAAATGCTTAAATGTTTGTATTTTCTGCTTTCCTACATCAATAGGAGCCCATAAGTGAGCCACTTTATAGCCAAAAGTCATTTTCCCATATGTATTCATTAATTTAGGTATAACAAAAGACTTCCCCTCAGTTCTTCTAAGTTTATGTTGATGTCCATGAGTAACATTTAACAGATTTTCTACTAAATACCCAGGAGATTGTTTATGAACCACCCCATGAATTAATTTAATCCATTTTAGGTCCCTTTTCTGCTCTAATAGGGGCAATTGTAATAGAAAATACATATCACAATGATGCATATATCTATCACAGTTTAATATAAATCTAGCCAAATTGTTATATAACACTCTTACCAATTTTAATTCAGATTTATTTGCCATGCCATATATGTGGCTACCATAATCAATACATGGGGATAATTAATGATTTATAACATCCTTCTCATTTTCAGATTCATACAGTACCTAGGCAACCAGTTTATTATTTGTTTTAGACATCAATTCCTTAATATGAACATCAAATTTCAAATTTTGGTCCATATAAACCCCCAGGTATTTATAAGATTCAACCTGTGTCAAAATTTCATTACTACATGTTTTTATAGACAATTTGTATCGACTTAAATTTTCATTCCCTTTTGATGTAAATATCATAGTGTTTGTTTTTTTATTATTTAATACCAACTTTGACCTCCTTAACCAGATTTCCAGAATACTAAAATCTCTTTGAAGATGTTCTTCCACCACCTGTAAAGTTTTCCCACTTGTCAAGAAAACAGTATCATCTGCATACATTCGTAAGGCCGAATAGTTTACTACTTTAGGAATATCGTTTACATACATTATAAACAATAAAGAGCCCAAAATTGAGCCTTGAGGGACTCCTCTTTTAATAAACCCAGAATTTGAGAGAACATCTCCAACCTGAACTTGCTGCTCCCCTATTTGTTAGGTATGACTGAAACCAAGGAAGAGTTTCGTTATCAATTCCCAAACTCAACATTCTTTCATATAGAATGGTGTCGAAGGCCTTGGAGAGATCCACGAACACTGTGCCCACCAATTCACCTTCATTTAATTTGGAAGCTACGATGTCAACCAAATCGGCGAGCGCGGTGTCCATGGAATGGTCCCTTCGGAAACCAGACTGATAACTAGACAGGAGAAATTTTCTTCCAGAAAGTAACTCAACTTCTTTTGAACTAACCTCTCCAAGACCTTCGACACCACGGACAACAATGAGATAGGTCTATAGTTTGTTGGTTCTCCCATAGAGCCACCTTTATGTATCGGGATATGTCTGACAAATGAGGAAAATTAAGTGTAGTGAATAGTGGGAAGCATTGGTTTCTGTTAAAGCTTTCTGAATAAAAGAGGTGACAACCAATTAAGCAAACACATTTTAGATCACCTTAACCAGATTCATTTAAACTAATTAGAAAAGGGGCATCCTACAGTCATAAATGGGTCAATAGATCCATTAATTCTAGAGGGTTCATCTCTGATCAAATAAAAGTGGAACGTGGTCAAGTTTATTGTATTCTATTAACCCTTGCTGTGCCATGGACTGATATATCAGTCCAGCATTTCTATGTGTTCTAATTCTGTTGGCAGCCTAAGGGTTACATGCAAGAAGTCTAACAAACAAGCTAGATGAGTTAATAGCACTCAACGAGGATGGACAATTCCACTTAATAGCAATTACTGAAACCTGGTGGGACAGCAGCTAATGCCTCTTTTTCTGCAATTGATTGGTCATATCTTTATTTAATTCCTGATCTGGACTGTGCGTTATATTATTTTCTTAATCAACTGTTAGTTATTCAAAATGCCTTCTTTCCTTTACACACTGATAAACTCCGAGGCAAGTTAAACAAGTGGTTTTCTGATGAGATTAAATTGTATATTAAACAGAGGAACCATGCATGGGTGCATTATAAATGTAACCCTTCATCTGCTTTGTTGGCTAGCTATCGAAATTTGAGAAACAAGGTCTTGGAAATGGTGAAGGGTGCTAAAAGGGAATTTTATAAGGCACAATTTACAACCAATTTATAGGATTCAGAAAAATGTTGGCAGAATGTTAATTCATTACTGTCTCCTGGGATCAATAGTGTAGTGGATAAATTACAGCTGAATAATGAGACAATCACTGACCAAGCAGAAATTGCAGACCTATTTAATATTAAGTTAAAAGATTATTCAGGTTGAAGGTCGGGTTTATTTGATGTTTCTCAGAGTGAGGAGGGTGGACAAGTGGAAAGGCCACAATTTCAATTTAGGGCAATTGAGCCGTACGAAATGTTTAATTTAATTTGTACCTTGTCCGATAAGAGTACTGACTATGGGAGAGGTCTTGAGGCTAAGTTTTTGAAGTTGGTTATTTCTTATATAACTGATCCGTTGTGTTATCTTTTTAATTTATCTTTGACTTTGGGCCAATTCCCACTTGATTGAAAGTGTGCTGGGGTTGTTCCAATCCGGAAAAAAACACATGCTCTCATCTTGGATGACATTAGGCCTATATCCATTTTAAACCCTCTGAGTAAATTGTTGAAGAGAGTAGTTTCTAGCCAATTGAAGGATTATTTGGATTATCATAACATCTTAAGTTCATAGCAGCATAGGTTTCGACGAGGATATGGAACTGGTACTGCTTGGTCAGGTTCACGGACACCGTCCTCAGGGGGTTTGAAGATGGCCTAATGACTGGGGCAGTGTTTGTGGACCTGACCAAGGCATTTGATTTAATTGATCATGGGTTATTATTATGTAAGCTGAAAGCTATTGGTCTTTCTGTAAGTGCATTATCTTGGGTGAATGACTATTTGGCAAACCGTCAACAGTTCATGCATGTTGAGTCGCAGGACTGTCAAATGGCTTTGATTGAGTGTGGTGTACCACAGGGGTCCATATTAGGGCCCTTGTTATTTTCTTTATTTGTCAATCAATTGCCTGCTTATTGTGGACCCTACGACTCAATAATGTGCGCAGATGACCTAATTCTTTATAGTCATGGTATATCACAAGAAGATTTGGTAAATGCTCTTGATGCTAGTTTCAGGAATGTGTGTATATGGTTTGTAACTAACTCCATGATCTTAAATTAAAAAAAAACAAAATCAATGATTTTTGGGCCCGTGCTTATGCTGAAAGAAAGCCCTTGCTTACGGCTTTATGATGGGGATGGTGCTGCGATAGATCAAGCTACCCAATTTAAATATTTAGGGGTGTGGCTGGATTGTGATTTAATTTTTTCGTTACATATTAAGCATGTTAGTCAGACAATAAATCAGAAATTGGGTATTTTGTTTAAATTTCGGTCTTATTTTGCTTTAGAAACTAGAAAATCTATTGCTGTTGGCTCATTGCTCCCACATTTTGATTACATTTGTTACTTGTATCAGAATTTAAATGTTAGGGAGTACAGTGCTTTGTCTGTAGCCTACAATAACATCTGTAGGTTTATCTTGTTAGTTCCATCTAGGACACACCATTGCACGTTGTATTCACAATTAGGTTGGTTGTCACCTAGGGCAAGAATTAATTATTTTTCTGGTTGCTTGCTCTATAAGTCTCTTTTTTTCTGATTTTCCTCTGGCTGATATGGTTGTAGTTCGTCAGTCCCTCCCAAGATTGAGATCTGCTAATGGTATCTTATTGAATTTATTGATTTTTAAGACTCGGAATGGACTGTGGTCTTTTTCTGTCGCAGTCCCATCCCTTTGGAATGCATTACCTTCTACTCTTCATCAAACCATGTCTTTTACTGTTTAAAGAATAAGCTTAACCTATTTTTGTTGTGTCAGTCTAAGTGTGATTGTTAATATGAGTTATTGTTTTTTTATTAATGTTGATTGTAGTTTGTCCCGGGTTGGACTTGGAAAAGGACTTTGTCCAGTGTCCCAACCCGGTAACAAATTGATAAATAAAAAAAAAAAAACATAGCTTGTAAATGGGGAAACATAGAATTTGATGGCTGATAAGGACCGCTTGGCCCACTTAGTCTGCCCATTTCCCTACCTAATGGATAAACTGCAGATCCTAGCTAACCAACAGTCTACTTCCTCCTACCCCTCACTAGAATTGCTTTATGTCTGTCCCATGCATTCTTGAATCCTCCCACTGTTTTTGACTCAACGACCTCCTCAGGAAGGCTGTTCCATGTATCCACAACCCTCACCATGAAAAAATACTTCTTCACATTATCTCTGCGCCATCCTCCCTCTATCTTCAAATTGTGCCCCCTTGTTCTTGCACATCTCTTTTTCTGAAAGATGCTACCCTGTTGGACTTTGTTGATTCCCTTGAGGTATTTGAAAGTTTTTATCATGTCCCCCCCCTCCTTTCCTCAAGGGTATACATATTAAGCTCTTTTAGTCTCTCTTCATATGTCTTCTGGTGCAGACTCTGCACAATTCTGGTTGCCCTCCTCTGGACAGCCTCCACCCTGTCTATGTCTTTACAGAGATGCAGTCTCCAGAACTGCATGCAGTACTCCAGATGGGTTCTCACCAACTGTCTGTACAGAGGGATAACAACTTCCTGTTTTCTACTGGTGATGCCTCTCCCTATGCATCCCGGTATCCCCCAGCCCTCCTTACTGCCTTCTCACATTGCTTGCCCACCTTTAGGTCATCTGATATAACTACCCCAGCTCCCTTTCCATTTTTTTGTCGTCAGTATTTCACCCCTCATTGTGCACTCTTCCGCTGGGTTTTTATTTCCCAGGTGCATTACTTTGCACTTCTTTGCATTGAATCTAAGCTGCCATACATTTGACCATTCCTCCAACCTTGCCAAGTCCCTTCTCATCCTTTGCACTCCACCTTGTGTATCAACTCTGTTGCAGAACTTTGTGTTGTCTGCAAAGAGACATACTTTTCCTTCCAGTCCCTCTGCAGTGTCACTTATAAAGACATTAAAAAGGACCGGACCCAGTACTGAACCCTGCGATACCCCACTAGTAACCCCACTTTCTTCACTGTGGACTCCATTTATTATTACCCTCTGCGTCCTGTTGTCCAGCCAATATTTTACCCAGGCTACCACACTGGGACCCACTCCCAGGCTGGTTAATTTGTTTATTAATCTTTCATGCGGGACTGTGTCAAATGCCTTGCTAAAGTTTAGGTAGGCCATGTCCACAGCCCCTCCCTGGTCTACTACTTTGCTCATCCAGTCAAAGAAATCAATTAGATTTGTCTGACATGACATTTCCGCTGTGAATCCATGCTGCCTTGGATCCTGTGCCCCACTGACCTCTAGGTACTCAATAATTATTATCTTCAGAAGTGATCCCTTGGGCCACCGGGGGGTCGGCAGGGGGAGAGAGGGATTGAGTGCCCAACAGCAGCTCTCCCTCTCTGGAGAGGGTTCTATGCATGACTCGCTGCTATACTGCCACCTTTCAGGTGAACCTGGAGTTGACAATGCAGTCTAGGGTCACGCAAGGGAATGGGGTATCATCAGTCGGGAGCCCTGGGAGGAGTTGCGTCTATATGCACACCTCCCATTTGGCTCCCCTAGAGTGCCGATGGCTGTGGGGAACAGAACACAGAAAAATGGTGGCCCGTCACCCCTAGGTGATGACCCTTTGAGCGCCGAGCGTATCGGCGGCTGCTAGGATAAAAGCAGACTCCGCTGTGCTCCACTCGCTCCACCGTTGTTCTGGGAGATGGTAGGAGAGGGCCTCTCCTCGCCCCGCCCGGGGGATATCCGGACTACCTAAGGCTACTGAGGGGGTGAGCACTCTAGGGGCAGACTCCTGTGGCGAGACGCAGAGTTAGCGAGGCATGTAGGGGATCTGATTGAGTGGGGTGATGAGGCTGGAAGGAGGCAAAAAGTGCAAGGTAAAAAAAAAAAAAAAAGAGGGGTTTCCATCATTTTCTCTACCACTGAGGTCAAACTGACAGGTCTGTAGTTTCCTGCCTCTGTCTTGCTCCCACTTTTGTGAAGGGGAATCACATCCGCCCTCCTCCAGTCCTCAGGTACCACACCATCCTCCCATGATTTGTTAAAAAGGGTAGTCAATGGTGTTACTAGTTCTCCCCTTAGTTCTTTTAGAATTCTGGGGTGAATCCCATCATGCCCCGTTGCTTTGTTCACCTTCAGTTTTAGGAGTTCTTTCAGAATTCTTTCTTCTGTGAAAGGGCTGATATCGACCCCTCCTATCCAGAGTGCTTCTATTGACTGGATTAGGTACCTCCCCCTCCTCTTCCTTTGTGAATACTGAGCAGAAGTATTTGTTCAGTATCTCTGCTTTTTCACTGTCCTTCTCTGCCCACCCACCCTCCTCTTTATTCAGCCTCAGTATCCCTCCCTTTGTCTTTGTTCACTCCCTAATGTACCTATAAAAGGTTTTATCCCTCTTCTTAACCGAGTTGGCTATCTTTTACTCGGTTTGGGACTTTGCTATTCTGACTGCCTTCCCCACTTCCTTCTGCTTTAACTGGTACAGTTCTCTGTCCTGCTCCTTCTGTGTTTCCTTATACTTCTTGAATCCGTTTTCTCCCTAACCTTCCCTGCCACCTCTTTTGAGAACCATAGTGTTTTTTCTTTCATTTTGATTTTTATTTGCTTCACACAAAGGCTTGTTGCCTCTGGGATGGCAGTTTTGATGTGCACCCATTGTTGCGCCACACCTCCTTCTTGCCTGTTTGCTAGTGCTTTTCAGAGGCACTCTCCCATTTTAATAAAATCAGCCCTCCTGAAGTCCAGTACCTTTACTTTTGTATGGCTTGACTCTACAGCTGAGTTTATCGTGAACCACACTGGTGGTCATTTGTTCTCAGATGGCTACCGACTTCTAGATCTGAGATCCTCTCTCTGTCCCCATTTGAGAGTACCAGGTCTAAGATTGCTCCCTCCCAAGTGGGTTCCAACACTAGCTGTCTGAGGCATACCCTTGTAGGGCATCGAGAATGGCCCTGCTCTTGGATGTGGCTGCAGCAAAGGTGCTCCAGTTAACATCTGGCATATTCAGGTCCCCCATCAGCAATATCTCCCCTTTCTCTGCCATCCTAAGGATGTCTTCTATCATTTCCTTGTCCATTTCTTCCCCCTGAGACGGGGGTCTGTATACAACCCCGTGTGGATTGTGGTGCCACTTCCAGTCTCCAGGGTGACCCACAGTGCCTCCTCTCCTCCCTGTTTACCCTTTAGTTCTGTTGCTTTGATCCCTTCCCTTACATAGAGCTACTCCTCCTCCTCTTCTACCCTCCCTGTCCCTCCTGTAGATTGTGTACCCTAGTATGTTGACACCTCAGTCATGGTTCTCTGTGTACCACGTTTCTGTGACTGCCACAATATCAGGCATCCCTCTTACATCAAGGCCACCAGTTCAGGGAGCTTGTTACTTATACTATGGACATTGGTACTCATTACCCTCCATTTTTTGACGGCCTTACCCCTTTTTGCCCCATCCCAGTCCTTACTGCCTTTGTCTTTTTCTCCATTTACCCCTGCCCTTCTCCCTATCGACTTCTCTATCTTGGTGTTTACCTCACTAACTACCCTGATTTTTTTGGTGGGGGGGGTAGGATTGCCCTACTCCTTTTCAGTGCCCCCCCCCCCAGCTAGTTTAAATGCTTGGGAAGATCTTTACCAGGATACAACTTGTATAACTTAAACAGAACTGATAAATGTGGAGGCAGAGTCACCTTATTTATCCATGAAAGACTGACAACTTTTAAAATAGCTAGTAAAACAAAAGACAGTTCTGCTACAGAAACTCTTGGGGTTAAACTAACTGCTACATCTACTCCACCTATTTTAATTGAAATCTGTTATCGGCCTCCTGATACTAGTATAGAAACAATACTAGAAATATTGACTGAAATTGAGAAGGCAAATGAGATGGGTGAAGTCTTGTTTTGGGGGGACTTAAACTTAGTAGATACTGACTAGAGAAAAAAAAACACTGCCACAACCTTCACTGGAAAAATCTTCGTAATGTTTACCGAGCAGCAAGGATTAATACAGCATGTACGTAATCCCACTAGAGGGAACAACATTCTAGGGGCTAGATTCACAAAACATCACAAAGCACAGTGCAGACATTTTTGCATTACGCTTTGTGTTTGCCTAGATATTAAAAAATGCTGTTCACAGACGGAAAGCATACCACGCCTTCCGACTGTGAATAGCGCCAGGTCAAGTCAGTGGTAACCTCAGTATCACCAGCAGAACCCCACTAGTGCCACCCTGACATGCAGCCAGGAGTATGTCCCCGCAATGCATAGCCCAGTTGCGCTATTCTCAATTCACAAAAGCAGCTATGTAAATAAGCCCATTGGCTATGCAAGGCGCTAGGTGGCTATTTGCATACTCATTATGGACCCATTTACATATCCTACGCTGGAATTTCAGGCCCCCCAGCCCGTGCCTTTGAAGCAGCCCTGTGTCTTTGGCACTTAGTGGTCCTCCCGGCCCATTGCTAGCCCGAGTATAAAAAAGCTATTTCCCTGGTGGCTGGTGGTCTCCCCCACCATGATCACAGACTGCAGGCCTGAGGATAAATAATAAAGATCCCTGGTGCTAGTGGCCCTTCTCCCCCATGATCGATGGCCCAACTAAAAGAAACAATTCTCCCTGCTGGCTAGTGGCCCCCCTGCCCATCGCTGGCCCAAATGTACACATTGAAGTATTCCTTAGTGCTAGTGGTCCCGCCCCCCCGCTGATCACTAGCCACAATGTGAACATTACTGATCACCGATATGAACTGATTAATATCTTCCCTGGTGGCTAGTGGTCCCTGCCCCTGCTGATCACCATCCTGATCACAGATAAAAATTGATTGTCTTCCCTAGTGGCCCCCCCCACCTGATCCTTATTCCTGGTATGACAAGACCCCCCTCCCCAGAAACACAGCCACAGCTATGTTTCCGTGCAGGGATTGGTACCCTCTCCCCCAGCCCGTCCCTCATTGCTGCTCAGTAGCCCTCCTTCCCCGATCTGCCCATAAATCCATATGAATCACTCCAGTGTCTAGTGGACTCCCCTCTCTAACCTCGATCTGGTGAATGCCCATTCAATATACCCCATTCCCTGGTGTCCAGTGGACCCCACCACCCTGCTCTGCTCCATCCTGAACCTGAGCCGGCGACTGGCACAGCCCTCCTCTCTCCACCATGGTCGGCCACTGACTGAACTGTCAATGAGCATATACTGTATACATTATGCACTCATTGATTGTTTCTTTTAGTCGGGATGGTGATCGGAGATTACGGAGGGGGACCACTATCACCAGTGACATTCTTGCACTATAGCTGGGCTGGGGATCAGCAATCATGTGGGGGGGGACCATTAGCACCAGGGACATTCTTGCATTATAACTGGTCCAAAGACCGGTGATCATGGGGGGGTGCCATAGTACCTCTGCCAACCACTAGAGTTGTGCAGGGTTAAAGCAAGGTACCAGTCAGCAGTATTTGCTCCACACAAGGGAACCCTGCATAAGGCCCTAGCACAGAGCAAATATTCGACTGCTCTGATATGCAGATCCCCTCCCTCTCATTTGCATTGCGGCCCCCTCCACACATTGCCCCACCACAAACCCAGTTTGAGCCCACAAACCAGGGTTTTCTGAATACTATCTTGGCTCAAAACTTGGTTTGCCTGCGCAAAACCGGGTTTGTGCTGGGGCAAAATTTTGTGAATCTAGCCCCAGATCTTGTTATAAATTCTAAAACAATAATACAAATTCATGCCATATTGCACCCCCCACCCCAGCTTGCTAATAGTGACCACAATTTCATCCTGTTCAAATTCAATATATGTAAGCAGAAAATGATTGGAGTTACTGAAATATTTTTATATTTCAAAGCAGATACAAAAAGCATAAATATTGAACTAAGTAAAATAGATTGGAACAAGACACTACTTGATAAGGAAATAAACGAGATGTGGGAAGAGTTCAAAAATACGTTATTAAAAATCTGCAGCACATATATATACCAAGAATAAGTAAATACATCACAAATGGGATGAGGCCTAAATAGCTATCAAAGCGTTTGATCTTGTACCAAACTGGGCTATAATACAGAAGTTGGAGGATGAAAACATTAACAAAATACTTATAAACTGGAAAGCTAACTGGCTTATCAACAGACAACTGTGTGCGATAATTAGGAGGCACACTTCATGTAGCTATAACGTGTCCAGTGGTGTCCTGCAGGGATCAGTACTGGGGCTGTTACTTTACAACATTGTTGGGGGGGGGGGTAAATGCCTCACTTGGGCTGATTACACATTAATACAGGAAGATCTTGATAAACTGAGAATATGGGCCACCAGATGGGAGATGAGGTTTAATACAGATAAATGCAAAATGATGCATCTGGGTAGTAAGAACAGAAAGTATTCCTGTACACTGCGTGGCAAAATCTTGTTTCAGACTAGTAACGAGAAGGATTTGGGTACTGTCATTAATGAAAAATTTGACCACAAATCTCAGTCATCCTTTTCTATTACTCGTGCTAACAGAGTGCTGTGGACTATAAAGAGACATATAATATCAAAGGACAAAGCAGTAATCATGCCTCTTTATAGAGCATATATGTGTCCTCACCTTGATTATGCCACCTCAGTTTGGTGTCCTTGTAAACGCAGAGATATTGATTGTCTTGAAAGGGTTCAACAAAAAGCCACCAAGGCCATTCACAGTATTTCTAACTTACCATATGAATCCAGACTCGAGCATTTAAATTTAATGACCTTAGGACAGTGTCACTTAAGAGGTGATCTATTAACCCTGTATCACGTAATGCAAGACCCATATCTTTTGTTGGAACTGAATTTTAATTTCAAACAAATAACTAAAAATACTAGAGGACATCTTCTTCAATTAACAGGGCAAGCCTTCAAAGCAACTAAAAGGAAGTACTTTTTCATCCAGTATGTTATCAATCTGTGGAACTCTACTTATTTTTATTTTTTTTTTTTTTTAAATATCATCTTTATTTCATTTTCACTTACAGTCAATTGTGTCCAGCACTAAAAATCAAGAAATCAAGCGGTGGTACTTACTTATTTCCATAAATTCACAATACACAGAATGTTCACTAAAGCATATAACGAAATACCAGGGCGGATAAAGTTCAAAGATCAGGTCAAACCTGGGAGCTTCAACTTGGCCCAGGTTCGGGATACCTTGGCTTCGTTACCTGCTGCTCATTAGATCCTAAATGCCAGACAGAAGTTTAAGAGATCAATTTACACAATGTACAGCTTAAATGATACAGCACTTCAATTAATTCACCAAACCCATTCCTGGACCACCTCGGGGAAGAGCCCGAGACCCCATAAGACCAATCCCATTCATGCAGGGATGGGGATGGGGAGGGAGCAAGCCTCCCCCTCTCACGGCACAGAAGTTGTGTCCTTCAACATATAATACAAAAGCCACCTATTCCACCTGACTCTAAATCTTTCTTCCCTACCATTTAAGCTATGTGTTATCTTCTCTAGGTGATAGGTTTGCTTTGAAATCGCCCACCAGTCTAGTAACGTGGGGATACTAGGAGACAACCATTTCTTAGTTATAGCCTTCTTACCAGCAGTTAGTAGTATAGCTAGGAGGTAACGGGTGTCCCGATCCCTAAGGTTTTCGGGGAGAATTAGTAAAATAAATGTTTCGGGTCAATTGAAAAGGCCTACCAAATAGTTCTTGAAGGTCAGTCTCTAGTGAGCGAATAAATGGCTCCAACTTAGGACAGGAGAACATTACATGTGTGAGATGTGCCTACTCTCCCCACAATTCGCCAGCAGGAGGCAGAACGACCTGGGGCGTAATGACTTGTGATCTCCGGAGTTTTAAAGTACCTGACCAAAAATTTCCATGCGTACTCCCTCCATTGATGTGAGCTAGAGGTATAGGCTGCCTGGCGGCAGGCCTGATCCCATTGCTTATCCTCTATGCGCACGCCCAGCTCCTCCTGCCACTTTCCTTGGAAATCTACCGAATCTACCAGGGGGCTCAGACTCAAAGCCTGATAGAAGGCAGACACCAAATGGTTACGGCTTGGGTTAGCTAGCACAGATTGCAGCATGGTGATCAGTGGTGGCCATTGCTCTGGGTTTCGCACCCCTTCTGGTAATGTCTCATAATAGTGTCGCAATTGCAAATATCTATAATGATGCGTGTTAGAAGGCGTAAATTTTGTCTGAACTTTGGAATGACCAGATTTTCCCCTCTGTAACAATTTGGTACAGATATTTCAAGCCATATCTGCTCCATAGCCCAAATACATGGTCCATCTTCCTAGGTTGAAACTCTGGAAGGGCGGATATAGGACATATTAGTGATATGTAAGGGGAGATCGTAAACTGTCTCTTAATCTGTTTCCAGACAACCATTCTATGTTGCAGCTCTGGGGGAAGTTTATTGTGTATTCTGGTAGTTAACTGGTCTTGGTAGAGTATAGCATAATATTCTGAGTCATATACGATACCCTGCTCAATGTCTGCCCAGTGCGGCTCTACTATCGCCAGCTGCCTAGCAACAACATGCACTAGCTGCGCAGCCTGGTAATATCGACGGAGATCTGGGAGAGCAAGGCCCCCCGAGCCCCTCGGCTTAGATAAAATGCTCAACCTAATTCTAGGTCTGCGACCTGCCCAAATGAACCGTGATATGGCTTTTCCCAGTCTGCAAACACTTCGTGGGATACTAATTGGGATGTTGTTAAAAGGTACAAGGCCCTAGGTAGAACCACCATCCTAATTACGTCTATTCTTCTGACCAGACTCAGAGGAGCGTGCTCCAGCTGGCTAGAGTCTTCTTAAGTCGGTTAGTGAACGTGTATAGTTATGTTGGAAGGAATCTTGCAGATCCTTAGTTAGGGTTACCCTAAGTACTTTATTTTACCTTAGCCCCATCTGCAAGGAAACTGCTCTTTAATATTTTGGTCTGGGAATATTGGAATGTCAAGATCTCGGTCTTTGAAATATTAATTTTATAACCTGATACCTGCCCAAAAGCCTCCAACAACTCATTAATCCTTGGGAGGGTCTTCGCCAGGTCCCGGAGGTAGAGGAGCACATCATCCGCATAAAGAGCTGTGCGGTGTTCCTCTCCAGCCATCTCGATCCCTTGGATATCCTGAGATTGTCTAATGAGCTGCGCTAACAGCTCCATGAAAAGGGCAAACAGGAGGGGTGACAATGGGCACCCCTGTCTTGTACCCCTATGCAGTGAGAAGCAACCTGAATGGTGACCCATGATCTTAATCCAAGCCCTCGGGGCGGAGTAAATGTTCCCAATCATACAGACTAACGCCTTGGGAAGCCCAACTCTCTCCATAACTGCATACAAGAATGGCCAGAGCACTCTATCAAACACCTTTTGAGTCTAGACTGACCAGGGCAGATGAGTATTCCCAGTATTCATCTGCGTATTATATAATAAGTTCTCTTTATATTATCTGTAGTTGTACGCCCACATACAAACCCGGTTTGATCTTTGTGTATTATTTGCGGTAATACCGACTCTAATCTACGGGCAATTATTCCCATAAATAACTTATAGTCTGAGTTTAAGACCGAGATCGGACGATATGACTCACACAGCCGAGGATTTTTACCTGGTTTGGGGATGACAGATATATTTGCGTAGGACCAAGTGGGAGGGGGCGGACTTCCTTCCAAAACCGTATTAAAGGTGCGAAGTAGGGTAGGTAGAAACTGACCCCTAGCTACTTTATAAAATTCAGTTCCGTAACCGTCGGGTCCGGGGGCCTTCATGGATTTCGCTCGCATTAGAGCATTGACTAGCTCCTGCATTGTAATAGGGCTGACCAGACGGTTTCCCTGTTCAGTAGTGATGCTCGGGAGGTTAATAGATTATAGGAAATCCCTTATTGATTCCGTTGCTACAGGATGCTCTGGGGTATAAAGGGTAGAATAATATTCAGTGAACGCACCCACTATATCTTCGAGTTTGCGAAGAGGCCTGCCATCGACTGGGTGGCGAATAACGTTTATAGTGGAAGCCTTCTTCTGCTTTCTGAGTTGGTAGGCCAATAGTCTAGTAGCCCTAGGTCCCACCTCATAGTATCTCTGTCGGAGAAAAGTTAGGGCGATTTCGGTTTGCTGTAAAGCCAACCTATCTAGCTCCAGCTTAACTTGTTTAAGTTGCGGAAGTATCGAATTATCACCCTGCTTATGTGCCATTTGCAGAAAATGTAAGGTATCTTCCAGACTGGCCTTTCGCTGCCTACGGGCGCTCGCCTGTAAAGTGGTGTATTTAATGAGATGCCCTCTTAATACTGTTTTTATTGTGTCCCATAACATACTTGGAGAGGTTTCAGGGCTAGAATTATCTACCATTATCTCAGCCAGCTTATCCACTAGAAATTCCTTAAACTGTTTAGACTTTAAATGATAAGAGTTTAGTATACTGCATCACCTCCTTTGTATTTTAAGATTCCATGTAGTGGTAACCTGCGCATGATCAGAGGAAATATCCCAATATGTGAGCCCACCACTAAGTCGATATACTCTACTTGGTGCAGCAGAGGTCTATTCTTGAATACATATGGTGCACTGCCGAGTAAGTCGTGATAATTCCTGGCTTTGGATGCAAGTGTCGCCAGGTGTCAGACCAGCCCACCTCCGCTAAAACCTACCTAAAACCTCTGCTGTGGGTTTTTCTGGGAGTGTTAAACTGGATGAGTCCCGTTCGGGATTAGGTAGTATGTTAAAGTCACCTGCAAGCATTAATACACCTTTGGAGAATTGTATGATTCTGTCCAATAGGCCTCTAACCTCGTTCACTGGGGAGTCCGGGGGGAGATATATATTTGCCAGAGTAACTTCAGTTTCTCCAATGAAGCCCCAAAGAAGTACTAAGCGCCCATAAGGGTCAATCCATTTATCTAGCAGCTGCCAAGGAGTCTGCTGCGAAATCACTATAGCCACCCCCCTCCTTCTGCCTCTTTTAAAAGTAGAGCTATATATCTCACCCCTCATAAGCTGCCCCAATCTCAAGTTCTCCTCTTTACTTAAGTGGGTCTCTTGCAAATAGACAAGATCCGCTTTCCATTTTTTAATTTGTGAAAGTACCCTGGACCTCTTAATAGGGGAAGTAAGCCCATTCACATTCCAGGACAACTGTTTCAAAATGACTTTATCCATGACCATATTCAATGATTAGGGAGCTGGCGTAAGCATACCATCGGGAATCAGGGCCCCCACCAATCCACCCCGTATTATAATGAAGTAGACACAATTGACATTCAGTTAAGCAATAGCTGCAGCATTCGTTTTAACATAACTTTTGTTGCTAGAAACTGGTTGCCTTTTAAACTGACAACACTCAAATAACCAGAAATAACTAATGGCAACCACCATTTGCTCTGTAAAGCAGTAAACTAACATTTTCTGCTGTGTAGCAACCCCTACAGGTAATTCCACTAGAACTAAACTAACTGTGAACAAGAGACGGTAACCAAAACTTCCAGAGTCAGAGAGCTCACTTAACTCTCTACAGTGAGGTATCCTCACCAAGGAGGGGTATGCCTCGATATAGGAATACCCCAAGGCTTATCTAGTGCCCAGGATGAAGGGAGAAGGGGTATGGTTAGCCACACTCTCCAGCCTGCTAGCCGTCTTTTTGGGAGCGTATTACTGCGAGGAGAAGAGCAGTATCCCTTATTTCCCCCCCCCTCCCACCCCGCACAACCACCCAGTTAGATATAAGCCCAGACCTACCTCCCACTCCCCTGTGGAGCACAACATCCTACAGGACTGCTTCAGCATGTCCTCATAGGTACCTCCAAATGCCCCTACTTGGAACTCTACTTATTGACGTAATTAATTACTAGCAAAACGATGACAGAATTCAAACACATTAGATGACTTCCTATGGAACGGTGGTGCATTAAGTAATTATGTGTAGCTGGAGCAACAGAGGCACACCTGCCTCATTGCTCCTCTTCTGCTTTACTATGAACTTTCATTCTCATTATGCCCTGGAGAGCCAAAATCTTGTGACTGGTGGATCCTCTGATTCCATGGGATCAATTTCCTCCTCTTGTGCATAATATTCTTCTTCCTCCTCCATGGGCAGATAGGCTGGGACCTGAGCTTGGGGGGGGGGGGGTGGCATTCATATTATTATAATTTCCCCTAGCCTGGATGAAAAATTGCCACATGTTTGATATACACTCCAAGGAGGGCATTTTCTCTTTATTGTCTGCCTGCTCCATTCGTTGTTCACGAGGAGTGGCAGTGACATTGTTTTCTTTAAATTTCTTTCTGGGCAGGTACCTTTTCCAGTATCTTCTCAAAGGCTCTTTATATTTTGCCATCAACAGATTCAGGGTTCACCCTTTCAGACACCCTGATATCTGATCCATCTTTACCATACCTTTCAGCTGGCGAAGCAGCTTTATCTTTTTTTCTCGTCACCGTTTACATTTTTTGTTGCTGCTATTGAACGTGAGGCAACAGAACCCTCTGATGTATGCCTTCTGCTATCATTAGGAACTCCCACAGAACCTTTATTATTATTTATTTATTCTGGTGGCAAGGAGTCAGACTGAGAAGCCATAATGCCTCCTAATTCATTTGTCCTACATGCTGTGCTTTTTTTGGATAACACAATGCAGAATTCACAAAAAAAAGTAACGTTGTGATCTGAACCCAGGCAATCTGATTTATGCTCTTGGCAATCTACCTTTGACAAGAACTGAAAATAACTTCTGAGAAATATTTCTAGCCTGTGACTGTACTAGGGCTCTCTGTTATGCCAATTAGAGAGACCTAGTTATAAATGAAATACAATTCCAAAAAAAGTTAAAATTGCCCAATAGTAAAAATGTCTCTTACCTTGGAAAAACTGTGCCAATGGTCAAATCGCAACTTCCTATACAGGAAGAAATTAATTAAGGTGAAAGGATACAGACTGAAATGGACGGTAAAAGTGGTTCTGTTTCTAAGCAGAAAGACTGACTAAAAACAGACCACTTATTCAAAAAAGGCAAGTTAAGTGGTAAAACTACCAAATTTAGCAACTGGAAAAAATATGGTAGCCAAAGAAGGTCTCTGGTTCCCGGGAATCAAACCAGGAACTGAACAGTTAGTGTTTCAGAACAAAATACCCTAGCTAAAGTAGAATATTAAAAAAAAGAGTTTTTAAAACTAAAATATACTGATATAGAGGATAATGCCTGATGTACAGGTGATAACCACGGTATAATCACCTTGAGTGGTTGCCAGGGCATCAGTAAACCCTGAGAGTGCAGCTCGAGAGGTTTACCAATGCCCTAGCAACCACAAGAGGTGATTACACTATGGCTATCACCTGTACATCAGGTATTGTCATTTATAGCATATGGGACTCAACATGAGAAGTTACCCCCTCCCCCGAACACAACTAATTTAGCCTTACCACTATGGCCACATGATTGTGTAGTAAAACAATTTATTAGGATACATGGACTGAACAACAGCGGGCCAAAATAGCACCAGAGTTAAAATCTCGATCAGACACAGTGATCACTAGACTCAGTAGCAGTAAACTGTGATAAGTGGAATATAGTGTATGGTGGGGCAGCTGTTCCGCATGAAATCCATGCCTGGAACAGTGTTGTTTTCCTGCACTCAGTGCGTCCACGATCTTGTTGTGCTGCACGGTACTTCACGGTGAACACAACAAGATCAATTCTGACTCCTTGTCTTGGCGATTAGTATACATATGACAGCGAGATAAGCATCATGATGCGCAGAAACAAGTAAGCTTTTAAATACTTGTTTCTGTGTTATAGTACTGCGTATGGTTGCCCATACACTATAAAAGATTCTGTTTGAGCAAGCATACACAAACAAGGCAGTTGTTAGATCTTGAGGTTTCCGTGGTAACGGACCTCTCGAGGTCTCTGGTTACCACGGAAACCTCTCGATCACAACTGCCTTGTTGTGTATGCTTGCTCATACACAATCCTCTATGTTATTTGAATACTGTACTGAGACTAACAATCACATTCTCGGTGTGCAGAATACTAAATAACACTGGCATTCCGTTTTGTAAACCCACTGCTATGACATAGATGAGAGGAATTTATAAGGTTCTGATATCACAACAGTGGGATTACAAGGCTGTAAAAAGTTTACTTTCAGTGGGTAATAAGGGCTACCCATACATTATGTTTAAGTTATTTTGAAATAATAACATGAGTGGAGGACCAGAGCTATGCTCGGGACGAACTTTCTCTCCAGGCAGAGAAATAAATCTGACAACAGCCAGGATAGAAGGTGACAGCAGTTTTGCAAACACCACATTCTAATTCTACATTCAATTCTAAGGATTGTGTTGTCTCTGGGGCATCGGTCTCCATGGAGAATGATGCATAGAGAGAAACCATAAGTGAGGGATTCCTATTGTTAGATGGAATTTCTCCTTTAGATTTTTCACATGAGCTGCCTGCACAACTCCATCATGATCAGGGTGGAAATATAAAAACTCCACCCCCTGCTTCTCTACTTGGTATTTCTTTTCCCCTTTTCCGTCAATGCCAGGAGGTGAATTTCGATGTTCCAAAATCTTGCTAGTGACTTTTTTGAAGGATTTTGGGAATTGGTACTGTGAGCCCTTTAGATGAGGTCAGTCTTAGCATATTCATAAATTCTGCCTCTTCTATATCCTCCTCAGTCTCAGTAGAGGGGATAGCTAGAGTTACAACTATATGCCTTACAAAAGAGGGATATGAGAAAAAATCCTCACTGACTCTGGATAATGAACCAAAGACATGTTCAGGAGTTGCCTCCAGTTTTATCGGTTACCCTTCATCCTCTTTCTCCTCCTTCAGCTGAGGTTCAAAAAATGCCTGAGGCTGAGGAGGAGGGGGCAGGAATAACAGCAATATTTCCCAAGGCTTGGAAGGTCTGGAAAAACTCTCATTTCAAACACTATGAAGTCTTGCTATATTATAACAATAGCAGTCAGCCACTGCAGCTGAACTGCCCCGGAGAGGAAGGAGTTAACTCCAGAAGATCTGGAGTTCTACAGCGCGAGGGCGCTGTGCCCAAAGCTCTGTCTGGCAGTTTCAAATGAAACTGTCAGATTCTTTACTCCGCTTCACTGAACAGTCGCTCCGGAGATCAGCTCCTTCAGCTCGGTTCATTCTCGGTTCAAGCGAGTATTTTGATTCATTTGAACCGCAAAAGTTATTATTATTTTACCGCATTTGGTTTTAAAGCTCTATCTGGTAACCGTAAGTACAAAAATTTAAGTCTGTGTGGAAATTAATTATCGGTTCAGTTTGAACCGATCGGTTGGTTTTTTGTATTTTAAAAGTGTACAGTGGGTTTTAGAGTGCGGTTCCGGTTCTTATCGGGTTCTAAAAAAACGGAATTATAACGCTTTTTCAAATACCCGTGATATGGTTAGAACCGAAAGGGTGTCTTGCCTGGCACTGCCATCAAAAGGGCAAGTTTTGGTTAGGCTGGCATTATGTCTGAGAAACCCAAAGAAAAACTGGGCCCACTGGGTTTCAACACTGTGATGTCTGTGGGGGCGCCTTTGCCAGGCTGACCCACACACCACTTGTTTATTGTCTGGGGCTGACCACCTCCTGTCAGACTGCCAGGTGTGTAAAAATTTCCCTGCAGCCACCCTGGAGAAGAGATTGGGCCGGCTCAGGGAACGAGAGGCCAAAAAGTCCGCTGACCCGGATGGCCAGCCCGGTCCAGTACCCACTGGACCAGAGGGAGTGCCCTCTGACCAGGGCGAGACTTCCTCGGCAAAGGAAGGCTGGTTCAGAGGAACCAGTCCCACGTAAAAAGACAAGGAAATCAGTAGGTCTGGAGTCCAAAATTGTGTCTCCAACTGCTGCAGAGATAGCTAAAGCCATTCAGATTGTCCAGTCACTGTCTCAGGGATCTGTAGAACCACCAACAGCTGGTAAAGGTTGGTTCGTTCAGTCCCAGTGGTTCAGGATTTTGAAGTTGAGGATTTTTATGAACCACAGGAGGGAGGAGGAATTTGATCATTATATGTGTGGCTGGGGGGTCTGGACGTGCCATTGAACGAACATTTCTCCAGACAGACCTTTAGAATCTCCTCCTATTCTGTCTGAGTCCCTTCTTTCTTTATTTTTACAAAAGGTTGCAGAAACCCTCCAGCTTCCTTTAGAGGAGGCTGTGGATGAGCAAGAGGAGCCTGATTATGTGGAAATGATGGATATTCCAGAGTCTAGGAGGTTGTCTATTCCTTTGCATAAGTCATTTAGGAAGCAAACAACAAAGATTTTAAAAATCCTCATTCTGTCCCTCCTGTAGATAAAAAATGGACAGAAGGTATACTTTGTCAGGCTCGGATACAGACTTCCTTACTGAGCAGTGTAGTCATGTAGGTGTGGTACAAGCTGCAGCCTGTGACAAGGCTAATATTCCTCTGGCCTCACATCCTCCTGATAAGGATTCCAGGAAGATTGATGCCATGGCAAAGAAACAGTATATGGCAGCTTCTTTTGGGACTCAGGCAGGCAAATTATATGGCTATAGTGAGCTAGATATCGGAAATCTAGGTGGGACACAGTATTGCAGTTAGCCAAGCAGGCCCATGGCCAGCTGGCTAGTGAGTTGGAACAGGTGGCTGCTGATGGCATTGAAGCCTCTAAAGTTCAATTTCATACTGCTGTTGATGTTAATGATGTTTCTTCTAGGGTCATGGCCACTTCTGTAGCTTCCCGTAGGTTGGCATGGCTCAGATGCACTAATCTGTCCCAAGATACCCAGTCAAAGGCTATGGATTTTCCTGGTGGGAAATTCTCTTTTGGGGAGCAAACAGAAAACTATATGAAAAGATGGATGAATACAGAACTACCTACAAAAGTGCCCAGGCTAAGGAGAAGCATGCCATGCCACAAAGGCATGCTCCCAGAGGTAAGGAGCAGGCCCTTTTCCAGGCCTTTTACCAATTTCAAGCCTCCTCTGCTGTCTAGAGGGGTTTCTTCAGAGGCAGGGGTAGACGAGGCTCCAGTAGACGTCCCCCTCCCTCAGCCTAAGGCTGCTAAGCAGGCTCCCTGATGGGGTGCCCAGGGCCGATTCTCCTGTACCAGTGGGGGCAGGTTGGCCTATTTCAGCGGAACTGGCTGTCCCTAACTCTGGACAGATGGGTTCTGGAGGTAATAGGCCAGGGTCTGGTTCTCAGCTTCAAACACTTTCCAAAGATGAGAGCCAGGCATTTTCCACCTGCAAATCCTTCAGAAGCCCTTGCTTTGGAAGCAGAGGTTTCTGCTCTGCTAGACTGCAAAGCAGTGGAAAGGGTTCCTCCTTGCCATCAGGGCAAGGGACTTTATTCAAGATACTTTCTTACCCCAAAAAAGACAGAAGAATGGCGGCCCATCCTAGATTTAAGATACTTGAACAAGCATCTGTTGAAACCAACGTTCAAAATGTTGACTCTGGCAATGATATTGCCTTCCCTAAGGCCAGGGGACTGGCTAGCTTCCCTGGACCTCAAGGATGCCTATTTTCATGTTCTGATCAGGCCTTCTCACCGAAAGTACCTCAGGTTGAACTGCCCTCAGGCCACTACCAGTTCAGGAGCAATGCCCTTGCCTTACCTCTGCGTAAGGGTATTCACAAAATGTCTCGCTGTAGTAGTGGCTCGCTTAAGAAGGCCAGGGGTTGCTGTGTTTCCCTCACCTGGACCGACTGGCTCATTGTGGGTCAGTCTCCAGGTCAGGCTAAATCCCACTTGCAAGTCACCCAGCAGCTTCTCACTTCCCTGGGATTCCTGCTAAACTTACCAAAGTCAGTTCTGGAACCAGTTCAGGTCCTAACTTTCATAGGCGCAGAATTGAACACAAGGTTAGCCAGGGCTTTTCTTCCCTCGGAAAGGTGGACAGACTCATCGCCTGGCATCCTCCTTTACCCTCGCGGGTCTCTCGACCAGCAAGGCATTTTCTGCAACTCCTCGGGCACATGGCTGCTTCCACAGCTGTCGTGCAGGGAGCAAGATTCCAGATGAGGGACATTCAGTTCCATTTGAGGGCCTATTGGTCTCAAAGGAAGGACCCCCTTACCAAGTTGGTCCCAGTTACTCAAACTCTGATCCTAGCCCTCCACTGGTGGCAGGTCCAGAGCAATTTAAGACAGGGGTTCCTTCATTCCTATTTCTCACTCCCTCACCCTCACCACGGATGCCTCCCTGTTAGGTGGGGGCTCACTGGCGACCTTGCCACTCAGGAGGTATGGTCTCCTCAGGAGTCTCTGCTCCACATCAATCTTTTGGAACTCAGAGCTGTCTTTTAGCTCTTGGTGTTTTCAGATTCTGTCCAGAACAAAGTGGTTCAAGTCAGGACAGACAATACCACCACAATGTGGTACATCAACAAGCAAGGGGCACTCGGTCTTCAGCCTTGTGCACTGAAGCAATGAAGTTGTGGTCTCTGGCTTACTCCTGAACACCTCCCTGATAGCGGTTCATCTCCCAGGGAAGGACAATGTCTGGCGGGCGCCCTCAGCAGAATTTCTCAGGGCCATCACGAATGGGCTCTGAATCACAAGTGCTGGGGTCTGTCTTTGCCAGATGGGCACTCCTCAGATAGATCTTTTCGCAGCCCCAGACAGCCACCAACTTCCTCTTTTCTGTTGCAGGCCTCCAGTTCTGGGCTCAGTCCTCTGGACGCCTTTCTGTTGGACTGGAAAGGGAAGTTCCTGTATGCCTTCCCCCTTCCTCTCCTTTTCAGGGTACTAGTAAAATCAGATCTCAACCTTGCAGAGTGATTCTGATTGCCCCAGATTGGGCCAGACAGCCCTGGTACCCTCTGCTCCTGTCCTTGGCAGTTCACCCTGCCTGAGCCTGCCCAGAGTCCACGACTTACTGGCCTGTGCACAGGAGAGTAGTATCGGACCTCAAATCCTCCACCTCAAGGCTTGGCTCTTGAGGGCTAGAATTGCTGACTTACACCTTTCTCAAGGTGTCATGGATATTTTAAAGGCTTCAAGGAAGCCTTCCACTAGCCACTTATAATTCTAAGTGGAAGAGGTTTTCCATCTGGTGCTCTAGAGGCAGATTATCCCAGA
The DNA here is from genome assembly GCA_016271365.2 of Neoceratodus forsteri. Lineage (NCBI taxonomy): Eukaryota > Metazoa > Chordata > Ceratodontiformes > Ceratodontidae > Neoceratodus > Neoceratodus forsteri. The sequence continues at coordinate 307,811,088 of CM028138.1, read as the reverse complement.
ATCTGCTGATCTTCCCATTCTACTGGACTATTTGGTCCATCTGAATTCCCTAGGCCTTAGACCAGCTACCCTGAAAGGTTCATCTGGCAGCTGTCTCTGCTTTTGTGTCAGCAGGGAAGCCTGCCTCCTTTCTTCTCACCGGTGTTCTCAAGTTTTTAAAGGGTTACTTCATACTAACCCTCCTTTGGGAACCAGCTCCGCCTGGGACCTGAATATTTGCATTGCTCAGTTAATGCAACCCCCTTTGAGCCTCTGTCTTCTGCAGAGCTCAAGTATTTAACTTGGAAAACCATTTTCCTAGTAGCTATCACCTCTGCCAGACGCATAAGTGAGCTACAGGCCCTATCAGTGGAAGAAGATTTTATCTCTTTCCACAGAGATAAGGTAGTCCTTAGGACTAATAGAAAGTTTTTGCCTAAGGTGGTTTCTGATTTCCACCTGAATCAATCTATCTCTCTCCCAGTATTTTTCACTGAGCATTCTTCCTCAGGTGAGAGGAGACTGCACAGCTTGGATGTCAAAAGAGCCTTAAGCTACTATTTAGAGCGCACCAGAGGTCATAGGTTCGAATCCTCCAACTCTTTCTTACCTATGGCGAGGTTGGCAAGGGAAACCTGCCACTAAGAGAACAATTGCAAGGTGGATTGTTTCTTGTATCCAATTCTGTTATCAGAAACTGGGTAGAGTACCCCCTCAGGATTGAGGGCCCACTCCACCAGGGGTACAGCTGCGTCTCTAGCGGCTGCTAGAGACATCCCATTCTGGAGATTTGTCAAGCTGCTACCTGGAAGACAGTTCACACCTTTACAAGCATTATTCCCTGGATGTCCAGTCCAGGAGAGATGCTCGGTTTGGCACAGTTGTGCTTCAGAGCCTATTTCCTAAGTAGGTTCTGACCCTCCTCCATGGAGGTACTGCTGTGTAATCTGCTATTGTTATAATATAGCAAGACTTCATGGTGTTTGAAGAAAAAATTACTCACCTCAGTAATTGCTTTTCTTCTCATGGAGTCTTGCTATATTATAACCACCCTCCCTCCTGCCCCTCTCAGAACTTCTACTTGGGTAGGGGTGGCGAATTGGTGCAAGCACTGTGTCATGCCATTGTAGTTTTTCCCTTACCCTCTTTTCCTTTGGGTTAGGGATCTAGATTGTTTCATTTAGGTTATTTATATTGCCCCCTTCCTGGACTTGAGTCTTTGGGGGAAGGGGGGGTTCATCATGTGCTTGTCAAGGGTGGTAAAACAAACCATGATACCATCAATTTTGTTATTATGGCTCTGAGTGTTTCTTTGTTCTTTATATTGTTGTTATTACTATAGTAGGTAGCCATGGGCTAGTGTAGTTTTTTCCACACAGACTTTTCGTCCTTTGATGTTAGCTTCATAAAGATCTGACAGTTTCATTTGAAACTGCCAGATAGAGCTTTGGGCACAGCGCCCTCGCGCTGTAGAACTCCAGATCTTCTGGAGTTAACTCCTTCCTCTCCGGGGCAGTTCAGCTGCAGTGGCTGACTGCTATTGTTATAATATAGCAAGACTCCATGAGAAGAAAAGCAATTACTAAGGTGAGTAATTTTTTCTTTTGTAATGTTCTCTGCTGAGGGTATAGCTTTCTGTTCTACTGCTGGTTTCTGGTCCCTTTTGGGAGGCGATACAGTCAGATGCTTTTCATTTATTTATTTTTGCTTAGCTAGTGTTGATGGTACCAGAGGAAAACATTACTTACCATAGTAATCTTGTTTCTTTTAAGGGAATCTTACTGTATTCTGATAATTGCAGTATGGTCTCACCATAGGACTGCCCCGGAGCCAAAATGGTTAATAGAACCTATGATAATGATGGAATGTGAGGCTTGAGCTTGGTTTTCAAATCACTGTCCCTGGTTGCACTTCCTGCAACCGTCAGATTCTTACGAAGCATGCAGAAGCAAAAAATACTAAGCTACTTAACTATAGCTAAATACCCTAATTAGGGTAAGAACAAATACCCCCAGTTAATAAAGGGCACCACTAAGACTCAAGTCACCAGATGCCCAACAAACTAATAGGTACCCACAGGTTTCCAACATAGTAACCATCAGTGTGTAGGGTCCTGAAGGTCCTAGCAGGGGAGGAAGGGCGGGAGCTCAGAATACAGTAAGATTCCCTTAGAAGAAACAATATTACTATGGTAAGTAATGTTTTCTTCAAACCCCAGGAAATCTTACTGTATTCTGACAAATGCAGACTACCCAAGCAGTGCCTTTGGAGGTAGGCAGAGGACCTATTTAGGAAACAAGTTCTGCAAAACTGCTGTGCCAAACCTGGCATCACTCCTGGCTTGTGTGTCCAGACAATAGTGTTTAGTGAATGTATGGACTGTTTTCCAGGTAGCTGCTTTACAGATTTCCAACAGAGAGATATCTCTTGAAGCTGCTATAGATGCAGCTGTCCCCCTGGTAGAGTGGGCCCCGAGCCCTTGAGGGGGCTGTTTGCCCACTTTGCTGTAACAGAATTGAATGCCACAATCCGTCTTGCTATGGACCTTTCTGTGGCAAGTTTGCCTTTTCCAACTTCCCATAAGTCAAAAAAAGTTGGGTCTTATCCCCTCTATGACTTTTTTTATGCTCCAGGTAGTAGCTGATAGCCCTTTTAATATCCAAGCTATGCAGCCTACGTTCACCTGAAGTAGAATGGTCAGTAAAGAAAACTGGAAGTGTGATGGACTGAATAATGTGAAAATCTGAAACCACCTTTGGAAGGAATTTATTATTAGTCCTGAGGACCACCTTATCCCTGTGGAATGCCACATAATCAGGTTCCATGGACAAAGCCTGGAGTTCACTGATCCTTCTGGCAGAAGTAATGGCAACCAAGAACACAGTCTTCCAAGTCACGTACTTAAGATCAGCTGTTGCCATAGGTTCGAAAGGTGGTTGCATAAGCTGTGTTATGCAAATATTGAGATACCATACTGGAGTGCGAGTTCTGTGGGGTGGGTGCAAGTGCATTAATCCCTTGAGGAATCTCCTAAACACCGGATTAGAGGCCAATGATGATGACTTACCTGCTGACAGGTAAGCTGAGACTGCGGCCAAGTGAACCTTCAGTGTGGAAGGCAATAAGCCTAGAGAATGCAGGTGGGTAAGGTAATCCAGAACCACAGGCAGTCCCGCCTGATTATAGTTCAGCTTTCTATTTTGGCACCAAATAGAAAATCTTTTCCACTTGAAAGAATAAATCTTTCTGGTGGAGGGTTTTCTAGAAACCCTGAGGACCTCCATAACACTCTCTGAGAGGTGTAGATTGGCATAATCTAGGTCCTCAAGAGCCAGGCCTTGAGCCTGAGAGACCAAAGGTCCGGATACAGGATCCTGCCCTGGGATGAAGTCAGTAGGTTGTGCCTCATGGGGAGGCTGACCGGTTTGGCTATTGACAGGTCCAGTACCATGGAGTACCAAGGTTACCTGGCCCAATCTGGAGTAATTAGGATCATTGTGGTAGGCTGGGATCTGAGCTTGATCAGAACCTTTAGCAATAAGGGAAACAGAGGGAAGGCATACAGAAACTTCCCTGACCAATCCAGAACTAGGGCATCCAGTGGCACTGCCCCTGCCACTGGTGGTCTGCAACAATATAGTGGTAGCTGGTGGTTTTCTGGTGAGGCAAAGAGATCTGTCTCTGGAGTCCCCCACCTTTTGAATACTACTTGCCTGTTCAGGGACCATTCATGGTGGTCCTGATGTATTCTGCTCAATGCATTTGCCAGGACATTGTCCTTGCCTGGCAGATGAACAGCTGATAATTGGATACTTAGAGAATAGGCCAGGGTCCATATTTTCATAGCCTCTGTGCACAGAGGAGTTGACCTTATGCCTCCTTATTTGTTGATATAGTACATTGTGGTAGTGTTGTCTGTTCTGACCTGTACCACCTTCCCCTGAAGCATGCTGGCAAATGCCTGCAGTGCTAACAAGACTGCCCTGAGTTCCAGCAGATTGATGTGAAGCAGGGACTCTTGCTTGGACCATGAACCATGGATGATATGCTCCTCTAAGTGTGCTCCCCAGCCTAGGATGGATGCATCCGTGGTAAGCATCCTGGAGGGTTATACCTGCAGGAAGGAAACTCCTTGCCTGAGGTTCTCTTCTTCTAGCCACCACTGGAGAGCCTGTAAAAGTGTTTCGGTTAGTGGAACCAGCTTTGACAGAGAATCCTTCTTTTGGAGCCAGTACTGTTTCAAATGATATTGAATATCTCTCATCTGAAACCTTGCACCTAGCACCATAGCCGTTGACGCTGCCATATGGCCCAACAGCTGTAGGAAGTGCCTGGCTAGCCTGAGACTGCCGGGTTGGAAAGAGCTTGCCAACTGCACCAAGTTGCTTGCCCTTTCCTGTGGAAGGAAAGCTTTTCCTTTCACTGAATCCAGTTGAGCCCCTATAAATTCTAGGAGCTGCACTGGTTGTAGCACTGACTTTTTCTGATTTATTAAGAACCCCAGGGAATGCAGGAGATCCTGTGTAAGTACCAGGGACTGCTTGGTCTGGTAAGGATTTTTCCCTACCAGTAACCAATCATCTAGGTATGGAAATACTGCCACTCCTATTCTCCTTAGGTGTGCTACAACTACAGCCAGACATTCTGTGAACACCCTTGGAGCAGAAATGAGACCGAAAGGCATTGCCTTGAACTGGTAATGGCCTGAGGGCAGTTTGAACCTGAGGAATTTTCTGTGTGACTGCCTTACTGGGATGTGGAAGTAAGCATCCTTGAGATCTAGAGATGCAAACCACTCCCCTTGCTTTAAAATGGGCAGAATTGTAGCCAGAGTGACCATTTTGAATTTTGGTTTCAGTAAATGCTTATTCAGATACCAGAGATCCAGTACGGGTCACCACTCCCCTGTTTTTTTGATAGTAAGAAAGTACCTTAACTGGAGGCCTTTCCCCCTCTGTTGCAGGGGAACTGGCTCTGTTGCCCCTAGGGAAAGTAGATTTAATACCTCCTTCTCCAGCAACAGGATTTCTGCTGGGGAGGAAGGTCAAAAAACTCTTGCCCTCAGCCTTGGTTTTAATTTGAAGCTGAGGGCCAGGCCTTGACCCACCACCTCCAGGACCCACTTGTCTGTGGTGATGTGTAACCCCTAGATGGCGCTATCCCAGGGGCTACTACCCCTGCCTGATTTGCCACTAACAGGTTGAGGGGCCTGGATCCAATGGCGGGTGCCTCCACCCAGAGGTCAGGGTTTGCAATAGTTTAACTTGGTCACAGCCCTCTGGGACACTGCAACCCCCCTTTCTTCCCACTAGTGGCCCACACAATATATCAGAATTACCTTCACAGTATACACTTACCCCAGGTCTGGTTCCGCACTGGGACCTCCTGTGAAATGAGATACAGTGCAACAATCACAGTACAGTACTTTAACATGAACAAAATACCTCAGGCAGTATAACTTTGCTGAAACAAGCAGCTCCAGATTTGTTGGGGGATATAACAAGGACAGGGAAATCAGGTTAATTAGCTTATCACTCTAATAATCTACCTATGGCTCTGTGCACAGGCCTATCCCTATCAGTTACTGTCCTGGGTACCCAAGCCTAGTGGCTAGTCCAAACCGTGGCAGCTGGTAGGGCCCTTTCACAGAAAAGGAGAATTAAACAGTCAGCAGTACAGTAATTCCATTTGGATTTAATGTGGCAATTCAACAGGAGGCGACCCTGAATTAGTACTCACGACCTCCAAATAAGATAGGGTCCTTCAATGTCAGCAGGGCTCACTTGAGGTACACAAACCTCTTCACACATCCATATAAAAGAAAGCACTATACCAGGCAGGCTGCATCTGTATCCCGATCGCAATTACTGCACAATACCGGGAGAACACACAGCAGATTCAGTTCCTGACAGACCGAGTGCAATTTTCAGCAATTCCTCCAGTCTTCTACAGGGTGAGCCTGGTTTCTACTCTTCAGAAATCCTTTGATTCTTTTCACAGGCGGATTCAGTCCTAACAAGCTGTTACACAAGCTGCAGACGCGAACTCTGGGCCTTACACGTTTTGACTAAAACTGCACACTGAAAAGCACAGGGCTCCTTCCTTCTTCACTGCCAAAGCTCAACTGAAACTCCAACCGACAAAACCGGGCACTTCCTTTGAGTTCCTCCCAGTTCTTGACTGGATTGGCTGTCACTCACAATAGACTGCTGCTGTTGGTCCAAAAGGCACTGAAGTCTAAACTACATCTCCAGAGTCACTGCCCATACAATCCTCTTGTGGCTGGCTCAGATTATGAGTCCAAGTTCTGATTAGTCCAAGGCACCATTTTAGAGCTAGCTTACCCCACACTGATTGGTCCAGTTCAGCAGTTCAAAACTAGAATGGGGAATTAGCAGACACAGTTCTGACTGCAGAAAGCAGGTTAGACAAACTGTAATTTCATTATTACTCTAAATAATATTTGGCAAACAGTTACATCTTTCAGATAGGTTCCTTTGCACTCCTAGTGACTGCAAAATGAAGTGAATTGGCAGCAGCTTGGTGGTACTCAATCAAAACACACAGTCCCCCATACAAACTAATTATGTCTGCAAGCAGACAGCTCTTAAAGAGACAGTACCAGAGGTTCTAAAAACACTCACTGATAAATGGCTTAAACGCCAAACACCATTCAGGCTTGAAGCATTCAAGCAAGCTCCTGGAAGTCTTTTGGGAACCCCCATTTGCAGAGGGTTTACAGATGGATTTCCATTCCTGGAGGTAATGGGCCAACCTGCCTCCTACTGGTACTGGGGAGGCAACCTGAGCAGACCTCTCAGGGGGTCTGCTTAGGTTGTGAAGCTGGCTGAGTGTTAGGGGCTATCCAGTTACCACCTCTTCTGCCCCTGCCTGTGAAGTAGCCCCTCTGGTGCTGATACTGCTGATACTGTGGAAAAACCCCGGGGCTGAAGAAATGGCCTATAGGGCCTACCTCTGGAACCCCTGGCTTGCTGCTTATGGGGTATGGAGGATTTCTCTTTTGCAGCAGCACTTTGATAAGCTGTCTTGTAATCATCCATTTTTTTCATGTAGGCCTCTGTCTGCTGACCAAACAGAGACAGAGGCTCACAGGAAAAGTCCATTGCTTTGGACTGGGTGTCCTGTGTCAGGTTAGTTGTCCTGAGCCAGGCAAACCTACACAAAGATATGGAAGAAGCCATCTGCCTGGCAGTAGTATCATTAGTGTCTACTGCCATTCTAAATTGTACCTTAGATGCCTCTATGCCCCTTTTTGCAGCTTCCTCCAAATCTGCTGCCATGGGAGCTGGCACTGACTTTGTAATCTCCAGTATGGTGTTCCACAAAGTTCTTTAATACCTTGCAACACAGGCCACATAAGAAGCCTGCCTTATTGCAAGAGAAGGCCCTAGATACTGCTTTTTGGTGATGGAATCCATCCTTCTGGAGTCTTTATGAGGAGGATCTGAGGATAAAGGAATGCCAACCTTATCACAGGCTGCAGCCTGTACCACTCCTTCATGGCTAGGGTGGCCAAACAAAAATTCTGCCCCACCCTTAGCCCCCCCTGTACTTTTTATCCACCTTTCTTTCCAGGGGTGGAATGGAAGTGGGTGTATGTAGTACTTTCAGTACCTGTTTCTTTAAGGACTTATGGATGGGCACCAGAACTCTTTTTGAAGTTGGCACATCCATCATTTCTTTGTAATCTTGCTCCTCCTCCTCATCATCAGTGGATTCCTGAGTGGAGTGGTCAAAGACAGAGCCACCTGTCTAATAAATTGAAAATGGGATGTATAATCCTCAGTTCCCTTATCAAGGGAATCAGGTCTGTGAGGATCTGGGGAAATATCCGGTTCAATAATCTTCATCATCATCATCATCATCATCATCATCACCACCCTCAAAATAATCCTCTGTTCCAACATCCACTTCAAGTTCCCCTGAACCGGGAACCGAAACAGGACTTGAAGAAACCAACCGTGGTCTTTTCTCAACCGGGGCCGGGTTGGTTTGTAATGACTGAATAATGTGAATCGCGTTTGCTATCTCCTCAGCGGTTGGAACCGATGCCTTCAGTTGCGGTTCAACCGCTGAGTGTTTTTCTTTCTTCTTTCTTTTGCCGGAATGTGTCGGGTCAGTGGCCAGTTCAGCAGATCTCTTTTTTGTAGATGAGGAGTCACCCTTGACAGAGGGCTGGTCCCCCAGTTTCTTATGAGTGTCTGCTACTGGTTCAGCGGTTTTCTCAGACATTTTCTCCTGCAGTCGTTTAAAGCGTCTATCCAGTGTCGACTGAGGGACATTTTTACAAATTTCACAATCCTCCTTGACGTGGTCAAACCCCAAACAAATAACACAAACTAAATGAGAATCTGCTTTAACAAACGATTCCCCACACTCTGCACAATGTTGGAAACCTGTGGGGCTCATTCGTTTCTTAGGCTGTGACATTTATCGGTTGGTTAGAACCGAAATTAACCAAGAATTACCTCGGTTAAAAATAGTCAAAAACTAAATTTAACTAAACCGCCTTACCAGATGGTAAAAATATTTAAACTAAACAAATACAAACCAAATAAAGGCTTGGTTCCCTCCCGGTTAGGGAGAACCAGAAAGGGACTGATAAAACTTACCAGTTTGACACTAACTAAATCTACCTGTGAACCAAGGACAGTGCTTCAAAAATCGAATAAAATAACAAAGACTTAAATTTAAACTGAGAAACGCACTTCTTCAGATGAAGTGAAGGAGAGCTCTCCGGAGACGTCTTACTGAGATAAGCGGAGTAAAGAATCTGACGGTTGCAAGAAGTGCAACGAGGGACAGTGATTTGAAAACCAAGCTCGAGCCTAACATTCCATCATTAGCGTAGGTTCTATTAACCATTTTGGCTCCGGGGCAGTCCTATGGTGAGACCATACTGAAATTGTCAGAATACAGTAACATTTCCTGGGGTTTGAATATCTGCTTTTTCCTGTTTGCCATCCTTAGCATAAGGATTCCCCATATTGGACACAGTGATCTTTCTCTAAGCTGGATGATGGCTTGGCAGCTTTTTCTGTCTCTTTGATCAGAGACTGCTGCTTTTCTGTCACCTTAGATTTTGTTTGAGGAGAGGTACTTGAAGATACGCCCTTTTTTACCATATGAGGTACTTCCCTCCATTTTCTTTTTAGGACAGCTGCTAAGTGACTTGGTGGCAGACTGAAATTCTGAGTTTTGTCCTTTTCTTTTGTATTATTTTTTTTTTTAGTCTTTGGTAACTGGGTAAGGCCCACTAGGCACAAGTGCCTGTTTTCAGGGTGACCTGGGAGTAATGGGGGTTTAGTGATTTGCTCAGAGTCACACAGTATGCAAGTGGAGGTTGTGAGAATCAAACTCAGATCTGGTCTACTGGATGTATCACGCTCGACCACACCTCGTTCCTCTAACCTCCAGGCTATACTGCCAGCCCGGTATTTTATGGCAGAGAAGTTTACATATCACAGTTTAAATAGCTGTGGCCCAAGCCCCAAACAAATTGTGACGGTCTGCCTTTCTATATGACATCAAGGGTAGGGGGTTTACAGTTCCACGAACATACACAAAATATGGACATATGTATTTTGATTGCATTCTCTCTACTTTTTGGAACTCCCTTTCACCAGGCTTATGCAATCTGTCTACATATACAAGTTTTAAAAAAGCCTATACTGAATCATGTCATTTTCACTGTGAATGTTAACGATTATTGTATTGCATTGTATGGTACCTGTGATGTGTATTTATAATGTACTGCAACATTCTTAGCACAGGACGGCCCTGAAAATAGGCTTTGTCTAGTGTCTTCATGTATAAATATAAATAAAACTTAAACTTGAAGATCCTGTGACAGGATTCACAATGTTTAAATCCTGTAGGCCTGCTCCTTTTCTTAGGCTTTTAGTTACAGCAGTTGACTGAAATTAGCCCAGAAGTATTGCCAGTTCCTTAGACAATAAAATTCCTAAACCACTAAATAAAAACTATAAAATAGGTGGTTGTCTTAATATTTTTTAACCAAAAAACAGTTACCATGTTTAAGTGGGAACTGCAGAATTTACTATTCTCGTTTCAAGGAACTGATAGGGAACCAGAGAATACCACTAAAACAACAAAGTTAGAGAAAAATAACTTATCTAACTAATGCAAATATTAAGAACTAAATAGAAATAAAGATTGCAGTTCTTATCAATAAAAACACCTAAGGACTTGGCCGATGGACTTGGATAGGTCTCCACGGCAACTGTTCTCATCAACAGAGAAAACTCTGACATTAGAAGGCGCACCAGCGCACAGTAGCATTTGAATGGAGTTCTGATTTCACAGCACCATTCTAAACTTGAAGGCAGCATCTCAGAGTGGAGATGATGCTGTTTTGTATGGCATCACTACTGGACTCGCTCGGGGTATCGGAGGGCCAGCTGGGGGGTGGGGAGGACTGCACATCCAGAGGACAGTTCTCCTTCTCCGGGGGGAGGATTTGCAGAGCCTGGTCCATAGCAGCATGCTAGGGGAAAGGCACCCAGGAGTGCCTAAGGCAAGGTAGGAGGGACATGGCAGATGCTGATGTGTGAAGCATCGGAACATGTGGCTCGTGTCATGGAGTCACTGCACACCACTCAAGGGGAGAAACCAGAAAAACAACTACCAGCTGCAGGATGGCACTCTGATCCTCAAAGGCCCTGCACCTGACTAGCTGGGTTTGCCAGTCCAACTACTGGATCTGGTTTCCAATGGGGATTGTGGGATCCTGCTGGGGGGAGCAAGCCCTGGGGTTACTGGCTGGAAGGTAAGTCTTGGTTGATGTTAGGATGACGGGGCTGGGGGTCTGAGCTGAGAGGGGTCACCCAGTGAAGAGGGGGAGCAAAACAAAAGTCTATTTTCCTGTGGGGCAGCACCCTGGCAACTTCTGCTGAATGAATCCCTAAGAATGGAGGCACTTTGCCATATCCAAGTCCAAATACCATCCCGAATGCTATCCATTCGAATACCTAAAGACTAACTACCAGGCCTTGTCAGACACCTCGCAAGTGTTGGTAGTTACATCAGTATTGGGCAGACTCATTCACGGATACCGCTGCACTACTACTAACTACAGGTAAGTTTAATTGCCAAATCTAAAAGAGCTCTTCATAGGACCGGCTCATCAGTGCATCAGTAGCACTACTGCTTGCATTGCAGGCAACCCAGGTCTGAGAACTAGCTTGGATTGTAGGGGGCCTGCTGGGGGGAGGAGGAGGAGGAGGAGGACTGAGCATGCCAAGGGAACGCTACCCTCCATAGAGGGAGGGTTGTTTCACCTCGCAACGTTACTGTCACATGTAGGTGTATGAGTGATGGTGCAGCAGTCGAGATGTCAGGAGGGGGTATGTTGCAGAGGATATAGCAGAGTGCGTACACATGTACGCTTCCTCTTAGACCTCAGTCCTAATAATGATGTCTCCAAGGGGATGGTGGACACAGCAGTAAGGGGGAAATTAAGGAGTAAATCCCTCTCTCCATGGTTAATGATGGCCGATATGTAGTAGTAGTAGTAGAGACCTTAACTTTTATATAGGATATAACTGCTTTGGCTAGAAGCCCTGTTTGCGAAGTTGCCCTGTTATATGGCTAGATGGTGGCATAGCCAGCCTGCCAGGGGAGCAAAAATACTTATTAAATGAGAAAAAAAGAGCTTTTCATATGCTTTCAAACTATGAGAGGTCACTGTTCACCATCCTCTCCTTTTTTAATGACAACTTTCCACCATGTACGTACGGTATGCATTTATACCCATTTCAATACATCAAGGAACATGAACTGATGTAACATAGACTGCTGTTGTACTTGCTGTCTTGGACACATTTGGAAATTAGCTGCACCAAAATGTGGCAATCCCAATGTGAGAAACTTGTAAGTAAAAGAAAAAATATATATTTTTACAAAAGACGAAACCAAAAACCACAAAACAGAAAACAGAAAAGAATAACAGGCAGAAAAGCCCTTGTTTAGTGTGGAAGTGTCTTGATCATGAAAATTAGACTGATAGGTACAGTAAACCCTTAATTCATGGCAGGAAAGTATCTCTCTACTTAAAGGGACATGTCTACGATTAATTACACATATTTCCCCATGGGTAAGACAAAATGATACTTTCCATTATTATCGACGCCATTTAGACATCCCTACAGATTATAATCAAAGGATTCTATATATCAAATATGGAATGGAAATATTCCCCAGCAATATCCTTACTGCTAGATATAACACAATTTCCACACTGCAGGCAAGGCTTTGGTCCTGTACATACAAGTACCCTGAAGATCTGTGTCATGTGATATTTGTATGCCCATGGTATACTAAGCCTAGAAACAAGTGATTGGTTCCCCTATGTGATTCTATACAGACCAACGACCAGGTCCTGTTGTTAAAATTATTTTTTACAACAAATGATACTATTATAATTAATGCTGTTGCTGGCTATTTAGAGACTATTGCTAGACTATGCATCAAGTTTAATAAAACCATTTAATTGTGGTAGGCTTTTTTACATTTTGTTGAGCTGAGTTTATAATGGACTTGAATTTTAGACTGATGATGCAGTATCAAGTAACTGAATGTGACTGTTGACAATACTTGCATACTGTTCTCACTTTGTTACTTCACTGTTTACTGTCCTTTAACGTTGCTTGTGAACAACAGACATGTTGAATTATGTATTCACTATTCCTTTGCATGTGATCTTTGCTGAAATATTGTAGTGCTGACCTTTACTGCATTTAGATATTACTGTATTTGTATATCTGTATATGCCTGTTTTATATCTGTAAAGGTCAAATAACAGATCAATAAACTACAACTGAACTGAACTGATTAATTACAACACACTTTAGTGTGGGGCGTCCCCTGATTAGGCTTTCTGCAAAAAGTTTAAAATGTTACTTTTTGTAGTTTAGTAGTTATTCTATTTTTATCTGCCTGATTCTGCCATCACTCCTGCCTGGCATTTTTATACAGTGCCTCTTGGGACGCATCCCATAACCTCCTGTGGATGATGTCAGAGCCTGGGATCATCCCAGAACAGTGTATTGCTGCTATTAAAAGAAGGAGCTATTAATCACCCTAGTTTGTCTTTACCTGATCCCAGTGCCACACCAAGACCAAGTGTATGGGTTTGGGTAAAGACAAACTGGAGCTATTGACAGCTCCTTTGATTTACAGCAGCAGTGTACTCTCCCGCGGCTGATCCCAGCTCCAACCCTAGCTGCAGAAGGTTCTCGGATGTGCCCTGAAAGGCACTGTATATGAAATATCGGGTGAAAGAGACAGCAGGATTAAACTGATAGAAAAAAATTACTCACCCTAGTAATCTTGTTTCTTCCAAGGTGTTCTTCAATATGATTAACTCTTGCAGTCAGTGAATAGGGTTGAACTGCCCCGGAGAAATGGAACTTACGCAAATGATGGAATATCCATTGACTCGTGCCACCATCCAAACTGCTGCCCTTACCAACTGCTGCATTCCATAATGCTCAGATTCCTGACAGCCTGCAGGGTAAGACCCCCTAACTAAGCTATCCTAATAATAGTACTAACTAAATACCAATACCCCCAATAACATGTCCCATATTAAACCAGATAGGGCCAACAAAGGAAACAACAACAACAATACCCAACTAGGTTCAAAAAAACTTTGCAACACAACCAGGGTATAAACCCACTTTAACATGTAATTCCAGCTGTAATGCAGATGCCAACTGGTTCTGGAAGGAGAGGTAAGGAGGGAGAGTTAATCATATTGAAGAATACCTTGGAAGAAACAAAATGACTGCAGTGAGTAATTTTTCCTTCTAACCCCAGGAATTCTTCAATATGATGAACTCTTGCAGACTACGAAGCAGTACTTTGGAGGTGGGTACAGAACCTATTTTGGGAACAGGCTCTGCAGCACTGCTGTGTTAAACCTGGCATCACTCCTGGACTGGGTGTCCAAACGGTAGTGCTTTGTAAAAGTGTGTACTGTTCTTCATGTAGCTGCTTTACTGATTTCCAGCAGGGGAATGTCTCTGACTACTGCCATTGTAGCAGCTGTGCCCCTTGTGGAATAACCCTCAGGCCTACTGGGGGCTCCTTACCAGCCTTACTGTAGCAGAACTGGATACATGTTACTATCCAGCCTGAAAGAGTCCTTTTTGGAGGCTGGTTTTCCTTTTCCCATAGGCCAAGAACAGCTGTTGTCTGTCCTGCCTGTGGGCCTTTCTTATGATCAATATAGAGCCTGTGACTCACTAATCTGCCTGGCTGAAGTAACAGCTAGCAGGAAGTCTGTGTCACTGTCCAGTTTTCCAAGTTACAAATTTCAAATGTGCTGTAGCCATGGGCTCGAATGGCGGTTCCATGAGCTTGGCAGTGCAGACACTGAGGTCCCATGCTGGCACCATTTCCCTGTGAGGGGGGCACAAGTAGGCTAATCCCTTGAAAAACTTCTTGAAAATGGGACTGGATGCCATAGAGACACCCGTACCAGCTGAGACACAGGCTGACACTGATGCCAGGTGGACTTTAAGGGTAGTGGACTGCAAGCCCAGATAATGCAGGTGGGTGAGGCAGTCTAACAAGATTGGTAACCCTGCCTGAGAAGGTACTACAGTGTTATTATTACATCATATGGAAAACCTCTTCCATTTGGAAGCATAGGTTTTCTTGATGGAGGGCTTCCTTGATGCCCTTAGGACACTGAGTACACTCTCAGAGAGACGCAAATCAGCATACTCTAGGTCTGCAAGAGCCAAGCTGTCTGAAGGACCTGAGGTTCGGGTACAGGATCCTCCCTTGTGATGGGGTTAGGAGGTAGTGCCTCTGAGGGAGGTGTATGAGTGGGGCTACTAATAGGGAGAGCAGCAGTGAGTACCAAGGCTGCCTGGCCCAATCTGGAGCTATCAGAATCATTGTGGCTGACTGGGACTTTAGCTTTATCAGGACCCTGAGCAGCAAGTGGAAAGGAGGAAATGCATACTTGTTCCTCCCTGACAACTCCAACACTAAGGCATCCAGGGGTTCTGTCCCTTTTACTGATGGCCCGCAGCAGAATTTGGGCAACTGATGGTTTTCCTGTGAAGCAAAGAGATCTATCTCTGGAGTGCCCCATTTTCTGAACACCACCTCTAGTACCTGTCTGTTTAGAAACCACTCGTAGTGGTTTTGGTTGATTCTGCTGAGTGCATCCGCTAGGGTGTTGTCCTTTCCTGGCAGATGAATGGCTAGCAAGGACATCTGCAGGGATTCAGCCAGACTCCAGACTGTCATTGCCTCTGTACACAGCAGGTTGCACCTTGTCCCTCCTTGCTTGTTGATGTAGTACAGGGTGGTGGTGTTGTCTGTCCTGACTTGTTGCCCTGTACCAAGAATGCAAAAGCCTTTTTTTATTTTTTCACATTTTGTTGTACAATGCTGTGATTTGCTGTGATTAGTAAGTACTGAATACTTTTGCACAGTAAAGCATTTATTACTCTCACTGAATGTTGTGTCTGGAGTGCTGATTCTATTACTGATGAAACTTTCGTTTTGCCAGCACCCTCTTTCACTTGTGAGCGCTGCTTGTATAACTTAACAAAGTACAGGAGTGAATGGTTGGTTCCCCTCGGGGAAGAAACTGCGATCTGACAGAAATTTTACCAAAACTTAAAAAATATGGAACAGGTCTGGACTTAAGTCAACACACAAAATTTATGTTTTTAAAAGAAAAATTGAATTGCGGTTTCCAGCGTTCTGTGAACCATAAACTGAAGTAAAATTAAGCTAAAACTAGTGCTAAACTAAATAAAACTCAACATAAAGGCAGCAGATAAAGTATAAATAATGCAATTTACTTTTTCCATGAAAAAAAAATGTAAATACAGTTACTCTGAAAAGCGGTCTCTGAGGTGTCTTACTTGGCAGGCGGAGAATGAAATCTGAGCGTTATGGAATGCAGCAGTTGGTAAGGGTAGCAGTTTGAATGGTGGCACGAACCAATGGATGTTCCCACATTTGCATAAGTTCCATTTCTCCAGGGCAGTTCAACACAGGAGGCCGACTGCAAGAGTTAATCATATTGAAGAATTCCTGGGGTTAGAAAAACAGAATTACTACTAAACTTCACAATCTAAAATTTTAATTTTTTTTGTGAAAAGCCTAATTGAGGACTGCCCCACATTAAGGTGTGGAATAGTTAATTGTGGAGGTTTCCCTTTAAAGCAAGAGCATTGCAAAAAATGTTTTAATATAGTCTGCAGTTCGTACAAACAAAAATCAGTCTACCCTCCCCCTAACCCGCTGTCTTATGCTTTTAGCTGATATCCTGCAGTGAAATCACCCAAGTGGTTTAGCAACATTTGGTTACAAGCATTTGTTTTGAAGGACATTATTTTTATTTTAAATAAACATGGTACTAAGTAACAGTCGTGATATTTCTAATACAGATTTAGCCATTGCAGGTTGCTGTTTTATCCGTTTCTGAAGCAGCATGTGCAATAATACTGTCACCAGAGGTCTGTGGGGGGCTGGCTGCTCCTACTTTGTGCATTTTTGCTCTGCTCCAGGTTCCTTCAACGGCTGCTGGTGTTGAACTGGGCGAAGTACTGTGCTGTAGGGGGGTTGGTGTACACCTCCTTCTCCAGATACTGCAAGCTAACAATGGACACAAACAGAAAGATGTCAAAAAAGAAACACTAGTCGTGTTTCATTTGTTTATTCTCTTGAGCTCCCAACTCAAGATACAAACTCTAGCACTCTGCTGTAACCTCATTAGCACTCGGTCCTTGCCTCATACTCAGCCTAAGTAACAATCCGTCATTCTCTCATACCAGACCTTATTCACAACGCTCAGGCCAGCGCTGTGCAGTAACTTCATTCATTCTTATTCTCTTGTGCCTGACCTCAGTCACAAACCCCAGTGCTGTGCAGCAACCTCGCCAACAGCCAGTCTCTCGTACCCAACCTTAGTCACAAATCCCAACACTATGCGGTAACCTCACCAACATTCATTCTCTCGTATCCAACCTCAGTCACAAACTCCAGTACTACACAGTAACCTCACTAGCAGTCCTTCTCTTAATGCATATCCTCCACCACAAATTCCAGTATTGTGCTGTAACCTCACAATGCCTGGTTATCTGTTATTGCTTATTAAAAATGCACTGCTGTACTCACTGTGCCTTCTGCTCTCTGGCCAGCTGCTGGTTGTACTTGTCCAGTGTCTCTCTCAGATGTGCGGCAATGCCATCCTGGTCTTGATGGAGTACCATTCCAGCTTCAGCAGACAGCAGGCGCTGCTTATCCCACTCTGTGTCCAGCTGCTTCTCCTCTTCCTTCATCCTCTGAAAAATATATTACAAGGAACAGTCACACTGACTGTAAAGCTAACTAGTTATATCTGTCATTCACACATTTAATATACTCTGATGCAGCATATCAGAGAGGCTGCTTGGAAGAAGAGCAACACGTAGGATCTTTAAGGAGAGTAATGTCCATATTGTTTGGTTTCCGCATCACTGTCCAGGCCACACACATATACAGTATAAAAGCCACAAACCCAGCACAAAACATCATGAGTGATGATGCCATGATGCTTTGCACTGGGTTTTAAGCTTGAGAGTGTATGCGTGGAGTTCAGAGAGACATGCAGAAACCAAACAATTTGGAAAGTCTTTCATCTTTTATGGATCCTACATGCAGCAGTGCTTCCAAACTGCTTCTCTGGTATGCTAACTCCAAGTATTCTAAATGCCTAATTTGCTTTGGGGCTGACTTGATTCTTGGCTGCGATAGCATCTGCACTGCACTAAGGAGTTCCAGCAGGATGCAACACATGTCTGTATTTTGTTGTTATCAGGCTTGGCTAAACCGGATATAAAAGCCTTTTTTATGTTGTTTTTTAACTTTCTAAATTTTTCTAAATAAATTTTCAGTAACATAACATTAACAGACATTAGTTCAAGTGACCCCTGTTCACATGTAAGATATCGCTAGAAGGGTAAGTTAATCAGGTAATTTACATACTTTTTACTGTATGATGACAGGTATGCAATGATAAGCAGTAAGCATTCAGCACTTGAGAGGCAGCCAGTGGGGAGGCCACCAATGCAAGCCAGTCAGAGGCTTGTTTATCTGTTACATTAGTCATGACCACCCAGGTTTCCTCTCCAGAGCTTGCACCTCCCGTAGGCCTTATTCTCCCTACCCCTCCAGCAAATCTGTGAGTAAAAGCATGTTTACAGGCAATCTGCTGGCTTTCCAGTGCAGCGGTAGCACTACTGCTTGTGACACTGGTGACCTGGGTTCAGAAGCAAGCATGGAGCATCAGGGGGCTGACCGGGGGAAGTTGGATGAGCGTCCCAGGGACAGCTCTCCACCTCCAGAGGAGCATGGTCAGTGGCACCCAGCATTTGAGTAACACCCAGTGGAGGCTGGGAGTACATCAAGCCAGGGACCACAAGCACTGTAGAAGGTGGCGGTAGATGCCCATGTGCTGATATCACAGCTCGTCCATGCCTCGAAGACTGATACAAGGGAAAACCCCGTGCAGCAGCAGCAGAATGATAGCCTCCACCCTCGCCGAATGATACCAGGCTCACATAAGTCTCGGGATGGCCTCAAGGTGGATCACAGTCTCTCCCTAGGAGCCCCACTGTAGGGGGTAAGCTACAGGCCTCCACCCTGGGCAGTTCCCGGATGATGCCATTGAGAAATTGGAGGAACAGAATTGGGGTAATTGCCTTGCCTGCAACACAGTGATAAATAGAGCTGAGAAAAAAAAGGCAACTTTTGCTTTGAAGAGACCTTGTTATCCTGCCTCACAGAGTTTGCATACCCATGATGTTTTACACTGGGTTTGAGGCTTTAGAGTGTGCGTGAGGTTTGCAGAGATGCACAGAAACAAAACAATCAGGGGACACAAAGTAAGTTTAAACAGCCCACGGTGTCTTAGAGGAAACTTTGAAAAAACATAATACTTAGGAATGTCAGCTTATAATAGGGGCTCTAATGCGCCCCTACTACTAGGGTTGCATAGACATTTTTATGTTAAACCCCAATTTGTACACTTTAATGATGTGACCTTCCCTGGATGGAATAACCTGAAATATAGCATACTTGTAGTTGGTGGCAGGATCTTTGGTTCCTATAAATTTGGTAATGGTTGGTATAACGGCTAATACATAAAAATATGATTTTTGAGACTTTTTTTTTTTTCGCTCAATGATAGCACAAAAGGAAAAAAAAACTTGCCACAGTAATGCTGTTTCTTTTCAGGGATCCCCCACTGTGATTTACAACGAGCATCATCTTCCCGAGAGAGAGTGATGCCTCAGAAATAGAATCTTATGCTAACTGCATAATTTAGAACTAAGGTTCAAACTATGCACTGTGGTCATACTCCCACTCTAGCCTTATTGTCAGATTTGTTTCTAAAGCTAGGGGAAACTGTGACTACTCAACTAGCTAACTGGCCGATTTTAAAAGTTTTTCTTTAATTTTTTTTTTTAAACACTCAACAAATTTAAGACAGACAACGTGTAGAAAAAATAATTAACTGATCCCATTTTACAATTGTTAAGGAATTGCAATAGTAATGCTCAAGCAATCCCAATATAAAAAAAAAAATGATTATATTGTTAATATAGTGTTGCATTAGTACCCAAAATTTGGACAGATATACGTACATCAAGAAACAAATGCTGACTTTGTTGCATTGTGTTGTTTGTGTTGTACTGTGTGTATCATGCAGAAAACTAACAAACTTAAATTATTAAAAACAGTGATATACTAGATATAAATGGCGATACAGTATATAAACCCCAGTTCTATTCTGTGCCCCGGATTTCACCTGTTTCTCCTGGCGTTGCTGCTCCTGGGCTTTCCGGATCTCCTCCAGTTGCTGTGGAGTCATGCCCTTCCAGCGGTCTGGTATAACACGATGTGGCCCAAATGCACTGTCTGCTGTGGCAGGATCCTCAGTCAGGATATTGCTGGTCAGATGATTGTACATCTCTGCAAAATTTTCCTCCTGCTCCCTCTGTTTTTCCAGCCTCCATCTCTCAGCTAGTTCATCTGCCTGTGGGGTGGGGGATGGGAAGAAGAAGGCTTTGAATGAAACTCTGAAAAATAACATTTATGCTTTATTTGGTCAAGTTCATTATCCAGCACCTGCCTTTGGGAGCGGTGCACACAGGCTGGCAAAGGCGCTAGGGTGCAGCAAGGAAATGAGTTCTGCAAAGGAGAGTAATGAGCAGGGAGAGACTGGAAGAGCGGGAGAGACTGGGAGAGCGGGAGAGACTGGAAGAGCGGGAGAGACTGGAAGAGCGGGAGAGTGGTTTCTTTGGGAGAAGACTTGATGCAGTATAGTCCTGTGGTTACAGCATATAACTGTGAGCCAGGAGATACCAGGTTTAAATCCCATCTAAGCATTTGACCCTCCCTGTTTCTGTCTCTCTCAGATGTAAAACGGGGTGAAAGCAGGACCCCCCTCCACACACATACATATGCACTGAAAATGAGATATTGTATCTCCGCCAGGTGATCCTGGGTAAATAAATTGTTAAAGAAAACAGAACCCAGTTATTTGCCATGATAATTTTGATTTGACTGCAATATCTATTTCTATTGAGGTGGTTTGGCCTAGTGGTTAGAGACAGCAGAGCAGTGATACTGGACACCCAGGTTTGAATCCCATGACCTCCTCATACTCACGGTGTGACCCTGAACAAGTCACTTAAAGTGACTTTCTCACTTTCGGAAAAACTTTGTAAAACATAGTAGACGCCATTCAGATTGTTTTGTAGGTCTTCTGCATTTCTGTTCCTTTGGTTCTTCATTACTAAGTTAATTAACGTGGAAACAGGATCCTTGACCCAGCTGATCTGCTTCTGCTGTTCAGTCCTTTGCTGAAATCACAGTTCTGTTTGTAAAATCAAAATCATTTCCAGCATAACAAATTGGGATGTCACAAACAGAATTATGACATTAGCAGCGAATTAAGCAGCAGAAACAACCGAGCTCTAGGGGACAGGATCCATTTTCATGACAAGTAACCTAGTACTGATGAATAAAGGGAACAGGAAAAACCCACTTGTGTTTAAATATTTATTTCAAACTTTTCTCGAAAGAGATACACTCTTTCATCTCTCTGTGCTTTACATCTCTTTATAAAATGGGTAGAGGAACTCCTGTGTCCTGATTGGTTTGCACCTATGTCTTAGATCTGTCTAATGCACAGGTTAAAAAGGTGCAATCGGGACACTAACAACATCAATGTATTTTTCCAAAAATTCTTGATTGCCATTACAAACACGGCTGCCACCTTTACTCACTTAAAAAATCATCCAGGCCCTAAAACAAATTGGTTAAATGTACTTTCCTTGTACACACACACTTGCTTTAATGTACTTTTCTTTTACATTCCCTTCCTCACACACACACACACATACACACACACACACGAAGTACTTCTCATAGTTTTATTTCTGAAGCTTCTTTTCTGACCATGGATCCCGCTCCTTTCCTTACCTGCCTACCAGGAAGGGAAATCTTTGTTGCTTGCCCTACCTATCACAGATAAAACTAATTATGCAATAGGCGTGGAGGTAAATCCCCACTGATAAATGTTGTTGTCAGGTGATAAACAGCTGATGACTATGTGTATAAATGTGAGATGTCACATTTATACACATAGTAGCGATGTCATCAGCAGTTTATCTTAACAGTAAACATGTCATCACCCTCCCCCCAAAGCTGGCACTTCTTCCAGCAATTTCTGTTTGTCTTAAAAGCAGTTTCAATCCAACCCAACAGCCCTTACATTTCCCCAGCAGACCACCGCACCATCAATTTTAGATTAAACAACGGGCTGAAATGTACTGCTGCTTCTCACAGTGTTAACGTTAAAAAAAAAAAAAAAACTGTCCTCGGACCTCCCTTCTCTGACCGCACGCTCACTTGTCTCGTTGCTTGCTCAGATGACATGGGCTCCTATCTGAAACCCCATTTCTACTACATTCACCCCCGCTCCCCCAACTGCTCCCATCACTATTGTTCTCGCGCTCAGCTCCTGGTCTTCATTCTACCTCAGCCGGGGCAGCAGCATATCATGTTGTTTTTTTTTCTTATACCGTACTACCTCAGGCACACACAAAATCTTAATTTGTAGCTCTACCGACTGCGTCAGCTGAGGCAGAATGAATCCTTCTATGCAGCTCAACTGGCAAGAAGCGCAGATGACTCACTCTACTGCTCGCTCCTCGGCATCCACCAAAACATCAGAACTGATCTTCCATTTCCATCAACAGCTTTGATGTGACACTTTCTATCCTTCACCCGCCCTCCCAGCTGTCTCATAACTGGGAGTGGCTGCAGTTGTTCTGTAACGGTTTTAGTGCAAGTACCTCTTAATTTTGAAACAGGTCTCTCTCTCTCTCCACAACCTGCTGCCTCAGTTCTTTCCTCACTCTATGTGGGGCTTCTGTCTCTTCCAAATGAAAAAAAAAAATAACATCTGACCCGATAGTGGTAACACTGTTCTCTCTCCACATGCCGTTCATTATGCCTGCTGTAGTTAAAATAAATCGGGACTTCGCGCCATGCCGGTGACCCGGGTTCGGATACGGACTCGGGTTGCTGGGGGTCGGCTGGGGGAAGGAGGATTGAGTGTCCCAGCGGACGCTCTCCTCCTCCTTCAGGAAGGGTTACCAGGGGTGCTTAATGCACCCGACGTCCATGAGGGCTGGTGGAAGCACCGACTCTTGGGGGCATTGGCGGCTCCTCTACAGAGGAGTCTGGGAGGGGAGGACGCTGTTAGGCACTTGGCAGGCGTGCGTAAGCACGTTCCTGCCCGAGCTGGAGTTGGAGGGGATTGGAGGGGAAACCACAAGAAAAACAGAAACTACCGTCACCGTTCCTAGATGACAGCCACTCCAGCCGCTTAGTCCAGAAACTACGGGTAGACCCACTGTGCAAGGTGCTCCACAGAGGCAAGAGGGAGGTAGGAGTCACCAAGATCACTCTAGGGGCAGACTCAGGGTTGAGAGAGTGGGCGGCATGAGCTAAGCCTGAAGCTGTGGAACATCGAGGTGATAAGGCAGATAAAAAGCAATTAAAAATAAATAAATAAATAAATCGGGACTTTTTTGTGAACTGCCAAATAGTCAAACTCCCAAAGCTCTCCACTAAAAATGCCCGCTGTCTTGTTTCAAAATTTTCAGGCTTACTGCTTGCTGCACCAATGAGCATTGACGTTGCAGCATCACCAGTTGTCAAGACAGTGAGTCCATGGCAACAACCATAAAAAAAGAAGCACAGAACCACTTATAAAACAAACAGACCCACATACTTTCACAAATATGTTTATTTTAATTAATATTATTAAACAAATAAAGAGACACACAAAGTCCAGCCCTATTGCATAAATGAAATATGCACGGGGGTCCTGTGTGATACGTCATTGTTTCACACTCGTGCTGTTTACCCTTGGTCAACTCACTCGTGGCTTACGCCACTCACGAGGTTAACCAAAGTCAAACAGCACTTGTGTCAATAAATCATATATCACACAGGACCCCTTCCCCCGCATATCCCTCACATCCCTGTCACCTGGCATTACTGAGGTCTTCTGTTATGTGGGTTTGTGCGGTTAAAGGTGAACATTCAGCCAGTAGAATTCTGCAGAAGTTTGAATTCCTGAATTTCATGATAAACAAACATTCCATCTATTGAATGTGTGAGCAGATGCTTGACAGCTGAGGAGGGACTACTTTTTTGCAAGTTATTTTTTAACAGAAGAAAACAGCACTCGTCTTAACTATGTCAGATTGCTTACGCTGCTGCCTCATTGCAAAAATGAGTTCTGGGTAGATACATATCAAAGCTCCTTCTGCCCAAATCTCCTACTTGTTTCTTGCCAAGTTAAACACCCAGTCCCTGGCCCTGATTCTGCTCATGATCACCAGGGCCATTCTGGGAGCTTGCGAACAGGCAATGTGGCTTTGGGGAGTAATGCAGTAAGCCTTCTCTACTCCCAGGGCTTCTCCAGCTGTTTCTACTTTGAGAACTCTAGGTAAACAGCCCGACATATATAAATAAGGTGAGTTCCCCTCTGCACCCTCAGAGAGATCCACTACATGAATGTGACATGCCTTTGCCTGGTTTTCTCGGGTTTTAAGCCAATCCCTGAAATGGGCATTTTCCTTAATCAGCTGCATGGTGGCCCACCTTATTTGTCCCGATGCCAATGCTGCTTTGATTACATCCACTTCAGCCTCAATTGTGTTTAGACGGGCGGTGAAGGCATATGTTTTGCTGTTGATTACGGCCACAGATATGCACAGCAGCTCGATTTTAGTTTCCAAGTTGGTCAGTGGGGTTTCAGCAGGGCTCTTTTCCATGCTCACAGGCTGAGGCCCAATTCTGCCACACCATTTCCAGTTGGGGTATGCAAGAGTCTTTAAAGAAGAGATATGTTTCAGAAAGGCAACTAAAATTCCCATTTTGAAGCCTTAAAGGTGGTGATTTATTCACTTTTTAACAGAGCTCCACTAAAGTGCAACTTCTTTCACCAGGATACCAGGCTAATCTGTTGGTTAACTAGGATCTGCAGTTTGGTTTCAAAGTATTACAGACAGAGTTTTCAACCAAGCTCAAGCCCAACGTTCTATGCCTGGCATAGAATTTTAACCCTTCACTCTCCGGGGCAGTTGAAGTGCTGGAGCTAACTGCAATTGTCAGAATACAGCAAGACTCCATTAGAAGAAACATAATTACTAAGGTGAGTAATTTTTTCTTATCTGCCGTCAGAGTCTATGTTTCTATACCCCCGTTTGTAAAATGTTTATTCAAAATGTGCGGTTTGAAAATGTACTATATTCTTTACTAACTTTATATGCAGTAGTATTGTATTTTAGGCCCACTGGTCTTTACTGCTAAATGATCTGGCAGTTGAGGCTCAGGGGCAATGAGATCAGTGCTTGAACTGGTTCAAACCATTCTGAATGTTCCATGGCAGACAGCACATACAGTCTGTCTGCTTAAAATCGTAATCAGATGAACAAATTGATCAGAAGAACTATAGTTACAAAGTGGGTAACTTTTTCTTTTCCCAGCCAGGCAGCTCCAGCACTAATGACCTGAGTCCACTCCTGAACTTGTGCACTACTGTTAGGCCCCAGCTAAAGCAACTTTTAATACCACTGAAGCTCTGTCACCCCAGCCTCCTCCCCCCACTGTAATCTGCATACCGCTGCATACCCTTAGCTTCACCCTTGACACGGGTGCATCTGCTGCTTCAAGCAGCCGGGCGGACCCCTTCTGTCCGCAGGCTGCCTTCCTCGCTGCACTGCCCGCTGTTCACCAGATCGAAGCTTCACCCTTGACACGGGTGCGTCTGCTGCTTCAAGCAGCCGGGCGGACCCCTTCTGTCCGCCGGCTGCCTTCCTCGCTGCACTGCCCACTGTTCACCAGACGACGTTCACCTCTGACACGGGTGCGTTTGTTGCTCAAGCAGCCGGGTGGACCCCTTCTGTCCGCCGGCTGCCTTCCTCGCTGTACTGCCCGCTGTTCACCAGACCGAAGGTATGCTGCAGAAACTGGACTGTCCAGAACCATCGACTCTGCCTGCTGACAGGCTGCTGCAGTTCTTTAATTCTTTGCTACTGCTGTTTCCTCTCTGGACCTTAAGCTAATGTTATATTCTGATTGTGGTACTTGTTAAGTCTCTCCAAATTATCTTGTAAATCCTAACTGAAACACGAACCTAAGCTTGTTTACAGCAATTTTGCACTGTAAGGATAGTTTGAAGTGCAAGTTCATTTAGGCTGCAGGTTTGTAGATTGTAAAATCTTTTTGTTTTAAGGTCCAGTGGTAAGCTACCCTGGATCAGAAAGTAAGTTAAAGTGATACAGTTTTTTCTGTTTAGACCAGATTCCATTTGGGTCACAGTTGTAAGCTTTGCCCTGCAAATAATTCATAGATACATAGACAATGTCGGCAGATAAGGGCCTATGGCCACCCAGTCTGCCCATTTGAGCTTGTAAGTTCAGTTTGTTTTCCTAGAAGTCTGTTGCCCCTTACCCCTGACCTCCAGAATTCCTTTATGTCTATCCCATGCATTCTTAAATCCCGTGATTGTTTCAGCCCCCACCACTTCCTCTGGCAGGGTGTTCCACTTGTCCACCACCCGTTCTGTGAAGAAATTCTTTCTTATGTTTCCTCTGAATCGTCCTCCTCCAACTTCATCCCATGCCCTCTAGTCCTGGAACATCTTTTTCGCTTAAAATAGTGTTTTCCTGCCCTGTTCCTCCTGCAAGATACTTGTATGTCTCTATCATATCCTCTCTCCTTCTCTCCTCCAGGAGTACATGTTCAGTTCCTTCAACCTGTCTTCATAGGACTTGTGATGCAATCCATGCACCATCTTTGTTGCCCTCCTCTGAACCTTCTCTACCCTGTCTATGTCCTTACGTAGGTATGGTCTCCAGAACCGTACACTGTACTCTAGGTGGGGCGTCACTAGTGTCTTGTATAGCGGAATTATGACCTCCCTTTTCCTGCTGGTGATGCCCCTGCCTATACATCCCAGCATCCTATTTGCTTTACATGCAATTTCTCTTTCACTTTCTGTCCTTCTGTCTCCTTGCTGCTTGAATTTTTACGCCCACCCCCCCATCAGCCTTTATTAAATACTCCCCTTCCCCCCTCGGCACAACCCCTAGCAATGTTCATCCTCCCCTCTCTCTAATATTGCAACTCCTCTTAAAGATACAGAGTGATATTCTTGCCTTTACAGACATTTTCCTATTTTCACCACCTGCTTGCCTATCAGCATTGTTTAGTTCCTGCTCTGCTATCTGCTGTCCCAACGCCTTCAACTACTGCAAGCTGCTGATGAGAGGAGGGGAGGTGTGGGTGACCTACACCGAGGGTCCCCCCAGCACGCTAGTTGTGGTGATCTGTTCCTTTTGGGGCCCTACCATACGGGGTGTCCTGGTTTGCCCCTTTTACAGGTTTCAAGGAGCCCTGGTTTGCTCCTTTTCTAGGTCTCCAGTTGCCTATAATCTGTGGGGGTGGTTACTACTGTCCTTACCATGGAAGAACTGGAAGCCACCTCTCCTATGTTCAGGAGGGGGCGGCAGGTCGGTTTTACAACACTAATAATTACGATACTGGCCCTGGGGCTAGTCCTCCTTTATTGTGCTACCTCAACTCCTAGCCTATTTATTGACCCAGGGTTGTGGCCCTCCTCCCATGATGATACTGATTTCTCCTTTTCCAACCTACTTGTAACTAAGGTAATGCACTACGGTATTGTCCTTAGCCTTGACACTAGATGCCTTATGTGTACAGTCAGGGTGAAAAAAGTCCGAAGCATGCACAGGCCTGGAGGTAGGCCGCTCGTAAGATTGTTCCTCCCCTGGCTAGCCCTACTCTCACTTCTCATGGCTGGAGATATTGAGCTCAATCCTGGGCCATCTAAGCTGATCTCTAATATTCCCGCCACCTAGAATGGGAATAAGGGACTAAAAATAGTGCATATGAATATTAGGAGCTTGCTTCCTAACCGAGACGATCTCCTAGCGTGGACTGAGCTATACAAGCCAGACATCCTAGGGATAACTGAGACTGGCTCAAACCTCGATTCCTGACTCTGCCTGCTTCCTAACAGGATACGAGGTTCATTCGTCTAGACAGGACTGGGGGTAGGAAGAGGGTGGCACCCTCATCTACTACAGATCCCATTTGAAAATCTCCTGGTGGCACAGAGTAAACCTGATCATCCACCTTGTGAGTTTCTTCATGTGCTCCTGCTGCTGGGTGATGCTAGAAGCTGCACCTGGTGTGCGCCTATAACCCTCCGGGGTGTCTGACAGGACTCACTTACCTCTTAGATGCAGTTAGGCCCAGTATAGGTGACAATGAACTCATTATTATGGGTGATATCAACATGAACTGGAGTGTGGCAATATTAGAAATGCGAATCACAACTTGCCTGCCTATCCTTAACCAACTAATCCATGACCCGACAAGACAAGCAGCCAATGGTTCCTCAAGTTCCCTGCTGGACTGGATCCTGACCAACCGGCGGAGAGGATTGCCTCATCAGGCACGCTATCAGACTCCATATCAGCCACTCCCGGTATACTGTGTCTGGAAAATCCCCATCCCTAGAATTCCACACAAAATCATTCAAGTCAGAAAATACTCCAGTTTTGACCCTGAGGCTTTCCTGGCCGATCTAGGATGTACTGACTGGACCAGGGTTCTTGAAGCCTCTGACCCTTCAGTGGCAGCCTCCTGCTTCATACATTCCTTTGGTGTTCTCCAAGATAGACACGCCCCCAGGGTCTCCCGGAGGGTGAGGGGAACAGCCACCTTCTGGCTAAATGGTGACTTACTTGCCCAGATGTGGGAGAGAGACAAATGCTGGGCAAGTACTAAGGGTTCCAGAGATCCTGCTAATCTTCTGAGATATCGACAACTCAAGAATCGGTGTAAAAAAGCCATTAGGGCTGCCAAAAGTATCTTCTGTAAATCGGCACTACTTAGCTCTGTCAGAGATCCTAGGAGGTTCTGGAGGAACATTAAATCCCTCGTCAGTGGGCCCTCTCACTCGGGTGTCGTGGACATGATTATTGATGGAGTCTCGTGCAATAATCCCCACACTATAGCCGACCACCTCAATCTCCACTTCTCTGACCTTTCGGCCCTCACCTCTCATTTCACGACCGATGGGGGTCGCTCGCTTAATATCCCTCTGATGCAGAGTGAACATCCTCCTGGAGAGTATTTAATCTTAAGGCCGTGTCTATCCTTGATGTTCGGAACCGCTTGCTGCCCTCTCCCAGCACTCCAGTGCAGGGCCTGACAACCTTGAGCCCAGGCTTCTCAAGCTGGGAGCAGCTACATTGCCCTCTGATTGCCCATATCTTTAACCTATCCCTTAGCTGAGGGATAATCCCTGACATCTGGAAGGAGGCAAGGATAGTCCCTGTTCTGAAGCAGGGAAATCCCAAACTCCCTGACAACTATCGCCCTATTGCTATTCTCCCATCCCTTGGTAAACTCCTGGAAAAGGTTGTGGCGGAGCAACTCTCGGAGTACGTGGATACCCATGAGCTGCTTTCTGGGGCCCAACATGATTTCCGGAAGGGTCATAGTACCACTACTGCCCTGATTACTGTAACCTCTAGTATTAGATCCGCCATGGATCAGGGCAAACTGTCAGGTGCTATATTTATTGACTTGTCAAAAGCTTTTGACCTTGTCAACCATGACCTACTGGGGGAGCAGCTCAGGGCTCTCGGGTTCTCTCCGCATGCCATGAGTTGGATGATGGGCTACCTAACAGGCAGAAAGCAGCGCACCTGCTTTAACAAGGTCCTCTCAGAGCCTAGGGCTGTGACCATGGGAGTTCCCCAGGGATCGGTACTTGGACCTCTCCTATTCTCACTTTTTATTAATCAATTCCCACGGGTGACCTCTCGTTGCCAAGTCACGCTTTATGCAGATGACCTTGTGCTAGTGGCCCATGCTCGTAATGCTGCTGACCTTAACCAGTGCCTATCTGAAGACTTCAGCAGAGTCTCGGCCTGGATTACCAACCATAGACTGGTATTGAATCCTAACAAAACTCAGGCCATGCTCTTTGGTTCCACGGCCAAGTTAAAAGCCCTATCAGCTATACTTAAAATAGCTTGTAATGGAGGCCCCCTGTTGCCAACAGCGAGCTCAATTAAATATCTTGGGGTCACCCTCGACCCACAACTTGACATGGAAAGCCATATCCAAAACATCTGCAGAGCCACCAGGTGTAAGCTTGGCCTTGCCTACAGGGCCAAATACAACCTGACTCCGGGAGCGAGGTTGGCACTTGCGACGGGAGTGCTTCTCCCTCCCTTAGTTATGGATACCACCTATTTGCCAGGTCACCTCAAATCCATCTTAATCGGTGTAACACGGCATATAATGATATCTGTCAGTTTGCACTTGCTGCTCCCAAACTCACCCACCGATGTGAGCTCTATGACAAACTCAACTGGCTCCCCCCTGCGGAATTCCTGATCCTTGGTGTAGGAAACTTCACCAGGAAAGTGCTTGCCACGGGCATCCCGTCGGGACTGGCGCATCTCCTCCCAAAACTGGACGCCATCCCCTACCAGCTCAGGTCACAGACCGCTGAGTTGCTTAAAGTTCCCCCTACTCGGACCCTTATGGGGGATCGTGACTTTGCCGCTTTTGTGCCTAGGCTCTGGAACTCCATTCCGGACTCTGTTCGCTCTGCCCCTTCCCATGGGACCTTTCGCTCCTCCCTGTGGTCCCACCTAAAACAAACGACAAGATGTGACTGCTCCTAGTCTCTGTAATGTAATACTCTGCAGTCCACTATTGTCCACTCTGAGTCCACGATGGTCTATGAAATATGTATTCAGTGATTCTAATGTCTATCTATGTCCTGTAACAATTTGTACTATGTGTGGCAGTATCTCTGCCCTTATACAAGTGTTGTTATAGCTGTTTTTTACTGTATCATGCTGTTTCTCCAATGTTGCCATGTATGTATACTGTATGTTTTGTGCTCTCCCGGGTCGTTCCTGAAAATAGGCATACTACTTGTCTAGTGTACTTACCCGGTAAACAAAAGCTAAATAAATAAACAAAGCTTTGCCTCAAGGGCTTCGCTAAATACAAAACTAATTCCTGTGTGCTCAATGTGATAAAACCAAGGGTGAAAACTGACCAAGATTGGCAGGCCTCTTTTTTCTTTCTTTAGTTAGGTAGTGTGGTATATTGGGACTAGGTACTCTGTTCTGTTGATCTGTTTGATTAAAGCACAGGCTTGAAAACCCAGAAACCCAGGTACAAATCCCACTATAGTCCCTTTGATCAATCTCTTTCTCTCCTCCTACACACACACACAGATATGTATATTGACTATGGTGTACTAATCTACAGTGCTGCCACTGATACCATGCTCAAACGGCTAATGATTATGCTTAACAAGGCCTGTAGGTTAATAATAGGTGCCGACAAGCGGATTCACACCTGCATACTTTATCAGAAAGCTGAATGGCTTAATTTTCAGAGTAGAATTAGATACCAGACCTTTTTGCTAAAAAAAATATATACCTCATCCTTACTCCATCGGCCATCCTGTCCCTGCGTTCTCCTTCGACTAACCAGCGAAATACCCGCAGCTTAGCAAGACCTGTCTTCCATGTTCCCTGATGCTGGACTTCACAAGCGCAATGTACCTTTAGCTGGAGAGCTCCTTTCTGGTTGAAAGACTTACCCCCTGAAATCCTCTTGGAACCCAAACTAGGTGCCTTCAAAACCAAGCTACACAAGCACCTGGTAACTCTTAATAAATGTGACTGTCCCCAATAATCTCTTGTCCTGTCCCTGCCTCCCTACCCCCCAATGCCTCATTTTCCCCTCCCTACTGCCATTTTCTCCCACCACTATCTCCACCTTCCCATATCCCCTCCTCTTCTCCGCCATATCCCATATCTCCTCCCCTTCTCCCCATATCTCCTCTCCCCTTCCCCTTCCTCCCCCTTTCTTCTGTATCTCTTATATAAACTGCTAGTTTGACAAAATCTGATTTAGACTGTTTTTTTTGTTTTGCCTTATTGCATTCTGATATGGCTATTTCATTATGCTAAACTGTTTCTCCCAGGACATCAGTGTAACCTATGTGTCTTCTACCTGAAATTCCCCATGTAGTATTTTGTTACTTTGATTTCTGCACTCTGTTCTATTGTATAGTGGCTATTAATGTTCCTTCTTTGCCAATTTTTCTTACATTGTTTGCACCTGTGGATGTGGAACCTTTGTGAAAGAACCCCTAGGTCAAAGGTAATTGTAATCCTAGTTATGAAATAAATAAATAAATATGTTGCAAAAACCTTCGTTAATGCTCCAGTTAGGGTCAAAGCAACGAAAGTTGGGAAATGAGGCGTTAAGGTTTCCCTAACACCCCATCCTCCCAAACCAGGCAGGACAGCAGGTGTGGGGTGTGCCTTGGGCTTCTCAAGCCTAACGCTCACCCCATTCCATCTGTAAATAAGGTCAGATGTGTAGACTTTATGAGGATGGGGTGAGCGTTAGGCTTGAGAAGTGCAAGGCACACCCTACACCTACTCTCCCACCTGGCTTGGGAGGTTGGGGTGTTAAGAAAACCCCAACGCCTCATTTCCCAACTTTTGTTGCTTTGACCCTAACTGGGGCATTACTCTGCAACTTATTTCCCTACTTTTTGAGATAGTATAATAGTATCTTTATTTTACTGTGCTTCACCGAACATCAAGAACTTAACTGGAACTTACACTTTGCTTCTTGTAAGAAGGCTATCCCATTCTGTTGATGAGCGATAAAAATACACACAGAAGCAAGTACCAAGCTTAGCCAAGACACTGACCACACTCATCTGGGTGCTTCAGGTCCAAACAACACTTTCTCAGGAGGCTTCTGTGTGTATTTTTATACTCAATTTAAAGCGTTTGATAAATTACAATCTGGGCTGGCTGACATTTACTGCAGCAATTACCTGGAGCTCAACCCCCTCCTACCACTTAAGATCCAGTGACTCTCATGTCCTCCTGTTTCCAAAAACATCACACTCAAATGTATGACCAGGCCTTTGCCGTGTATGCACCCAGGCTGTGGAACTCCCTTCCAGCAAGCACTCATTCCTCCACCTCCCATCCCTGCTTTAAAGCTTCCCTCTGGGGCTTCCTCAAATCGGCTTCTTCCTGCCTCTGCACTTAACAAACCCCCTTCATCCCATTCCACTCTGGCTGGCTGAGTAGTTTACCTAACTCGACTGCTTAGGTGACGGGTCTCCTGTTACTGTAGGCACCTTATCCACTGGCAAGCTCGCAGCCATTAGAAGTATTGATTGTGTTGGGTCCATTTATGGCCCAACTGCTCATGAACTGTGTACATGTACTGTTCTATCTTCATGTTTTTCCTAGGTCTCTCTAACTCAAATCATGACAGCTCATTTTACCTGCTACCCTTATCCTTTAGGGCGTTGCTGCCCCGGTATGTTGATTACTGCCTTCCATGCTTGTACCATGCTGTTATCTACCTTCTGCTTGTAATGTAAACACCTGACGTTCTCATATGGACCCTGTTTTGCCTGATGTTCTTGAATGTACCTTGTAATCTCCCAGGTCGCACCTGAAAATAGGCACTTGGTTGTCTAGTGTGCTTACCTGGTAAACAAAAGCAAATAATAAAACAAGACACATGTCTCAGTAAGCCTATCTGATTAACAAAATCCAGTAAATAAATAAATATAGTGCTCAACAACAGAACTGGACAGCCTTCCTACAAGAAGCAAAGTGTAACTGAAAATCCCACAGGAGTGCAAAGAGTGCCGTAGTAGTAACATTCCTGCATAGACCCTGCTCCTCCTGCTGCTGAAAAATAATCTGTGAACTTGACATATTGTGCTTTACTGGTTATCTCAGGTTGGGGTCTCGGGTTTAGGTTGCCTTATGGAGTATGAAGCCACAGAGCCAGGCATAAACATAGAAATCCAGCCGATTGCTTTACATTACATTACTGCAAAGACCTGGCTCCTGCAACTAAAAAATACTTTAATAAATGCAGTGTCAACCTGGAACAAGCTGGCTATGAAGTAGAAGGAGTGTGTGGTAGGCAGTCTGCAGTCAGTAGCTGCAGACAGTGCTCCCTTGATGAATTAGTTATATTTTAAAAATATCTCTCCCTGCCATCACCAGCCTGATTCCTCTGGCCACAGCATCGTCCTTCCTCTTCCATTTCCTTCCCCCTTTCCCTCAATGTGCCAAAATTATTTTTTCCACTGCATCCAGAGCATAAATGGCACAATAAAACCCTGCAAGCAGACATGCCACTCCACCTTACCCTCCCTCTGCCATTACCCTCAGTCTCCTTACAGCAGGATACATCTCACTGACAGTTTTATTTTTTTTCCACCACAGCCAGATACAGTGTAGTGCCATACTTTTTGACTCCTTCCCTCTACCCGCTATGTGCAGTCTGGTTTCCCTCCCTCTGCCACTGCCCACCCAGTTAACTGGCCTGCTGCAAACAGACTTGCCCCTCCACATCATCTTCCATCTGTCGTTTCCCTCACAGTGTCAGCCAGTGTGGTGAAGGTAAACCACATCGGGCTGCCTGAACTTTTGTTTTGGTTTTTTCAGTTAGTTTTTCTGTTTCATTGCAGTTATATACAATTGAATCCCGCTTTCAGAACCACTCCCTGTGTCAGTCCTGTTTCAGCATTTCACTCACACCTGGTTTCCCTCCCTCTTCCATCAGCTTATGGATTCACTGGCCCACTGCAAGAACTCATTTCGGGTACCTGAGCTCATTTCCCAAATGTATCTATACTTCCATCTCTGTATGTAATACATACAAATAAGTGAAAGCTACAAAACCCACTTACTGTACAACAGCGGTGGGCGACAGTGGGACTCCCCTGGTGCTGTCGGGCACACTTCTTCAGCAGTGCAGTGACAGGGAACTACAGTCCCAGTACGGAAGGTGTTCCATACTCTGCGTGCCCCCTGCTAGCAAGAAAGTGTGACAAACCCCTAGAAACCCTGACAGTGCCGGGACAGAGGGACAAACGGTGTCAGCATGGTATAATATAGACCCGTTATGTGTATCGAGGAGCTGAGCTGTGTCAGGGTATGCTGCTGTGTTTTTTGGGGGA
The DNA here is from genome assembly GCA_016271365.2 of Neoceratodus forsteri. Lineage (NCBI taxonomy): Eukaryota > Metazoa > Chordata > Ceratodontiformes > Ceratodontidae > Neoceratodus > Neoceratodus forsteri. The sequence continues at coordinate 307,776,383 of CM028138.1, read as the reverse complement.
AGGGGGTGGTGAATGCTGGGGATGGCCCAGGAGGGGTGGGGAAGTGGTGCTGCCATGAAACAAAGTCGGGACTCTTGGTGGAGTTGAGGGAGAGGAGAGAGAGAGAGAGCTGCGGCAGTCAGCAGGAGAACACTGGACATCCTGCACAGCATACTGGTGAGGACGGGGGAAGACAGGGAGCAGCCGCCGAGGGAGAGGAGGGTGAGACATAGCAGGGTCATCATGCCCAGCACCTCAGGAGGAGCGACCTGGCCCACGAGACCTGCAGGACTGGAGCTAGCATCCTAGATAACTATGCAGTTGTGGCTGCTGCTGTTTTTTGCCAAGAAGTCCGAAACTGCAGTAAGTAACACCCACCAAACAACTGCAAATCTGTCCGATTCAATCAAATCCAATCCGATGCTGAAGATGTTCAGAATATGCATTGGCATATACCTTGGTGTGGTGTGTGCATTTTATAGTCCTGCACATTAACCAACCAGCATGATAAGGAATAAAAACTCAGCATTAGAACATGCATTCCTCAAGTTTTAAATGCAATACAAACCAAAAAACAGGTCATTTGAATGCACGCACGGGGCTTTGTGATGTATTCTACTGTACTGCTATCATAGAAGGTAATGCGCTCTGAATTTGTACAGCCTACATCCTAGGTAGAAAGTAGCCATGAGAGGTGTGATAAGTTTTAACACTGGCCAGGGAGAAGCTAATGAGTTGTGCTGCCTATGTTACAAATCAGGATACCATTAATTTGTTGGGATAGAAAGCATTTTTGCTGGGATGGAAAGCCTTTGTTTACTTGATACCCTCCCTTCCCCCATGCATGTTAAGAATACTTGCCCAGGAACTGCTGGTTGGGGATTCATTGCCAGTTTACCTTGGATTTGAACATACAGCAGTTTCACTTCCAATGGTAGCATGCTACTTTGGCAGTGACAGTTCGTAAACCTATTTGCATTCGGAGTGGGGGGTGGAACACTACACTATGGAAAAGGATTTTTGTTTTATTACAGCACGGTGATCAGAGTGGGTGGTGGGACACTACACTGTGGAAAATGATGATTGCAAGGATTCTCAAATGATGAAAAAGGATCCTTTTTTGTGACCCATGATATGAAAAATGAATCTTTTTTCGTATTACGCAGTCACGAAAAAGGACTCCTAACAGGAAATAAAACATTTCTGGCTATATCGCTAACATTGAGGTGCAGATTGCATCTAAGGGGGTCCTGATCAACCAGCTAGGTATGGTGGTGTCTCTCCAGGATGTCATTTTTGTGGCTTTTGAACATTATTTTTTAAACAGAAAACAAGATGGTGGCTCATGAAAAAGGAATTTTCTCTCATGAAAAAGGATGTTATTCTTGTGAAAAAGGAACTGATCTCAGGAGACAAAATCCTTTTTCGCGAAATCAAATTCTTTGACGAGCTTTCTCCCTGTATCCTGAAAGTGATTTTCCCATTGAAAACAATAGGAAATTAAAAACTGAATAACTTTGCAACAGATTAATACTTTTTTACCAAAGCATGGCAGTTCTGTTGCCCAAGCTGTTTGTACCATACAAAAACCACACCAAAAGTCTGCACCGTCTAGACGCAAGGAGATGAGGAAAAAAACTGCAAAAAGTGGCGACTTAATTACTTTTTCAGCTATCCGGATCTCAGAATGTGCACATCCAACCAGAATGAAACTTGCCACATCAAGAGAGCTTTCCCAGATGGACAGCGCATGCCAAGTTTTGTGCAAATCCATTGATCAGTTACAAAGTTATTAAAGTGCAAAACCCGAGGTTTAACATTAAATGTGCTACTCAACCCTAACTAAAGCGGCATTACCGCACCCCTATAATATATATCTATAACACATGGTCCCCATAGGATACCATTATTATGCATTTCCCAGTATACTACACCAATTAACGCTGTATACCTCAAAATTACAGCTAGATACCACCGTGGGAAAAAAACATATAAACACAATTACCAGTAACAACAAACAATATACTAAACCATTTATCAATCAATATCTCATTAACACCCCAATAACAATCAATTAAACCAGCAGACTCAAGCCCTTAAACAGACCCTGCACTAATTACCTCTAATGATATGAACTGATTCACTAATTACTCACACCTGTAAATAAACACTATGTCACTACAGTTCTGTCTCTGACCTCATTATTTCACAGCACCATGTATTTATATAAAACAAATGATAGGTCAGTGGTGTACAAGGATATAATTCCATCAAGGGGTGCTAATGAGGTCATAATGCCACTCGCCTTTTGGGCTTGTGATTTATTGACCTATTAGCACCATCAGTGGAATTATATCTCTATACAACACACTGACCCATCATTTATTCTATATTTAATACACGGATGGAACCATTTTCCCATAGGAGCCCATTATTGTGTATTTCCCTGTACACCACACCAATTAAACCTAAATTCCAAACAATTAAAGCTGCATACCACCCATTAAATCTGTATACCTCCGCATCGAAACCTGTATACCGTGCAGAAAAAACACCCATAGACCAACATTATGACCACCAAAATTAACAACTTAATGACCAAGTAAATCAATAGACATGTCAATGAACACACCAGCTGAACCTGTTAAGAAATGTCTGTGCTAATTAGCACACCTACTGACAAAAACACAGCCTTATCTAATAAGCCTCCTGACAAAAACACAGCCTTCAGGTACAAAAAAGGCACGATCCCCATGTGTTATATAACACAAATGATAGGTAAGTGTGGTGCATAGGGATATACCTCAATCATCTTGGTGTACTAATGAGATCATAATGCCACTTGCCCTTTGGGGTCATGGCCTACTGACCTCATTAGGAGCCCCTGATGGAATTATATCCCTATCCACTTCACTTATCATATATATATATATATATATATATATAAGACAAAGAACCTCTGTGAGCAAACACTGAGGCAAGGGTTACACCAAAGGGCATTTGGCTGGGAAGCCAAGTTTCAAGAAAAAACAAAATCATGCATGCCCCCACAATGCAAAGCATCATGGGCTGCATATGCAAATCACCACAGAATGTTATGCTGGTCCAACATATATATATATACATACACACACACTCACAGAAAGTATACTGTCTCTATAGAGAGAGCATAGAAACATAGAAGTTGATGGCAGATAAGGACCACAAGGCCCATCCAGTCTGCCCATTTCTTTTTCTGCCTTATAAATGTGCCATCGGCATTTGCTTTTCCAGTGGCCCATCTATTCATACTCATCTGTACTGCTCCCTTACGCCTATCCCGTGCCTGTTTGAAGCCCTGCACTGTATCCATATGCACCACTTCCTGAGGTAGGCCGTTCCATGCATCCACCACCCTTTCTGTGAAAAAGAACTTCCTCACATTACCCCTTAATTGGCATCCCTTTAATCTCATGCTGTGTCTTCTTGTCCTGCTATTTTTCTTACACTGAAACATGTTAGACTCTCACCTTGTTAATGCCCTTAAGGTGTTTGAATGTTTAGATCATATCACCTCTCTCCCTCCTTTGCTCTAGGGTATACATATTGAGCTCCATTAATCTGTCCTCATATGTTTTCTGATGCAGTCCCCACACCATTTTGGTTGCCCTTCTCTGGACTGCCTCAATTTGGTTAATGTCCTTGTGAAGGTGTGGCCTCCAGTACTGCACACAGTACTCCAGATGGGGCCTAACCAGTGTCTTGTAAAGAGGGATTATTACCTCCCTCTTCCAACTTGTGATACCCCTACTAATACACCCCAACATCCCCCTAGCCTTACCTACTGCTTTAGTGGTCTGCTTGGATGATTTCAGGTCATCGGTGTTGATGTTGCCCAAGTCTCTTTCTTCCCTTGTGACTGCCAGCAACTCCCCTCCCAGCCTATAGGTGGCTTCAGGGTTTTTTTTCAGGGTTTTTGTGAAGAAGTACTTCTTTACAGAAAGAGTGAAGGATTTCTGAAACAGTCTACTGGCCAAGGTGATGGGGGTAAACACAGTGATGGGGTTCAAGAATGTATGGGACAGCCATAAGGGAATCTTAGTGGAAAGGAATGGAGGAAAGCAGGGAGAAAGAGCCGGAGATCAAGTAGGGTCTGCGGGGATACTGTAGGTAGGGAAAAGTAGGCAGACTGGGTGGCCCAAGCAGTCCTTATCTGCGGACAAATTCTATGTTTCTATGGTACAGGGTTGGTAGGAGCAGGAGGGGGCATTGAGAAGTTTTAGCTGGTGTCTACGAGAGAGATGTGAGGGGGAGGGATGGAACATTGGGTGGGGAAGCACATTCCAAAGGAAGGGAAGGTGATAGTAGAAAGCAGACTGCCTAGCAGTGGAGTGCAGGTGGGGAAGGGAGAGAATGCGAGAGTCTCTGGTACAAAGGGAGTAGGAGGCAGAGGGATGGGGGAGAGAAATGAAAAAGGTATGAAGGGAGAGATCCCAAACAGTATTTGGAGATGAAGGAAGTACAGTGGGACTGGTGATGTGCTGGGAGTGGGAGTATGGATAAGGAGGAGTACAGGGAGCAGTGGTGAGTTCAAGAGTGTGAGTTAGTGGCAAAGTGACTGCAGAGGGTGTTCAATCTGGTAAGCAAAGAGGGGGCAGTGCTGTAGACCACACCTGCATAGTCATAACCAGGAGAACCATTTTGGTGACCAGCTCCCTGCAGACTGGACAGAAAGGTAGTCCTTGTTGTGGTACAGAGCACCATGTTTGGGGAGCAGCTTGAAGTGCATGGTGTCAATGTGGCAGAAAATTAAAACCTGCTATCTAGCTACTCACTAAGGTACTTGAAGGAAGAAGCCACGTCAAGAGGGGTGCCATCCAGAGTGATGAAAACAGGGAGGGGGAACAGCCTGGCCAGTTTCTGGCTAGTCCCAGAGGTCATAGACACAATTTTTTAGTGTTCTGGAAATGGCTGGAATGGAACCAGCACAAGATGTTGTGGAAATATTGCTGGAGCAAGCCAACTACAGCTGCGACCAAGGGTCCAGAGGTGTAGATGACTATGTCATCTGCATACATGTGGATATGCGAGTTGGCACAGGCATAGAGGAGGTCATTCAGAAAGATGGAAAAAAAAGGATGGTACCCAGGATGGGGCCCTATGGACCCCAGTCTGAACAGGAAGGGAAGGGGACATGGCACTTCCTACCTGTACTGACTGTTGACAGCCCGTGAAGCAGGAACGTAACCAGTTGACAGCAGGAGCTGAGAGTCTGACAGAATTCAGCTTGTCCAGGAGGAATGGTTGCACCACTGAATCAAAGGCTTTATCCAGATCAATGAAAATAGCTGCTGTGATGTGCCCAAGCATAGCAAGAGAAGGAAGTTAGAAGGAAGCTGCCAGGGAAGGAGCAGTCACCCTCTATGTGAAAAGAGAAAACCTTGGCAATCTTCCAAGACTGGGGGACAGTGCAGAAGGAGAGGTTGAGAAGGTGAATAAGGGATCTGGTGATGGCTGGAGCCAGGAGAAGGAGACGTTTAGGGTCCAGCCCATTAGGGCTGGCCTTAGGCAAGTTAAGCAAGGAAACAGCAAGCAAGGTTTCCTGAGGAGTTAGTTATAGGAAGGATGTGAAACCCCTGAGCTGAGTGTGGTGGAGAGGGGGGAGTAAAAGAGGGGAGAGGAGAGGAATGGGGGGGGAGAAGAGACAGCACAAGTAGTGAAACATTCATTAAAGTGAGCAGCAACAGAGGGAGGATTGGCAACAAGTGAACCATTTACCATGAGGTCTGGAGGAGGGGATTGGGTAGGAGGGATAAAAAGACAGTGAATAACCTTCCAGAATTTAGCTGATGAGTTAAGGTTATTCCGGATTTGAAACAGAATGACATGGCGGCATGGACAGCCTTCGTACATGAATTTGTCAGTAACTTGTATGACGCATTAATCATGGCACTTGCACACATCAATGAAGTTGAGTGTAATACGGAGTGGTGGGACCCTTTTACTCATGATTTTCTGAGGGGATGTGCTTGTTCCAGATTAGAGTACATTTGCAATGAAATTGGGAATGTGCCACATCCATGTCAGGGGCAGAGGTGATGGGGGACCAGTCAGATGCGGCTAGATAATTTAGAAGGGTGTTTTATTAAGCGACCAGAGGGACCCAGAGCATAGACGTTGTTGTAAAGGGCACATAGGGAAAGAATAGCCTGTTCACAGATGACACAAAGACATGTGGGAGGGCAGACACTGAGGAGAGAGAGAAAAGGAAATAATGAAAGACCTAGAGATGTTGGGAAAAATGTTACAGTCTGGCAGCTCAAATTCAATGAGAAAAAGTGCAAAGTTAAGCATACTGATAAAAAGAACACCAGCACTGAGGACTGGATTGGAGATGTCAGAGTACATCAGACAATGGAGGAGAGGGACCTTGTGGTAATCATAAGTGATAATCTGAGGTCATCAGCCCAGTACAACGGGACACATACTAAGGCCAACAAGATGCTGTGCTGTATAGGCGGCAGCGTCACCAGTACGAGGAAGATGGTGAATCTGCCCCTATACAGATCCCTGGTGTGGCCACACCTTAAGTACTGCATGCAGTTTTGGAGCCTCATCTTAATGAGATTGTAATTGCACAGAAACTCTGCAAAGGAGGGCCAACAGGATAGTGCCATGTATGCAGGGAAGACAGTATGAGGAAAGGTTTAAAATACAAAAACATAATGATGATGTCACTGAGTTTTGTAGAAGTACAAGCCTCTATATATGACTGTAAACACACATTAGGGAGTTGTTTTTCTCTCGCTGATAATGTATATGCTCTTGTACTGTTTTGAAACCTCTGAATAAAACCGAGTAAAAAAACAACAACAAAAAAACATGTATTTGCTTAATACCAGAATGGAGAAGGGAGATATGACTGAAATGTTCAAGTACCTTAAGGGGATCAGCAGAGTGGACTGTCACTGTTCTAACACAGCAAGGAGACCTGCATTAGAGGATTGGGTACACACTGATGGGAGGCAAATTCTGGAGGTAGTAGAGGAAGTACTTTACAGAGAGGGTAGTGAACAGATAGAATAGCTTGTCAAGAGAAGTAGCAGAGGCAAAGATGGTGCAGGGTTTCAAGAGCAGTGGCATAGGTATGAAGAGTTGGGAACTGGGGGAAGGTGGTGGGGATGGGGATACAGCTAGAAAAACAGACTGGAGTAGTAGTAATACATAGGATCAGAGCAGACAGGATGGAAACTTGGTCTTTTTCTGCCTCTAAAATGTTTCTATATTTCCACGTAGAGTTTGACTTTGAGCAAAGAAGAAATTCCTTCATACTTACCATGATTTCCTTTTCTGTTAGCTCCAACCCAACATTGTCAATGGTGAGTTAATACATATAAGTAATGAGCTCCCCCACCAGGACAGAGTGGTACAGCTCAAAGCTGTCAATCAGTATAGAACTCTGGGCATGGGAGGATTCCAAAGACAGCAACAACTCAGTCACCTTTGTCCAAGCAGTACCTCTACACTCCTATGTAAATACCAGTCTCCATGTCACCCAGATCCGCAAACTCTCTGTACAACCAAAAACATTCCACCATGTAAATAATTTATCACATGACAATAACAAATGAATGACAACTTATTTGAAGATCCGTCTGAAGCAGTCTTGCTAACACTTCCATCATGTCCCTTGAGTGTTAAGTCACTGCTCCTCTGACCTTGCTGGCTTGCTGTGAACAATACTTCCATCATAAAGATATTTAGTAACATGGCAACAGTGAAAATAACTGTAGTGGAAAGTTAAATCACTAACCTGAAACAGAGAGGCACCACAACACTCAAAATTCGTAACTTGTTATTCTGTGGGCTTGAGCGGCCCAATAAAATATAGGGATCTCCCTGGTTAGCCGACAGTTCCTGATATTCAGCTGAATTCACAATGATTTATCTTTTCTGAAATTCAGACTCCTAAGATATATTGGACAGTATTCTCCAATAGAAGCCAGATGCTCCTGGGAAAGGCCCCATTGACATGGCTGGAGCTAACAGAAAAGGAAATGATGGTAAGTATGAAGGAATTTCTCTTTTCTGTATCACTCCATGTTGTAGGGAGTAAATACATACAAGTTCTAAAAAGCAGTACCCATATTAAAACTGGATGAGGGAGAATATTGTCCCATATATAACCCATACGGGCTAAGTATTAGACTCATCTGCTAGCCACCAGCTGTAAAACTCTGTGCCCAAAGACCACCTCGGCAGAGCTATGGACATCCAATCTGTAGTGCTTAGTGAAAGTGTAAATGGAGGACCATGTCCACTTTGCATAGTTCCAACACAAAGGCATCTCCTTTCTCCAACAAGGAGCACCTTGGTAGAATGTGCTCTCATCAGATGTGATGCTCTCTTCCGCTCAGTCACATATGTTTTGTCGATGCAAGCTCTAACTCATTGGGCTAAGACGACTGTAGAAGCCTTCTGACTTTTCATCACCACTCCAATTAAGACAAGCAAACTTTCAGACTTTCTGAACTCCTATATCCTTCCTCAAATAAGTCTTAAATGTCTTGCGCAAATCTAGTTTATGAGCCTCCTTGTCTTTCAGAGATTTAGACTTTAGACAGAAGAACGGAATGCAAACCTTTCAAAAGGAATGAACTCTCAAACTTTCTGAACTCCTCTGTCCTTCTCAGATAAATCTTAATGTCCTGCAAATCCAGCTTATGAACTCCTTGTCTTTTTGGCTTTTGGCTTTGAACAGAATGATGGTAGGCAAACCTTATGGTTCACCTGAGAGGCTGAGGGTCCTTAGGAATAAAGATGGAACTGCCCTGACTGCCAATCCTGAAGTTCACTATTGTTGCTAACTGAGCAGATGGCATTCAAATAACACCTTATAGGACAGAATGTCTGATAGCACCTATGAGGGCAGCACTAAGGATGCCCTGCATAGCGCAAGTAGCATCAAGTTCAAATCCCGCGGCGGAAGTGATGAATAAAAAAAGTCTGACTCCTGCTAACCACCCTGAGGAGAATAGACAACATCTGAGGTGGCTCCCAGGAACTGGCCCATGGATATTCCTAACTCTGCACTGAATGCAGACACCTGCCACCTCTAGGCACTCCATGCCAGACCTAGTCCACTCCTGCCTGCAACAAATTTAACATTCAAGGAGTCGCAGCCTTGGATGGTCTTGTACCTCTAGCTCAGGTCCATGTGGAAAAGTGCTCCATACTCAATAACAGACCATTGGCATGGATGCTTTCCTGGGAGCAAAGAGAGTGTTTACATCCTTCCTGGGTACACCCTGCCTAACAGTCTCCTTCTCACAGGAGATAAGCTGCCAAATGCAGGCAGCTGAGTTGAAGGCAGAATGAAGACCCCGACCAAAGAGATCTCCGTGAAGTAGGAGAAGAAATGGAGTCTGCTGTGTTAGGCTCACTAGACTGGGGAACCATGGCATTCTTGTGCCTGTACAGCTATCAGGAGAAAACTTCCTCTTGGCTTCCTGATGTTCTGCAGAAACTTGGACACTAGTGGAAGTGGTACAACCACGGCCTTCTTGGCCCCTCTGGGAGAAGCAAGTATGTTCTGTGAAGATTCCCCTTGCTGGTACATGGTATCCAGCACCTAGGCCTGGAGGCATCAATATCGACTATATATCACCAGAAACTGAACACTTTCCTTTGCTGAAAACGTCTGCACAGAAGATCGAACACCTCTGGGTCAAGGAACCATTCCCCTGGATGAACTCTTTCCAGTGGAAGCCAATCAGCCTGCACATTCAGTTCTCCCACTAGGAGAACTGCAGAGAGTGACAGAAGGTTGGTCTCTGTCCAATGCAGGACCCTGGTCATTTCTTCCAGCATGTCTGTGTTTTCTGTGTGCCTCTAACAGTTTATGCCATGGTGACGGCATTGCCCAGCCTCACCTTCAATGCCGTGGACTGTCCTGCAGAGTGAGATACACTGCCATGGTAACAGCATTGTCTGACCTCACCTCCAATACCCTGGACTGTCCTGGTTATGAAAACGGGCAGAGTGAGATACATCACTCTTTTTTTGAACTTGAAAACTGTTATTTAGATCCAAGGACACTTGCTTGTATGACATTTTTGACAATATAGAGCACAACCATACTTGACATCTAAATAAGATCATTTTGCTATGTTCTATGCTTTTACATATATTTTATCTTCACAGGGTCTTTCTACTCCAGTCAACAAGTTTTCAGAGTAAATTCATACATCAATAGATACCCTTGAGGAGAACTCTCCCTGGAGTCTCCCATTTTTTGTGCAATTTCATCTGCAATAAATCCTGTGGGTAAATAAATGATTAAACTGCAAAAATTGGTTTCTTCTTATTTTATGTGTGTGTGTGTGTGTCCTTCTTTCTCTATTTATATGTGGAATTAAAAAGAGAAGTAAGAATAAGTAACTGCATTAAACAACAATTAAACAGGAAAAACTAGCATTAATACATTAAATTAGTTACAGCTTTGTGTCAACATATTAAATAAGCAATTGATTAATTTCCCTGCTAACCATTATATTAACATACTAACAAGCAAGATTAGGACCTATGGTCTATCAAGTCTATTCAATAATCAATGCCTTCCCAGAGCACCGTTGTTTGCCCCTCCCCCTCCCTCCTTACAAGGTTCCCCACCCCCACCGAGGCTCTGGAATGCACTATCCCCTATACCTATCCCAGCCTTTCTTGAACCCCTCCACAGCTGCAGCAGCCACCAACTCCCCGCGGGCAGTGCATTCCAGGGCTCCACCACATTCTCAGTGAAGTAGCATCTCCTTGTTCCCCCCCCCTCAGCCTCCCCTTCCACCTTCATTGAGTGACCCTTAATGGCCCCCACCTCCCTCAGCTGAAGCACCCCCTCAAGTGTTACCCTGTTTATTCCTTTGAGATATTTGAAGACTTCTATCATATCCCCCCTGTTCCTTCACTCCTCCAGCAAGTACAGGTTGAGCTCCTCCAGCCTCTCCTCACAGGGCCTTCCTCCTAGTATCAGTGTCATCCTGGTCACCCTCCTCTGAACCCTCTCCAGAAGAGCAATGTCCCTCTTTAAGTAGGGATGCCAAATCTGCACGCAGTATTCCAGGTATGGTCTTACCAGGAAATCGTACAGCAGAAGGAGCATCTCTCTACACCTTGAGGTTATCTCCCCTGGCTATGCACCCCAGCATTTTATTTACTTGGGCTGCAGCCCTTCTACAATGCTCTGAGTTATTCATTTTGGCATCCACCACCACCCCAAGGTCCTTCTCCCCTCCTAGAAACCTGCAGTGCCTCCCCCGCAGGGTGTATTCATGAGCCAGGTTCTTGGCCCCCAGGTGTAGAACCCTGCATTCCCAGCATTGAACTTTAGCGTCCATGCTCTTGACCACTTCCCCAGAGCCTCTAGGTCCTCCTGGAGAGCTAGCTTCCCCTCCTCCCCTTCCCCCACCGCCCACAGCTTCGAGTCATTGGCAAAGAGGCGCATCCCACCCCTGATACCACTTCTGATGTCTGAGATATAGGTATTAAACAGACGTGAGCCCAGTACCAACCCCTGAGGGACCCCACTAATGACCCTCCTAGAGGATGAGACCTCCCTCACCCCCACCTTCTGTACATGCCCCACTAGCCAGTTTTCTATCCACCTGACCATCTTCCCCACACCCCCATATCTTCCAGCTTCCCCAGTAGCCCGGGATGTGGCACTTAGTTAAATGCCCTGCTGAAGTCCAGAAAGAGAACATCCACCGGCCAGCCCTGATCCATTGCACTAGTCACCCCTTCATAGAACTCCACCAGATTGGTTTGACATGATCTTCCCCTAACAAAGCCATGCTGGCAATCATCTAGGTGACACCGTGCCTTCAGAACCCTCTACAGCCTCTTCTTCAAGATGACCTCTATCACTTTGCCCACTACCGACGTCAGGCTAACTGGCCTATAGTTTCCTGGCTCCTCTCGCAAGCTGCCCTTGTGTATAGGCACGATATGGGCCATCCTCCAGTCATGAGGTACCCATCCTGACTGCAGGGAAGAGTTAAATAGGTCCATCAGGGGTGCAGCCAGGGAATCGGCCATCCCTTTAAGCACCCTGGGATGGATCCCATCTGGACCTGGTGCTTTATCTCCCCTTAAGGCCTTGTGGGATTCCTTCACCCTCCCACTGGGGATTTCAACATCCATTTCCTCCTCTTCATCTGCCAGTCTCCCCTTCCTCTCCCCTTGCAGTGCTGTCCCCCTTCTTCCTTGGTAAAGACAGAGGCAAAAGAAAATAAATCATTTAGTACTTCTGCCTTCTCCCCCACCTCCACCCACCCACCACCACTCCCCATCCTCAACCTACTAATCTGCCCGTTCCTTTCTTCTTTCCTGATGTTACCTGAAAGCCCCCCAATCCCCAGTGCCAATCTCAACTCCGCTGCTGCCTTGGCTGCCCTCATCACCCTGGTGACCCCCCTGGCTACCTCACCATACTCCCTCTTGGATACAGCCCCCGAGAACATTTGTACTGACTATAAGCAGCCTTTTTTCCCTCACCACGTCCTGGACCTCCCTTGTCAACCAGCTCGGCCTCTTTGTTTTGTCCCACTTGCGTCTCTCCCTCATGCAGGCCTTGGTAGCTTCCAGGAGCCCCTTTTTAATAATTTCCCACTGGGCCTCTGTGCCCATGCTTGGCCTGATCTCATCTAGGTAGCCCCTAAGGATCCTCTCCATCCCCCTGAAGTCCACCCCTCTAAAATCAACCACTGTCGTTTTAGTGTGTCCTACCCCGTCTCCTAGGTCAAGGGAGAACCAAACTGTGGCGTGGTCACTAACCGCCAGTGGGTCCCCAAGAACTAGGTCCCTGATGAGCTCGCTGTCTGACAGGACCACATGCAGGATGCACCTCTCCGTCACTGGATCAGTCACCAGCTGGGCAAGGAATGCATCCTGGAAGACATCCAGCAGGCACTGCTCCCTGCCCGATGAGGATGCCATAGTTTCCCAGTCTGCTCCTGGCATATTCAGGTCTCCCAGCACCACAGTTTTGCCCTCACCCCTACCACAGTGATCCCTAAGGCTAGCCACAAGGCCTTCCTTCTGTTTCTCCCTCTGCCCAGGTGGTCTATGTACTACCCCCATCTTCCCCCTTGGAGCCTGCAGGGTGACCCATAAGGCCTCCACCTGATCCCCTGCCTCCTCAACCCTGCTTATCCCTAATGATAAAAGCTACCCCCTTCCCTCCACCCTATCCCTTCTGCACGTGGTGTACCCTGGTAGGTTTAGGTTCCAGTCATGTCTGGAAGTGGCCAAAGTTTCTGTGACAGCTGCCACATCCACCACCCCTCCACTAACAGTGCCTGAAGCTCTGTCATATTGTTTCCCATACTCCTGGCATTAATCAGGACCACCCTCCAACATGTCCCCTTACCCTCTCCCCCAATCCTGGGGCCTCCCTGTTGCCTGCCTACAAGGCCCCTCTTGTGCACTGTCTGGTGCTCCTGCCCTGTGCCCCCTGTCCCCTGCCTGCAGGAGAAGGCCAGAGCCCTCTCCTTCCTCCCCCATAAGTTTAAACCCCACCTGGAGCAGATAAAATCCACCAGTCTAAGCTGCAGGACCTCATTTTGTTCTGAGCTAAGGTGGAGCCTGTCCCTTGCATACAATTCCTTGTCCTCCCAGGTGGTACTCCAGTCCCCCACTCACCAATACCCCTTGGCACCACACCATTCCCTGAGCCATACATTTACATCCCTTTTTTGTTTGTTCTCCACACTGGCCATAGGCACCAGTAGTATCTCCGAGAATGAGACCAAGCACCCCACGTCCTACCAGACCCTGGCCAGTTCCCTAAACCTAGCCTGAATCTCTAGCTCACTGTTCCCCTCTATATTGTTTGTACCTTGGTGCACTAATATATCAGGGGTCCCATCACACTCCTGCGCTAGAGAATAGACCAGATGTTTTGCCTTATGCGCCATCAAGCCTGATATATTCCTGGACTTAACATCCCCGGAGGCCTCCCCTCCCCTCCCCCCCACCTCTCCACCTGATCCCCCTAATCATGGAGTCTCCCAGGAGAAGTACTCTTACTGACTCAATTTCCCTAGACCTGCTTGCTACCCCAGTTTAGTATTCCTCCTAAGAGTTACCAGAGCCCCTGGTAGTAAATTGGTCTGTGGACTTGTCTTTGTTCATACTTTGGGGCATGATATGATGTAAGGTTGTACCATTGATGCTTGTAACAGTTGTTCCAGAGTAGGTATTCCTTCTTTCTCCTCAATGTGATCAAAATATAGCACCCATCTGGAGTTAAATTTGTTGATGGAGAGTCTCAGTTTGGCTGTGGTGGCCTCTATGTTTTTAATCTCATTAATGCGGTTATACTAGTTTTGGATGGGTGAGATGTCTGGGGACAGCCAAAGCTGTGTGATTGCTTTAAGCATTGCCCCTATCAGGACAAAGAAAAGCTATTTCCCTGTAGAGGAGACCAGTCCCTCTGGTGAGACCCCCAGCACAACATTCTCAAACCCGACTGGATGTTCCAGATCAAGCATGGATCTAATAGCCTCTCTCACCCCGTCCCAGAATTCTTTAATTTGGGGACAATCCCATAAAATGTGGTAATGAGAGACAACTGACCTGCATCGCCTCCAACATTTATCAGAGGGGTGAGTTGCATAATGCTTAGACTGAATTGGCGTTCTAAAAAATCTGATTGTCACCTTCCAGTGGAATTCCTGCCAGGAGGGAAAGACAGTAGTTTTATGAACTCCCTGCCATATCACCCCAATACAGGCCCTCTGGAATTTCCTTCCCCATTTCTCCATGCCAGCGGTCTATAATCCTTTGGATTGCTAGTGTACCCACACTTTCCTGGAGGGCCTTATGTATTTGCAAGATTTGATTTCTAGTGTCCCTAAACTGACTTTTCTGCTTTGTTAACAAAATAGGGAATGAAGGTTCTTGGGCAACAGCCAAGAGGCCCGGGCCCCGCTGTATATAGTGACAGCACTGATAATATCGCTTCCAAGTAAGTGAAATTCTTGCTGGAGTTGGGAGAAAGTTTTAAGATGGCCCTCTACCACTCATTGGGATAGATATTTCAAGCCCAACAGGGCCCATCTGGAAAATCATGGGTCACCCTCAGTAGCTGGGAAGCCCGGTAGATAATATAAGGGAATATCTCTCCAAACTTGTGTTGGAATCTCCCAGCCGTTTCTTGCCCTCATCCAAATAGTTAGGGTGTGTTTAGTCAGTTGGGTCTCCATTTTTTTAAGGTTAGGTGGTACAGTCACCCATGGGAGAATATGTATGGAGGTCAGAGAATCAGCGTCTTCCTCTATTTCCAACCATCAGTTTTTTCCCCCGGGGTAATCATTTTTATTATGGGCAAAAACTGGGCTGTCATATAATAATTCTTAAAGTTAGGTAGACTGAGACACCCTCTTTCTTTCAATTCTGTTAAAATCTCCCTATCGCACCCTTGGTTTTTTACCCACCCAAATAAATTCTGAGAGTATCTTTTTCAGGTCTTTCCAGTCCTTTTTAGGGATTGCTAAAGGAAGTGTTGTGAAAAGGAAAGAGGTATCAGAGCAATACATTTAGTTTAACTGTCTCTATTGTATTAAAGAACATCAGGGGCAGCACCTTCACCTGCGGAAATCTGCCCAGATCTGTTGTTTGAGGACTCCATAATTGTACTGGTATAATTTGGAGAGATTTATTAATTTATTTATTTTCAATTATTATTTATACTCCACCGTCCCCTCCGGAGTCGCCTCTTCAGGAGATGCCAATGAAGCCTGTCCCTACCTCTGCCTTAACTGACCGAACGGGGTCCTCCATCTTGGTGTGGTTTACCCCCCACCCGGGGTCGGGGTGGGACCACCCCTGGACCTTGGAATCTCGTCAGATCCTTCGTTCAAGGCAGGCAGGCAGCGGCATATCGGGACCCAGCTCGGCACTCCGTCTACCCAACTCCGGAAGGGCATTTTCCATTTTTCTTCTAGACTGCATGCGTGCCTCAGTGTCAAGGCGAAGGCGCCAATTCTCACAAAGTCCCACCCCCAAATTCCCATCCCCAAAGCTGGTTGGTCCGTGGCCTACGCCCCGCTGACCAATCGCATCCCAGTGACTCCAACAGCTGTTGCGCCCCCCAGCCTCCGCCAGGGGTCACCACTTGCCGGTGTAAGAACCCCCCCCCCAGAGAAGGCGAGCTGATGTCGGATGCTTGAGCCTTCTCCCCTCAGCCAACCCCAGTGGCCCGAGCTTGCTCCCGAATTCGGGTCGCCGGCGTGGAGCAAGGTGTGGTGTCCAGCGCCTCAACCCTCAGCACCACCGGGCCAGCTTAATTTGGAGAGATTTATAGAGATCTCTATACCTAGGCAGAGGACTTTATTTTTCACTTCACTTAGGATGTGAGGAGCTAAAAAGGCTGGGGCCCAAAAGCAGCTCCTTTATGACATGATGTAATAATCCAGTTTACCTCCCCGTGGATATGTATTTGTCTAAATTGTTTTTAAAACTATTTCTGTTTATACTTATTACTATGTATTCAGGTAATCTATTCCATAGATTTGCTGTTCGTTGTGTAAAAAAATATTTTCTTTTTTTAGTTGTGTAGTGATTTAGTCTTACTTGCAGTGGGTGACCCCTAGTGGTTATGTCATCAGGTTTGTATTCGATGTTTAATTCCGTCATCAAAACAGGATCATTCATTATATTTTTAACCCATTCAAAAGGAATTAGCCACCTTATCATTTCATTCATTTTACCCCCAATCTGCATTATCTCTGTTTTTTCCTTCTTTATGCGAAAACCTGAAATTTGGCCATAGAGGTTTAGTAACTTCAGCAGGGGAGGGACAGAGGTACTAGGGTCCTCCAAAAACACCAGGGCGTTGTCTGCATCAAGAGAAATTTTATGTTGAGTGTGACAGATCGATACCCCTTTGATATCTTTATGCTCCCCACTAGCCTAGGTTAGTGGTTCTACACTGATGGCAAATAATACTGGGGATAAGGGACATCTCTGTCTAGTGCCCCTCTGAATGCCAAGAGATACACCACTCTCATTTGTAACACAATATTTTAAAGGAGAACTGCACTGAACCTGAAGGTAATTTTCCCCACTAGAAGCAGTTTTTTTTTAGAAACTGGTTCAAATTCTGTTATTGTTCCATGTGTACTTGCCTATTAGTGACCGTGGTAGTGGTTTCTGATTGACAGTCTGATGCTAAGTGCCATTTTAGAATCTTATGATGTAGTTTGGGGAAAAGATGGCCAGATGGGGGGAGAACTGGCCGAGGGACAGAACCCAGAGGGTGGTTGTGGGGGGAGAGTTATCTAGCACTAGAGAGGTAACTAGTGGGGTCCCGCAGAGCTCGGTGCTGGGGCTGGTGTTGTTCAATGTCTTCATCAATGATACTGGAGATGGCATTAATGGTAACATGTGCCTATTCATGGATGACACCAAACTCTGTGGAATAGTGGACATAGCTGAAGGGATACAGGACCTACAGAAAGTGCTGGAAAAGATGGGGAAGTGGTCCAAGATCTGGCAGTTTGGCTCCAATGCCGAGAAATGCAAAGTTATGCATATTGGAGCCAAGAATCCCAGGACAGATTACTACCTGAGTGGAGTCCAAGTATCTGCATCAAAGGAGAAGGACCTGAGAGTGATGATCACTAGTGACCTGAAGCACTCCACGCAGTACAAGAAAGCAGCAGCAAACAAAGATGATGGGAAGCATATCTAGGGGGCTCAATAGTAGGAGAGAGGTTATACTGCCCTTGTACAGGTCACTGGTAAAGCTGCATCTAGAGTATGGAGTTCAGTACTGGTGCCCTCACCTCAAAAAGGACATTAACCTGCTGGAGAAGGTCCATTAGGGCTACAAAGATGATAGCAGGTCAGCAGGGTAAGGCATATGAGGAGAGATTGAAGGCACTGAACATGTACTCCCTGGAAGACAGGAAAGAGGGGGGACATGATTGGGACCTTCAAATACTTGAAAGGAATAAATAAGGTTGATAAGGAGAGTCTCTTTAAGCTGAGTGGCAACCATAGCATGAGAGAGCACAGTCTTAAGCTGGAGAGTGGGAGGTTTTCGAGGGAGGTCAGGAAGCACTTCTTCACAGAGAGGGTGGTGGACACTTGGAATGCGCTTCTGGAAGAGGTCATCTCGTTGAAGACAGTGGGCAGCTTTAAGAGAGGCTGGGATAGACATGGGGGAAGGTAAGGATCATGGGTAGAGAGGATGGGAGGAGTGGGGAGGGGGGGCAGGGACATTAGCTCAAGCTGTGGACCCTGCAGTGCGAGCAGACTTGATAGACCAAATGGCCTTCTTCTGCTGGCTTCTTCGTATGTTCATATGTTTGTATAAACTACATCACACAGTTCTAAAATGGCACTATTTGCGTGTAAATCAGAAACACCCAATAGGATAACTAGAAAGCCTGCAGAGATGCAACAGTAACAAAACTTGAACTAGGACTTAAAAACAACTTCTACCAAGAAAAATGACTTACAGGTTCAGTGCAGTTCTCCTTTCCTGCTCCTGGGGATACCAGCCCCCCTGAACTGGGATCTGGGCCAGAACAGTGCCCCAGCCTGGTGGGCTGTCATTGGTAGTCTGAATCAGTTCTTTCGGAGCTTGCAGAAGAGTCCACCTGCTGAGACGTTCTGGATTCTCCCACAATGCAAGCGACTATAGCACCCACCAAGGCAGTGGAATCAGAGTCTAGTAATCCTTTCGAAACTAGGTACAACACGCCAGCATCCTATTCTGTGGCACCCATATGTGAAGCTGTGCTCATGGCACCACTTCTATCGCTGCCATCATCAAGCTTAAAAGACTGGTGTAACCTGAGAGCAGAGATCGCTGACCAGGGTCTCAGCCACTGACTCTCTCAAATCTAGGCTACCTTCCTGTACATATAATGGAAAACCTCCTCTCATTCAAATGGAACACCACCCCTAGGTGTTACAGCTTTTAAGACAGCCTCAAGGAACTTTGCTGCCAGCTGACGGTTCACCCTGAGTTTCCAGAACCCAATGTCCTTGCCAGTGATCTCTTCACTATCCATGCAGATGGAACCTGGAGAAGCAAATCCTCCAGGAAGGGTTATGTGTGATGCCTCTTCTGCCTCAGCTGCAACTGAAGTATGGTTAGACTCTTCAGACACACCCTGGGCTCTGATACCTGGGCGCTGTTGCCAGACTGAATAGAAAAGACCTGTTAACTGGAAACACTGTTCCTGATGGGAAAACCTGAGATATCTCTGATGCAACTACCTGACTGGCATGGAAATAGGCACTCTTCAGATCTATGGATGCCAGGAAGTCCCTTGGTTGAATCGCATAAATGGACCACAGGGATGCCATCTTGAATGTTGTGTGCTGGGCATGCCTGTTCAAAAGATTTGGTTCCAGGATGGATCAAAATCCCCTTGACGTTTTGGGGACTACAAAACAAATCGAGCAGAAACCAACTCCTCCCCATTTTGGTGGACTGGGGCAATCAAGGTCTGGCTCACCATCTGCACCATCACTTGACTTGGGGTACTGGAAACTGGAGGACACTCCCTGTGGCGACGAACTCAAGGCACTGCTGACAGCCTTGTCTGGGACTGGAAGAATTACCCATTTCCCAAAGAAAAAAGGATTTTTTTACAAAAAAAGAAAACATCACCCAACACAAGGGGCCTCACTGAGCCCCTAGGCCTGCGCAGCAGATTTTGCTCATCCACACTAGTCTGACCCTGACACAATTTCAGCTGTCAGCACAATGACAGAGCTTGGCACACACTTGGTTCCGAGGCAGACATGGATGAAGGATGAGGTCCACCTTGTGATTCTTTATGTTCTGAATCTCTCTTAACTGTAACACTTTACAAGTTTCAGCGATACAGTATGATAGCGATAATCAATCAAACAGAAGAAGGGATAAAATCTACATGTTTGGATTCTGTCTACTCCCACAACACCTCCTTGGAGGGACACACTTCCTCATTTCACCTCAGGTCAGGATTCTCCCCAGACACCCCCTGTATCTTCCACTTGACCAACATGCTGCTAATGTCGGGGGGGTAGCCTGCAATTCTGGGTAGTGGGATGACTCTACTCTGGTGCACCTGGGCATTGCCTGTGCTCGCACCCTCCCTTGACCTGAGGGGTCCACTTGGGGTTCAAGTGTCTTCACGGGTGAGACCCATGGTGCATTTTTTTAGCATCTCATCTAGGGGGAAACAGGGAACTTGTGTGACTCAGCTTTACTATTGCCAGATGGTACCACAGGTGCACCCTCCCAGACCAGAGATTCAGCTGAGGGGAGCTGAACTAGACATGCTCAACTACTTTACAGCCTGGACAGCAGGACCCCCATAAGCAATCACAGTCCTGTAGCAGGTCTTATAGTCTCTCCTCTCCCCTCCCTGGTTCAAAACCAACAGGATTTGGGAAACCGTTCAATAGGCCTCACCAGTGCTGCCGCAGCACTGACCTCTTGATTTCCAATACACACCCTGATTGAGAGGCTCAAAACTGCTGCAGCTTGGCCCCTCTTTCTCTATACATGTCCTGAGGTTGGCAAGATCGTAGGGTGTGCATGTGTGGGTTGACGTCATGCATACGCACGTGTCTAATGCCTGTGCCCATGGCCCCTTGCTCTTAAAGGGGTGGTGACTGAAGCTAGGTACCCAAGCATTTAGCAGTTGGCAGAAAGCTAGGAGCGACTCTGGGATGACAAAAAGAGATACAAAACACTGCGTGGCAGGTAATGGACCCCGTGGACCAGATAATGACCGGCCAAACAACTAAAACAAAACTATCTCCAAAACACTGTGGGGACCACAACTAGAGGTTCCCCAAGACACAGAAAAACCCTAAAAATCTTCTTACAGACAGCCCCACAGTGCAGTAGGGGCAAACGTGTCTGCCAGATTCCTGCTGACAACTCTCTCTGAGAAGTAACCACGAATAATCATGCAGGCATGCCTGGTCACACAACGAAAGAAGGACACTGTGGAAACCACAATTAGATGTCCCTCGCCATACAGTGGGACCCTAGACTTCACTCTTAACGCACAATCTCACAGTGCAGGAGAGGCAGATCTGCACCTCAAATGTCTGCTGACAAGCCTTTCTGGAGTTACAGAGAAACATGAAAAAGAGGAGGGCAAGGGACTGCACTAGGTGATGCTGTAGGAGGGTGGAAGAAAAAGAAACCAGACCCCCCCCCCGCCTGACTATATGATTAAGCCCCCCACCAAAACAGATAAAAATTCCTTTACTTATCTGAGGCGCCAGGCTAGAGACATGTTTGTGAAAGACCCACAACAATAAACACCAGACCAACACAATAAATACCCTTCTAAGGTGAGTGGATCTCATTCTGACACCGTAGGCATTGATGAGATTTTTAGCTAGCAGGGTAGCCAATCTGAAAGCCTCTTTGGCTTAACAGGCACATATTTCTAAACTGTAGGGTCCCATCTGTCACCAGGTCACCCCAAACTGCCTCAGAGTCACACATTTTTCCAGGCAAAATAATAACCTACAGGAGAAGAATCTCAAAATCTTCCAGAGATCTCTGCCAGTTTCAAGAAACTCCACCATGAACATCTACTGGCCTCAGATCCCTGCACATGCTTCCATCCACCCTAGCACATTCCATTCCTTCCACCCTGTTCTTTCCTGCACTCGCCTTCTTCCCTCTCTCCCCTTTTTCACCCTGTCTCCCCCCCCTCTCGTTTCCTCTCTCTCAATATTGCGTCACACGAAGGCACTTACTGTTGTTCTGCACTTTCCTGACAGCTCCAATACAGACCAGTTAACACTTGTTTTGTTTAGTTTTACTTTTCCTAGCTGTACTGTCTATATTGTTTAACATTGTCTAATCTCTGTATAACAATCCAGTTTACAATATTGTTTGTATCACAGATAATCCCATTGTCTACCACTCCCTTGTGCTGCGTCACATTGTACTGCTCATGTATTTTTCACTTGGATGCTCCCAGGTCGTGCCTGAAAATAGGCATCTCTATGTCTAGTGCACCCACCCAGTTACCAAAAGCAAATAAATAAATAAATATGCTCCTACTTCATTCAGTGGTACCTGGGCTAGAAATCACTTTTGGAGGATGCTGGTCTGAGGGACAGGTGGTAAGTAAATTCTGCCTGTCCCACAAAACATTCACCTGTCCACTCTATTGTGATGTAAGTTTTAAAGTATCTTTCCAAAAACTGACTGCAGAGTGGAAAGAAATTAATTTTTGGTATGGGGGGAGGTTATACCAAACCTAATTCCCAGTGCCTCAGTCTCTATAAATCCTCACTTCCCATTTGCCCTTTGCTTAAAGACCCTTTTCTAGCCTTTGGCTTTTTAAGCAGTCAGAAGCCCTTACAAGTTCTTTATTGATGTCCAGGCCAACACAATTCAAGAAAGGGCTTATTTAATTTTTATAAGATTTTTAAGCTAGCTGCAATTATTTTTTCAGAGCTATGAGTACTTAAAGGTGCCTAAAAAATTACTGTAAAAGTAGGACTGCTCCTGAAGCCCTGAAAAGGGCATTTTCTCTTTGGATTTTCAAAACAGTCCTTACAATGGCTAAAATGCAGTGCTGTCTCTCTTTTGCTCATTTTCATAGCCTTTTTAGCCCTGTAAGTGTTTAATTTAATGTCATCTAAAAGTGGAAATGCTCCACCAGCCCTGAAAAGGGCTTTTCCTTTCAGATTTTCTCTTAACAGCCTTTAAAAGGGTTGCTATGCTGTCCCTTTGTCTCCTTTTATTTCATGAGCCCTTTAATGGCTAAATTACACTGATGCTGACTTAAATTTATGCCCCAAACCCTGAAAACCGCTTTTTCAAAATTACTTTCAGCTCTGTCTCTGCCAGGGCTCGCCTGGCACTGCGGCTCTCCATGATACGCCAGATCGCAATGAGGTGCGCAGCAGGGTGGGTGAGCAAGGACTGTCAACTGCACACGCAGAGTAGATAGAGGCATGCACAGCTGGTCAATCCAGTACCTTCTACTCACCTCGGGAACCAGGAAGAGGCATGGCTTCAGCTAGGCAGCAGTTGGTGGATCACGAGATCAGGTAAGAGAGGGACACTAAGTACTGCGTGATGTCATGACGTGTGACATCCCTAACAACCCAATCTTATAGCCTGGCTGGAGCAGGTGCTTGCTGAGTCCTATAGCCCTCTAGTCTGCACTGTAGGAGCTGCTTGTCCAAGCGACAGGCATAGAGACAGAAACAGCTGTCCAATTGGAAAACTAGCTGACCAAGACGGGCAGACAGCTAGTTATTTTGAGCCCTCAGTGGTACAGCAGTGACTGAGTTGCTGCTGTCTTCGGAATCCTGACATGTCCAGAGTTGTACGCTGACTGACAGCTTTGGGCTGGATCACTCTACCTCAGTGGAGAAGCTCATTACCCATAGGTATTAACTCCCTATTGACAATGTGGAGCAATACAGAAATAACTTGACCTCTCCATGCTTCAGATCTTCCTAGCCACAAAACTGACACAGAAGCAAGGTCCCCTCTGCAAATGAGATATCGCATACAGTTGGGTAATCTCAGGAAGATAAATGTACAGTAAAAATACCTGGGCCTGGTTGAAGTTCTTCAGAGCCATGCTGATGGCCTTTTTGCACTCCTCCTCCAAGCCACTGAGGTACATGGCTCTCTGATCCAGCTCCATCCTCTTCATGTCATACAGATTATCTGAAAGAGATAGTCAAAGAAGTTGTTAGCAGAGTGCATACACCAGAAGGTTACATCTCTCAATCCCTTTCTCTGCCATCTATCTCACCCCTTTGTCCACAGAGAGCCACCTAGCCCCTCATTTTACCCGTTCTGCATCACTTTTCTTTGTCCATCCCAACGTTTCTTTGCCTATTTCCCTGCCTACTGCCAAGTCTCCTGCCTTTCTCCTCCCAGTGCTACTTCTCCCCATCCTTTTCTCTCCCAGAGCACCTTTCTCCACCATTTCTCTGCACAGTATCCTCTCCCTTCTTTCTCTATGAACACCACCACCACTTGCACCAGTTTCCCATCCAGTGTCAACTAATCCTGCCTCTTTCTCTGTCCAGCTTTCCCTCCACCAGTCTTTTTCTCCGCTCAGTGCCACCTCTCCCTCCACCAAGTGCTTACCTTCCCTGTCCCCTTCTCTGACTAGTGCTACAACTGCCTGATCCTTTCCCTGCCACTTTTTTCCACCCAGCACCACCTCTCTACCTGCCCACTTTTCTGCATAGTGCAACCTATCTTAATCACCATCCCTTTCTTTGCCTGGTGCCACCTTTCTACCCACCCCTTTCCCTTCCCATTGCCACATCTCTCCCCATGCTTCTCTGTTCAACACATCTACCAGCTCCTTTCTCCACTCAGCATCAAAACTCCCCTGCTCATTTCTCTATCCAGTGCCAACCTCTCCCCATCCATTTCTCGGCCCAGCGCCACCTTTGTCCACTCATTGTCACCTCTCTACCCGCCCATTTCTCTGTCCAATGTCATCTACTTCCTGTCACATTCTGTGACCTTGCCAGCCCCATCTTACTTGGTCAGCCTCACCCTTACTTTTGCCTTACTTTACAATGCTAGCATCCCACCTTCACACTCTGTTAAAGTTGTCAGGTATGCTACACTGACATGTGTGCAAGCATTAAAGCAGCACTGGTACTTTTATGTTCCAAAACATGCACGTTCTTTAAAGCAATTGGAGTGGTTTGGTTTATGAAACTATCCAAGCATAGAGAAGGCTTTTACTGGCCCAGTTCTCATTGTAACCTGCAAATTTATGCTGAGCCAAGGTTCTGGCCTTCTCCTTCTCCTGCTCCGTTAGCCACGTCCTGCTCTGCTGTTGCTGGTATTTCTTTCTTGCGGTGACATTCAGGTCTTCCCCTGGAAACTTCTGCAAGCTGGCAGGACCACAGCGTGGGTCATCATCCGACACACGGGCAGGCTTGTCCTTTTTCAACCCTTCGGGATCATTGAGGTCAAACTCGCGTCTTGTTTCCGGCTGCTGCTACTGCTCCCTGAATTCCAGCAAAGCCTTGTTCAGGTTCCGGGTTTCCTCCTGTTGGCGCTCCTCGAGCAGAAGGGCGACTTTGTCATAGTACAGCTGCTGTGCACCTGGAATGAAAAGACATACTGTAGTTGAGGGTCAGAACTCACAAGAGCCCAGTAGCAAGATGTATCTTTTAATCAGTTTACATACTTGTACATTAACCATGTACCAGTTACCAGCTAATTTGCTCCATTACAGTTTTAAACCCCTAAAACAGTTTTATTAAAAGAACAGCCTTTAATCTTCAAGCCTGTGTTTTCTGTTTAAGCTGTTTCTTAAACACTGGTTCACCCACAAGTACATGTGAGGCTTCTCTTGCTCTGCTGGAGGAGGCCAGGGAGCCATAACAGACAGCTTTGGGCTGGATCACTCTACCTCAGTGGAGAAGCTCATTACCCATGGGGTTGATGCACGACAAGTAGAGAGCAGTTGCTATCAGGAAGGCTGGATGAATGCTGAGGTACATAATAAAGGGATTGAGCAGCAGAGCAGTGGAAGTAATCCTGCCACTTTACAAGGCCCCACACGGAGTATCGAGTGCAGCTCTGGTCTCTCCTGTACAAAAAGGACATTGAAGCAGCCAAGAAGATGTAATGCAAGGCCACCAAAATGATCATTGGTACAGAGGCCAAAAATTCCCCTACTTTTCTTCAGTAAGTTCCATGGAATCTTTTACTTCCACCTGGACAACCAGAGATGGGCAGAAAGGACCTTGGTTTAATGTTTCATCTGAAGAATGATCCCTCACCAGTGCTGCACTCCACTCATACTGCACTACAGTCTCAGTTATAGGTAATACCCCAAGTGGGGCTAGAACCCATGACCATCCAATTTTCTGACACCAGAGGCATGTGCTACCTATTGAGTCACTGGGGCATTAAAAAACACTTGCCAACAGTGGCAATTTGTCTTCTTAGTAAATTGATTAAAAGAATTCAAATGACAAGTCAGCAAATGCCTGGTGCCAACACTGCAGCCCGATGGTCTAGCAGCAGAATACTGCACTGTTGTCCTGTTGACCTGGGTTTAGCAACTGACGCAGGACGCTGGTAATTGGGCAACAGACTGGGAGGGAGCACGGTCTCTGGCAGGACGTCTAAGTCAGGGAGAGGACGTCACCATGCTCTGCCACCATCATTATCAAACATTTTATTGAGCAGCATAAAGCCATTACAAAATTTGTTGACAATATAAAATTTATAGAATTCGGAAGTACAAAATTATTAAAATAGAATGTCGGAACTATCTAACAATTATATAATTTTTTTCTAAACTAACATATTCCTCTTAACAGTTAAACATCTCGAGTTTACAATTTCAGCAACTTTAAAAAATGAGTAAGCCTATTTAAAATCATCTTATCCTTTAAGTTAAAGAGTTTCAATGGTAGTTGATCCAAGGGAAGACTAAGATTCATCAGTATGGGCCCCAGCCAGAGTTTCCTGTTATTCTCATACAGTGGACAAATGAGTGTAATATGTTTAAAGTCATCAATGACCTCCATATTACACTTACAACAGGCATGCATCACACAAGAATGTTTTTGCTGATAATAAATGTAATTACACTTGTACAATTCTAGCCTACATCTAGTTAGAAGTCTCCGCATATCTGGGTTCTCAATTGCATTTAGGTAAAATTCCAAGTGATAGTTTTCATAATCTTAAACTACTTGAAGTTTTTGTATGTGTGAAAGGACTCTAAATCAGACTCTAAATCTTTTATATAATATGTGTGTCTAATCTTTTCTTTAATTTGGTATACTATTTCCTTGAAGGGTCTGTAGTATATTTGATATAGTAGATGCCCAAACCAAGAGGATCTATTTGGGATGCTATGCACTCCATAATTGGTGAGGGGAATCCTCTACTGTTGTAGTCAATTTCCTCCTCTATACACATTATGGGTAGCCTTGATTCCTGAAGTAAAACACATTTCAATATAAATGTAATCTTTCTAATATATATGCCTTTAGAGGAAGCTGACCCAGTTCAGTTCTGAGGATGGATGCTGGGACTGATTGTGGAATTCTGAGTATATATCTGTATAACTTGCTTAGCTGTATTTCCAGCATATTTATGTCATATGGTGCCCATATTTCTGTAGCATATAATGGGCTAGCTCGAATTTTCAATTCTATAACTTCCAGTAGGCCTTTATCCGACCCATTTCCCATTTGAGCTGAAAACCTTCTAAACGCATTGAATACTGAGATTGCTTTATAGTTAACCAAACTGAGATGGTTCAGTCATTTAGTGTTTTGGTCAAAATATATTTCCAAATAAAGATAGGACTTGACTGTTTCAATTTTAGCACAATCTATAAAACATGAGAGAGTTTTTTTTGTTTATAGCCAAATACTACCATATTGGTTTTATCCTTATTAGTTTCTAGTTTATTGTCCTTGAATAATTTGGCAGATAAGTTTACCTTATGCTGTAATCCCAGTAGTGATGTTGATAATAACACTAGATCACCTGCAAATGCGAGTATTGGGAGTTTTTATTTTTAATAAGGGGAGAGTGGAACTCTGACTTGCCCATGTGTTCAGTCAGAGAAGTTATATAAACATTACCCCATAACTGATTCTTATTTCGGAGGATAAATCCCCCGCTTGGTTGTATTTGACCTTTAACCACGTTCTGGTGGAGTCTCTTTACGGTATCCAAGAGAGTAGGATCCATGTTATAGTTTTTTAATTTATTCCATAGTATAATTGGACTAATGAAGTTGAAAGCTGATTTCAAGTCGATGAAGCAGCAATATAGCTTCGCCTTCTTAATCTTAGTATATTTCCATACTAGAGTAAATAAAACATGGCAATGCTGTACCGTTGATCTTCCAGTCCAAAAGTCGTTTTTGGAACTTACTAAGAATACTAGCCTTCCAAGTTTGAAGCCTGTTTATTATTATATGACAAAAATGTTTTGTGATGTGTCTATAAGACTGATGGGCCTGTACACAGCTGGGTTCAATGGAGTCCCCTTTTTCTTGTAACTAGGACCTACTATACTTCCTCTCCAGCTATCTGGGATTTCAGCACCCTGAACCAGTTTATTAAATGCAATTTTAAGAATTGGTAGCCACCATTCGGGCAAATAAAATCTATATATTTCAGCTGTTGTAGTATCTGGCCCTGGGGTTTTATTACTCAGTAGATATAACAAAACTTCCTGTATTTCATCTTGATATATACAGGTGGGTTTTGGGAAATATTCAAGCATGATCCCATCCAACAAGGATACTTCCTCTGATGGAGAATAATATAAGGATGAAAAGTATTGTTCCAAGCTGTTAGGTGTAATGAATGCCTCGATTCCCACTCTAGTTTGCTGGTATCCTTGACTGTCCAATAGCCAGAACTTTCTATTATCCTTTAACTCATTGTACCCAATAGCTGCGTATGAAGTCCAAACCATCCATTGATTCTCCTATTACAAAATGGCTGCCCAGTGTATAATGAATTTGTACAGCCTCTCTAACCTTTGATCATCTTCTGTGTTGAAATTTTTCCCTTTCATTTACCAGCAAATCTTTATAACTTTTTTTTGCTAAATTTTAATTGTCTGAATTGTGTTCTACATGGACAGTGTTTAACTTGTTGAACAAGTTTATTAAGCTGTTTTTTGCGGACTTCCGGTTCCGCCATGGACCTGTAGAGACTTGAGAAAAATGGCTCTCCAGCACCCGACTCGATAAACTACATAAATCCCCTTGTAAAATGCTCAAACCAAGACTGAAACAAAGAAACTGTCAAACGGAGGACCTAAAGGCAGGAGAGGTTTGAAAAAAACTCCCTGAAAAAACTTATTGTTTGGAGATGAAGACCGTGCAAATAGGGCCCGAGGGCCTCGAGACAGAAGTAGATCTCCATCCAGCACCAGAGGCTCAGAACAGGAGACAGATGGGGAATTAGAACAGTTATCACATAACCGATTTGAAACTCTCCTAAACGAGATACAGGGATCCAAAAAGGAAAATCATAAAGAATTTAAAAACTTGTCTGACAAACTCACTAAAGTAGAAGCTCGAATGGATGCACTAGAGGAACGAGTTGCAACTACAGAAGACCACACGCAGCAGATAAGTAAAGTGATAGACCTGCTTCTCCATCAAACCGCTGAATTACATGCCAAAACATTGGACTTACAAAGCAGATCTCGGAGAGATAATTTGAAAGTCTATGGGCTGAAAGAAGGAGTGGAGACATATCCAATAGCAGAATTTATGGAAAATCTACTCACTGATGTACTGAATCTTCCCACCGGATATACTTTAAGAATCGAGAGTGCGCACAGATCCTTGGTGAAAAAAACGACTGACCCAGAGGCTCAACCCAGATCAATAGTGATCAAATGTGCCAGTTACAAACTGAAAGAAGACATATTACACCAAGCCTGGTCTCAAAAAAAACTGAAGTACTTAGATTCTAAACTTACACTTGACCATGACTATCCACCGGAGATACAGAATGCTAGACAAAGATATGCACCTATCTTAAAAGTGCTCAGAAAACAAAACGTCAAATTTCAGACCCCATTTCCTGCACGCCTTAGAGTTATGTGGGACACTGGAGCTGTTTTATATGGATCTGCCCAGGAGGCAAAACAAGATTTGCTAAAAAGAGGAATGCGAGTCCCAGACCTACCACAGGAAAGAATATCCATAGGACAGCATTTCCATCTGGACTGACAGGTGGTGGCATATCAGCGCAACAAGAATAACACATGACTGAATGCAAGGGAGGCAGTGAGATGTGTAGCGGCATTGATTGAACATGCAGAAAAGAAAGAGGAATCCTCTATCCCCATGGAGGAAGAAGGGTGACTATAGTCCAGAGTCTTCAGGTACTTAGTAAACTCGTTCCCCAGAGATAGGCCTCATATTGAGCTTATGTTGAGTGGCTGTGCAGGCCCTGATCTCGGTGGGGGGGGGATGAAAGAAGTGCAGAGACTCATAGACCCTGAAATGGCAGAAGTGGAAATAAAAATACAACATGAGTGGTCAAATTATGGAGACTTATGAGACTTACTGCCAAGAGATGGTATCTGCTTTAATACAAGGAGGAATAAAGTACTCTTTCAAATAATAAATATAAGGGAAACTACCGGTCTATGTACTGTTAATTCCACCTATGCAGAGCACGGTCTCATCGTTGTCAGAGACAGTGGGGAAAAGAACAATGGGAAGAAATGTGGGAAATACACATATATATGTTGGGGAATTTGCACATGGAATTTATTGTACCAAATATTAGGGTCGGGGGGGAGTGGGGAACCCAAAAGGAGAGAGTGATAACTTTAAGAGCAATATAAGGTCAGTGACAGAATATTATTTACACAAGCCAATTACAGTGAAACGAGTGGCTTGGGGAAGAACCTCAGTTAGAGGAAGAATACTCATACCCTACTTAGTGACACCTTGGAGGGAAGGAGGGTTATCACTAAGCGCAGAAACCAGAAAGCAGGTATCCTACCTTAGGGTTACTAAACATTTTAAAATTCTAAATGGCCCAGTTGGCTACTAGAATTATATACAATTGTTATGTTAAAAGTTTTGTTTAGTTTGTATATTATAGCCACCAAATGTGAGAAAAATGAAACTATCCGACCACTAATAGAAATTAATGATCAGTTTTGGGAAAGTGGATCACTCAGAAAACGGAACGACTTCTCTTAACATACCAAAAAGAATAATAAGAACACATTAATCTGTTCTTATAATGTACACGGGTTAACTAATCCAGTTAAGAGAAGCAAAATTTTGACATATATTAAAAAAACAAAAGCAGACTTTACGCTTATGCAGGAGACACATCTCTTGAAAAATGAGCATGAGAAGTTGACCAAGATGGGATTTGAGGGGGTATATGCCTCCACATATGGGAAGGGAAGGAGGAAAGGAACGGCAATATTGATTTCGAAGGGGGCTCAATTCCAAAAAGAAGACGCATGGATTGATAAAGAGGGCAAGTCTGTAGCACTAAAGGGACTATATAGGGGACAGAGGATTACCTTGATTTCAGTGTACTTCCCCAGGTTCTGAATATAAAATTTATAAAGAGTTTTTTTTTACAGCTACAGACCTGGGCGGAGTGGACAATGATATGTGGGGGCGATTTTAACCTTGCTCTTAACCCTATACTGGACACTACTTCTAAGGTACTGAGACAAACAAACAGCATTGCCAAACAACTAAATAAGCTTTTGATGGAAATGGGGATGATAGACATATGGCACCAGATTAACAAAACTAAGAGGGACTATACTTTTTTTTCAAATCCTCATAGGACATATTCAAGGTTAGATTATTTTTTTTTTATATAAAGGAGAGATGCAAAGAGTGCACTCAACTTGGTTTGGAGACATGGTCTTATCA
The DNA here is from genome assembly GCA_016271365.2 of Neoceratodus forsteri. NCBI lineage: Eukaryota > Metazoa > Chordata > Ceratodontiformes > Ceratodontidae > Neoceratodus > Neoceratodus forsteri. Next base: position 307,744,977 of record CM028138.1, on the reverse strand, counting down.
GGTCATGCTCCTGTGTTCCTTTCTATGGACATAGGAGATTTTTGCAAAAATACAATCTGGAGGCTTAATGTATCACTTTTCAAAGATGAGAAGGTACAGAAGACTATAAAAGATGCATATGAGAAATACCTAGAGGAGAACAATACCTCAGACATTACAGCAAACATATTATGGGATACGGTGAAGGCGATTTTGAGAGGAAAATTTATGGAAATATCAGCAAAAAAGAAAAGAGAGAGAGAAATGACCAGAGTAGACCTTCAGAAGAAAATAAAAGTACTAGAAGATGAACAAAAACAACAATATAAAAAAGACAGACATAAAGAATTACTAGGTTTTAAAAAAACAGCTGGGAAATCTTCTGGATTACCAGGTGGAACAGAAACTAATCTTTCTAAGCCAGAGATTTTACGAAGGGGGTCCTCAATCATTAATATTATTAGCAACTAGACTGAGAGTGCAAAGAGCGAAGGCAGTAATTAGTCAATTGCAACATTCACGTACAGGACAGAGGGTGATGAAAATAAAGGATATACCAGAAACCTTTAGAGAATATTATGCAGAGCTGTACGGAGCCAGCCCCCCTGCACCAGATAATCTTATAGAAGAATTTATGGGAAAAATACCACTCCCTAAAATTACGGAACAACAAAAACTGCAACTCACTAAACCCTTAACACACCAAGAGCTTAAAAGGGAGATAGAGAGATTAAAGACTGGACAATGCCCGGGACATGACAGCTTAGCAGCTGAGTTTTACAAAACGTTTGCGGAAATGATACAGCCCCTTTTTATCCAGACTATGCAGGCAGTATTTAATGGAAAGGGAGAACCACCATCATAGGCACAGGCTGTCATCTCGGTGATTTCCCAAGCCGGAAGGACCTCTCAAAATGCACTGCTTATCGACCCATTTCCTATTGAACAATGATTATAAACTATATACATCTATGATTGCTCGTAGATTTCAAGAAGTCCTACCTGCTTTGATCCATTTGGATCAGACAGGATTTGTCCCAGGCAGACAGGTCCAGGATAACCTGAGAAGAACTGTACATATAATAGACCATATAAACCACTATAAAATTCCATTAATACTAATGAGTCTTGATGCTGAAAAGGCTTTTGATAAAGTCTCATGGTCTTTTCTGAAGAGGGTCCTTTCCGGGTTTGGGATCCTGGAAGACTTCATTAAAAATTTATTTAAACTCTACAAAAGTCCCATGGGATATATAAGAGCAAATGGACATATTTCTACGGGATTTGCTCTTGGGAGAGGAACAAGACAAGGGTGCCCCCTCTCCCCATTACTTTTTGCCCTATACGTTGAGCCTTTGGCGGAAAGTATAAGGCAGAATGATCAAATACATGGGATACAGATGAAAGATAGGGAGAACAAAGTGGCACTGTATGCTGATGATATTCTGGTTTATATGTCCAAACCTGAAGAATCTTTGCCTCAGCTGATGAAGCAATTGGACAGATTCTCAACAATTTCAGGCTATATTCTAAATACGGATAAGACGGAGACACTGAGTCTCCATCATATACCTACTCTAACAATAAGGGAACAATATCCCATGAAAGGGGGAATTTTCCAGCATGAGGTATCTGGGAATTGTTGTAGGTAGGACTTCAGGAGAATTATATAATTTAAACTATCCACCCTTGATTACTCAATTAAAGGCAGATATCCTGCACTGGAAACTCTTACCTTTATCGTTTGGAGACAAGGTACAGGCTTTGAAAATGAGCACTACCACAATTCCTATCTTATTTCAATGTGTCCCTGTGAGGTCACACAACAGGGTTGCAAACTGGCAACAATTATTGTTCTCTTTTTCGTGGGGAAAAACACATCCCAGAATTAAGAGAAAAATATTATATTTACCAAAAAGAGAAGGAGGGCTGGCTTTTCCAGATTTAGCAGGGTGCTGGATAGCATTTCAAATGAGAATAGCTCCGCTTTGGGGAAATAAAAACTGCGTCACACTGTGGAAAAGAATAGACACTATGGATCAAACTGACCCCTCACTAAGAACAATGATTTTCCAACCCAGAATTAAATTTACTTGCCAAACATATTTCACAGGTATTAGGATGCTTTTGGAGGGATGGGGAATGGGTATTAGAGGTGAAAAGATACAAAAGGCTATATGGCTATTCCGTTGGTGGATACATGATCCAGGGTTTCCACCTGCAACACAGGATAAGTGGTTCCTAAAACAAGCTAACGGGAATTACATCACCATATCAATTAATACAGGGTACACAGACTGTATCTTTTGAACAGGTACAAAGTATGTATGGGTGGACACACCTAGACAGATTAAGGTTCTACCAACTTAGACATTACATTAGAGAACTACAGGAACAGGGATCGAAGACAGAGGGACTGTGGAATGATACAAATACCATTTAGAGAGATATGGAATTCTCTATATGGTAAAAAAGCAATTACCCTGTTATACAATATATATAATACAGGAAATTCTGTTTCCACTAAACCTATTACGAAAAAGTGGGAGAAAGAATCAGACATCACCCTCACAGAGAGGGAATGGAAGAGACTATGGAGACATACATGGTCTACCACCTTCTCACCCTCTTGGAGACAATTTTGCTGGAAAGTGAGAATGAGGTACTTTTTAGCTCCTGTTCAAATGGCCCACTGGGATAGGCGATCTAGTGCAGCCTGTTGGAGGAGATGCGGAGTAGATAGATCTACATTTACATCTACATGATCTACATGAGGCAGTATAGCGCAGTGGTCTAAGGCTCTGAGCTGCAAATCTGGTGACATCCAGCAGATCAGACCTGGGCTTGAATCCCACAGCTTCCACTTGCATACTGTGTGACTCTGAGCAAGTCACTTAACCTCCTTGTGCTCCCAGGTCGCTCCTGTAAAAAAGCTTTCAGCTTAGTGTGCTATACCTGGTTAAGTAACTAAATAAAAAACAAAAACAAAAAACATTGGCACAAGTCTTTTGGCACTGCCCCAAGTTGAGACCTTTTTGGGATCATGTTATAGCCAAATTAAAGATATTATTTATGTTTCATAAAGAATTAAGTTCTGAACACCTGGTAATGGGACTGTGTCCCAGAGAAATGAAGGGGCGAGACGAAATACACCTCTGGAATGTATTGACAGCAGCGGCACTGAAAGCGATAACAAGAAAATGGGTGCAAGAGGCCCCTCCAGAGGAAACAGACTGGCTAGAGATTGTACAACAAATATAATTAATAGAGAAAATAACACCGGCAATTAATCAAAGAAAAGAACAATTTAATAACATATGGAACAGATGGGAATTACTTACCCTCCCAGATAACTAAAAGATAGAGGGGGAAAACATATAAGGGTACAAAAGAGAGATGTCTACTTAGAACAAAATAAAGATTATGAGCATGAAGTGAAGACTGAATCAGCTAAAGGCACTGTAAATAAGAGATGAACCACTCATATCAACAGAAAAAAGAATGCAACATAAACTAACGTAGTAAATACAAACGTAAATAGAGTGTTAAAAAAAGGTAAAAGAGTGCTGGTGACTTAGAGTTAGGTTAAATAAGTTTACTTTGTTTTTTTTTTCTTTTTTATTTTCTTTTTGTTTTATTGTTTTTGTTTGTTCTCTAGAGAATAGCAGCTTGCCTAAAGGACTTACAAGGATGTAATCTGAACCTGAAAGAACAGATGATATGATATTTTGTATAAGTGTGATTGTGCTATAATTGTATAAACAAAAAGAGAAACTGTCAATTACTGTAAGACATGAAAGATGTAATGGTATGCATAATCCATAATATACATCTAAAAAATAATAAAGAAGTATTAAAAAAAGCGGTTTTTTTTGCTGTTCTACGAACGCCATTATACCAAGTGTTTTTGTTTAGATTCGTGGAGGCCGGTTGTGGGAAGAGGGGGCTCACTCTGCCACCAAAGGGAGCCTGCTCCTCCCCCAGTGGTGTTCTGTGCATGCACAAAGCCAGCAGTGGGTTGGTAAGGAGCTTGAGAGCTGGTAGGGGCTCGGGGGAGGAAAAAAAACATGGACAGCACCTATATGACGGCTTGGTGCATTCTCTGACCCAACAATTTCCTCACCGCTTCAATGCTGGATTTTGATTTAACAGGGAGTGGAGCCTCCATGAAGACCCAGTCATAGGGGGAAAACCATGGAAAGCCTTAGAGCAGATGAGTGAGGGATTTTATTGGGGGGGTTGGTTATTAGGTCATCTGAGGACAAGCCTGAGGTGGGGCATCCAGTCGGAAGATACAAATCTGTATGGCAAAAAATTACATCACACAGCTCTAGACAGAGTAACATAGTGATGTGACAATAGGGAATTAGTTTCCATCGTTTCCACCTGTTCTTCCTCATGGCAGTGACTATATCTGATTTGGGTATGGACACACATCCAAGGTAATCAGTCAGATTACTATACCTGCTGAAGCAGTGTAACCCTCAATGCTGTTTTCCCTTAGGAATCCATCTGGCACTGCTTTGAACTTCTAGACAGTGCTGGCTTCCACAAACCTTACCAGCTTGGCTGTTACTGGCAGCCTGCGCCCCTACAGCGTGCCCAATGCGTACAGTACTGATAATGTGACCTGTACAGCTACAGTGACTGTACTTGCATGAATGAGATGACAGCAAAAATTGAGTGCCGGCTACATCTCAGGGGTGGGGGGGGGTAACTGTACTAGCACAGGGTGGGTTACTGTATTGACACAGGGACTGGTTGGGTGGGGGACCACAGGCACCAGAGACATGGATATTGATTTAATTTACTGCACTACTGGGATTCAGTGGGGGAGGATTACTAGCATCAAGGATGTGGATATTAATGTTCTTTACTATAATAATGGGATTGGGAAAGGGAATGGGACCACCAGGGATGTGGACATTGATTTTATTTACTGTACTACTGGTATCAGGTTGGGGGGGGGGCTCTAGCACAAGAGCCATGGATGCTGATTTTATTTACTGTACTGGTGGTATCAGGTTTGGGGGCATCTAGCACCAGGGACGTGGATACTGATTTTATTTACTGTACTAGTGGTATCAGGTTGGGGGCTCTAGCACAAGAGCCATGGATGCTGATTTTATTTACTGTACTGGTGGTATCAGGTTTGGGGGGCATCTAGCACCAGGGACGTGGATACTGATTTTATTTACTGTACTGGTGGTATCAGGTTTTGGGGGCTCTAGCACCAGGGACGTGGATGCTGATTTTATTTACTGTACTGGTGGTATCAGGTTTGGGGGCATCTAGCACCAGGGACGTGGATACTGATTTTATTTACTGTACTAGTGGTATCAGGTTGGGGGCTCTAGCACAAGAGCCATGGATGCTGATTTTATTTATTGTACTGGTGGTATCAGGTTTGGGGGCATCGAGCACCAGGGACGTGGATGCTGATTTTATTTACTGTACTGGTGGTATCAGGTTTGGGGGGCTCTAGCACCAGGGACGTGGATACTGATTTCATTTACTGTACTGGTGGTATCAGGTTTGGGGGCCTCCAGCACCGGGCTGTGGCTACTGATTTTATTTACTGTACTAGTAGTATCCGTTTTTTGGGGGGACTCTAGCACCAGGGACATGGATACTGATTTTATTTACTGTACTAGTGGTATCAAGTTTGGGGGGGCCTCTAGCACCAGTGGCGTGGATACTGATTTTATATACTGTACTGGTGGCATCAGGTTTGGGGGCCCTCCAGCACCAGGGATGTGGATACTGATTTTTTTACTGTACTGGTGGTATCAGGTTTGGGGGCCTCCAGCACCGGGGGCGTGGCTACTGATTTTATTTACTGTACTAGTAGTATCAGTTTCTTTTTTTTTTTGGGGGCTCTAGCACCAGAGACATGGATACTGATTTTATTTACTGTGCTGGTGGTATCAGGTTTGGGGGCCTCTAGCACCAGTGATGTGGATACTGATTTTATATACTGTACTGGTGGCATCAGGTTTGGGGGCCTCTAGCACCAGTGGACGTGGATACTGATTTTATTTACTGTACTGGTGGTATCAGGTTTGGGGGCCTCCAGCACCGGGGACGTGGCTACTGATTTTATTTACTGTACTAGTAGTATCAGTTTCTTTTTGGGGGGCTCTAGCACCAGGGGCGTGGATATTGACTTTGTTTACTGTACTGGTGGTATCAGGTTTGGGGGGGGCATCTAGCACCAGGGACGTGGATATTGATTTTATTTACTGTACTGGTGGTATCAGTTTTGGGGGACCTCCAGCACCAGGGATGTGGATATTGACTTCATTTACTGTACTGGTGGTATCAGGTTTGGGGGGCCTCTAGCACCAGTGACGTGGATATTGATTTTATTTACTGTACTGGTGGTATCAGTTTGGGGGGCCTCCAGCACCGGGGACGTGGCTACTGATTTTATTTACTGTACTGGTGGTATCAGGTTTGGGGGGCCTCTAGCACCAGGGATGTGGATATTGATTTTATTTACTGTACTGGTGGTATCAGTTTTGGGGGGCCTCCAGCACCGGGGACGTGGCTACTGATTTTATTTACTGTACTGGTGGTATCAGTTTTGGGGGGCCTCCAGCACCAGGGACGTGGATATTGACTTTATTTACTGTACTGGTGGGATCAGGTTTGGGGGGTCTCTAGCACCAGGGACGTGGATATTGACTTTATTTACTGTACTGGTGGCATCAGCTTTGGGGGGCCTCTAGCACCAGTGATGTGGATATTGATTTTATTTACTGTACTGGTGGTATCAGTTTGGGGACCTCCAGCACCGGGGCAGTGGCTACTGATTTTGTTACTGTACTGGTGGTATCAGGTTTGGGGGCTCTAGCACCAGGGACGTGGATATTGACTTTATTTACTGTACTGGTGGCATCAGGTTTGGGGGGCCTCTAGCACCAGTGACGTGGATATTGATTTTATTTACTGTACTGGTGGTATCAGTTTGGGGGGCCTCCAGCACCGGGGACTTGGCTACTGATTTTATTTACTGTACTGGTGGTATCAGTTTTGGGGGGCCTCCAGCACCAGGGACGTGGATATTGACTTTATTTACTGTACTGGTGGGATCAGGTTTGGGGGGTCTCTAGCACCAGGGACGTGGATATTGACTTTATTTACTGTACTGGTGGCATCAGCTTTGGGGGGCCTCTAGCACCAGTGATGTGGATATTGATTTTATTTACTGTACTGGTGGTATCAGTTTGGGGGGCCTCCAGCACCGGGGACGTGGCTACTGATTTTATTTACTGTACTGGTGGTATCAGGTTTGGGGGGCTCTAGCACCAGGGACGTGGATATTGACTTTATTTACTGTACTGGTGGCATCAGGTTTGGGGGGCCTCTAGCACCAGTGACGTGGATATTGATTTTATTTACTGTACTGGTGGTATCAGTTTGGGGGCCTCCAGCACCGGGGACGCTACTGATTTTGTTACTGTACTGGTGGTATCAGGTTTGGGGGCCTCTAGCACCAGGGACGTGGATATTGATTTCATTTACTGTACTGGTGGTATCAGTTTTGGGGGGCCTCCAGCACCGGGGACGTGGCTACTGATTTTATTTACTGTACTAGTAGTATCAGTTTCTTTTTTGGGGGGGGGCTCTAGCACCAGAGACATGGATAGTGATTTTATTTACTGTGCTGATGGTATCAGGTTTTGGGGGGGGCCTCTAGCACCAGTGATGTGGATACTGATTTTATATACTGTACTGGTGGCATCAGGTTTGGGGGGCCTCTAGCACCAGGGACGTGGATACTGATTGTATTTACTGTACTAGTGGTATCAGGATTGGGGAGGGGCCTCTAGCACCAGGGATGTGGATACTGATTTTATTTACTGTACTGGTGATATCAGGTTTGGGGGGACCTCTAGCACCACGGACGTGGATACTTACTTTATTTACTGTACTAGTGGTATCAGGATTGGGAAGGGGCCTCTAGCACCAGTGACGTGGATATTGATTTTATTTACTGTACTGGTGGTATCTGGTTTGGGGGGACCTCTAGCACCAGGGACGTGGATACTTATTTTATTTACTGTACTGATAGTATAAGGTTTGGGGGGTCTCTAGCACCAGGGATGTGGATACTGATTTTATTTACTGTACTAGTGGTATCAGGTTAGGGGGGCCTCTAGCACTAGGGACTTGGATATTGATTTTATTTACTGTACTGGTGGTATCAGGTTTGGGGGGGTCTCTAGCACAAGGGACATGGATATTGATTTTATAGTATTTACTGTACTAGCGGTATCAGGTTTGGGGGGCCTCTAGCACCAGTGACGTGGATATTGATGTTATTTACTGTACTGGTGGTATCAAGTTTGGGGGGCATCTAGCACCAGGGACGTGGATACTGATTTTATTTACTGTACTGGAGATATCAGGTTTGGAGGGGGCTATAGCACTAGCGACGTGGATATTGATTTTATTTACTGTACTGGTGGTATCAGGTTTGGGGAAGGGGGGCTCTAGCACCAGTGACATGGATACTGATTTAATTAACTGTACTAGTGGCATCAGGTTTGGGTGGGGAGCCTCTAGCAGCAGTGACGTGGATACTGATTTTATTTACTGTACTGGTGGTATCAGGTTTGGGTGGGGGGCCTCTAGCAGCAGTGACGTGGATACTGATTTTATTTACTGTACTAGTGGTATTAGGTTTGGGGAGTCTCTAGCACCAGGGACGTGGATCTTGATTTTATTTACTGTACTAGTGGTATCAGGTTTGGGTGGGGGGCCTCTAGCAGCAGTGACGTGGATACTGATTTTATTTACTGTACTGGTGGTATCAGGTTTGGGGAGCCTCTAGCACCAGGGACGTGGATCTTGATTTTATTTACTGTACTAGTGGTATCAGATTTGAGGGGGGCCTTTACCACCAGGGACGTGGATCTGATTTATTGACTAAACTGGTGGTATCAGGTGGGGGGCTCTAGCACCAGGGGCGTGGATACTGATATCATTTACCATACTGGTGGTATCAGGTTTGGGGGGGGGCCTCTAGCACCAGGGACGTGGATATTGATTTTATTTACTGTATTGTGGTATCAGGTTTGGGGGGGCACTAGCACCAGGGACGTGTATACTGATTTTATTTACCGTACTGGTGGTATCAGGTTTGGGAGTGTTCTAGCACCAGCGACGTGTATATTGATTTTATTTACTGTACTAGCGGTATCAGGTTTGGGGGGGCTCTAGCACCAGTGACGTGGATACTGATTTTATTTACTGTACAGGTGGTATTAGGTTGGGGGCCTCTAGCGCCAAAGACGTGGATCCTGATTTTATTTACTGTACTAGTGGTGTCAGATTAGGTATGGGGATCTCTGGCATGAGGAACATGGTTAATGGTGCCTGTGCACCAAACGATGTAGGCTATGTGCAAGAGGCATGTGACCTAGCTACGCAGCTCTGCACCCACGGACAAGCAAGTGGTGGCAAACATGCACATATGTGTACCACTTCACGGTGCCTGTCCGTGACCATGCCCCCCCTCCACGTGCTGCTGCATGGGGTAGATCAGAGGACACAGGCGGGTATCCAGTCAGATGCCTGTCCTCGTACTCTAGTGAATCCCCTGCTCCACACAGAGCAGGGAATTCTAGGAAGGTGCAGGAAAGATAATTTTCAAAACATGGGTGAGTGCCCGATGCTGCTCAACCCTCTCTGCCTAATCAGGAGCTGGAATAGCACTGGGGAATGTCCTGCTGCCTGCAGGGTTTTTTCTGGAGGGTGCACAATGGATACAGCACAGTCTCTCCTGCCATATCCTGTACCCCTTCACCCTGCACTCTGCGCCTATGTGAGTGCATGGAGTGCAGGCACACCTCCAGACACGTCCCCGGACTGGCCATGCACGTAGCTGTATGACCGACTGGAGAATCCAGTGCAGAAGGGATGCGGGTCCCTTCTATACACACTGCTGGGGGTCCATGGGTGACTTAGAGGTGACTAAGTGACATGGATGCACAGCACATAGGCACAAAGCGCCTTTGTTTGCAGAGGGCCGTTGATTTTATTTACTGTACAAATGGGATCAGGTGAGTCAGGGTAAGAATTTACTTGATTAGTTTTAACACTATCTAGAGAAAAAATATTTAACTCGCTTGACATGGTCACTCTTTTCTCAGCTCCAGATTTAAATAACATCACATTGTTTTTCTTACTATTCAAAATCAACGTATTTTGTATCAACCAATTTTTTAGTTTATTAAACTCCAATTGCAAAACTTTTTGTACCTCATTTTGTTCATGTTCTAGGAAACGAAGGACCATGTCATTGGCATGTGTTTTTATGGTAATGTTTGAAAATAACCTTGACAAATCATCTATAAAAGGAACAAAAAATAAAGGGACCAGTACTGATCCCTGTGGGACCCCTTCTCAGTGGCCCTCACACTGGATGTTATACCTCCTACCGATACAGCCTGCAATTTGCCTTTCAGATAGGATCCAAACCATTTCAATACTTCTTGCCCAATCCCTTTAAAGAGCACCTTTCGTGCTTTGTTACAACATGCTCCCCTTATAGTCACAAAGGAAGCTTACCTTGCTCCAAGTTTGCCGCGGTAAAAAAGAAAATTAATATTGTGGTATTTTTGGGAGAGGAGGGATTGTATTTTTGGCTCAAGGAAGCCGAGCCACCGATCCCTTCCACTTCCTGATTTGGAGATACACCCCATGTTGTTCCATATTGCCTATGGGCGCACCCCGCACTAGCACATTGTGATGTCAGAATATGGAACAGCAGGGGCGTATCTAAAACTGAAGTGGAAGAGATCATGGATCGGCTCTCGACAAAAAATACGATCTCTCCACTCTAGAAAATACCACAGTATAAAAATGTTCTTTTTTTTTTTAACATGGCAAACTAGGAGCAATGTAAGCTTCCTGCATGGCTGTGAGCACTAGTGCCATGAAAGGTACTTTTTAATGACCATCTTTCGTATCAATAGTTTGTGATCAACTCACCATATGTCACCGCCATTACTGCATCTGTTTGCTGTTTGGGTTCTTTTTTAGTTTGACTCTTTTTCCCTCCGGTTGCAACCTGCGGAGCCTCTCTCAGGCATCCTGCCCTGCCTGAAGTTCTTCTGACCTGAGCCTCCTCTCTCTCTCCCCCCCTCCTCCTCCTACAGCTAGCATCCCCAGCTTAACCCCTCCTCCTTGGGCGCACTTGCATACATAGACTCCGGCTGTAGGTGAGGGCCTGGGCGGAGGAACTGGAAGACCAGGCAGGATGGACCTGGCAGTGGGCACGGGGGTTAGGTGCCTTCACCTACCCCACAGAGCTGGGCTTTTCCATGTTCTGGTGTCTATCCCCTCCCCCGCGTGGAGCACCCCTGATGCAGTGGCGCATGGCAACCCTGCCTTGCGTCAGCCACGCTGTTTGACATGCTGCCCTACATGCTGCAGCACCCGATCTCCACCGGGGCAGCTGGCACGGGCAATCCCCAGCCCTCCCCGAGGGAAGGAGGCAGCCCTGTGGGTGCTTAATCCTCTCCCTTCCCCCTGCCAACCCCCAGCACCTGAGCTCGCTCCCAAACTTGGGTTGCCGGCGTAGTGCGAGGTGTGGCGTCCAGCGCCTCAACCCTCAGCACCATCGGGTCAATGCTGTTTGGGTTCTTTAACATCCACATCTTGTGATGTATTGTAAACCATAATGTAAATCACATAACTATTGTTTTCTCACATGTCAACCGCCCTCCTGTATCTCTGTATCTTTCATTGCTCTGTTTAATGTAACTAACTCCGGGTCACCCCCTGAAAAAGGAATGTCTATCTCAGAGGGCACACCCAGCTAACACAAGTACATAAATAAACTGAATCAAAAGAGATCCACAAATACTGCCACATGCTCCGTCTTTCTTCTAGCACATGGGAGATGGTGTTTGTGAAATCCAGCAAAGTTCTTTGTATGGAATGGAGTGGTCTGAAGTCAGACTGCTGAGGGAAGGGCAGCTAATGAGACGTTAGATACTCAAACCAGTGCTTGTGAATTTCCTTCTCCAGCATTTAGAAATAAGAGAAAGTAAAGCTATGGGGTGATACTTCATCTCAAAAAAATCACCACACCACCACTGGGACAACTCTAGCCAATTTCCACTCAACAGGGAAGGAGCCACAACAAATACTTTTATGTAATCATTTTGCCAAGGAGGCAGCAATCATGTCTGTACCTTCCCTCAACAGCCTGGCTCCAGTACCATCCAGACCACCCAGTTTAGGTACATTGTGTTAACAATTGTTTCCAGGCGTCTTTGATTTTAATAAATTTAAATCTAAAACATCGGCTTCCCCTCTACGGGGTTATTCAACATTTATGGGCTCACTATCCCACTAAGTTACAATAAATATTATTTTTCTCAAGTGAGGAGTAGGTCAAAAGGGATGAGGATACTGATTTTATTTACTGTATTAGTGGGACGGGGGCAACTGGCACCAGGGATCTGGGTATTGATTTAATTTACTGTACTACTGGGATCAGGTTATGGAGGGGACCACTGGCATTAATGACATGGATACTGACTGACTTTACTGTACTAGTGGGATCGTTTAACGGAGGAGAGCTGCTAGACTAACAGGGAGTGCTTATGCTTTGACAGGGACCAGGTACTAGGAGGGAGATGGATGACAGTCTCCGTGTTTTGACAACATGCAGCTGATCATGATTTGTAAACCAGTTTTTGGACAGTGCATTTGAAAAGGGACTTTGTCATCACAATCCCCCCCCCCCCAACACACACACACAGGAGTGAGAATCCACTCATGATATAATAAGCTCACTTCAATAAATAAATGTAAATTGGTAATAGACGTTACGGAATGCTTCATCACAAGCCTTCTCTCTTTCTTCTTGTATCTTTTTTTCCTCCACCTGTTTCTTCAGGGTCTCCACATCAACCTGCACAGCAAACCACATCTCAATGTTAGGAAAGGAACATACTGTGGGTAATGCTAGATGAAAAAAAAAAAGGGTCTATCGTGTTCATCGCCTGCCAGCCAGCCAGTCAGCTACAATTAAGCAGTAATGATGGAGAAGCTGGTCATTTCTAAAGGATTAATGACAAGTCGGGGCGATGGGGGGCCTGAGGTGCAGCCAAGGGCCACCTCCTTCCAGCTGCTCATTAATCCAAGGAAATGACCAGATTCAAGGTTGTTATTGTGATTACAAATTTCATAACAATAAGAACTTTCATTTTTAGAGGTTTTTATCCTCCTTAGCAGAAAGAGCGACCTCCCAGTCTTGTCTCCGTGCACTTGTGTCCATCCCTTAACTCTTCGTGGTCAGGAAATCCTATCTCCCACAGATTCTCCCCCATAGTGGGACCAGGGGAGAGGGCCATCCTCCTCCAAGGTCAAACATCCAGATCCTTCCAGGACCACAGCAGTACAGTGGGTCACAGTGCAACGGGCATAGCTTCACAAAGCCCATCCTCCATTTTTCCTCCTGTTTTCTCCCTGGGACCATGGATGTGCAGTGAGCAGGACGTGCATGTTTCACCTCTGCAAAGACGCCTCCGGCACTCTGTAAATGGGATTCCTTCCCATTTTGTCACTCGTTTGCGCTGCCACCCAGATACCTCCAGGTGGCAGTCAACAGCAAGACATGGGCCCCCCCCCCAAAGAGAAGAGAGCAGTCCTACAGATGCTCAATCCTCCCTCACCCAGCCGGCCCCTGAGTAACCCGGGTCCATTTCCAAACGCGAGCCTCCAGGGCGTTAGGAAGTGAGGCACTCAGCACTTCAGCCCTCCAAGCCACTGGGCCAGCATTTAGAGAGTTTTTTTAACTAACTTTTTATTCTGAGCTGTGTAATGTGAGCAGTGTGGCATGAGTGCATGTTACATTTTAGACATTGCGTGCCGTACAGTATGACGTTCATGACCATTCCAGTAACCAATCAGGAGCCTTGCTAAGCTCATGAATATTTAATTTGTCTAATAACATTCAATATCTTGTAAAAATATTCATAACCATCATTTAGTGGGAAGTGGTACCAGTAGATTTTATGGATGTTGACACTGTGGCAAAGAAAAATGCCAAGGAATACTGTACGTGTTTTCCTCCCTGGCATCCTAGTTCTGTTAGGGGGTGTGCTCCTCAGGAGTTAGCACCTTCCCTTCCCAAGTGGATTAAATGCTGTACCCAGTAATGATATTCTCCAAGAGGAACTGATCCAGCCAGAGTTTAAAAGACACAACACTCCCCCACCTACAGCCATCTCATTGATTAGGGTACAACCCCAACAGCAAGTTTGAATAAGTTCATCCTTGAAATCAAAATAAACCATGGGAGTTAACAATGTGGAAGGGGCATTCCAAATACACTGAGATATCACATACATTATTACATGTTATAAAATGGCAAGAAAAAATGTAATTGACCAAGGGACATCACGCTGTTCTCCGAGAAGAGCAAGCAGTTGGGATCTGTGGTGTAGGCTAAGGTTGTCCTATTTTTTTTTTTTTTTTTTAATTTTAAGAATAACGTTTCAGTCCCTTGTCGGCGGCGCCCACAAGCGGAGCCACATCCTCAGAGTCTATGTCGGGCCAGCCAAGAGAGGAGCATTAGGAGCAGCAAGGTCCTCAAGTTGTTCCTCCTACTACCTGTCTCCAGCCAGCAATTCTCGCCTCATCCCCCTCTTAAGTTCACCCCAGGCCGGGGCAGTGAGCTCGCGGCAGCACCACTGGCCAGGTGCTGACTGCCTGAATCTAAATAAATAATAAAAAAGTTTGTTTTCTGTGCCACAGAGCACATGGGTGGCAGCTCTTGAGGTCTTTTTTCTTCTCTCTCCACAGACTCCACAGTTTAAAATGTAATCACGGTGGCTTGCCTTCATTAATTAAATAAAATAAAGTATAGGTGCAGTGTGTAAACCCGAATTTTACATAAACACAAGTTGTTGGATGGCATCATAAACCCAAGGGGTTTAATGTGCCATCCAACAACATGGGTGTGTGTAAAATTCTCATTACATACTACACGCACCTTATACTTTATCCTATATTTAATGCACTTCCCATGGGCATAAGGACACTTGGCCTTTGGCCTCATGCCTTACTACACCTCTGGACGTGCATTAAAACCCTACAATCCACACCCTGTTGTGGCTTATTACTTACTTATTCTGTGGCATATCCAAATCTGGTGTGGCAGGAGCAACTGGTATCCTTAAATTTTTGTTTGTTTTAACTGCTGACTAGGTCATTTTATTTTGTAATATCAGACATTGCTGCTGTAAGCCCAGGAAGGGGGTTTGAACAATGCTATTCATTCCTTACCCCAATGGTGCGGTTCTTGACATTGAAGATGCGACTTTGCCTCTGCAGCTCCCTGTTTCGCTTCCTCTCCAGGGCGGTAGCCTCAGCCAGATCCCGCTGGATGTCGACTTTGTACATGGCTCTTCTGGCAGTTTCCACCAGTCAAAATGTAACTGAATCCCCTGAAGAGACTGTGCGTTTGAAAAAAAGAAAAAGAAATTCTTCATTGGATGCAAAGAAGTCCTCCCATACATAGGTACATCCGTCACACTTACAGGTTTTGGCTGTAGCATGAGAACCCCTTATCACATTGCCACCATACAATATAGATATTCACTGCTCTGTGAGTTCCTTAAGGCATCAGATTATAAAGCAGAGAATGACAGCCTGTCACTCTGACTGGCTGATTGCATTCTAAGAGGGTTACTTTCCCATGGATACCTGTGAGACACCAAATGGCTTGAGAGCCCTAGAATCCCACACTAAGACTAGGTGGGGTGAGCAAAGCATGGAGGGGAGGCACTCGGTTCCTAGGAAGGAAAGGTGCAGGCTGTCCAGCATTTGTGCACCCAAAGTCTGCTAATCATAGAGCGACACTGACATTTACAGTGAAGCAGGAGGAAGCATGTAACCACGATCACCCTGATCAGCAGGGTGGGAGACTGAGACTGGATGGAAATAAATAAAAAAACACTTGAAAAACTGGTGTGTGTGTATGTGCGCGTGTAAGCCCCCTACAAATGGGGGTTTCCGAAAGTCTTCCTTGGGTGTGCCTAAATGCCCACTGCCAGGCTGGTGTCCTGTGACCTAATCGTTTGAAAGCTATTGCATGCGAGTGCCTTTCTAGCCTCAGTGTTCTGTCCCTTTAAGAGCTACCTATATCACAGTGTATAATTAATCTGGGTGGTGGCTTAGTGTTTCTATGCTCGAGTCCTGCCTGAACTGCCAGATAATTCTCCATTGTGCCATCGCTAGTTACGCAGAGGGAGCTCTGTTAGAAGCTGTACTTATTTGCTGATTATCTATTCTCATAGTAATGATATCGTAGTTTGTCTAATCTGCGTTCTTTGCAGCATGGACATTTCTGTGTATCACCACCATCTTGGTTCTGCACTGCCATTGTGGACCAATCAGTGCCTTTGGGGGCCCTAAAATGGAGCCTGCCCCAGGGGTCTTGTGGGAGTGAATTTCTGTAGAAATTGTAGTTTTTCCACTTTGGCACCTAAATGGACCTGGAGAGGGTGCCCTTGCTGTGACAGACAGATGAGGCAAAGAATTGAACCTTTTGGATCAGTGGGAAAGTCCCAAGCTGCCTGCAGCAGTGAGTCAGTCTGAGATTGGAGTTGAGAGAGTGAACAGCTTAAGACATTTGAGCAGCTGCTCCTGCGTAGTCGCGCAGAAAACTGGTGGAAAAGCTGAGTTTGGCCCGTCTGCCTGCTGTCCCTCGAAAGGGATCATTAGCGAGTGCTAAAATAACTGGACTGTATTTGAACCAATTGTGACA
The DNA here is from genome assembly GCA_016271365.2 of Neoceratodus forsteri. Lineage (NCBI taxonomy): Eukaryota > Metazoa > Chordata > Ceratodontiformes > Ceratodontidae > Neoceratodus > Neoceratodus forsteri. Next base: position 307,728,203 of record CM028138.1, on the reverse strand, counting down.
AAAGCCACCAAACTGTGACTGTACCATTGCCTGAAGAGGACTGAAGATTTGCTGTATGCGACCGGCCTGTCAGGACATCTGAAATCACCACAGAGATCACAGTTTTGCTCAGGAAAGCTGAAATTGCAACTGGACTGTCATCCGACCTGTGGTATTGTGTTTTGTCTTACTATAAGTGTGCTGAATGTTGTTAGTGGGTCGAGATTTGGTTCCCCACTATCTGCTTGTGTCACAGTTGCTGGAAGCTGAATCCAACATCTACTGGACTAAATCTGAACTATTCACCTGGCCTGGGCCCTGCCACCTTGACCCAGCCAGCTACTCCAGGAGCAGAGATCACCATCGACGAGAGACTCATCCAGGATCAGCCCCCTGCTTAACCATCTTGAACAGGAACGACACCACGGTGATTCATGTGGGGCCTGCTTCTTCTGGCATACCAGCTTGTCAACCTGCAGTCTCCATCTCATCCCTCCTGTGTCTTGTATTGGTTAGCGTGAGTAAACCCCAGGGTAGCTCCCTGCAACATCAGCCAAATCAAAAGTGTTGTCATCTGATTCCTTTGTTGTTTCCTTGTCATGAACTGAGCCTCCAGGCTCCGGATTACAAATTGTGTGTGGTTGTGCATATTTCTTCTTTCCATCACAGGGCCCAGACCTACTGCGACGCCGGCCTATCCCAGGCAAGGAATTAGGCTAGCCCACTTTTGTTCCAACTGGGTACCCAGAGTGTGTGACTGTGAAGGGACTCTAAAGTGCATGCATGATTGCCTGACTGAATCAGTTACAGAACTAATCAGCCAAATTACACCCCTCCCTTATTTATTTATTTACGAGATTTACCAGGAAGGCATACTGAGCTAAAAGCTCGATTCCAGATGCGACCTGGGGGCCGAGACCCAAATACAAATACATGAATATATACAGTAGCAGAGCAATTAGTGAAGCCAAGACTTGTAAACATTTGATTTTAGAGGACAAACAGAGGTTCAATAGCATTTTGCAGATTTACAATACTTGGAATATATACAAATAGCAGAGCAGTTAAGGATGCCAAGACTTTTAAACATTTGATTTAGAGGACAGACAACGGTACAATAGCATTTTACAGAATTGTCAAGGTCAGTATACATTTCTTATACACTTGTGTTGCAACAAGCAAAAATAATTTTATGGGTTAGTCATAACAGGAGCAGCTAGAAGCGAAGTGGGTACTAAGAAGAGGGTTTCGTTGGTAAGTGTTCTGAGCGTGTCTTATAGAGGCAGGCAGTGCATTCCAGATCTGTGGGATACGGTAACTAAAGGCCGCCTGGCCTTTGGCAGATCTCATAAATGGGACTTGCAGCAATCTGGGGTCCCTATTCCTGAGGGAGTAAGCCGGAGGGGATTGTTTGGAGAGTGTAGACTGTTCATTCCCCCCCGAATAAATCAGATCTAATTCTTTTTGCATTTAACCTGACTGTGGCTCCATTTTGTACCAGAAGCACTGTACTATTGTTACCTGCTGTGTCTAACCTTATTTTACAGGGGGGGTCTCCAGGGTCGGGCTGGTGGAACCAGCCCTGGTGGTAAGTGCAAACCGAATGGGGATTTGTATGCTGATTGGGGTTATTGTAACTGTGTCTGTTGTACATTGCCTAGGCCATTAGAGGGGAAAGAGGGGGGGGGTTACAGTGTCCCGGAGGGCTGTACCCAGGTTAGCTACGCTAGCAATAATCCTGTCCTCCGGGTGGAGGCACCCGTTTTCAGTACCCAGGCCCCTTAACCTGCAACTAGTCACTCAGGCAGGGGCAGTAGCCCTTGGGATATCACCACCTAGGGGTTATACGCAAGTATATACATATTTATGCCATGGTTTGGAGGGACAGGGAGCGAAGCCTCAGGATCGTGGGAGCAGCTGCACGGAGGAGGGAGCTGGACGTCATTGTCCACCTAGGGACAAATGACCTAGTTGGGAATGGGATCAGAGCAGTGTAGGAGGAGTTTGTGGAGTTGGGGAGGGGCCTTAGACAAGTAGCATGCATGGTAACCTTCTCGGAGATGCTGTCTGTCTCATGGGTGAGGCTAGGGTGCTCTGCACCATGGGATTCAATAAATGGTTGAAAAACTGGTGCAGAGTTCAGGGTTTTGGCTTCAATGGGGACTGGGGGTCCCCCTGGAGGGACACAGACCTATACTGGCATGATGGTCTGCATCTGTCCAGGAGGGGAACCAGGATCCTAGTTGATAGGTTTAAATACTTCATTGGCAAGCCTTTAAACTAGCTAAGGGGGGAGGCACTGAAAAGGAGCAAGGAAATCCCAGCCCCCTCGAAAAAAATACAGGGTACTTAGTGAGGTAAACACCAAGATAGAGAAGTCGATAGGGAGAAGGCAGGGGTGAATGGAGACATAGGCAAAGGCACTAAGGACAGGGATAGGGCTAAAAGTGGTAAGGCCATCAAAAAAATGGAGGGCAATGAGTACCAATGCCCGTAGTCTGGGTAACAAGCTTCCTGAATTAGTGGCCTGGATGGAAGAGGGATGCCTGGATATCGTGGCAGTCACAGAAACATGGTACACAGAGAATATTGACTGGGATGTCAACATACCAGGTTACACAATCTACAGGAGGGACAGGGAGGGTAGAAGAGGAAGAGTAGCTCTCTATATAAGGGAAGGGATCAAAGCAACGGAACTAAAGGGTAAACAGAGAGGTGAGGAGAGGAGGCACTGTGGGTCACCCAGGAGACAGGAAATGGCACCACAATCAGCATGGGTGTTATATACAGACCCCCATCTCAGGGGGAGGAAATGGACAAGGAAATGATAGAAGGCATCCTTAGGATGGCAGAAAAAGGGGATATATTGTTGATGGGGGACCTGAATATACCAGATGTTAACTGGAGCACCTTTGCTGCAGCCACATCTAAGAGCAGGGTCATTCTCAATGCCCTACAGGGGGCATGCCTCAGACAGCTAGTGTTGGAACCCACTAGGGAGGGAGCAATCTTAGACCTGGTACTCTCAAATGGGGACGGAGAGAGGATCTCAAATTTAGACGTTGGTAGCCATCTGGGAACAAGTGATCACCAAACAGTGTGGTTCACGATAAACACAGCCACAGAGTCAAGCCATACAAAAGTGAGGGTACTGGACTTTAGGAGGGCTTTGTCAAAATGGGAGTGCCTTTCAGAAAAGCACTAGCAAATGAGAAAGGAGGGGTGGAGGAACAATGGTGAAACATCAAAACTGCCATCACAGAGGCAACAAGCCTTTGTGTGAAGCAAATAAATCAAAACAAAGGAAAAAAACACTATGGTTCTCAAAAGAGGTGGCGGGGAAGGTTAGGGAGAAAAAGACAGCATTCAGGAAGTATAAGGAAACACAGAAGGAGCAGGACTGAGAACTATACCAGTTAAAGCAGAAGGAAGCGGGGAAGGCAGTCAGAATAGCAAAGGCCCAAACTGAGGAAAAGATAGCCAACTCAGTTAAGAAGTGGGATAAAACCTTTTATAGGTACATTAGGGAGTGAAGAAAGACCAAGGGAGGGATAGTGAGGCTTAATAAAGGAGACAGTGGGTAGGCAGAGGGTGACAGTAAAAAAGCAGGGATACTGAACGAATACTTCTGCTCAGTATTCACAAAAGAGGAGGGGAGGTACCTAATCCAGTCAATAGAAGCACACTAGATAGGGGGGTTGATACCAGTCCTTTCACAGAAGAAAGGGTTCTGAAAGAACTCCTAAAACTGAAGATGGACAAAGCAATCAGCCCAGATGGGATTCACCACAGAATTCTAAAGTAACTAAGGGGAAAACTAGTAACACCACTGACTACCCTTTTTAACAAATCATGGGAGGATGGTGTGGTACCTGAGGACTAGAGGAGGATGGATATGATTCCCCTTCACAAAAGTGGGAGCAAAGCAGAGGCAGGAAACTACAGACCTGTTAGTTTGACCTCAGTGGTAGGGAAAATGATGGCATCACTTCATGAAAGAAAGAATTGTTGAGAGCCTAGAGGCCAGAGGGGCACAGGATCCAAGGCAGCATGGATTCACAGCGGGACGGTCATGTCAGATGAATCTAATAAATTTCTTTGACTGTGTGACCAAAGTAGTAGACCAGGGAGGAGCTGTGGACATGGTCTACCTAGACTTTAGCAAGGCATTTGACATAGTCCCACACAAAAGATTAATAAACAAATTAGCCAGCCTGGGAGTGGGTCCCAGGGTGGTAGCCTGGGTAAAAAACTGGATGGACAACAGGACACAGAGGGTAATAGTAAACAGAGTCCACTCCGAAGAAAGGGAGGTTACTAGTGGGGTACCACAGCGTTCAGTACTGGGTCCGGTCCTTTTTAATGTCTTTATGAGCGACATTGCGGAGGGACTGGAAGGAAAAGTATGCCGCTTTGCAGACGACACAAAGATCTGCAACGGGGTTGATACACAAGGGGGGGTGGAAAGGATGAGAAGGGACTTGGCAAGGTTGGAGGAATGGTCAAAAGTATGGCAGCTTAGATTCAATGCAAAGAAGTGCAAAGTAATGCATCTGGGAAACAAAAACCCAGGGAAAGAGTACACAATGGGGGGGGTTACTAACAACAACAAAAATGGAAAGGGACCTGGAGGTAGTCATATCAGATGGCCTAAAGGTAAGCAAGCAATGTGAGAAGGCAGTAAGGAGGGCTGGGGGGATACTGGGATGTACAGGAAGAGGCACTGCCAGTAGAAACAGGAAGTTGTTATCCCTCTGTAGACAGTTGGCGAGACCCTATCTGGAGTACTGCATGCAGTCCTTGAGACCCCATCTCCGCAAGGACATAGACAGGATGGAAGCAGTCCAGAGGAGGGCAACTAAAATGGTGCAGGGTCTGCACCAGAAGCCATACAAAGAGAGACTAAAGGGAGCTTAATATGTATACCCTCGAGGAAAGGGTGGAGGGGGGGACATGATAGAAACTTTCAAGTACCTCAAGAGAATCAACAAAGTCCAAAAGGACAGCATCTTTCAGAAAAAGAGATGTGCAAGAACAAGGGGGCACAATCTGAAGATAGAGGGGGGATGGCTCAAGGGCAATGGCAGGAAGTATTTTTTCATGGAGAGGGTGGTGGACGCATGGAACGACCTTCCTGAAGAGGTTGTGGGGTCAAAAACAGTGGGGGAATTCAAGAATGCATGGGATAGACATAAGGTAATTCTGGTGGGGGGGGGGGGTAGGAAAAAGTAGGCTGTTGGCTAACTAGGATCTGCGGCTTATCCAATAGGTAGGGAAATGGGCAGACTGGGTGGGCTAAGCAGTCCTTATCTGCCATCAAAGTCTATGTTTCTATGTTATTTATTTAGTGCGTTCAGATGACCTTTGAGCTCAGCAGTCCTTTTTTAAAGGTGTCCAAATCTATCAAGTTACATGTAACAGAAGAACAAGTTACATTTAACAGCAGACAAATACATACAATGAAATACACAACAGGTATAACAATAATTATATTACAAGGAGCAGTGGGTGAACAACAGATTTCTGCAACAGCAGGAAGTATCAACAAGGGTGCAGGATAATGCAACTAGCAGATATGGTTTAGGTACACATGCAGTGCGGTTTCTGGAAGAGGTGGATGGTGACTTGGGCCTTAAAGGAGGAGAAGTGGGGCAGAGCGGTGATGACTGTGGGCAGGCAGTTCCAGGCTTTAACTGCTTGTTGCAAAGGAGCATTGTCCAAGAGTAATTTTTCTGAATGGCAGGAGGAGTTTTTGATCCCCCTTTGATCAAGTTACGTACTTGTTCATGACTGGGGAGAAGAGGACCCCCTCACCCTCCACACACCAACAGGCATCGGGGTGTGCCTTGGGGTCTTTGGCCCTAACTCTCACCCCATTCCATTTGTAAGGAAGCTGAGATGGTACAGTATAGGAGAATGGGGCAAGAGTTAGGACCGACAACCCCAAGGTACACCCAGACGCCTGTTAGTGTTGCAGTGTGGGGGTGTGGTGTGGTAGAGTTGGTAACCCTAACATTGAATTTCCAAACTTTTGTCACTGTAGTGACAACCTTAACTGATGCATTACCGGAGTTTTCTGCAATGACTTTCCATTCTTTTTGAGAAACTGTAATGTTACTCGTATGTGGTTGTGGGTGTGCCCATCGTGCAAACATTTTGTAATTGTCTCTGATTATAAGTGTAGATATATTTAATGATCTGGCATGTCCCTATGTGAGCTCAGGGCCCGGTGTTGCATAATGTAAGGCCCTGCACGCCCATTATTGCATAATAAGATCCATATGTGGGAGTGCAGGGCCCAGAGGGCCCTACGCTCTCATGTACCCATAAGTATAGAGACATAGTGCAGGCTTAGAGACATTCAAGGTAACCCTTGTGCTGCAAGTGTGGCAATACCTCAGTAACCATAGGAACTTCAGAAAAAATTCCACCGCAGTTGTAATCATGACCTGGCAACCTCCATACACTTAAAAGTGTATTAAGCTGCACTTAGTGAAAAATCTGTATCTCAAACCGTTTTCGAGATATAGTTGCCAAAAGGTGGCATGGACGTCACAATGTTATCCTATGGGAAATTTCAAAACTTCGGAATGTTATAACTATGGATTCGTTGTATATTTTTTTACCAAATCAACAAAAGGCATATCTGCGGTGCAAGCTCTTGCTGCCCTGCAAGTTTCAGCCCAAAAGTCCTAACCATTTTTGGCTATGAAGTGGCAAAGTAATTCTTTTTTTTTATAATTGTACTTTTGTGAAAGTTCTGTGGAATTCGCTAAAGTTTCTCGATATTTGCAAGGTTTTTATGTAAACTTTCATGAAAGTTTCACGGCCCTAACTCTCACCCCATTTCATGTGTAAACAAGCTGAGATGGAACAGTGTAGGAGAATGAGGTGAGAGTTAGGCCAGACGACCCCAAGGCAGCACGGCGCCTGTTAGTCTGTGGATGGTGGGGAGGGGAGGTTGGCAACCTAACATTGAATTTCCAGACTTTTATTGGTGTGGAATCAACTGTAATTGATGCATCAGCTGAGTTTTTTGCAATGCATTTCCCTTCTTTCTGAGAAAGTGAAATGTTACTCATATGGTATCCATAGGTGGGAGTGCGGGCCCTCTGGGCCCTGAGCTCCCACCCACCCATCAATGTAGAGGCATAGCGCAGGAGGGCCCTGTGCTCCCAGTCTTGCATAATGGGATGCATATTTGGGATCATGGGCCCTATGGGCGCTGCACTCCCACCCACCCATAGGTGCAGAGACATAGCACCCGAGAGCCCTGTGCTCCCAGTATTGCAAGATGGTATCCATGGGTGGGAGCACAGCCCTCTAGGCCTGGTGCTCCCACCTACCCAAAAGTACAGACACATAGCACAAGCCTGGAGGCATTTCACGTAACCTTTGTAATGCTTATTTGGCAATATCTCAGCAACCATGGCAACTGCATAAAAAAAATTCTTAAGCTGCTGTATTTATGACCTAGCCACCTCCATGTGTGCTTATCTGCACTTAGCGAAAAATCTGTATCTTGAACCGTTTTCAGGATAATGGGGCAGAAAGGTGCCGTGGCCGCTACAATGTTATCCTATGGAAAAATGTGCAACTTCGGACTACTGTAACTCTGAAACCGGTGTGGATGTTTTCACCAAACCAGCAGATCTGTGGGGCAAGAGCTTGGCACCCTGCAAATTTCAGCCCAAAAGTCCTAACCGTTTTCTTGCTATGAAATGGCAAAGAAACTGTTTTCTGGGGCTGTTTACCTGCTTTCATTTTCAGATCACTTATATTTTTCCCATAGGCTATAATGGGAAACGTTCATTTATTTAATAAGTCCCAGAAATACCTTTGAGCCAGAGGCTCCTTTACAGAGGCTCCACGTAATAATACCCAGTACAAAAGTTAAATGTCAGACAATCTAACAGAGCATACATAAATATAGTCACTTGCAAGGGGATACAAAGGACTGAATATACAGGTGGCAAATAATACACTAGTTTCAGATTAAAGCTAATAGAGATACAACAGATCAATATACTTAAAATCATCACTTAACATCAAACCAATTACACCTGGGACTTCCGACAGCTCCCACTTTGAAGCTCTGTTTGTACAATTAACGATGAGAGATGCCAAATCCCTGATTATTGGTTGTGCTTCCCAACAGACACCCCTGCTGCCTTTAAGGCACTTATGGGGGCTGTACAGGCCCTACCTCCACAGGAAAAAATTATCCTAGGGGGATTTTAACATCCACTGGGGCACCCCAACAAATGCTGGTATCAAGTCCACCCTAATGGACCTCAACCTGACCCAGATAATTCAAGCTCCAACGAGGCTAAACATGAAAACTGGCAACCATTCTGTGCTGGACTGGATCCTTGTATCCCGGCCAAATAGAGTTAAACTGACTGGGACATTTAGTGACTCACTTAGCGACCACGTCCTGACATTTGTGATACGGAAAAATTACTTCTCCCCCCCAAACCTTTTTGTCTAGGGACTTCTCCCACTTCGACCAGGCCTCCTTCCTAAGGACACTGGCAGAAGTGAATTAGATCCACATAAATTGTGCCCTCGCGTTAGATGATGCCCTTGATATCTTTATACGCTACTTCTCCTCTGCTGCCAATAAACATGCCCCTTATAAGCAAATATGAGTAAAGGGACAGGTCACCAAATGGCTAACCAGGGACCTAAGATCCCTCACGAGACAAAGAGAAAAGGCCTGGCGTACCTATAAATCCACTAGTCTAACTGAGGACTGGGTGAAATTTAGAACCCTGAGGAACAAATGTAAAAGTGAACTTAAATTGGCTAAAAAAAGGTACCTGAGAGACCTACAAATTGGAAGCCTGTCTGACCCTAGAAAGTTCTGGGCCAATATCAATACCCTCCTAAAGGGAAAAGTCTCTGCAGCTAATGTGGACATAGGGTCTAATGGGTCACGCCACTTGGATCTAGCTGAAGCTGACAGAGAAATACATGCCTTCTTTCCTGATCTGGGCAAACACAGAACACCCTCAACTAACACCCCTCACTCAAAAAAAAGAGCCCCCCCTCATGACCAATGTTTCATCTTAAACTCATCACACGTTCTGACGTCCTAAAGCTCCTGCACAAGATTAATGAGCTAGGATCCGCAGGCTATGATAAACTTGAGCCCAAGCTACTAAGGTTAGCTGCCCCAGTCATCGCATCCCCTATCACTTGGCTATTTAATAGATCACTTATGGAAGGGAAGCTACTCTCCTTATGGAAAGTGGCCCTGGTCACTCCAGTGCATAAAGGGGGGTCCCAAGAAATGGTAGAAAACTATAGACCGATATCAGTTCTACCCGCACTAAAGAAGATCTTGGAAAGGCTCATCTATAACCAGGTACAAGACTACCTGGAGAGATATGAGATATTGGCGCCTGAACAGCATGGTTTCAGAAAGCACCATGGAACCGATACTGCTCTTGTCAGCCCGACCACTGATATTTTAAACTTTGTAGATAGAAGGCTTCTAGTAGGTGGGGTCTTCATAGATCTCACAAAAGCATTCAGTCTGGTCTGCCACCACCTACTAGTTGAAAAATTGGAATCCTTGGGCCTAGATAATCTCTCAATACGATGGTTCACCTACTATCTGGAGGGTAGATCTCAAATAGTGAAGTGGCGAGGTGCTCTCTCTGACCAGCGGCCAATACTGGATGGGGTCCCACAAGGATTAATCGTTGGTCGCTGCTGTTTTCACTATTCATAAATGATCTCCCTCAGCGCACACAGATATAATGGATGGGACTTTACTCTGATAGATGTGGTTGGCAGTTATTTCCCTGTGTACCTTTCTCTGTATATAGAACTGTGATTAAAACTAACAGTAACCATCCAAATATATAATCTGCTGTATACAATAGTTAACGACACTATATTTGCAAAATTTACATAAAAACATGGACCATGATGGTAGGAAAATATGTGAGGTCCATCCAGTCTGTCCATACTCTAAGAACCTTCCCTAGAACCTACTGTTCCTCCAGGGTACTAACCCTCCCCGTCCTATCCCCATTCTCCTCCCTGGTCTTGTTGCCCTGGGCAACCACTATTCCCTTCATTCTATCTCAATGCTAAAAAGTGCAAAGTCATGCACTTGGGAGCCAGGAACCCTAGGGATTGCTACTGGCTGAGGGGAGTGCAGTTATCCACTTCATTGGAGAAGGCTCTGGGGGTACTAGTCACAGGGAAATGAATCACTCAGTGCAGTGTAGGAAGGCAGCAACCAACAATCAGATGCTGGAGTTCACTGTCAGAGGAATCACCTCTAGGAGTGAGGAAATCATTCTGCTGCTGTACAGGTCACTGGTAAGATCTCACTTGGAGTACTGTGCACAGTTCTGATACCCCTATTCAAAGAAGGATGTCAAACTACTGGAAGGTGGTCCAGCACAGGGCGACTAAGATGATCCTTGGGCTGGGGGACAAACCATATGAGGAAAGACTGGGGGAGCTCAACATGTATTCCCTGGAGGATAGAAGGGAGAGAGGGGATATGATAGAGACCTTCAGATACTTAAAGGGCATGAATGGGGTTAGTATGGAGGGCATGTTTAGATTAAAGCAGGGGAGGGACACAAGGGGACACAGTCCGAAACTGGAGGGTGTAAGATTCTGGAGGAAAATGAGAAGGCGCTACTTCACAGAAAGGGTAGTAGCGAGGTGGAACGCACTGCCAGAGGAGGTGGTATCACTGAAATCTGTGGGCAGTTTTAAGAGAGGGTGGGACAGGGTCAAAGGTAAGGTCAAAACGGGAGGAAGCTGGGGAGGGGTGAGTCGGCAAAAGGGGGCGATAAATCAAATGCATGGGCAAGGGGTGGGGTGGGGGCAGCTGCAGTAGATTAGACTGGGAGATGTGCACTCGAGCAGACTCAATAGACCATATGGCCTGTATCTGCTGGCATTTTCCTATGTTCATATGCCTGCTTGAATCCCCCGACTGCATTTGCACCCACCACCTCAGCTGACAGATTATTCCAAGGTTCCACCACCCTTTCCATAAAGAAGTACTTCCTTACATCCCCTCCTAAACCTCCCTCCTGTTAATTTCCACTTGTGACCACATGACTTCAAGTTGGTATTCACAGTAAATAATTTCTCACAGTGTACCTTGTTAATTCTGTTAAAGAACTTGAAGGTCTGTATCGTATCTCCCCTCTCCCTTCTGGTTTCCAGTGAATACATATTTAGTGCCTTGAGGCGCTCCTCATGGGATCTGCCCTGCTGGCCCTGAATCATTTTTGTTACCCTGTACTGCACTGTTTCCAACCTATCCCTGTCCTTTCTAAGGTGAGGACTCGGAATTGAATGCAGTACTCCAGGTGAAGCCTCACCAGAGATTCATATAGGGGAGGTATTACCTCTTTTCTTCTGCTATCAGCACCCCTCCCAATACATCCCAGCATCCTGTTAGCCTTGCTGCACTGACTCGATTGTTTAAGGGAGTTACTGATGACAGCTCCTGGATCCTGTTCCTCTTTTGTAGTGTTAAGTCTCACCCCACCCATCCAGTACTCCGTCTTACTGTTCCTTTGTCCCTAGGTGCATTACTTTGCACTTTTTGGCATTGAATTTTAACTGCCAGACCTTTGACCACCCCTCTAGTTTTTGTAGGCCCCTTTGCATATCCCTGATTTCCCTCACACTATCAACCCTCCCATACAGTTTTGTATCATCTGCGAAGAGACACAGCCTGCCCTGGATTCCCTCACCAGTATCACCAATGAACGTGTTGAAGAGGACCAGACCCAGGACAGATCCCTGTGGAACCCTGCTCATAACCCCCCCCTTTCCTCTGATTTAACCCCACTGACCACCACCATCTGCTGCCTCCACTCTAGCCAACTACCCACCCAGTTCATTATGCTTTTAGCTGCACCCCAGTGTTCCATCTTTTTGAGCAACCTTTTGTGCGGTACCAAATCAAAAGCCTCTCTGAAGTCAAAGGACAGCAGATACACATTGTGGCTCTAGACTACCTCCTTGGTCATGCAGTCAAAGAAAAAAATCAGGTTAGTCTAACGCCGTGAAATGGTGTAATTTAGTATCCTGGAGCCCGTTGCTCTCTAGGTAGTCCACAAGGTCCTTTGTGATTAGGGATTCCATCAGCTTCCCCATGATGGAGGTCAGACTGACAAGACTGTAATTACCTGGTAGCTCCCCGTCATCCCCCCTCTTATGAAGCAGTACGTCTGCCATTCTCCAATCCTTTGGAACAGCTGACTTAGAAGTGAAGTGCTGCTCCTGTGGTCCAGAGGTTAAGCCCACCCCTGAGGTGACTTTGGTTGGAGAAAGCAAGCACTGTGCAGGTGTTGTGTGGGTGGGATTACTTGGTCCATGGTGAGGGCATGGCTACTGCCACTACAACACAGGGTACCGATGTCTGATGAGAACGCTTCGGGATGAACAGTCAGGTCAGCTCAGTCAGATGATGGGAGGGCTTGTGTATGATGGGAGGGCTTGTGTATGATGGGAGGGCTGGTGTATGATGGGAGGGCTGGTGTATGATGGGAGAGCTGGTGTAAGGTTCGTGGGTTTGGTTCCAGATCATGCCAGCAAGACAGCAGAGCCCCTTCTACAGGCTACTGTCTACTGGGAATGGGATTTGGGGTGAAAAAGTGAAGAGTGGGCAGAGCCTATGCAAATTATGCCACCACACTCCCTCACCCAGTTGTAGAATTCAGAATGCAAGGCCCCATCATGCCACATTCCTATTTGAAGGCGTTCCAACTGCCATCCTTCCCTGGAGAGCCAGCCTCAGAGGGAAAAGTCTGGGGTGGGCATGGTTTGGGGGTACCTGGGGCTTGAAGCCTCCACTCCAGAGGCAATAAGGAAGCTTGCAGAATGGACTGAAGAGGAATCTTACTTCACCATGAGAGGCATTATATAAAGTAAGTAAAATGAAAAGACAACCACCAAAACCATCACTTGTTACTTTATTTGTGGTTCAAATGCCCATCTGCCTCCAATGTTGGTCACTAAGCCTAAACGTTTGTACCACTTCAGCCCTACCTTGTCCTTTAACTGGTGGGTTGGGCAACCGGCTGCCTTCTCAGTCGACAATGTAAGTTCAAACTCTGCATCCACACTCCACTCTGGCTGTTGCTGAGATCTGTTTCCAAGCCAGAGTGGAGCAGTGGTTAGTGAAACTAACTAAAAGGCTACCAAAATTTTTTTGAAATTTCTTCAGAAAAAGCAGACTTGAAAAAAATCTGTCATATAAACCTAAACAATGAATTTACAATTGTAGGAATTGCAATAGTAATGCTCAAGCAACCTCAATGAAAAAGAACTGATTCTTGTGTGAACCCATTTCAGGTTGTGGAAGGTGAGGCAGGGTAGGGTGTGTAAACATAGTGAGGGATCCCTTAAGAAAAAACATTACTACAGTGAGTAATTTTTTCTTATAACCCCAGGAATCCCTCAAATGTTTACACTTCACACAGACTCTGTAGCAGTACCTTGGGAGGCTGGGTCCAGAACCTAGTTAAAAAAAGGTTCTGCAAGACAGCAGTTCCAAAGCTGGCATCCCTTTTGGACTGTATATCCAAACAGTAGTGCTTTTTGTGAAGGTGTGTGCTGTCTACAAATATCTAATAATGGGATGCCCCTTGAGGATGCCTCAGAGGTATGGTACCCCTTGTAGAGTGTGCCCTTAAGCCTTTGGGTGGCACTTTCCCAGCTTTTTCATAGCAGAACTGAATGCAAGGGACTAGCCAGTGAGAGACAGATCTCTTTGTATCTGGTTTGCCTTTGCCAGCCTCACCATACATAACAAAAAGCTGGGTGCTGTAGGACCTGACATCCCTTATCTGGTCCAAGTAGACAGTCAGGACTTGCTTTAGGTCCAGACTACGCAATGTTTCCTAAGCTGGAATAGAATGCTCAGGATACAGTACAGGGAGGGTCACTGACTGATTCAGGTGGAATTCAGACACCACCTTAGGAAGGAATTTTTTGTTGATTCTAAGAACTACTTTATCCCTGTGGAGAATTATGTAATTTGGCTCTGTGCAGAGGGCTTGCAATTCACTTATCCTCCTTGCAGAGGTCATTGCGACCAACAATATGATTTTCCATGTGAAATGCTTCAGGTTAGCAGTTTCCATAGACTCAAAGGGAGCCTCCATGAGCTGGGCAAAGAATATGTTGAGGTCCCAGGGTGGGACGGGGTCATTCACTGGTGGGTACAAGTGGTTTAGGCCTTTAAAAAAGCCTTTTTAAGATGAGTTGTGAGGCCAAAGACTTCTGGCCAGGAAGGCCTTTGATACAGTCCCACACAGGAGACTAATCCACAAGCTGGCAAATCTGGGGGTGGGGACAGAGGTGGTCATGTGGGTTAGAAATTGGTTGAGTAACAGAACACAAAGAGTGGTGGTAAATGAGATTAGCTCACAGGAGGGATGGGTAACAAGTGGCGTACCCCAGGGATCAGTGCTGGGACCAGTGTTCTTCAATGTCTTCATAAGCGATATTGCAGAGGGTCTAGAAGGGAGGGTTAGCCTGTTCGCGGATGATACAAAGCTATGTAACAGGGTAGATACACAGGAAGCTATAGAAAAAATGAGGAGAGATCTGAAGAGGCTAGAAAACTGGTCCAAGGAATAGCAGTCATGTTTCAATGCAAAAAATGTGCAAGATTATGCGCCTAGGGAGAGGGAATCCTAGGGTCAAGTATGAACTAGACAGGATAACACTGGAGGCCACCACAGGGGAAAGGGATCTAAGGGTAGTCATAGAAGACAACCTCAAAGTGGCTAAACAGTGCGACAAAGCAGTCAGAAAGGCTAACAGAATACTAGGGTGCATAGGGAGGGGTATGACAAGTAGAAGGAGGGAAGTGGTGGAACCATTGTACAACCCCCTTGTAAGGCCTCATCTGGAGTACTGTGTTCAGTTCTGGAGGCCCCATCTCCAAAAAGACATAGAAAGGATGGAGACAGTACAGAGGAGGGTGACAGAAATGGTGTCCGGGATACAACACAAGTCGTGTGAGGAGATACTCAGAGCTCTCAATATGTACTCCCTGGAGGAAAGGAGGGAAGGGGGGACATGATAGAGACCTTCATGTATAGCAAGCAACAAACTGGAACTCGCATTAGGAAAAGTGGTGCAAAAGACTAACATGTAAACATACTTCAAAAAAAGTCCTGCACACACCAGACTCCAAGAATTACAAGGGCACAGGTCTAAAAATCAAAATATTTAATTAAGGCATAAACGTTTTGAATAACCTGACGTGTTTCAGATGAAACAGCATCCTTTCAGCTGTTTTCTCTGTAAGTATTAATTATTTAAAATACCATCCAGCCTAATCCAATTTCTGTAATTCTGGGGAGCAGTTTTTTGAAATGAGTTCCTTATTTATTTATTTTATTCAGTTTTTGTTGACCGGGTAAGTGCACTAGACAAATCCTGCCTATTTTCAGGCACGACCCGGGAGAAGGGGGATACAGATGAATGCCAACTGACCTTGAACCAGATTAAGCTGCTGGTGGTATTTTTAGTGAATGAGGGGAAATTTGGCCAGGACACGGAGAAATTCCCCTACTCTTTTCGATAAGTGCCATGGGATCTTTAACATCCACCTGAACTACCACCAATCCAGGTAGATAGGACCTCGGTTTAACGTCTCATCCAAAAGACGGCACCTCAGAAGTGCAGCACCCCTCTCATGCTGCACTACAGTGTCAGTACTGGGATATTGACCCAAGTGCCAGATGTGGGAACTGAACCCACAGCCCTCTGATCTCCCGGCCTCAGAGGCGAGTGTGCTACCTACTGAGCCACTGACACTGTAATAATTATAATGCCTCTAATCCTGAAGCCTGGCTGTGTTAGTATTCCACCCAACTGTTGACGCCCCCCCCCCCCCATGTTTTCTTTTTTTTTTTGTTTTGTTTAGCAATAAAGGATTATGATGCATGCATGCTTGCAAGGAGCAAACCGCACTAAATATTTTAACAGTCATTTGAACCTTAGCCCAGAATGCAGTAGAGGCATAAAATATTTAACTGCCACACAAAAGAAGGGTGTCACTTTTAACACAAGCATTATCAATTCCCTTCCCCCCAAAGACAACACCATAAAGGACCTTTTTCTTAAAAGCTAATAAATATTGCATCTAAAGGAACACAGTTAACTCCCTAGGGTGGGGGTGGGGGAATGGGATGGAGAAGGCCCTCTGGAACTTAGTTCAGGGAGTAAAATTAAAAACTTGACTCAGGGGCCCGCTGATGCAACCGCAGGACTACCACTTGTGATACCAGTGACCCAGACTCTGAAATGAGCTCAGGTCGTCAGAAAGCTAGCAGAGAGAGGAGGAGGAGACGAATTAAGCATCACTGGGGATGCTCTCCTCATTGGGGCTGCACAACTAAGGGACTCTGCTGCGACACTGACACCAGGGTGACAGTGCAGGGAGGAGTGCCTAGGGAGGGAATGTGTTGGGCATACATATGTGCGCATGAACCCCTTGTGAGCCTGCGTCCTGGAGAAGAAGAAGAACAAGCATTTGTCAATGCCGAATGTTGTCTCTCTGGCACTGGCATTGGTAGTGCAGGAGTTAGAGATGCATAATAGGAATGGCAGTGAAGTATTGAACTGATGCCAACCCCACCACCACCCTGCAAAGATTGACAGACATTGGGGTGTGCCTTTGGGTCGTCAGCTATAACGCTTATGCCATTGTACCTCACCCTACCCTGTAGACACTGACAAGTGTCCTGGTGTGCTTTGGTGTCTTTGGGCATTATACTTACCCCATTCCATAAGGAAATACGCTGAGGTGGGTGCAGTATAGGAGAATGAGATGAACTTTGGGGCCAAACACTCCAGGGCACACCTCGATGCCTGTCACTGGCTGCAGGGTGGGGGTGGAGGTGGAATGGCAGGAGCACTACAGCTGATGATCCCAAGTCACACCCCTGATGCCTGTCAGTCCCTACAGGGTGGGGTGTTACAGTTGGAAACCCTAATGCCGTAGGTGTGTGTTGGTATTTTCACTCCAAATTCTAAACATGGGCATTTTGTGACCCCACCTCATGAAGAACGGCACTATCAGTTTGTTAGCCGAAAGGTGATTTTGCATAGCGACTGCGCCATTTGGCGCCACAAGTACAGAAACTCATTTTGAGCGGATGTTGAAAATGACAACTCTATTGTTTATGAGGAGGTGTAAAAAAATTGCAACACTGAAAATCTGGAGTGAAAATATGAAAAATTGGTGAAGTCATCAGCATGCATAGAAAATGCGCAACGCATGTCCGTAACCCAATTATTTTTGGGATTTTTTTAACCACATTTTCAACATAGCCATTTTGGGACCTCCCCTCATGAACAGTGGCACTGTGAGTTTGTTAATCTGTTCCAGAAGGTTGATTTCCCACAGTGATCATGCGATTGTACGCCACAGATGCGAAAACACATTTTGGGCAGGATGTGAAAAATGACAGCTGTACTGTTCACAAGGAGGTGTGAAAAAATGCCAGTGTTGAAAATGTGGCATGAAAATATTGCAAATTTGCGAAGTTACAAATGTCCGTGGAAACTGCGCAACGCATGCTTGTAACACAGTCATTATGGACGTTCATCACCAAATTTTCAACATAGGCATTTTAGGACCTCTGCTCATGAACAGTGTCACTGTCATTTTGTTAATCTGTCCCTAAAATGGATTTCCCACAGCAACCGTGCTATTGTGTGCTGGAAGTGTGAAAACACATTTCGGCCAGGATATGTAAAGTGACAGATGTACTGCTCATAAGGAGGCGTGGGAAAATGTCAATGTTGAAAATGTGGAGTGAAAATATTGCAAATTCACGAAGTTACGAGTGAGCGTGTAAACTGTGCAACGCACGCTCGTAAAACAGCCATTTTTTGGATTTTTTTCAATAATTTGCAACATAGGCTTTTTGAGAGCCCCTCATGCAACAGTGGCACTGTTGTTGTTAATCAGTCCCAAAAGGTGATTCGCGCAGTGACCGCAAAATCACCTGTTGGGACTGAATAACGACATGACAGTGACTGAATTCTTGAGGA
Source organism: Neoceratodus forsteri (assembly GCA_016271365.2). Lineage (NCBI taxonomy): Eukaryota > Metazoa > Chordata > Ceratodontiformes > Ceratodontidae > Neoceratodus > Neoceratodus forsteri. The sequence goes on along the minus strand of CM028138.1, from coordinate 307,710,155 downwards.
GAGGTCCCAAGAACCCCATGTTGAAAATTTGGTGCCAATATTCCCAAAAATGGCCGAGATATGCACCAAAGTTGAAGAAACCCTATTTATGCCATTATACAGCTTACCGGCATTTCCTCAGTTCACGGGCATTGAAGAGTGCAGACATGTTCCCGGTGTAGTATCAAATTGTGCTACCCATCAGATTTTGCTACCCTCATCAACTGCGCATGTGTATTAGTGTCACGCATGCACACTGCAACAGTCAGAGGGAAGCAAATTCTGACAGCGATGTCCAGGGGAAAAACTCTGGCAGGCGGACATTAAAAATGTGTGCAAAAGGCGAAACCCTGCAAGTGAGGCATACGTTTTTAAACAAAACCTGTATATTGTCCCCTCTATCTCTTGAATGATCACTGGGCATCATGGATAAGCTCAGTTTTGGTCTGCTTATGTTCAATGACAATCAAAGGAAATTGTACAGTATCCTGTACTCAAATGCTAATTTAATCCTTATAGCACGCAATATATTGATCTGATTTTTCAATGCAGACTCATATTGGTTTACTAAGTTTGTTTATTTGGGTACTTAAGATTACTGTTTTTATGCTTTGAGTATCACCTTTCTCTGTAATCTGAGTTCACTGTTAAAACCCGAGTCGTGTGTGTGTGTGTGTGTGTGTGTGCTAGTCTTGTTGCAGTGTTACTAATGAAAAAAATAAAGGAAATCCTGACACCTCACCCTGTGTCTCAATTAATGTATACAACGTTTCCTTAAAAGATCAAGGTATTAAGTGTCCTTTTATTCATATGTGAGTAGGGTAAGGAATAAGGATACTGTCTATATACTGCGCTGTACATATTGTGTACCTTATATCATTGTGCCCTATATTTGAGCGAACTTGTGTGGTATGCACTTTATGTCTTATAGGTAGTCATAATAGCTACTGTAAGTAGCTCCTGTCAAATGTCAGAACTACTACATATTATTCTGTTAAGCAGTATAGGGGGAACACTGTTTAACCAGGAGTAGCACACTAAGCTGGAACTTGTTTCCAGTTGCAACCTGGGAGCACAAGGAAGTTAAGTGACTTGCTCAGGATCACACAGTATGCATCTACATGGCTGTGGGATTCAAACCCAGGTCTCCAGATCTGTAGCTCTGAGCCTTAACCCACTGCGCTATACTGCCTCCGATATAAACTATATACGGTGGATACAAGTGGTTATTTAAGAAGCTGAGCGCCTCGTTTGGTGACTATTACAATCTCTGTTGTGAAGCCTATTGAGGTATTGTGCTACAGCTGTGGTATATGTAGGGGGTGCCTATGGGGTACTCTTTACCCTATACTATATACTCTGCAGGTGTTAAAATGTTTCATGAGTTTTTTATGTTCAATTTATGCCTGTTCTTGGGTGCTTGGCCACTGAATCCTCTGTAGTCTGTTAAAAAAAATAACTTGCTATCTGCTGTGATTTTGTTCTTCATTTGCATGCCTTCCTGGTCGAGAATTGTGTCCCGTTTTTGAGCTTTTTATTCATTTTATGGTGCACTTTAGGGGCTGCATAGTTTCCTAATGTTTACATGCTGTGGGTGCTGGGATGATGTCCATATAAATGGAGCAGCTCCATGGCCTCCCCACTCGTTTCACTGAAGAGCAGTGTTTTTCTTAGTACTGCACTCTTGTTATTTTTGATTTAAAATATTTTTATTGTGCCTTGTGAAAATAGTATCTTACCCCATAGTGACCGTGTTGTGTTTTTAGTTGGAAAAGGTTTAATTTTTCCAGCAGATGGGCTGAAGGAACCCTCCCCCACCCCAACTGCATTCCCAGTTGTATGTGGGTACTATATATGGAGCAGCTCCATGGCATCCCCACCCATTAGTGGTGCTCATAACAGTTTGTGAATTAAATCTATTCAGTGAAGTGTTTGAATAAAGTGGCTTAACCTGCACTACTGTGATGTGCTTTATTTCTGAAATCTGGGCTTTGGCAGCTGATGGACTGAAGGAGGCAACCCCTCTCCCCCATTAACATCCCGAGTTGCATGAGGGTCAAGGAGATTATATTCTGAACGGTCAGTAGTTCACGTTCTTGAATTGCAGCTATTTACAGACAGTGCAAATGATTAGGAGTTTCACATTAGTATTATAACTCTGTGTTTTACACTGCTGTGCAAGCTGCATGTATCCTATACAATATACAGAGCAGTATGTGGTTAGTATTGTTATCCCCACCCTCCAACGGTTCCCTGTCACAAGAGTGAATCTTTTTCAGTGACTCGCACAAGAGTGAGTACATCGTGGTGAACACAAATTCAGCACACAGCTATGTACATCGAATACTAAATTGGCACATATCTGATTATATCTTTAATGCAGGGGTGTTGTGGCCCCCACATCTCCCTTTGTGGGGTTCAAGCCCCAACCCCTCAAACTTTAATAAGCATGTCCGGGGGGGGTGAACACCGGAGGAAAGATGAGGGACTGAGGAAAGCAATAACTGGCCAAAAATAAAATGACATACCTGTCTGAGGTCCTGAGCCTGGGGCCACCACCACTGCAGCTGGTATCCCTACCCGCTACACTACACGAGTAGCTCGGTGGCATCATGCTCCACATCCCTAGTTAGCTCATCCCTCTTCTCCCTCTTCCATCCCACTGCTATTCCCTTCCCTCACCATTTTTTCCCAATCCTTCCTTGCTATTCTGTCATTTGCTATCCCTCCACAGTAGCCAAACTAAATCATCCCATTCCAAGGCAAAAATATGGGACTTCAGAGGAGCTGACTTTGATAAGATGGCCAACAGAGTTAAGCTAGCCCTGGCAAAAAGAAATACAGGTGAGGGGGTACAGGCAAACTGGCCAAGCATTAAGGATGCAATACTTGAAGTAACATCCCATTGCGTTTGAGAGAAAGGGAAGTGCAAACGAGGAAGAAAACCACCTTGGTTCTCAAAAACAGTAGCAGAAAAGGTCAAAGCCAAAAGGCTGGCCTTCAGGTAATATAAGGGAACACAGCAGGATGAAGATAGGGAGGCATACCAAACTTTCTTAAGGGAAGCATGGAAGGCAGTAAGGCAGGCAAAGGCCCAAACTGAGGAAACACTAGCACAAACAGTAAAAGAAAGGTGACAAGACTTTCTATAGTTACATTAGTGAAAGAAGAAAGCCCAGAGGGGGTATTGCTAAGACCAAAGGGGATAAGGGGGCATGTGAGGAGGAGAACCATGGAAAAGCATGCATCCGAAATAGATACCTCTGCTCAGTATTTATTGAAGAGAAGGTAGGGCAGGGTCCACAGCTCAGCACCATGGACACAGGGGGAGGGAGGGAGGAGGTGTGAACTAGTCCCTTCACAAAAGAAAGGGTCCTATAAGAGCATGATAAGCTCAGGGTGGACAAGGCAATGGGACCTGATGGCATACATCCTAGGGTACTAAAGGAGCTAAGGGTGGAATTAGCATAGCCATTATCAGAACTGGTTAGTGAGTCTCTGAGCACAGGAGAGGTCCCAGAAGACTGGAGAAGGGCTCCTGTGATCCCACTCCACAAGAGTGGTAGCAGGGAGGAGGCAGAGAACTACAGACCGGTCAGTCTTACCTCAGTAGTGGGCAAGATTATGGAGGCACTCCTTAAGGAAAGGATAGTGCAACACCTGGAATTCATAGGAGCACAGGATCCAAGACAGCATGGGTTTACAAAAGGAAAGGCCTGTCAAACTAATCTCATAGATTTCTCTCACGGGATAACCAGAGTGGTGGATCAAGGGGGAGCAGTTGATGTCGCCTACCTTGACTTCAGCGAAGCTTTTGATACTGTTCCACGTAGAAGATTGATTAATAAACTGGGTAGGCTTGGGTGGGTCAGAAGTTGGTCAACTGGGTGGCAAACTGGTTGACGGGCAGAAAACAGAGAGTGGTGGTAAATGGTATACAGTCAGAAGAGATGCAAGTCACAAGTGGGGTACCTCAGGGATCAGTCCTGGGGCCAGTCCTCTTCAATATCTTCATCAGTGACATTGCAGATAAACTGGAGGGTAAGGTTTGTCTGTTTGCAGATGACACCAAGATCTGCAACAGAGTAGATGATCCAGATGGGGTGGGCAGAATGAGAAGAGATCTGGATAAACCAGCAAAATGGTCAGAAGAGTGGCAACTGGGATCCCGGCCTGGTGGCGCTGAGGGTTGAGGTGCTGGACAGCACACCTTGCGCTACGCCGGCGACCCAAGTTCGAGAGCGAGCTCGAGTGCTGGGGGTCAGCAGGGGCAAGTGAGAATTGAGCGCCTGCTGGGCTGCTCTCCTCCCTGGGGGCGGGGGAGGATGGGGCATCGCTCGGCGTGCCAGCGGCTCCGGTGGAGACTGAGGGTGGTGCAGCACGCAGGGCAGCATGTACATAGCGTGGCTGGTGCTTGGCAGGGTTGCCGTGTGCCGTAGTGTCAGGGATGTGCACCACACACACGAGGGGGGAGTGCACAGCAGAACAGGGAAAACACCGGTCTGCGGGGTAGGAGACAGCACCTGCCCCCATCCCACTGCCAGGTCTATACTGCCTGGCTTTCCAGTGTCCTCCACCCAGGCTATCACCCATGAGCCGGAGAGTGACTGTATGGAGTGCCCAAGAGAAGGGGCGACCCACCCCGGAGGGGTTAAGCTGGGGGTGCTGGTTGTGTGGGCTGAGAGGGAGGAGAGAGAGGAGGCTCAGGTAGTAAGACTTCAGGTGGGGCAGGAACAGGCAGGATGCCTGAGAGAGGCTCCGCAGACCACGACCAGAGGGGAAAAAATAGGTAAAAAAAAAAAAAAGTGCCAACTGGGGTTTAATGCAAAGAAGTGCAAGATCATGCACATAGGGAAGAGAAACCCTGAAGCCACCTATAGGCTGGAAGGGGAATTGCAGGCAGTCACAAGGGAAGAAAGAGACTTGGGCATCATCATCACCGATGACCTGAAATCATCCAAGCAGACTACTAAAGCAGTAGGTAAGGCTAGGGGGATGTTGGGGTGTATTAGTAGGGGTATCACAAGTTGGAAGATGGAGGTAATAATCCCTCTTTACAAGACACTGGTTAGGCCCCATCTAGAGTACTATGTGCAGTACTGGAGGTCACACCTTCACAAGGACAGTAACCAAACTGAGGCAGTCCAGAGAAGGGCAAACAAAATGGTGCAGGGACTGCACCAGAAAACATACGAGAACAGATTAACAGAGCTCGATATGTATACCCTAGAGCAAAGGAAGGAGGAATAGAGGTGATATGATCGAAACATTCAAACAGCTTAAGGGCATTAACAAGGTGAAAGAGTCTAACATGTTTCAATATAAGAAAAATAGCAGGACAGGAGGACACAGCATGAGATTAGAGGGAGGCCGATTAAGGGGTAATGTGAGGAAGTTCTTTTTCACAGAAAGGATGGTGGATGCATGGAATGGCATACCTCAAGAAGTGATGGATATGAATACAGTGCAGGGCTTCAAACAGGCATGGGATAGGCATAAGGGAGCAATACAGATGAGTATGAATAGATGGGCCATTGATAGAGCAAAGGCCGATTGCACATTCATAAGGTAGTAAAAGAAATGTGCAGACTGGATGGGCCTTGCGGTCCTTATCTGCCATCAGCTTCTATGTTTCTATGTTTCTAAACCTGAAAGCAAGCAAAATGATGTGCTCATTTATCAGTTGCTCATTTTGGTTTGCTCTTTTGACATGATACCCCTTCCAACAAAGTCTGATTGTATTGCAATTACGTGTCACTGCAGGCATTATTACCTCAGTAGTTATGTATGCTTCCATTGGTCTATCAGGAATGCTGTCAGCCACATGCCAAGTATCATACAGTGGTCCTGTGATGTGCACATTATTACATAGAATGGTGTCCTAGAATCATAGAAATTGACTGCAGATGAGGACCAATAGTGTTGTACAGTCTACTGTCATTCTCTCTACTCACTGTAAAAGCTACATACCCTACTTGATATCTGGCTTTACCTTCTCTTTCCTGTCGCTACTGTTCCCCTTTGTGCCAGTCCCATGCTTTATTAAATTCCCCCACTGTGTTGTCCCCTACTTCCTCAACTAAGAGTTAGTTCATTCTAGGCATCCACCACCGTTTCCCTGAAGAAATACTTCCTGATGTTATCCCAGAGACTACCCCCTTCCAAATTCATGTCATGTCCCCCCCCCCTTCATGAACATGTACCTTATGAAGATGCTATCCTCCGATACACTATTTATGACCATTAGATACTGGCAGGTTTCTATTATGTCTCCTCTGTCTCTCCTCTTCTCCCAGGGTATACATAGGGAGGTTTCTCAGTCTCTTTTATAATGAATTTTGTTTTAATACCTGCACCATCCTTGTTGACCCTGCTGGAACTGCATCCATACTAACTAACTCCTTACAGAGACGTAGCCTCCAGAACTGGACTTAGTAGGAGATGTGGCCTCCAGAACTAGACACAGTACTCCAAATGAGGCATCACGAATGATCTGTACAGTGGCATCACCACCTCTTTTCTCCTGTTGGTGATACTGGTCCCTATGCATCCCATCATCACACTGGCTCTCCCCGCTGACTTGCAATATGGTTTGGTTGCTGTTAGGTCATCAGGTGTGATTATCCCCAAATCCCTTTCCTGCTTGGTGACCATCAGTATCACACCCCCATCATGTAATCTTCCTCTGTCTTGCACCCCAATTTCATGATATAGCACTTTTTTGCATGGAATCTCAGATGCAGCACTGTACACAATCGCTCCAGTTTACCTAGGCCCCCCTCATTTGTCCCCCATTCATGGAGTGTGCACCCGCTTGCAGATATTACTGCCATCTTCAAAGAAGCACACCTTCCCTTCCAGCCCCCTCCCCAAAATGTCACTTAAGAAGCCATGAAATAGAACTGGCCCCAGAAGAGATAACTGTGGCACCCCGCTGCTCACCCTACTCTCCTTAGATTGACCTCCATTTACCACCACCACCCTCTGTTATCTATTGCTCAACCAGTTACTAACCCGGTTTACTACCTTATGACCCACTCCCTGGCTGCCCAGCTTGTTCAGTACTCTTCCATGTGCAGTGGCATTCAATGCCTTACTGAAATCAAGGTAGGTGTTATCCACTGCTTCTTCCTCCCCCCCCCCCATCCAATTCCATTTTCACCTAGTCAAACATATCAATTATATTTGTCTGACATGTTCTTTCTGCTGTGAAGCCATACCGTGTCAGGTCTGGTGCTCTGCTGGTTTCCAGGTGTTGAACAATCCTTTCCTTAAGTAGTAAAATCCCTAATTTTCCACACTATTGAGGTTCTGCTGATTGGTTTCCATTTTCAAGCCTCCTCACTACCCCACTGTTGTGAAGAGGGACTACGTCTTCCCTTCTCCTGTCCTCTGTAAACACTCCCATAAAGATTCATTCATTCAAGATCCATTGGTTGTGTTGGTCACTTGCAAGCCATGCAATTGCATGTGGGCAGCAAGGGCTGTCTGCTGTCATGAGTGTGACTCACTACGGAGCACTGCGTGTTTGAATTAATCAGCAGGCTGGCATGAAATTAGAATTAATGCACCTGTTGCTATGATGACAGGCCAAGCAGAGTTTGACTCACATTTGCTCCCACCGACTACACAGCTCTCCCAGATATGGCATAATAGAATGCCTGTCATCCCAATTTACCTGTGTCATCAACCTGTCCACCCGCGTTCCCTCCTCATCCTTGTAGAAGATGTCTGGATTGTAGCTGCTGGTCAACCCATTGAAGTGTTATGATGTATGGGCTGGCAGTATAGCCTAGAGGTTAGAGTAACGAGCTGTGAATGAGCTTGGTACATCCAGCAGACCAGACCTCGGTTTGATTCTCACAAACTCTACTTGCATACTGTGCAACTCTAAGCAAATCACTTAACTGCCCAGTGCTCCCAGGTCACCCTTGAAAACAGCCACGTGTGCCTAGTGGGCCTTACCCAGTTACCAAAGACTAAAAAAAAAAAAAAAAAAAGGCATTTGCCAATGCCGAATGTTGTCTCACTGGCATTGGTACTGGTAGTGCAGGACTTAGAGACGCATAATGGGAATAGCAGAGAAGTATTGAACTGAAGCCAGCCTCACCCCCACCCTGCAGAGAGTGACAGGCACTGGGATGTGCCTTTGGGTCGTCAGCTGTAACGCGCATGCTATTTCACCTCACCCTACCCTGTAGACACTGACAAGTGTTGTGGTGTGCTTTGGGGTCTTTTGGGCCTTATACTTACCCCATTCCATAAGGGAATACGCTGAAATGGGTACAGTGTAGGAGAATGGGGTGCACTTTGGGGCTGAAAACTGCAAGGCACACCTCGATGCCTGTCACTGGCTGCAGGTTGGGGGATTGGGGGTGGAATGGCGTGAGCATTACAGCTGATGTTCCCAAGTCATACCCCTGACGCCTGTCAGTCTGTACAGGGTGGGGTGTTACAGTTGGAAGCCCTAATGCCATAGGCGTTTGTTGGTATTTTCACTCCCAATTTTCAACATAGATTTTTTGTGACCCCACCTCATGAAGAGCGGCACTATCAGTTTGTTAGCCAAAAGGTGATTTTGCACAGCAACTGCGCCATTTGTGGCCACAGGTGCAAAAACAAATTTGGGGCAGGATGTGAAAAATGACAACTATATTGTTCATGAGGAGGTGTAAAAAATGGCAACGTTGAAAATCTGGAGTGAAAATATGAAAAATTGGTGAAGTCATGAGCATGCATAGAAACTGCACAACACACTTTGTTAACCCAATTATTTCTGGGATTTTTTTAACCACATTTTCAACATAGGCATTTTGGGACCTCCCCTCATGAACAGTGGCACTGTGATTTTGTTAATCTGACCCAAAAGTTGATTTCCCACAGCGACCAAGCCATTGTGTGCCACAGGTGTGAAAACACATTTTGGGCAGGATGTGAAAAATGGCAGCTGTACTGTTCATAAGGAGGTGTAAAAAAATGCCAGTGTTGAAAATGTGGCATGAAAATAAGTTACAAGAGTGCATGGAAACTGTGCAACGCACGCTTGTAACACAGTCATTTTATGGACTTTTGTCATCAAATTTTCAACATTAGGACCTCTGCTCATGAACAGTGTCACTGTCATTTTCTCAAACTGTCCCGTAAACTGATTTTGCACAGCGACCGCGTATTCTGTGCCGGACGTGCGAAAACACATTTTTTATTTATTTATTTTTTATTTATTAAATTCTCGGATTACAAATACCTTTGAGCAGAAACTGCTCGTTTACAAAGGTTCCACGTCAAAGGATGAGGGTCAACATACATACAGAGGTAGTAAAAGAATGCACAATAAACAACTAAAGGAAAAAAATAAAGATACTCAGTTATAACATACTTTGAGATAATATTCGTAAAACGAGCAGCTTGAGTAGGCAGCTGGCTGCGGTAACAATAAGAGTTAGAGGGCACCATAGATAGTTAGTGTTGCAGGCATGCGACCAGGAGAGGAAGTTGGCAGGCTAATGGGCCACTGTCCGATGGTGGTGGAAAATGTCTTGTACCAGTGGAGATGTGAAGCAGGAAAGGAGTCACAAGGAAGGCCCAGTGCCAGAGGGAATGAGATTGAGAAAGGGCGGGCTGTGAGAAATGAGTGAGCTGGGAGGTGTTTAGAGAGATCTCTCTTCAGAGAAGCAGTCACATTGAGTGGTAGAGGTGAGGTAAAGTTTGAGATTCCTTTTGAAGGGTCCAAGTGTAGTAGAGGAAAGTGCTTCTTTATTGAAGGAATTGAACCATTGAGGCTCTATAGATAAAGGACGCTGACCCATGGAGAATGCGACATCTGGGAACCTGAAAGGTTAGAGATTGGGCACCACGTGTTTGTTGAGTGCCACTGTAGGTAGTAAAGAGTGAGCTAACACCAGGTGGCATGAGACCAAGGAGAATCTTTTTGGTAAGTAAGCAGGTCTGGTATTGTATTCTGCTGCGTAGGGGTAGCCAGCTGGCCTGTGCATAGAGGTCACAGGTGTGAGTTTTTCGAGCTGCACCCGTCAGTAGTCTACAGGCTTTGTTGAGAGCAACTGAGATCCTGCGGAGGGCACTTGTTGAGGCAGAGCCATAGATGGCAAGGCCGTAGTCAATGATAGAGGTGACAGACCTGTAGATGGCTAGTTTAGGGCATCCATGAGCATACAGTGCTTGTGTTTGTATAGTAGTCCAATCAATTATATTGGCGGTCTTGGCAACAATGTCAATATGCCGAGTGTACGAGAGGGTACTATCCAGGGTAATACCAAGGTACTTGAACTCCTTGACATGTTCAGTGGGTTCCCAAGCGTGGTTCTTGATGGTGAGGGACAGAGAGTTGTGCCTGCTCTGTCAGTTACAGAAGGACATGGCTTTAGTCTTGCTGTGGTTCAGGACAAGTTTATGAGAATTGAACTAGTCTTGATGCGATTGAAGTCGAGCTGCAGCTGGATTCAAGGACTGTAATGTCATGGTGGCTGGAAAACAGGACTGCATCGTCTACGTATAATAATATTTTTTGGTGGCAGGCACTGGGAGATTGTTGATGAAGAGGAGAAGAGTAGAGGCCCAGAATAGACCCTGGGGACTCAGAGTGGACTGGTTTCTCATCCGAAGAGATCCCTGCAATCCTTACACATTGGATCCGATTATCAAGGTAGCTGGTGAACCATGGAAAGGCATCGCTGGAGATCCCAATGGAGGACAGTTGCTGGAGCAGTAGGGGGTGGTTAACTGTGTCGAATGCCTTGGTAAAGTCTATAAATACTGCCCCTCCACAATTCCCTTTGTCAAGCATGGCATGGATGAAGGTTGTAAATTCCAGTAGTGCAGTGGTGGTGCTGCTGTGCCCTTTTCTGAAGCCATGCTGCTCTGGGCACTGTATATTGTACTTATCCAGGTATTCAACTAGTTGGTCCGACACTATTCGCTCCAGCGCTTTGGATAGTGGGAGGAGGAGTGAGATAGGTCTGTAATTGGTGTGCAGTGTCCTGTCTCTGCTTTTGTGAACCGGTGTGACAGTGGCTTTCTTCCAGAGAGAGGGGAAATGGCCCAATCTAAGCGAGAGATTAAAGATCTTTGTAAGTGGTTCTAAGATTTCATCAAGGACTTGTGCCAGCAAATTCAGGTCAAGGGAGTCACCACTGTACCCTTGTTTGCCGAATGTATTTTCTAGCTACTTGTGGTGGGACCTCCTTAAAAAAAAACTTTGGGGTTGTACGTTCTAGTTGGTGGGTAACTTGGGAGGAGCTGGCTGGGAGGTCGTCGAAAAAATTTGGTGGAAGGACATTGTCCAGGTTTGTAAATGCATTATTAAAAGTGCTGGTGATGATACCTAGGTCGAGTGTAGGAGTGCCATGAAGGTTGAGCATAGTGGGTGGTGCTTTAGGATCCTTGCCTGTGAGTTCTTTCATGTTGTTCCAGAAGTTGTTTCCCTGGCCCCAAGAGTTGGTCAAAGCCTCTTTGTAATAGCTGCATTTAGCATTCCATATTCTTCGAGTGCAATCATTTCTGGCTGCTTTGTATAATTGTATGTTTACTTGCATCGGAGTTGCACCAACACAATGCCAGAGGTGGTCTCTGTGCGTGAGCAGAGTTAAAAGGTCAGTAGTAACCCAGGGGTTGGTCTGTCCTTTGACCTTCATCTTTTTCACTGGTGCATAGATGTCACAGGCTTCGTTGAAACGTTTGATAAATAGATCCAGAGCTTTGTTGGTGTCATTGAGGAGTCAAGCACTGCCAGTTCAGCCTGGTTAGATGGGATTTTAACAGCTGGAGGTGCCCTTGTTTGATAACCCTGGCATAGATAAGCTTGGGAGGGGGCTTGTGGTATTTGTTTGACCAGGAGCTGATGACAGGCGAGTGGTCACTTATTGTATCCAGGAGTACAGAAACATTGGAGATGCGTTCAGGGCGGTTAGATAGAATCCAATCTAGAAGCTTAAGGGAGCCTGTCCTATAGTTACACCTAGTGGGGGCATTGACCAGTTGAGTGAGGTGATGCGCCGTGGCTGCATCCTTATAGGTAGCGGCCTCAGTGGAGAGCCAGTTAATGTTAAAATCACCCATGATTATGGTTTCAGAATTATGTTGCTGGGCCCCTTAGATATTCCATGATGCTTTGGAAGCCAGCAGCCTGGTCTCTTGGGGGTAGGTAAACTGAGATGACAGTGAGTTCCTTGTTATGTGCACCAAGGAGGATTTTGATTGTGAGGACCTGAGAGGAGTTGCTCAGGCTAGGGGATGGGATGATGTGACCCATAAGGGTATCCTTAAGATAGATGGCGCAGCCCCCGCCCCATTTAGCAATCCTGTTTTGCCTGAAAATGCAGTAGCCAGGGATAGAGACTGAGGTATCAGGGATTTTAGGGTTTAGGCATGTTTCCACAACTGAGAGGACATCAGGGTTGTGCTGTAGGATCCATGTTTGGAGGGAGTCAAGTTTGTTGAGGATGCTGCAGGCATTGATGGATGCCATGGTGAGTGTCCCTGTCCTTCTGCTTGGTGCCACTGCTGACTGCCCAGGTGTTCCTGGGTTGGGGTGAACTTTTCCTGAGAGCAGGAGCAGCATAAGGAGAATTTGTAGGAGAAAGGATTTCAGCATCTTGTAGATACCTGGTGGTTAAGTCATAAGCCAAAAGAAATTATCAATAGCTGAGGTCCAGAGTCACAGAATGTGTTGGAATTCCTGAAGGTGATGAACTGTGCCTGCGCACATGCAGGATGTGAAATCCTTTTGTCTGCACGCTTCTTTGTCATTCAAAGAGGTTGTCGAAAAGCCCACATACATATCATGGAGCAGGTCAGACGAAAATGTGGATTCAAGCAGACCTAGAGTCACTGAGTTTGTCAGACTTAATTGCTTGACTTATGTTTAGCTTGGGATAGCTTCCAAAAAGTTGATTTTTAAATGAAAAATGCAGATACCTGGTTGTGATGTTTTGCAGAAATCCAGTTCAGGAGACTTTCACAGATGTAGTGAGCAAGAATGGTGTAGTTACTCCAAGCAGAAAACCATGTAAATCCACAAAAACTAAGCTACAGACACAGACAAGCAGCCACTACAAACAAATATGTAAAATGACAGCTGTACTGTTCATAAGGAGGTGTGGTAAAATGCAAATTTTGAAAATCTGGAGTGAAAATATTACAAATTCACGAAGTTATGAGTGTGCGTGGAAACTGCGCAACGGATGCTCATAAAACAGCCATTTTTTGGATTTTTTTCCACCAAATTTACAACATAGGCTTTTTGAGAGCCCCCCTCATGAACAGTGGCACTGTAATTTTGTTAATCGGTCCCAAAAGTTTATTCTATGCAGTGACCGCGAAATCACCTTTCGGGACTGAATAATGCCATGACAGTGACTGAATTCACGAGGAGGGGTCCCAATAACCCCATGTTGAAAATTTGGTGACAAAATTCCAAAAAATGGCCTAGATATGCACCAAAGTTGAAAAAAAAACTATTCATGCCATTATACAGCTTACCGCCATTTCTTCAGTTCACGGTCACCTTTGAAGAGTGCAGACGTGTTCACTGTCCACCGAAGATCGTCGCGCCGTGCTCCGGAGTTAAGTATGGGATGAGGGGGGTGTGAGGAGGCAGGGTACGCAGAGGGTGGGCGTGGGTTGGGGGAGGGAGCAGGACAGACCGCAAGGGACCGTTTTCTGTTTTACAGGCTTAAATAACAAAACAAAAAAACACATTGCGGGACTTTTTTTTTTTCAGGGGCATTTGTACGCTGGGGTGGGCTCCCAGCGTGCAATCATTTGGGGGGGTGCTGTAGCCGGCAGGGATTGGACACTTTCTGCCGGCACATACTGGAAGAGGGGGCAAGAGCCGAGGGGATTGGGCACCCTCCCCGTACACAACGGGGAGCATTATGCCGACAGGAGTGGCCCCTGTTGGCAAATTAAAACCAGGGACTGAAGCCAACGGGGACTGGGCCTACCGTCAGCAAAAAGACTTTTGGGGGTGCATGATTCCAGGGGACTGGGCACCCCTCGACACAGAATTGAAACAGGAGGGGGGCCATTATGCCGACGGGAAGAGGGCTCCCCCGTCGGCACATGAACTAGGTCGGGGCATGCCGACAGGGGGATTCGGCACCCCCGAAGTCAGCATTGTTGCAGGTGGCGGCAGTCACTGCCGCCATGTTTATTGGACTGCTTTCACCAGGAAGGGCACGTCGGGAGGCGTGTTCTGGTGCCGCTACATGACGAGCTTGGCTCTCATTGCAGCAGAGCTTTTCTTAGATGTGCTCCCCTCATTAAGTATTGCTGGTGTGGTGCCTGCATGCTGGCTTATCGGGGAATGAGGGACGCACCTACTGATGCGTGCCCTGCATTCGCCTGCAGCGACCGCACCTCCAAATCTGCTACTAATGCAATATGTTGGCTGGCGCGCACGCGCGAGATAACATGAAAAAATGACCGCAGTAATGTTGCTTCTTCTCAGGGATCCATCAGTGAGCCTTACAAACGGTAGTAGCAGCCTGCAGGATTGTGCTGCCAGAGACAGACCTTTATGCTAATTGTGGAATTTAGAATACAAGTTCATACTCTGCACTGTGGTCATGCTCCCTCTGCTGTTCTAAGGTCAAATCTGTTTCTATAGCTAGGGAAGCAATGACTACTAAAGTTACCTAAATGGCTACTAAATATTTATAACAATGTTTCTTTAAAATAGTTGAAAAACGTGAAACATTAAAAAGATCATATTTTAACAGTTGTTGAGAAATTGAAATGAGTAATGCTCAAGCAACCTTAGGAATTGATTCTTGCGTGATTGTGTTGTGGAAAGAAAGCCTTCCCGTGCTGGGTATCCAGTTATGCACCTATGAATTCCAACACTTGAACCGGTTCTGTTCGGACTTCTGCAGATTTATTAGGAACCCCAGGTTCTCTAGAGTGCTCTTTACTCTTTGAATAAAACATCTTACCTTTTGCTGTGTTTATCCTTAGGTGAGCTAGTTGTCTAGGTAGAGAAAAACCACCACACTCCTGCACCAGCAATTTTAATCATCCATTTTCTCTAAATTATCAAGAAAAGTTATTTTTATAGCAGAGAAGAGAATGCATCATCTAAATAACATAAAAATGCATTAAATTAGACAGCTCTGCAGCACTGAATGGTAGGGAACCACTCTTACAAGCTGGTGACCCGGGTTCACGCCCAGAGCCTAGGATGTCAGGAATGGAGACGGACAGGGTGGGTGCAGCATAGAACTAGAAAGGAAAGACTAGATTGGCAGCACCTATCAGGGCTGCTGATTGCGAGTACGTAAAGCACTCTGCCATACTGTGGATGTCAAAACCTGGAAGCGGGCTCATTGACAACCACGCGTGATTGGTAGCATGCTTACTTTAAGCTGCAGTTTTTTAATTTAAAATAAAGCCATGCTTACTTTAAGGATTTTTTCTGCAGACTGGACTCTTTTTATTAACTGAGTGGTTTTGTGGATGAATGTACAGTTTGGAGAATGTACAAATGTTTTACATCAGCCCTGACGTGGGCTGTGCAGGTGAGGGGATCTATTCTGCTGCTCTTTATTCACTTGCTGGTAATAGCCCTCAGATCAGACATGTTTGTAACATATTTATAATACTATGACTGTAATATTTATTACCCTAGCAGTTCCTTTTTCACTTGCAGGGCTTTCTCTAATGTCCGCCCTCCAGGTTTATTACATTTTCTTTCATGATATAGTCTTAATTGCTGATGATGTGTCTTTCTGTTGGTTACTACTAATGTTGCAAAATACCAGTTTAAAAGTGGTAGTCGGATAACGCAGAAAATGTGAGAAAGAAACAGGTATCCACAGTATGCGGCATATGCAAGAAACTGAGTTGATATATGTAATGCGCTTTGTATGTAAAATAAAAAAACGATCTATATCTATATTCAGCGCAAAAAAAAAAAAACTTTGTTAATGCATCAGTTAGGGTTCTCACTAAAGCGACAAAAGCAGGAAAATGTGGTGTTGAGACACCCTGCAGAAAGGACAGGCGTCCGGGGTGTGCCCATGGCCGTCAACCCTAATGCTCACCCCATTCCATAAGTAAATAAGCTGAGATGGGTTCAGTGTAGGCGAATGGGGTGAGCGTTAGGGCTGACAACCCCAAGGCACACCTCCGATGCCTGTCAGTGTCTGCAGGGTGGGGGTGGGGTGTGATGGTTGGAAACACCACATATTCCCCCTTTTGTTCCTTTAGAAAGAACCCTAACTGATGCATTAACAATATTTTTTGCAATGAATTTCCTTACTATTTTAGAAAATATAATCATATCCTTGAGGGCCCTGCGCTTTCATTCATAGGACAACAGTGACCAAACTGTCAACATAGCTACCTTATTACCCCACCTCACGTACCTGCCTGCCAGCAGACTGGTGATGGGCTAGGGGGACGTGTGGCCTCGACATGCCCCTCCCCGCCTATTCCCGCTGCAGGTCGCAGCTCCCACAGGCCCAATCAGGGTTGCAGTGGGCGGGCCAAGAAAAACATGAAAACTCCCACTGGCTGGCTGTCTGGATGATGGCCACCGGTCCCCGGCATGCCACAAAGTCTGGGATAGTCCCGCGCTGGCTACCCACCATCAACCCCAGGGCTAACTAAGTTGTGCCTCTGGGCACTTCTTTCACGGGGGGGAAGACCCACCTGAAGAAGGTTTACATTGTGTCACCCAGGGGGTTAACTGGCGACAGTGGGAGCAACAGGATGGCGACTGGTGGAGGAGGGTGGCCGCAGGGCCCAGGTGCCTCAAAGGAGTGGCTGGCCGGGGGGGACCTAAAAATGGCAAAGTTATGAACAGAATTTCAAAACACCATTGAAATACATTTTACGGCACCTTGCAGTTTGGCTTTGAAGAGTGTAGATGTGTTACGGTCCACAGAACATGACAGACTATGACCTCTGGAGGTAAGTATAGGGTAAGGGGGGTGCTCAGTGGGAGGGTTAGGATGGGGAAGGGGGACAGTGGGGACAACAAGGGACCGTTTTCTTTTTTTTCCAGGTTTAAAAAAAAAAAAAGATGTTGGGGGACTGTTTTCTTCTTTACAGCTAAACAATAAAATCAATATTTTGGGACACTGGGAGTGGTCTGCCCAGTGTCCCACAATGCTGGGAGGAGGGGTAAGAATGGGAGGGTGGGGGTGCCACTAGACACAAGGGAAAGATAAACAAGGGCTGCACTGGGGATTGGGGAGGGAGGGCCACAAGACCACCAGGTAATAAAAAGATGTTAAACCTAAATAAACGGAGGCTGAGGATCTGAATTTCAAGGGGCGTTTTATATTTATGCTCTTTTCATGCGCCGGCCCCCTTCCCCTTGAACATTTTAAAAACGGAAAACAATACTTGATTTAAGTAAACACTAGGATTCTTGCGTCAGTTTTCCCCAAAATGCCCACAAATATGTCACTTTTGTCTCCGGATGTATTTGGCTGCAATTCGAGGCAGTTCTTTCACGAGACACCCTCACTTGTTTCGTGAAAAAATGGGACTGTACCGCAATCTGTGGCACAAACTCCTCTTGTTTCATGAAACAACCGCATCAATTTGTGGCAGAAATATGTCTGCAGACAAACTTAACATATTTCTGGGCCTTATTGGGGCAAACTGACCCCAGAATCCGATTCCTCAAGCCCCAATTAGGTAAACACAACTGTTGGTGTTTACCAACTACCGGTATTTTGTTAGATACTTACCTTTTTCTGCCTCCCTGACAGAAAACAAGATGGCAGACGCTCAAAAGAACATCTCCCATTTGCGACAGGGAATGGCACTTTTGCGAAAGAGAAACACATTTTTACATGGGACGTCTAATTTTTCCCACAGGAAATAATGGGAAACTTTGAAATGCAGTAACTTTTGAACGGATTAATATTTTTTCACCAAACCTTCAAAAGGCACATCTGCAACCCAAGCCCAACATACCCTACAAATTTCAGAGCATCTGAGAAACAGTGTGACAAAAAATTTATATAAAAACAGTAATTTTCATGGTTTGATACGCCGCGTCTCTGCACCCACATATCCGTCCGGAACTAAACTTGCCACATCAAGAGATCTTTGGTCCCCGATGGTGCTTGAAAATGTCATGTGAATTGGTCGAACGGTTGCAAAGATATTAAAGTGCAAAATCTGAACTTTAACATAGAAGTGACTGTTGAACCTTAACTATAGTGGTGCTACCGTGCCACTATAAAATACATCTCTGTATCTCAAACAACCCTAGACATTTCTTTAATGCTGTATCAGCTCATTGATGCATGACAAGTGGTCTTCAGTAGGAACAGAAATACTTTGGGGGGGGCTCACAAGATTTTTTTTTTTACAACAGGTTTACTATTTTTTGGTTTTCTGTGGTACAGCTTTCTATGGATATCATGAGAAGATGGAAGGCTTGATACCTTTTATTGGACCAACAAGTGTCTTGTACAAAGATGGAATTCTACACAAGCTTTCGGTGCCACACAGGTCCCTTCTTCAGGTGAACAGCAAAACTGAGCGACATAAGCAGTATTTATATCCACTGTGGAGCAATTAAAAATCAGGAAGTGAAGTAGGAAGGTGACAAAGGGGACTAGAGATGAAAGTCTAAGATGCAAAATAAAAACATGAAAAGAAAAGGGAAGGGGGGGCTAAGTAGGAACAGGTCAGTAGGAGATGAAAGGAAGCTAATGGGAAGACAAAAGTACGCAGATAGGATCTGAGATCAGAGGCTGGCTGTAAGGGGAGATGCCTAAGAGATGCAAGGAAATCAAGAAATTAGGAGAAACAAAAAGAACCTTCCCCAGATAAAGGGGAAGGGATGTTTGGCGCATGGCCTCCTCCCAACTACGCTGCCCACAGTTGGATGCCCCTCCTCCCCGGGCGCAGAGTGCTGACATGCGGCCGGGAAGGGAGGGGTGCTGCAGCGGGCAGGCGGGATTGGTCAGGAGGTGGGGTGGGTGTTAGCGGATAAAAGGCCCCGCTTCCGCCTCTGTCCTCTTTGCCTCCAGTCTCGTTGACCACCTGCATTAGCATCGTTAGCAGCGTTTGGCATTCCAGCAACAACTCATGGCCTTCTTGTGCAGCCCCGTCATAGTCAGCCTCCCAGAAATTCGCTCGCCTTCTTGGTCTAGGCCCATTCCAGTGGGATTTCTGAAGTGGTAGCTGCTGTTTCCTTGGTTGTGGCGTGCATGAGGCTCAGTCCCATTTGTGACCTCTGTTTCGGCCCCCACGTGGCAGCAGTCCCTTTGTTTGGTGTGGGCCTACTAGCATGGCGTCCTCCCATAGAAATCTGGTGGAGATTCTTCAGCAGGCCAGGGCTTTGGCTGAAGCAAATGGGGGTGCAGCGTGGCCGAAGCAGGTGTTCCATGTGGGCCAGCCTGGCTAGAATTTTTGGTGGCCTAGAGGGCCTTTACTTGGGGGCACGTCCAGGGGTGCGAGCTCTGGCCAGAGGCCTGGGGGCAGGGGTGGTCAGGGTAGGGGCAAGCAGAGCCAGCTGCCCCCAGCCTTTTTCACTGCTGCGGGATCGGAGCATGCTTATGCTTCAGGGAGGCGCCCTGCCGACCCAGCCCTCGGGTCCTCAGGCCTCCACCTCGGGGCCTCCCTGCCGAGCTTTGCAGGCCCTGGTTCCCAGATCATGCCTCCTGCCTCCCTGGCCAGCTCTCCCCCTGGGCCTCCCTTGACTTGCAGCTCCCGGTCCCTTTTCCTCCAGTTGAGCCCCCCCCCAGCCGGCCGGCCTGCCCGTCCCTGCAGTGGGTCCCCAGAAGATCGTCCCTCCAGCCGGAGCTCAGAAGAGGAATATAGCAGAGGTGGACCTGGTTTCCAAGTGGTGTGCAGCAGATCCAGAGTCCAACAATCCTGTGGGTGAGTACTCTATTTATTCCGTGGGGGAGTGGTCATTTGGGGGGGGAAGAAGTGGTTGGTCATCGAACAGTAGCAAGCCTGCCCAAACTGGTAGGGGATGGAGTATCTGAGAGGGAGAGGGGTGAGTTAGGGGTAGGGATGGAGAAAGGGCAGGAGGCAGAACACCTAGGAGATACCCCTGCATGGGATAGGGAGCTAGCAGGCAGGGTTGATAGGATATCAGTGAACATGGCAGTTCTCCAGGGCATGTTCACGAACATGCTAAGAGCAGTAGCCAGTCTTTGTTCTAAGGAGCCAATCATAGTTCCCCCGGGGGGCAGAGGTATGGGTGGGTGAAAGCTCGGCCAGACCCGTGACCCCTCCTGCCAAGAGAGCAGCTGGGACCAGACAGGAAGCAGTAGCACAGGGACAGAGTAGCAGCCCAGTGGCAGCTCAGCCCGCAGGGGGGAATGAGGTGCCCGGGGTGGCGGTGGCAACCCCCGTGGCTAGCGAACCTGGCGACGACCTGGGTGCCACAATGAAGCTGCTGATGACTGAGGTACAAGAGCTGAAGTCTGGGACCACTTCATGCGCCCCGGGGTCACTGGCGGCTCACGTGCCATGGTCCCTGAAGGAAAAGGTCTGGAAGCAAGAGGACATTGATATCTTTTCATTGTTATACGGAGAAGAGGAGACTAAAGAAGGGGAGAAAGAGGGGGATGGGAAGAAGGAAAAAAAGGAGAAAAAAGAGAGCAAGGTAAAGAAAGATATATTGACATGGATAGCATCATTCAACCTTCTGGCCATGGTAGTGTTAGAGAAGGAGCCTGGGGAGGCAGTGGGGTTGATAAAATACCAGGACCATATATTAAAGTCCTACTGTTCCTTTGGGGGTGATGCCTGGCATGAGTATGATGAGAAATTCAGGAAAAGGATGGCATCGGACCCCACAGTAAAATGGGGCAGAATTCAGACCTTTCTATATCTGGAGCAGATGTGCCCTAGGTGACCCTTTCTCGGGCCATGGACCTGGGTCTCCCTCTTGGGGAAGTATAAAGGAGGGGGAGCGACACAAAATGAGGTTAGCTGCTGGTGGTATAACAAGGGAGCATGCCCCTTTCAGAGCAGCTGCAAGTACAAGCATGTTTGCCAGAACTGTGGGGGTGCACATCCGGGGACGAAATGCAACAAAAGAAGCGAGGGCGGCAGCTCCGGCAGTGGTTCCACCTCAAATGGAGCTGGAAAAGGCCCCTACTCCAATTAGAGTGGGGGCCATGCTCCCCTGGCTAAGGCGCTACCCTAATAGAGGAGTAGCAGGGAAATTGTGGGAAGGTTTTTGTAAAGGTTTCAAGATACCATATCAGCGGCCCGGTGGCGCTGAGGGTTGAGGCGCTGGATGCCACACCTCGCACCACGCCGGTGACCCAGGTTCGGGCACGGACTCGAGTTGTCAGGGGTCGGCAGGGGGAAGGAGGATTTAGCAGCCCAACGGATGCCTCCCTCCTTCAGGGTGGGTTACCAGGGGTGCTGTATGCACCCGACGTCCCTGGGGGCCGGTGGGAGCACCAGCTCTCACAGAGCATTGGTGGCTTCAGAGGGCTGGAGTCGGGGAGGGGAGGACGTTGTTAGGCACTTGGCAGGCATGCATCAGCATGCACTTGCCCAAGCCAACGCCCCCAGGGAGGGGGACGGGAAGGGAGAAAAAGCAGAAAAAATCCTCAGCGGGCCTAGATGACGGCCACTCCACGCCATCCAGTCCAAGAACCACGAGCAGATCCTCACTGTGCAGGTGCTCCACAGAGGTAGGAGGGGAGAAAAAGGAGTTACTGAGGCACTCTGGGGGCAGACTCAAAGTCAAGGAGGCGTGGATGGCATGAGCAATGCCTGAAGGAGTGGAACGCTGAGGGTGAGAAGGAGGGATAAAAAGAAAGTAAAAAAAAAAAAAAAAAAGATACCATATCAGGGTGCACGGGAGGCAAACAACCTAAAATCAGCCATGAAAAAATCAGATATATTGGGGGAAAGATACAGAAGGAGGTGGGACTGGGGAGGATAGCGGGGCCATTTCCCATACCTCCCCTGGATAACTTGCTTGTCTCTCCATTGGGTCTGGTACCAAAGAAGAACCCTGGAGAGTTTCAGCTAATTCACCACCTCTCTTTTCCCTGGGGAGATTCAGTCAATGACCAGACATACCCAGAGCTAACCTCCGTAGCATACACATCGTTTGATGTAGTGGTACGGTGGGTGCAAGACTGTAGTCCGGGGGCCCTTATGGCAAAGGCGGACATTGAATCAGCTTTTCGCCTGATCCCTGTGCACCTGGATGACTTCTGCCTGCTGGGCATGAAGGTGAGGGGGCAATATTACGTAGACAAGTACATGCCAATGGGCTGTTCAGTTTCATGTTCCATCTTTGAGAAGTTCAACACTTTCTTCAATTGGGTAGCGTGCTCCTCTGTGGGGTTAGAGTCCATTATACACTATTTGGATGACTTCCTTTTCATCGGGTCGAGAGACTCGGACACTTGTGGTAGGGCTTTATCACAATTTAGGGGCATAGCTCGGAAGTTCGGGGTGTCCTTAGCTCAAGAAACAACAGAGGGACCCTGCACCAGGCTCACTTTCCTGGGGATTGAGCTGGATTCCATAGCCGGAGTCTCCAGGCTGCCAATGGAAAAGGTGCAGAAACTGTTGGGTTTAGCCACAGAGGCCAAGCGGGCGAAGGTCACCTTGTGGAAGCTACAGGAGCTGCACGGGCACCTGAACTTCACTTGTAAGGTCATCTCCATGGGACGCCCCTTCTCCAGGCATTTGGCCAGGGCCATGGTCAGAGTCTGCTCACCACACCATTTCATAGGGGTGAGCAGAAGCATGAAAGCGGACTTGGAGACCTGGGTGGAATTTTTGTCCTCCTTTAATGGAGTGGCTTTGTGGCAGACACCAGCTGTCAGCAACCAGGAGCTAAAGTTGTTTAATGATGCTGCAGGGGATCACGGGTTTGATATATACTGCCAGGGCAAATGGTGCGCCACTGTGTGGCTGCAGTCATGATGTGACATGGGGCTGACTAAGAACCTGACCTTCCTAGAGTTCTTTTCCATCCTGGTCACCATCGAGGTCTGGGGTAAGAGGTTGGAAAATAAGTTGGTGGTCTTTAGGTCTGACAACATGGGGGTGGTACAGGTGATCAACCAGCAGTCTGTGAACTGTGACAAGGTATGTTGTTTTTGACAGAGGAGAACTTTGGTTTCAGAGCAAGAAACAGTAGTCTAGAACTACAGATGTTTTACTGATAATTCACTTCTATCTCAGCAGGAATCAGTACCTGTTTGGACTAAGCAAACAGATACTTTATTAGAAGAAGGGGGTCTCATTTAAGTAAAAAAAAAAAAAAAAAAAAATCAGTGTGTGTTTCTGTGAGGAAGGGGGCTGTATCAGCATAATTTACTGAGTCAGGAGCAGAAGGTGAATCTAATTGGGGGTGTGGCTTAGGAGTACAAAAGCAGGTGTCTCCAATTACAGCATCCTGCTGTTTTTGACAGGGGAGAACTTTGGTTTCAGAGCAAGAAACAGCAGTCTAGAACTACAGATTTTTTACTAATTGCTGTCCTTCCCACCCCTCCACCCTTAGCCAGTTCTACTTTTATAGCCATTGGGTTTGACTGACAACAGGAACTTCTTGTTTGGCAGTAGGAAGGGAAGGATCACTGAGACACGTTAGTTTCATCAACCTTGAAGGAACCTAAAAAATAACTTTCTCTCCCCCCCCCCGGATGCTGGAGGTCTGAATCCAAGCATGGAAGAAGGAGACTACTGAAGACTACAGGAAGTTCCTGTCCCAGAACAGGAAGGGCGAGAGTTGTAAGGGCACATAGGCAGTAGGAAAGTAAGTGTTAAAATACATAGAGGGAGGAGACAGTAAGCATACAAAGCAACAGGAGAGGGGAAACAAAATAAGTCAAGATGGGAGTGGTGCAGTGCAATGGC
Organism: Neoceratodus forsteri; assembly: GCA_016271365.2. Lineage (NCBI taxonomy): Eukaryota > Metazoa > Chordata > Ceratodontiformes > Ceratodontidae > Neoceratodus > Neoceratodus forsteri. The sequence goes on along the minus strand of CM028138.1, from coordinate 307,686,344 downwards.
TGTGGGGCAGCAGTGTTCCGGGAGACATTCTGGAGGCTGCGATGCTGCCCTGTTTGCAGGCTTCTCTCTGGTCTGAGGGAGGAGGTTGCCCATCTCTAGGCTGGCCTGGCTAGGATTCGTGAAACCTCTTCCCCCATCTAGGGACCATCAGGGCCACCACCATTACCTCAGAGGTTGCCAAGAAAGAGGAGCAGTTGGACCAAGGCGGGCTCAGGGAGGGAGAGGGTGGTGGAACAGAGGTGCATCCCTCCAGCTGTACCTCTCCACAAATCATATGCTGTTCTGGCAAAGAGTGGTTCCTCTATGGAGGCAACTGCAGTGGAGACTAAGGAGGATGCTGGGAACCTCCACAAAGGAGACCCACAGGAGGGTGGCACGAGACCCCACAGGGGAAGGAAACAACTCCTGGTGGAGGACTCAATCATTAGAGGGGTAGAAGTGGGGGAGGAAGGGGATAGAGAGGTAAGGTGCCTGCCTGGCACCATGGCTCAGAGGGACAGGAAGCGAATTCTCAGGATTGTGGGAGCAGCTGCATGAGGGAGGGAGCTGGATGTCATTGTCCACCTAGGGACAAATGACCTGGCTGTGAATGGGATCAGAGCAGTGCAAGAGGAGTTTGTGGAGTTGGGGAGGGGCCTTAGACATGTAGCATGTACAGTAACCTTCTCGGAGGTGCTGCCTGTCTATGGCAAGGATGATGCTAGGGTATTCCACACCACGGGATTCAATGAATGGTTGAAAAAGTGGTGTGGAGCTCTGGGTTTTGGATTCATTGGAGCCTGGGGAGCCACATGGAGGGATGCAGGCTTATACTGGTGCAATCGTCTGTATCTGTCCGGGGGGGGGACCAGGATCCTAGGTGACAGGTTTAAATGCTTCATTGGCAAGCATTTAAACCAGTCAAGGGGGGAGGCACTGAAAAGGAGCAGGGAAATCCCAGCCTCCCTCCACAAAACACAGTAGTTAGAGAGGTAAACACCAGGGTAGAGAAGCCAGTAGGGAGCAGGACAGGGATAAATGCAGAAGAAGGCAGTAAGGACAGGGATGGGGCTAAAAGGGGTAAGGCCATACAAAAATAAATGGAAGGTAATAAGTACCAATGCCCACAGTCTGTGCAACAAGCTCCTTAAACTAGTGGCCTTGATGGAAAAGGGATGTCTGGATATTGTGGCAGTCACTGAAACATGGTACACAGAGAACCATAACTGGGATGTCAACATACCAGGATACACAGTCTACAGGAGGGACAGGGTGGGTAAAAGAGGAGGAGGAGGAGGAGTAGCTCTCTATATAGGGGAAGGGATTAAAGCAACAGAACTAAAGAGTAAACAGGAAGTTGATGAGTCACTATGGGTCACTCTGGAGACAGGAAATGGCACCACAATCTGCATGGGGGTTGTGTACAGACCCCCATCTCAGGGGAAGGAAATGGACAAGGAAATGATAGAAGGCATCCTTAAAATGGCAGAAAAAGGGGAGATATTGTTGATGAGGGACCTGAATATGCCAGATGTTAACTGGAGTACCTTTGCTGCAGGCACATCCAAAAGCAGGGTCATTATTGATGCCTTACATGGGGCATGCATCAGACAGCTAGTGTTGGAACCCACTCAGGAGGGAGCAATCTTAGACCTGGTACTCTCAAATGGGGAAGGAGAAAGGATCTCAGATTTAGAAGTGGGTAGCCATCTGGGAACAAGTGACCACCAAACAGTGTGGTTCACAATAAACATAGCCATAGAGTCAAGCCATACAAAAACAAGAGTACTGGACTTTAGGAAGGCTGACTTTGGGAAAATGAGTGAGTGCCTCAGAAAAGCACTAGCAAATGGGCAAGAAGGAGGGGTGGAGGAACAATGGGGGATAATCAAAACAGCCATCGCAGAGGCAACAAGCCTTTGTGTGAAGCAAATCAACAAAACAAATGAAGGGAAAAAATGCAATGGTTCTCAAAAGAGGTGGCAGGGATGGTTAAGGAGAAAAGGATAGCATTCAGGAAATATAAGGAAACATGGAAGGAGCAGGACAGATAACTTTATCAGTTAAAGCAGAAGGAGGAGGAAGAGAAGGCAGTCAGAATAGCAAAGGCATAAACTGAGGAAAAGATAGCCAACTCTATTAAGAAGGGAGATAAAACCTTTTATAGGTACATTAGGGAGCGAAGAAAGACCAAGGGAGGGATACAGAGAAAAGGGAAGGGAATGTGGGCAAAGGGTGACAGTGAAAAAGCAGGGTTACTGAATGAATATTTCTACGCAGTATTCACAACGGAAGAAGAGGAGGGGGCGGTACCTAAACCAAACAAGAGAGAAACTCTAAATAGGGGGGTCGATACCAGTCCATTCACAGAAGAAAGGGTTTTGAAAGAACTCTTGAAACTGAGGGTGGACAAAGCAATGGGGCCTGATGGGATTCACCCAAGAATTCTAAAAGAACTAAAGGTAGAACTAGTAACACCACTGACTACTCTCTTTAACAAATCATGGGAGGATGGGGTGGTACCTGAGGACTGAAGGAGGGCAAATGTAATTCCACTTCACAAAAGTGGGAGCAGGGCAGAGGCAGGGAACTACAGACCAGTTAGTTTGACTTCAGTGGTAGGGAAAATGATGGAATCACTTCTGAAGGAAAGAATTGTTGAGCACCTAGAGGCCAGAGGGACACAGGACCCAAGGCAGCATGGTTTCACAGCACGAAGGTCATGTCAGACGAACCTAATAGATTTCCCTGACTGGGTGACCAAAGTAGTAGACCAGGGAGGGTCTGTGGATATGGCCTACCTAGATTTCAGCAAGACATTTGACACAGTCTCACACAAAAGATTAAAATACAAGTTAGCCAGCCTTGGAGTGGGTCCTAAGTTGGTAGCCTGGATAAAAAACTGGCTGGACAACAGGACGCAAAGGGTAATAGTAAACGGAGTCCACAGTGAAGAAAGGGGGGTAACTAGCAGGGTACTGCAGGGTTCAGTACTGGGACTGGTCCTCTTTAATGTCTTTATAAGTGACATTGGAGAGCACCTGGAAGGAAAGGTATGTCTCTTTGCAGATGACACAAAGATCTGCAACAGGGTTGATACACAAGGTAGGATGGAAAGGATGAAAAGGGACTTGGCAAGGTTGGAGGAATGGTCAAATACATAGCAGCTCAGATTCAATGCAAAGAAGTGCAAGGTAATGCATCTGGGAAACAAAAACCCAGGGGAAGAGTACACAATGGGGGGTGAGTTAATAACAACAACAAAAATCGAAAGAGACCTAGGAGTAATTATATCAGATGATCTAAAGGTGGGCAAGCAATGTGAGAAGGCAATAAGGAGGGCTGGGGGGATACTGGGATGCATAGGGAGAGGCATCAATAGTAGAAAACAGGAAGTTGTTATCCTTCTGTACAGACAGTGAGACCCCATCTGGAGTACTGCGTGCAATTCTGGAGACCCCATTTCTGCAAAGACATAGGCAGAGTGGAGGCTGTTCAGAGAAGGGCAACCAAAATGGTGGAGGGTCTGCACCAGAAGACATACGAGAGGAGACTAAAGCAGCTTAATATGTATACCCTTGAGGAAAGGAGGGAGAGGGGGGACATGATAGAAACTTTCAAGTATCTCAAGGGAATTAACAAAGTACAAGAGGGTAGCATCTTTCAGAAGAAGAGATGTGCAAGAACAAGGGGGCACAATTTGAAGATCGAGGGGGAATGGGTCAGAGGTAATGTTAGAAAGTATTTTTTCACAGAGAGGGTTGTGGATGCATGGAACAGCCTTCCTGAGGAGGTTGTGGAGTCAGGAACAGTGGAAGAATTCAAGAATGCGTGGGACAAGCATAAGGCAATTCTAGTTGGGGGTAGGAGGAAGTAAGATGTTGATTAACTAGCATCTGCAGCTTATCCATCAGATAGGGAAATGGGCAGACTAGGTGGGCCAAGTGGTCCTTATAGGACGTCAAATTCTATGTCTCTATGTTTCTATGTATGCTCTTTACTGATGAAGTTTGTCCTGCAATGTTTGAGATTGAATATCATGTTCAGGGCAAAACATGAGCCAGGAGTGGATAACAAAATTGCTGATGCGCTCTCTCATTTCCAGTGGCACAAGTTCAGGATGCTGGCTCCCGAGGCCAAGGAAGAATCCCTGGCCATCCTCACCTGGTTGAAGGACAGGTGGGTGGGATTGGCAGGTAATATCAGCGGCAGTTGCCCCAGGACTTAGGCACGTGCTGGAGTGTCCAGATGCTGTGGGGAGGGGAATAACTAACCCTGTGCTGGGGTAGCAGGGACCCTGCTGGTTTTTCTATGGGACCTAAAAGAAAAATGGGTGTCAAGAGCATTGGCAGGGTTGGCTCTGGCAGGGATCACATTTTTTGGCAAGCTGCTGGGGCGTGGGAACATAACACAGCAGTTTGCCTAACAAAGTTCATGGAGGGTTGGGCGAGACAGTCCACCCCCCGGCTGGCGATGCTAGACAGCCCATTTCCCTGCAGGGGTTAAGGGCACTGGTACACAGCCTGGATGACCTTACAAGGGGTAAGCATGAGTGCCTGCTTTTCCGGGCTGCTTTCTGTCTGGCCTTTTTCAGGGCCTTTCGGTTAAGCGAGTTGACGATGGCTAACAAGACCGACCGGCTCGGTGGCCTCAAGAGTCAGGATGCAGTGCTGCAGAAGGGTAGGCTAACTATCTGGTTCCACAGGTCAAAGACAGACCAAAGAGGCATGGGGGCACAGATCACTCTGCGGGCCGCGGGATATGCTGATATTTGCCCAGTGCAGGCAGTGACGGAATTCCTAACGGTACATCCCCCGGTGGAAGACCAGCTGCTGGTTCACACAGACAGGGTGCCTCTGTCACGATACCAGTTCAGCCAGGTTTTTAAAACATGCCTGAATGCTTGTGGGCAGGATCCAGGTAAGTTTGACACCCACTCTGTCAGGATAGGTGCAGGGAGCACGGCAGCCAGTTTGGGCCTGGGCGAGGGCCAGATTAAAGAAATCGGGAGATGGCGGTCCAGAAGTTACAAGGATTATATCATATCACTACAGACAAAATACTAACATGTTTTTCTTACCCCCTCTTGTGCCTGTAGGAAAAAGGTGGCGTAAGCAGGTGTGGATAGTGGGATCTTCTTATGTGTTTTGGGCCTGGAAGATGATGGAGGAGAGGATATATGGGATGAAACTGAGGATACCGAAGGAAGATGCCACTATCCAATGGACTGGGATGCGGGGGATGAGATGGGAACAACTGATGCCCTGCATCCAACTCAACAAAAAGAAGTTTGGTGTGCCTTACATCTTGATGGTGCATGCGGGGGGAAATAACATGGGGTCGCAGGCCACACTGGAGCTGATCATGTGGAAAATGCATGATTGGGCCACTATGAGGACACTGCTGTCCCGGTGCAGGCTAGTATGGTCGGCTATACTGCCACGACTGGTCTGACACCACGCCCATGTGCCCAAGGCCATTGACCGGGTCAGGGTAAAGCTCAATAATGAGGTGGGTAAGTTTGTCTGCTGGACAGGCAGCATAACCATTGCTTATAAGGAAATTGAAACATCCCGCCTGGGGTTATACCACACAGATGGGGTACATCTATCTGATGTGGGGGTAGATCTGTTTAACGAAACCATTCAGACCGTGTTGGAAACCACAATTTATAAAAGGTAATACGGTGGTAATTCGTAATATGAGCTGGTGGGGGGGGGTGACACAGGCAAGGTTTAGCCATGTCCCCCCTGTGGCGGTTGGGGGTGCCTTGGTGAGGCCTGGAAAGTGCGATACCCCCATTCCCTGCTGGCCTGCGGCTGAAGGCCGGAGAGGCAGGAACAGGTGGGGGGGGCCCCACCCTGTCAGGTGTGGGCAGGGTAAGGGACTTGAAAGAAGCTCATCCGCCTCTGCTCGTACGGCTGAGGTGGAAGGGCTCCTCTGGGAGGCCAAGACACCCCCTTGGACATGGGGGCTGTATGGTGTATGGACCAAGATCCGGGGCCCCCAGCTAGGGGCCCAAAATGGGTGATAATATAGTATTTATTGGGTGTATAAATTGGGGCACTGGTATGGGGGATTGTGGCTTCCTACATGTGTAAATATTTGATGTTAAATGTACAAGCAATATGTGTGTGTATGTGTACAGATATGTAAAACCTGAAATTTAAAATGTGTTATGATGAATGTATTGTAATAAAATTATTGAATTTCAAGTAAAGTTTTGCTGCGGCCTTTTAACCCAAGAATTGGTGTGCAGTGTTTTCTTCCAAACAAGGGGGCAAGACCGGGGGAGGGAATGGAGGCCTCCACGTCAAAGGAACCTCCCCCACAAAGGGAGGGAAAGCTGGCCGCTGGGCCCTTCCAACCACGCTGCCCACAGTTGGATGCCCCCGGCCAAAGAGAGTGCTGATGTGCGGCCGAAGGGAGGGGTGCTGCGGCCGCAGGTGGGATTGGTCGGGAGGCGAGGGGGGGGGCAGGGGGTTAGTGGGGTAAAAGGCTCCGCTCTTTCTGCCCTTTCCTATTTGCCTCCAGTCTCGTCGGCCACTTGCATTAGCTTCACCCCGTTTTTCTGGGAGATTTTCAGGCCATGGCCATGGGGTTAGAGTATATAAGAAGTGCTTGTGAATTGTTGCGCACAATGAGTTGGTGATGGTGATAGTGGGGTGCTTATGAATTGGGTCACCTCGGTGAGGCATGGTGAGTGTGGTACCCCCGTTCCCTGCTGGCATTAAGCTGTGCGGCTGAAGGTTGGAGAGGCAGGAACAGGTGGGGGGGAGGTCCCCACCCTATCAGGGGTGGGCAGGGTAAAGGACTTGGAAGAAGCTGGTTCACCTCTGCGTATGTGGCTGAGGTGGAAGGGCTCCTCTAGGAGGCCAAGATGCCTCCTTGGACATGGGGGGTGTATGGTGTACGGGCTGGGATCTGGGGCCCCCAGCTAGGGGACCAGAATGGGTGATAATATAGTATTTTTTAGGTGTGTAAATTGGGGTACTGGTATTGGGGGATTGTGGTTTCCAACATATATAAATATTTGATGTTAAATGTACAAGCAATGTGTGTATGTGTACAGATATGTAAAACCTGAAATTTAAAATGTGTTATCATGAATGCACTGTGATAAAATTATTGAATTTCAAGTAAAGTTGTGCTGCTGCCTTTTAACACTAGAATTGGTGTGCGGTGTTTTCTTCCAAACAAGGGGGCAAGAGCAGGGGAGGGAATGGAGGCCTCTGCGTCCAAAAGATCAAAGGCCTAGATAAACAGAGTGTGAGACAGTACAAACAGAGGTGTGAGAACAAAAGGGAGTGGGTGGGACTGAGCTAAAGAGTTAGTAGGAGAGGCAGGGAGGATGTGAGGTGTGAGGTATAGGTAAAGAAAAGCAGATCAGGCAGAACTCAGAGAAAAAAAAATAAGAGAAATACAGAACCAAAGTGATAAATAATGACATGATTTAGTACACAATAAAATAGAATTACAGTTTACCATAGTGTGTCATGAAACCAATGTCCTGATTCAGTCCAGAAATGTTAGATTTAAATTGTTTAATATATTTCATATCTATTGCATTGATATTCGATGCTTCTGTCTCTGTCAGTGGCCAATCCGATTCTGCCTCCTGGGGAGGCAAATCTGCTGACATCCTCTCAAGGGAGGATCCTCTACCCCAGCCTCGAGCCCCTACGACTGAAGGCTTGGCTCTTGAAGACTTAGAGTATGCAAGCCTGCATCTCTCTGAGAGTGTTCTGGACATTGTGAGTGTCCAGAAAACCTTCCACTAGGAAAACCTACTCCTTGAAGTGGAAGGTGGGAAGCCAAGGGAATGCCAGCCTTTTCACAGGCTGCAGCCTGAACCACCCCCATATGACTGCAGTGGCTAGCCAAAAATTCTGTACCACTGCTAGCCAGGACATATTTCCTTTCCATCTTTTTATCGAGAGGAGGGACAGAACTAGGGATCTGGAGAATTTGAAGAATCTGCCTTTTCAGGGACTTGTGGATAGGGATCATAAGTGCCTGAGACATAGAGAGATCCATCATTTCTCTGCAGTCCTCCTCTTCATCCTCCTCCTGTCTGGCCTCCTGGACAGACGGTTGCAGGGTCTCTGCTACCTGCCTCATAAAAGAGAAGTGGGAGGTAGCCTCCTTAGCAGGATGAGGAGGGGATTCAAATTGATGATGCTCGGTGGAAACATCAGGCTCAATGGGTTCACCCTCCTCCTCCTCCTTAAAATCCTCATATTCAGAGTAATACTCCTCAGGGTCTAAAGGACCTGAGGGACTTGAACTGGCAGGCACCTGAACCAGTGGCTTCCCAACTGGCTGCTGAGCCGGTTCACCCCAACCAGGCTCCAGTGACTGAACAATGCGAATGGCCTTCACAATCTCTTCAGCGGTTGGAATCGCAACTGCTTGCTTATGCGTTTCTGAACCGCTTTTTCTAGATTGTTTGGATGGTGCAGAATCTAGGGCAGACTCCGCCTGCCTTTTAACTGACGAAGGTTCACCTTGGTCGGATGGGTTAGTAGCTGGTTCAGTTGAACCGGACCGACCTTCTTGAGAGGATTTATCCATTCTCTCCCTCAGTTTACCCAGCCTTCTGTCGAGGGTAGATTGGGGGAAATTCTTGCAAATCTCACAGTCTGATTACAAGTGGTCGAAACCCAAGCAATACGGACAGACCAAGTCCGGATCAGCTTTGGCAAATTGCCCCCTGCACTCAGTATAACGCTGAAACACACTAGGACCGGTTTTTCTCTTGGGTTTCTGTGACATACCCTAAGAATTTAGGGCTTAACCCAAAAGGCTTAGTTGGGCCGGTTAAGCCATGTCCAATTGAGATTTTTCCGAAAATGGCTTAGTCAGGCCCGGATAAAGAAATTATTTAAATTTACCCCGGTGGCTTAGTTAGGCCAGGTAAAGAGAGATACAAAGTTTTGAATGACCAATGATTTAGAGCTGGAGAAAAGAAAACCGAGAAGAAAAAAGTTAGTTTTTTTGTTAAAACTTTGAACCGGATTCCAAAACAAGAAGAAAACAACAGTTAAACCTTACTTTCAAGGAAAAGTAAAGATTCAGTTCCCTCACAGTCAACGGACCAATCAGAAACCGAAGACTTACCCAACCGAGAAACCTACGCTCTACCAAAGGACAGAGGTTTGAACTAGACAACAAAATAAATTAACGGAGGTTTGAAACAACTGACAAAAGGATACTTCGACTGAAGCAGAAGACGAGCAATCTCCGGGGCGACTTCACAGGCAAGCGGAGTAAAGTATTTGATCAGTTACTAGAATGTACCGAGGACAGCGGTTTGAAAACCGAGCTCGAACTCAACGTTCTATGCATTTGCACAGAGTTTAACTCTTGGTTCTCCGGGGCAGCTGAACTGGTCAGTCATACTGAATTTCTCAGAATACAGCAAGACTTCATGTTGTTTGAACCATGAGAATCGTTTTGGTGACCAGCTCCTGGGTGACCTAGGGAGAAAGACAATTCTTAATGGGGTATGGGGCACTGAGTCTGTGGCAGAGTTTGGCATGGATGGTGGGGAAATGAATAGTTTTACATAGAATAAAGTATGGGGTGGTGTGTGTGTAATGAGAAGTTTACATATATCTGAGGTGTCAGATGCTACATAAACCCAGAGAGTGAAGCTTGAGGGGTTTGTGAAAAGCACCTAACACAAAGGTGTGTGGCATCAAGATTCTCTACACACCTACCCCTTATATTTATATAATTGCTGGGTTTCCCTTTGGCCATAGCAATTCTATAAAATATCAGATGTTCTGCTGCGGTCGCACTCCAGTTCTGTTTTCGGCTGGTGTCCACATTTTAGTTGTCTGATATTTTAAAATGTTTTAAAAATATTTGTTATCCCTGTATGTGTGGAAAATGACAAAAATGTTTTTTTTAAATAACTTACCGCCGAGTTCCTCTGGTGGTTAAGTTCTGGGTGAGAAGGAAGCGGCGAGCTGCAGGAAGGGACACACTGCGGTGGGTGCATGCGCAGAGCGAGGGAAACCGTGCTCATGTTTGCCGTTATAAACGCTGCTTTATAATGGCATATTACAGCATGGTTTCCCTATGGGAAAAAGGGGAAACCATTAATTATATAACAATTAAATATAATGCACAGTATATCTAGAAACATAATTGGCACTGCATGTGATGTCAGCAGTGCAAGTGTTACAGTGAAGTGCACTTGGCACGGCACAGTGTTGGAGGTGCATGTGGCACAGCACAGTGTGCTCCATGCATTGCAGACATCGTAGTGTGCTTTGTGCACTGCAGACAGTGTAGTGTGCCTCATGTACTGCAGACACTAGTGTGCCATGTGCACTGCAGAAACTGAGGTGTGCCACATGCACTGCAGACACTGTGCCACATGGTATGCCATCAATGTGCTGTACCAAGTGGCATACTGATACTGTGCTATACCTAATGCACTGCCATCACCGCACTGAAAAATACCTCCTAATCATGAATGATGGCTCTGTGGTAACTCTGATCCCTTGCCCTAACACAATCGATTTCCAGTATTGTATGGGGCCCTGCAGCAGTGGGGTAAACCGCAGTATTGCAAGCTGTCGATTTTTTTCCACAGCGTCGGGGATACAGGCCCTAGTGCAGGAACGGGGTATGGGTACAAGCCCCTGCATGTCGAAGGTGTCGCAGATACCTGCGTGGGGATGGGGTGTGCAGGCCCTTGCTTGGGGAGGAAAGGAGTTTACATAGAAATCTGTCTTGCATGGTCCTGCTGCCAATAGACCCCCAATCACCAGTACATATGAATCATGCCCACTCAAAACCATCTTCCACCATCTCCCCCAGATGGTACCTTAGTCACCAGTGCTAGCAGGACCTCATAGACACCCACGACGAGAGACTGCTACCAGCACAGCTGTTTCTACATCGGGTGCATGCACATTCCTACCAGTAAGAGGGATGTGCTAATGGTAGTCTCTAGGAATGGGCTGCTGCAAGGTCCTGCCTCATGTTATGAGTTGGGTGCCTATAGGAGCCCCCCGACCAGGCTCCCACACCAACCTGTTCCCTCCACTCCAACAAGGATAACTACTAGGACCATCCATTGAGTTCTATATACAACTAGAAGGTGGACTGACATTATGCGATCATTGGGTCAGATGACGCTGTGCATCCGCCATCCTGCCGGGGGAGTCAGTCCCGGAAGTTAATAGAGACCGCATGCATACCGCATGGTTTTCTGCATATATTCGGTGGTCGTCTTTCCATGCTGTTTCTGTTTTTTCGGCGCGCCTAAGTAAAGCTGCTTTTTGTCTATAATTTTATGTAAAACAAAGTTCACTTTGTGGATTTTCATGTGGATTGGACTCCCTTTTGTTCTTCGCCGGTGGTTTTGTGGACGGATGCACACTTCGAGGGTATACAAATGTTCTACTTTCAGCCCTGGCTCAGGCTCTGCAGGAGAGCTGGTGGTTGCAGGGAAGGGAATCTGCTCTGCCTGTGTTTTGTTGTGGAGCTACTGGCCGCAAGGATGCTTCCCAGAGAAAGTGGCTGTGCTGCTGGTTTCTGTGTTGGATACAGGGTATTCAGTGTGCACAGGGGCTGCTGGTGGGGACTGCCAAGGTATACTGGCAAGGCAACTGGTGTAGGCGGAATGCCTGTAATAAACTTATATTTTCACTACTGACCCTTCTCACTGCATCTTGGATTAGATGGATCTCTTATAAACATTTCTTTCCACCTGGCTAGCTAAATGTGCCCGGGGGGGAGGGAGGAGTGTCTGCAAGCACCCTTTCATGCCCTGCCCATCTCTGGAATCTATGGCAAGCCTTTTTTTCTGTAAGGCCCTGGTGCCAGTACGCTGCTACTTGGGTGGAGGTGGGGGAGCATTACATACTTTACCTGGGTTGTCGTGGGGGGGGGGGCACCTGAAGGAGCAGGATCAAGCGTCCTATAGGACAAACTCCCTGGGCCATGGGCCAGTCAGAGGGAGAAGGATCAAGCATCTTAGAGGGCACTCTCCTTCTCTGGGAGGAGTGTAGCCACGACAACAGCACCACCTGAGCGAACACAAGTGAAAATGCTGGTACGTGGACCATGAGAGAAAGGGAACACACTGGCTGATGCCGGCCAACAGCATGCTTTAACATGTGTATCTATGCATTGGGTCATAAGAGCCAGCATGTTGAGAAGTGGGCAGAAAATGTGAAAACTGCCTCGGCAGCTGTCGACAATAGATTCTGGTCAGGCCCTGCCCTGCCGATACCTATCGCCTGACGAGCAACTGCTGTCAGAGGTACAGTCCTACCATTACCCTTCTGGGGGTGTGTTAATCTCTCTGGAGGGAGATGGTGGCAGGGTGTAGGGAGCCTGGCTGTCTCCCTTCCCCATCCCACAGCTGGAACCCCTCTTCCCACAGACAAGACACCCCTGCAGCTGCCCCCCCCATTCAGGACAGGGCTGGGACTAGAAGATCTATAGCATCGAACTGCTGTTATGGTACTGCCCAGGGCAGTGTTAGCAGTCCAAGCCACACACTGCAATGAGAGCCATATACTCAGTGGCCCTGAAGCTGTGCTGTGTTACATGTACTGCTGACCCTGCACTGTGCTACGTGCGGTGCTGGCACGTCCCTGTGCCACGTGCAGTGTCAATGCTGACTCATGGCTGTGCACATTAATAAGAATGAATCTCCACTGTCACTTTAAATGTTTTAGCATTAGGCACTATAGAGGATTTTGCACTCATGACATCACAACTTGAGAAAGCGCATAGAGCACACGTACATGGCTGGGGAATTATGGGCTGCCATATCTTGGATTCAGTGAATTGGTGGTGTGCTTAGAATAAGCAGCATTTTGTAACAATTAAAAATAAAATCATGCTTTCCTTTCTTTTAGCTGTTTTCTGTAGACCAGACTACACTGAATGCATTGGCTGTAGTTTTGCAGAAGGATGCACAATTTGGAGAGCCTAAAAAAAAAAAAAAAAAAAAAGCTCTGTCTTGGCCCGTGCTTGGGAACTGATTGCAGTGGATGGAATCTTCTCTGTGAGTCAGAAGTGAGGGTACTGTCTGTTGGGTTTGCATGGGGCGGTCAGCGGGCTCTGTCCTCTGCTACTGTATATACTTTGAATTGCCAGGGGGCATCTGTAGAGGTGGGACAAGTCTGTGGGAGGTGGGTCCAGTCGTGATGTGGATGTTGATCTCTTGAACAAGGGGTCCAGCTGGGTGTGAGGGGCTCCTTGCCATCAGTTTTGGGGGTCGGCTGCAAGGGGAAGTGTGGGATGGGGGTTCCTGCTGTGCGAGGGGGGCACATGGCTAGTATGTTTGGCAGAGGGTCTGCTGAAGGGGGGTGGCTAGTCTGGGGGATGGGAGGCACACAGCCAGTCTGTTCTTCAGGAAGTGCTTGTCCAGCTGTAGGGTGGTGGTTGGTCTGTGGGGAGGGGTTCCAGCTGTGTGGGTAAGCTGTTGGTTTAGTGCACTCAAACCTTTCATGTCCTCTCTCTTTACAGCCAACCAGACACGCCCTTGCAGCCATCTCCCTTCCCCCAGTAGCCTGTCTGTGAGTCCTTCATCCCAGCTTCACATAACTGGAAGCACTCTTTCCAGTTGAGCAACAACCCTGCAGCTGCCCCCCCAAAGATTGTAATGTGTCCCGTTCCCACCCCCACAGCCAGACCTCCACCCAACAATCCATTTCCTGACACTGCCCCCACCCACCCACTCTTAACTCATTGAGTCTGTGTGGCCATTTAGGATCAGGTTCAGCAATGGATGTTCTAGGGACATGGATATGTTGTTCATCCACACTGTCTGGCAGGTATCCTTGCCGCTTTAAATCTTGCCGGAAGGTCTTCAAGCTGGCTCCTCCCACCCACCCAGGTGGTAAAACTCTCGGCTCCGCCCCATGATGCCCGATCTTCCTTACCGCTTGGAAGCTCAGGTTCCCTCCTTAACGCTCTGCGTATAAGACTGGTTCCTAATTCTTCGAATTTTCAAATTTAAAAGTTTTTTGCTAAAAAGACTTCGGTCTTCTCTCCCTCGTGGCTGCGATGGACAAATCGACTCCCGGTTTCCGGAGATGCCCTTGCGGGCAGAGGATGTCTCGGATGGATCCGCACTCCACGTGCGTCTACTGTCTAGGCCTGGAGAACGACCCGCAGGCCTGCGACCTGTGCTCTTCCTTTTCGGCCTACGTCCTCGAAGACCGTGCTGCCCGTTTACAACTGGGGCGTCCCATGAAGCGTTTTCCTCTGGTGAAGTCAAAAGAGGCCCGGTTGGTGGTGTCCACGGCGGCGGGCTCGGTGGATCAGCTCGAGCAGATGATCGCCCTCGAAGAGGAGGCGGCGCGGGCTGCTTCTACCTCAGCTGCGGCATTTGTCCCGCTCTCTCTCGGTGCCTCTTATTCAGCTTCTTTTAAGGAGCTTTGTCTGACCCTCTCTACTAAAGGTGAGGGACCAACTTCTGCTGGACCATTTTCTCGGTCCAAAAAGAGAGACAAGGGTAAGTCTCACCGTCGACGCTCTTGGGAGCGGGAAAGATCCCTCTCCCCGAGTTGTCGGCCGTCGACTTCAGTCGACCGCTCGGCTTCGGCCACTGGTCTCACGGTGTTCCCATCAGGCCAGTTGACCGAGACTCCCGTCGACACGGTCGAGATTTTTCTCGACCCGTTGGACGGGTTGTCGGCAGGAGAAGCCGAGAATCCCCTCTCTCCGGTTCCCCCGGTGGGAGTTGAGGACCCGTTGCTTGTCTGTGCCTCGGTTCGGAGCCTTGATTCGAACCCTCGAACCGAGGGGAGTGCCGGTTCCCCACGACACCTCCCTGCACCGTCCTCGGGAAAGTCGAGGTTCTTGGTCTTGGTCTCGGACTTCTTCGCGGTCCAGCCGATCTCGCCGTCATAGGCAGTCTTGGTCTCGGTCTTGGCACCGCGGCAAGCGGCGCTGCCGCTCGTCCTCTTCCTCCTCCTCAGACGAGGGGAGGCTTCGACGTGAGTTGCGTCGAAGATATGAGGAACTCATGTGGCAACAGCTCCTTCTGACCGGGAATAAGCCGATGCCGTCGTCTTCCCCGGCCATTAAGTGGCTGTCACCGGAGGGGCCGAAACAACCCCTCATTTTATCCGAGGAGCCTGTTCCCAGGCTGGTTGTTGGCCAAACCAGCTACCCACCGATTCGGTGGAACCTCCCCTCCACAGCCGTTAGTTGGGGCTCCGACCAAAAATTCTCGGTCGGCTCAGGACTGCCCATAGGCTGTCTGTCACCCTCACTCCCGATCGACCTCGGCAGGTGGAGGTGGCTCAGGCCTGAGGCAGCTCTTTGAGGACTCTTCTGAGTCGAAGGCGATTCCTCCCTTTCTCCAAGCGAATGGACTGGAGACCTCAGGAGGACAGTCGGTGGGACGATAGCCCTTCGTCCTTCCTGGGATTCTTCGGCTCATCTCGGAGTCCACCGAGATGAAGCTCGGCTCCCGTTCCTAAGCGGCCAGGTATCCCTCACAGAGATTCTGGACCGAGTTCCCCTCACGAGCCTTTCCGGTGGCCGAGGCCATTGTGGGCCCGGCCTTGGAGCTCTGGCAGCCCTGCTTCCTGCCCTGCGCCTGCCAGGATGCCAGGAAGTATCGCGGTCCCTACGGTTCCTTGTCGGTTTTTTTGAACACCCTCGGTTGAGGGTTAGTTACCGACAGTGTTTCCGCGTGCCGGGAACGCTAGGGATGTGGACAAACCTCCCGACAAGGAGTCCAAGAAATTGGACTATGCCGGGCGAAAGTTACGCTGCGTCCTCCCTCGGCCTTCGCCAGGCCAGTTCGGCTGTCCTCATGGCACATTTCTCTCATGCCCTGTTGGGCTCCCTGGACGAGGTCGTCCCTCATCATCCCGCGGATCTGCAGACTACGGTTAGGCAGGTGCGGGACCAGGGCACGGCAGTGGCCAAACAGCAGCTCCAGACTGCTTTAGACATTGGGGACTCATGCCAGGTCTGTGGTGGCCGCAGTGGCTATGCGTCGTCGGACTTGGCTGAGGATATCCACCTTCACTTCGGATACCCAGCACAAGTTGGTAGATGTCCCCTTCTTGGGGACTGACCTCTTCGGCCCTGGGGTGGAAGGTCACCTGCAGAGGATCGAGAAGTCCAATGCTACCTTGGACTCGGTCTCATCTGCTCAGAAGGACAAAGGCGCAAACCACAGCCCACGCCTCTTCGTCCTTCTGCGCCGCTGCACATCCGCCCAGCAACGCGAGGCCAGCAGGCTCGGGCTAGCATCCCAAACCCAGCCCGGGCTCCTCCAACAGGAAGCAGGGAGGTAAGGCCCAGGAGGTCCCTCGGCGGTCCCTCCTCCAAGCCTGCCCAGTGGACGGGCTGGGGGTGTCGCCCCAACCCCGTCACCTCACCCAGTTTCCCCGTGGGGACGGCTCCGCACTTCCTTTCACCTGGTCCGCTATTACCACGGACAAGTGGGTACTGGAGGTGGTGGAAAGGCCTGCCTCTGGTCGAGCAGGCCCTGCCCTTCAGAGCCGTCGCACTTCGCGGGGCCTCGGGGTCCGCAGCCTCACTGTCGGCTCACCGAGCCGACATCGCTCTCCTCCTCCAAAAGGAGGTGATCAGGAAGGTGGTGGACCCTCCCTCAGACCCGGGGTTTGTGTCCAGGTACTTCCTGGTTCCGAAACGGACGGGGAGCTGGCGCCCCATTCTCGACCTACACGACCTAAACAAGTTCCTAAAGTCTCGAACCTTCAGGATGGTCACTCTGGCTCAGATAATACCATCCCTGGAACCCGGCGTGTGGTTCTGCTCTCTGGATCTGCAGGACGCGTTCTTTCATGTCCCTATCCGTCCGTCACATCGGAGATTCCTTCGCTTTCGAGTGGAGGGATCCCTTTTCGAGTTCCGAGCCATGCCCTTCGGCCTGTCTCCAGCTCCCAGGGTCTTCACCAAATGCATAGCAGTGGTGACAGCTTTCCTGCGGCGCCGAGGGGTCCGGGTGTACCCTTACCTGGACGATTGGCTGATAGCAGCCCCCTCCAGACAGGAGGTGGAGCGGTCCAGAGATCTGGCCCTCCAGGTTTGCTCTCAAATCAGCCTTCTCATCAACGAGGCCAAGTCGGAACTCGAGCCGAAGTAGGTGATTCTTTTCATCGGGAAGAGCTCGACTCTCTTCGAGCCAGAGCACGGCTCCCGGCGGACAGGGCCGAGGTTCTTACCTCCTTTGCCCAATCATTTCTGGTTGGGCAATAGCGCCCTGCCTGGGACTTCTTGCGCCTCCTGGGTCTCATGGTGGCCTGTACCAGCGTAGTCCGTTGGGCACGCTGGCACATGCGCCCCCTTCAGTGGGGACTGGCCAGCCAGTGGTCACAACGCTGCGATCCATTGGACCAGCTAGTGACGGTGACCCAGGGGATGTGGAACGCTCTCCGGTGGTGGACCATTCCAGTTCATCTGCAGGAGGGCATCCCGTTTGTCCGCCCCAAGCCGACGGTCTCTCTATCGACCGATGCCTCTCTGATGGGTTGGGGTGCCCATCTGGGGGAACACCGGGCGCACGGCCTCTGGTCGCCGCGGGAGTCCCGATGCCACATCAACCTGCTGGAGCTCTGAGCGGTCCGCCTAGCTCTCACCGCCTTTGCTCCGTTTCTCCGGGGTCAAGTGGTCCGAGTCCAGAAGGACAATACCACGACCATGCACTATCTAAACCGCCAGGGCGGGATGCGCTCCATGCTTCTATGCAAGGAAGCTCTCCGCATTTGGTCACTTGTGCGCAGCTTGGAGGCGGATCTCCTAGCCATTCATGTGGCAGAAGCCTCCAACACCCTAGCCAATGCCCTGAGCCGGATAGGGGCTGCATCCCACGAGTGGTCTGTCCTGCCGGAGGTAGTACAAGATCTGTTCTCCCATTGGGGCACACCTCAGGTGGACCTGTTTGCCTCTAGGGAGAACACGAAGCTGAGGCTGTTCCATGCCCGCCCCCCTCAGCAGGGCTCGTTGCAGGGGGATGCCTTCTCGAGGCCGTGGACCCCGGGCCTCTTCTCGCCTTCCCCATTTCCCTTGATACACAGAGATGCTTCTCAAAGCAAGGAGGGACAAAGGCGCAGGCGATTCTGATAGCCCCAGACTGGCCCCGCCAGTTCTGGTACCCAGATCTCCTCAGCCTCAGCTCCAGGCTCCCGAGGCAGCTTCCAGCTCGCCCGGACCTGCTCTCTGTCAGTCAGGGGAAGGTGTTCCATCCGGACCTTCAATCCCTGCACCTGACGGCCTGGTTCCTGAGCGGCTAGAGTTCCAGGCCTTGGGTCTTTCGGAAGAGGTCCTCAATGTAGTTGAGGCGTCCCGTAAGGAGTCGACCAGGAAATGCTATGCCTTCAAATGGAAGACATTTTCCATTTGGTGTCAGGGCAAGGGCTTGGACCCTTCCTCCTGTTCCTTGGCAAGCATCTTGGACTATTTATGGTCCCTTTCTAGTCAAGGGCTTAGGTCGATGACCCTAAGGGTGCACCTGGCAGCCATCTCTGCTTACCGGTCGCGGGCCGGGAGCAGTCGGTGGCGCAGGAGAAGGTGGTCTGGCGCTTTTTCAAAGGCCTTGATCACATTTCCCCTCCGGTGCGAGAACCTCCACCTCCGTGGGATTTACTGCTGGTACTGGCAAAGCTCATGGGCAAGCCATTCGAACCAATGCACAGGTGTGAACTCTCTCACCTGTCGTGGAAGACCGCCTTCTTGGTGGCTATCACGTCAGCCAGAAGGATGGGAGAACTCCAGGCGCTCTGCATCGAGTCTCCTTACCTGGTCTTCCACAGGGACAAGGTTGTCCTGCGCCCCAACCCGAAATTCCTTCCGAAGGTGGTGTCGGAGTTTCACCTTAACCAGGTGTTGACTCTGCCGGTGTTCTACCCCAATCACACCTCGGAGGCCGAATACAGGCTCCATACTTTGGACCCTAGAAGGGCACTCGCTTATTATAAGGAGCGCACGGCTGCAATTCGGTGAGAGGTTCGCCAGCTGTTTGTCACCTACGCCGAAGCCGCATCTGGCAGACCTGCAGCCAAGCGGTCGATAAGCAGGTGGGTCACCTCCTGCATAGATCTCTGCTATAAGTTGGTGGGCATGGAGCCTCCCACAGGGATAACAGCTCATTCTACCCACCATACTGCTGCATCGGTGGCTGCTTCCAGGGACGTCCCTATCCAGGATATCTGCAGGGCTGCTACCTGGAAGTCAGCACACACCTTCATCACCCATTACCACATCGACCTTGAGTCACGCCGGGATGCTGGTTTTAGGGCCTCGGTTCTCCAGTCTTTATTCCCTAAGTAGGGGGTGTGCGCCTTGCCTCCCTCCTCCCGAACTGCTAGGAGTCTGCCAGACAGTGTGGATGAACAACATATCCATGTCCCTAGAAATACAGGTTACTCACCTGTAACAGGAGTTCTAGGAATGGTATGTATTGTTCATCCTACATTTCCTGACCTCCCGGCCGGCCTTTAGCCTATGAAACTTCCTGCCGGGCCAGATCTGGCCTCATGGGGCGGAGCCGAGTTTTACCACCGGGTGGGTGGGAGGAGCCAGCTTGAAGACCTTCCGGCAAGATTTAAAGCGGCAAGGATACCTGCCAGACAGTGTGGATGAACAACATATACCATTCCTAGAACTCCTGTTACAGGTGAGTAACGTGTATTTTCCGACGCCATATGTCGTCTACTGGACCCAAGGAGTAAGATGATCATGTAGCGAAAGACCTATAGCAAAGAACTGTTGCCAGGATGCTGACAACGATCCCACAGCATTTCTGGACAGTATTACCTATTGGCAATGCAGTCAAGAAAACCACACCTCCCCTCCCTCACTCACGCTGTTCCTGACTCATTCACTATGCTTAGTGGCCACATACATGGCAATTTTGTTATTTAATTTTAAAACACCGCCCCCACTCTTGCTCCGTCCATGGCCCCTTGGGCGCACCAGTGACCTAAGTTTGGAAGTGGATTCGGGTTACTGGGGGCTAGGAAGTGGGGAGGATCAAGCATCTGAAGGACTGCTCTCCTCTCCTGGGGAGGGATGGTTTGCTTGTCTGGCCTCTGACTGCCACCAGGTGGAGGCCTGGTGGTAGTGCAGGTTACAATGCCACGGAAGGGAGAGCTGTGACCTGGAGATGCGTGCCTATGCATGCATGCCTTCAAATCAGCCACAGAGAGGAGAGGAGAAAAGTGGGAAATCGGAATAATGGCTTAGTGAAGCCCCATCTACCTCCAGAATCTCACTGCCACCCAGACCACCATGGTCCAATCTGGATTGTATCTCAGGTGGGAGGACGACCCTCCATCCCCTAACCTCGCCACAGGGAGAATTAATGGGTGTGTAACCATAAGGTACAGTAGGTTCCAGGGGAGGCAGGCACAGGTCCATGGGGGATAGGGACAGGGCTGATAAGCCATCCCTGGTAGCCTGCTGAGGAAGTAAACCTACACTGAAAGAAAAAAAAAACGGTCTTGGAACTTCTCATTGGTAGCAGGGTACAACTTCAGTATGTGCCCGTTTTGTGCTTTCAAGCCCTACTATTCAGTCACATAAGCAACAATGACAAGGAGGGATAGAGGAAAATTGTTAGGCAAAATGGGGGATGGCACTGAAAATAAAAGACTTGTGAGCAGTAACGGCGCTGGGGGGTTTAAAATATGGGCCGAACTGGACCCACTGATGTAAAAAATATGGGTCTAAAGAGGAACCTACTGGGTCAAAACATAATCAATGGCAGATTCTGAACAGTTCATGTTCCCTTCCTTTAGATATTGTTATAGAGTAAGTGTATCAGTTTGGACCCACTGGCAAAGGAAAGAGAGGTCAGTTTTAGAAATAATGCAACTTTTGCCCTTTTGGTGCATGTTAGCACTGTCTCTGCTTGCAAGGTAGGCAAGAAGAGGACTGAGGAGAGAGGATCAAGCTGTCAGTGCTGGGAAGTGGGGGGGCAGAGCGAAGTGTCAGCAGTGCATGTAGGACAGTACATATGCACAGCCTAGTGTTGGCATCACTCTTGGCACAGCATGCTGACAGCAGTGCATGTGGCAGCCCCGTGGCAGCAGTGCACGTGACACTGCGTGATGTCGGCATTGCATGACACAGTCTGATGTCATCATTGCATGAGGCACAGCGTGGTGTCGGCATCACACTTGTCACAGTGTTGTGTCAGCAGTGCATGTGGCAGTCCTGTGTCAGCAGTGCACGATGCACAGCCTGGAGTCCACATCCCACATGGCACAGTGCAGTGTCAGCACTGCAGGTGACACAGAGTGGTGTCAGCAGTGCACGTGGCACAGCACAGTGTTGTTGTGGCACAATGCACTGATGGCATAGTGTGATGCTCAGCATAGTGTCAGTGCATGTGGCACAGGGTGATGTCTGCACCATATATGGCACAGCATGGTGTCTGCATAGTGAAGTGTCATCAGTGCACATGGCACAGCATGTTGTCAGCAGTGCACATGGCACAGTGCTGCACTGGCATTTCATGTGGCACAGTGTGGTATCTACATTGCACACGGCACCAAGCAGTGTCAGCGGCAGAGCACATAGTGCAGTGCAGCGAGACTAGTGCCACGTGCACTGCCCTCACTGCACTGTGCCACATGCACTGCCATCACTGATGCAATTAATTAAAAGTGTTGTGGAAACTGAGCATACTGCCCAAAACATGTGGATGTCAAAGGTCCCCTTCTGGCTCGACATCCACAATATGGCAGCGTGCTTTTTAATTTTTAATTTTTTAATGATTTCTGGCCTGGCCCCCAATTCCCCTGATGGCAACTCTACCTCTGCCCCATCTCCACATGATCTCCACTATGCCCAGGCTTACCCCAGTGCTCCCCAATGGTCGCATGTAAGCATGCCCTGGCTTACCCCCAAGGTGAGACCACAGGAGTGCCCCCCCTGCAGACAATGGAGGTAGAGGTCATGGTGGCAGAGCATCATGCCTGGGGCCATTTTTTATATTTTGTTTGCTGATGGTCCCCAGGGAGGTAGGGCATGTAATGGTGCCAGCATCTGTTCTGCCTCCACGCAAGTAGGCCCAAGTGCCTGTCTCCCAGTGATCCTGGCACTCACTAGGTGGCACTTAAGCATCGGACCACCATGGATCCCCCCCCCCCCCAAGGTGGAGAGGGGTTCACTGGATGCTCTACCAATCTTTCACCAGTCAACCCTCAGATTCCCGATCCCGAACACAGGTCGTCTGCACCGCAGGTGGTAGTGCTACCCCCACACTGGCGGTCCGGCTTGTCACCCTCCCTTACTTGGAGTGAACTCAGTTTACCACTACCCTCTGTCACCTTTGCCCTAATTAAGTTTTAAGCCAGTTTACCAACTTTGGACCCACTCCTGAGCTACCCAGCTTGTTTACTAGTCTCCTATGTGGAACAGTGTCAAACATCTTATTGAAATCTAGGTAGGCCACATCCAGCGCTCCACCCTGATCTCATTCTTTGGTCACGCTGTTAAAGAAATTTATCAGATTTGTTTGACATGACCTCCCTCCTGTGAAACTGTGGAGGCAATAGGATTTCACTGTACAAACTAGTCACCAGCCCCATACTGACCACTCTCATTGCAGACAGAACACCACCCCAACCAATCACCCTCCATGCAGCTGGATAAGACTACCCCAAGTTAGGCACCTTCACTGTAGCTGACTCCCCCCCCCCCGGACCACCCTTTCCAGGAGCTGCAGTCACCTTTCCTCACGGCCAGCCCCGACCCAGACTACTCTAACTTCAGTTGGATCACACTTCCCGCCCATGGGCCCATACCTGCTAACCCCGGTGCACGTACAAACTGTACTAATGAAATAAAGATGAAATTTTATTAGTAAAATAAGTGTTTGTTTAACTTAACACTAAAAACAATGACAATAACTTGTATAAGGTAGTGCTAGGTGGCTCAGTGGGAGAAATGGCTTGATTTGCTCCTGTGATGCTGAAGCCCTATTAAACATCACAGTGTCCCTCATTTTGAAGTACTTATGTCCCTTATTGTTAGTGACAAAGTTTACAGCACAGGCTTTGTGCTCCCAAGCTAAATCCCCCACCCCGCACCCCCATCCAAGTGCCCCCATCACCATCTGAAGCCACCCGACCATGAATCAGCCACCCCTTTGCATCTGGATCCCACATCATGTGCTCCCTAGTTCTCAGCCAAGCTGAACTCTTGCTTTGGTACTGTAAGCTCTCCCTGTGCCTGCTCTGCAGTTTGAGGGGGACAGCAGTGCAAAAATATTTGCGGGAATCTGGTTAGGGGCCAAGACAGCTTTCCTATGGCACTGACAATTTCTTTATTGTAAAGTAGGAACAACACCATGGAGGCAGTGTGTCTTGCCTTCCACAAGATGGTGGCACATTTTACATGCTACCGCACACCTGACAACCCACCCTGCTGCTGGACCATCTTCCTACCACCTGACCCAGACTGCACCTTCCCAGCTGACTGAAAGCTGAGGCTGCCACCATGCAGAACGCTAAGCTCCAGTCATGAGATTAAAATTAAAGTAGTTCAGACCGTGCTAAGGCTGCCACAGAGACATCAAGACACCTTGATAAAGAACTAAATACAGATCAGAAACGTTTGGCGCCTATCATAGGGTGCCTTAATCTCTCTCTAACTACAGTACTACATTTTTTTTCTTGTTGGAGACCAGCGGACACATAACTCAAAAAAGACTAGAATGGCAACACCCCTCGGCTGTACGTAGTGAAAGTATATTCAGTGCTGCGCCATGTTGTGGATGGCAAAACAGTGCCAGAAACACCGCGTTCAACGCTGCAATTAACCTGGTTTGCCTGTGCAAGAAATAAAATGATTTAATGGCAAAACACATCTCAACGTCATTTTTTGGAGCCAACAACCAAACAGTTGGGGTGGACATTACTGGGCCCAGTTAGCAATGCATGTTATATGTTTATCTGTGAATTTAATTAAACTGTAGTCACACAGTGATTGGGCTATGTGAGCTGCTGCTATGTTATCAGTGTCTTCTGGGATAGGTAGGTTTAAAAGCAATTAAAAAAAAGCTACACTGTAATGTATTTTTTTTTTGTGTTATCTTTTTACCCTCCTGCAATGCTCCGGTGTCTGCCTCTCCTTCTGGCCCTCTTACCCTTCTCCACTCCCCGGCCATCCTCTTACCGAGCGCTGCCTACACACCACATATCACAGCCAACCCTCCGAGCTGTCGCAGAGTAACCCATCTCCGGGTGGGTCCCCCTCCTCCGAGTGGGAAGGCATCGAGGAAGGGGAAACCCCAGCATTCTATTGTCCTTACTGACTCGGGGGTGCTGCTGTGGAGGGGCAGGCTCCCGGAGGTTCTGGGGAGTGTGGAGAATGCGGAAGCCGTCATCCGGCGGCCGCCAAAGTTGTTTTTCTGCTTTTTCTTGGTTTGCCCCTCCTGTGCCATTGCATAATACTGTCCCCGGTCTCCTCCAGGAGCCACTACAGGAGCAGGGCTACCCACCCAACCCATCCCAGGAGAAGACAGCAGTCCTCCGGACGCTCAATCCTCTCCTTCCTCGGCCAGCCCCCGATGACTCGAGTCCATTCTCAAACCCGGGTCGCCGGTGTGGTTCGAGATGTGGCATCCAGCGCCTCAGCCCTCTGTGCCACTGGGCCGGCTGTAATGTATTTTAATGCTTGTATGCACTTTTAATATATGTGTTGCTGCACTGTGCCCAGTAATGAACCGGTGTATGGGGTGGGGGTTGTTATTAAGTATGCCACACATTTCTTGGGAGTGGGCATGGTACCCTGTGGCTGTCATGGGGGGAACGCCACAAGACCTGGGAAGGAGGTAAAGGCTGATGGGGACTTGTATCCAGCCACAAGGGCTATGGTAAGGGTGGGCTAGGGCACATGCCACATTGGGGGTCGGTCCTTTTCTGATGACAAATCATGTGTTTCTATGAGGGTGCTAACCTTTTTTTCTGTTGTAATGTTCCATTTATTAGAGGATAATGGCACGAAAATGCCATTGTGCCCACTGCTGTGAAATCCCCAGATTGGGGTTCTAAACACAATATACAATTTTTAGTTACCTTTCTCATAGGAGAAAATACCTCAATACATGTCTGCCACAGCTTCATAAAGTAAGGGTTGGTCGCACTAGCCTTCACACACCAGTTGTCCTATTGTGCACTTAGTGTGCTAATGACTGCCGCCACGTAATAACAGATGTTGGCGGCACTCATTAGCATACTGAGTGCACAAAAGGCTGACTGGTGCACACAGTATGGCCATGGCCATCTCTGGTTCAAGTAATTTACAATGGTCATATATAAATTGATTTTTTTACCTATCACAGCATTCCCTAAACCCAAACCATGCTGTCACACCTCATGAACCCATAAATACATGCACGCTGTCACACCCAGTTGCACCTTACTGCATGCATGGTGTGACAGAATTATTTCCACAGTGGCTAGTAACCTCCCCCCACCCACTGATACCAATCTGGTAAAATAAAAACTATGTTCCTGGTGCTAGTGGCTTCCCCCCTCCCCTGATCCCACCCCAATAATAATGTGCAGTAATTCCCCAGTGTCTAGTGGTGCCCCCCCCATCCTCCAGTGCCACCCCTGTAGCAGGTAATGTGATTCCCTGGTGTACAGTGTACCCTTCCTACAGTCTATCCCTGTGCCTGGAAATCCACATAGTTCCCTGGTGTTCAGCGGTCCCTCCACCCACCCGATCCACTGGGACAGTCACCCCGGTTCACCAGTGGTGGCCCCTCCCCCCATTAGAAGGCCACCATTGCCCTCGTCAAACCATATGAACAGATAACCAGCCCCCCAGGTAAAGGATGGCGATTGGCAAAGCCCACCTTGACCGCTCGGCATCTGTCATCAGCATTGAGCATGACTTATTTATAGGGCATAGCTGACATGCATTGCCCTATAAATAAGATGCACTCCACGCCAATGATAGGCTCTGGGCGGCCGAGGTGGGTTGTGCAGACTGCTGTCCTTTATCTGTGGCACCAACGAACAGGTAGGGGACCTGGGTGGGTGTCAGTGCTGTGAATGGGAGGGGCTGCTATCCAGCAAGAGTGTGGGGGTGGGGGTGCTGCATATGGTTGGCAAAGGGAGAGGGCTTTGTTGCTTTGGAGGGGCTGGTCTGTTTGAATGGTTTAACATGAGCAGTGGTGGCCTTGCTAATTGGGGGTGGGTGGGGTGACATTGGCAAATTAGTGGCTGTCCCAGTGCCGGGACAGGGATCAAGTGGGTGGTGTGACCGCTAGACACCATAAATAACATACCACTTCTAGATTCAGTAGCAGCTGTCCTATACAGCTGACATGATACTACCTCTCAGTCTACTGTACCTAAAAGCGGGGAACTATTTTTTCTGGTGCAACAATAAATTCAAGTAAACATTACTTAGACTGACAAAAACAATATAAAGTTAAAGGGCACATTGTATAATGTGGAGACCCTCCCAGACGCTAGGAAGCGAGTCAGGGCTGCGAGTCGGGGGATCAGTGGCGGCTCTCTGGGCAGCAAAGGAGACCCTCCCAGCTGCTAGGAAGTGGGTCAGGGCTGCAAGTTGGAGGATCCTTCCTAGCTGCAAGGGAGCGGACCAGGGCCAGCAAGAGCGGAGCATCTTTCCTGACTGCAAAGGAGCAGGCCAGGGCCGGCTAGAGCAGAGCAGGAGAAATCGCCGACACTGGCGCAGGCTTTTTGGCCTGTCGTCAAGGAGAACTCACTTCCAGGAGGAGCTATAGTGACTGGTGTTTGTGTCCCACCGACACACCCCTACCTCTATTAAATCCTCATAGAGGGAGGAGCTAGCTAAAAGGGGTTATGGTTCCGACTTGGGGGGAGTGAACTCTGGGGGTAGGGATGCAAGCCTGGTGCAGTTGTGTTGGGGGGAGCTATTTTATTTTAGGTCCTGTATCTGTGCTTTGCTGTTTTTCTAACATGTCTGTAAGGGCAGTATTTATTTGGTTACTGGCCCAACAGGCATTGGTGGGGGAGGGACCGATGTCCTCTGGCACTGCTAGGACAAATGGGAAGGGGGCAGCCGACCTGAAGGGAAATGGGGCAGGGTCCACAGAGCACGAGGGATGGTATCTTTGGAAGGGTAGTGGGGTGTGTAGGGTGTGGGTTGGCCATGGTGCTAGCCCTGGCCTGGAGGATGGGGGGGTTATATGGTGTGCTAACGGCTGGCACATCTCAAGGAGGAGGTCGAGTGGCTAAGATGGTTGTTGGGTAGGGAGGGGGAAGTGGGGGTGAAAAGGAAGGTGGCTCTGTGGTGGTGGAGGGTTGGGGGAAGGGAAGTAGGGGGAAAAATGGTAGTGGTTTCAGGTGAGGCACCCAAAATGGGAGTGAGAAAGATGACACGAGTGCATGGGACCGCGCTACCATAAAGGGAAGTGTTGGAGTGGACTCTAGGGGAAGGAGGGGAACACTACAGGGCATGGGTTGGGGTGGTCCTGAACAGAATAAGGACCAGAGGGTCTGGCATGAGGTCGGGAGAAATAAGGAGCAAATAACAGGGAGCGAAAAACAGTTGACCAAAAAAAAAAAAAGACACGAATAGTATATACATATAAAAATCGATTATAAGAATCATTGTGTTGTGATGCAGTACTGACATAAAACTGTTGTGTTGCACTATCTACATCACTACTGCAGTACAACTTAGAACGTGTTCACACATGTACAGTAAAGTGGCCTCAGTGGTGAGAAAAGACCAAAAAATGACCCACGCTGTAACGAATCGCGCCACAGAAAGGTAGTTTTAAGTACGAAGTACTTAAGGCAGCTAGGATTCAATGCAAAGAAGCGCAAAATAATGCACCTGGGAAACAAGAACCCAGGGGAAGAATACACAATGGGTGGGGAGGTAGTAACAACAACAAAAAAGGAAAGGGACCTGGGGGTAATCATATCAGATGACCTTAAGGTTAGCAAGCAATGTGAGAAGGCAGTAGGGAGGCTGAGGGTATACTGGGATGTATAGGAGAGGCATCAGCAGTAGAAAACGAAGTTGTTATCCTCTGTACAGACAGTTGGTGAGACCCCATCTGAGTACTGTGTCCAGTTCTGGAGACCCCATCTCCCAAGGACATAGACAGGATAGAGGTAGTCCAGAGGAGGGCAACTAAAATGGTGCAGGGTCTGCAAGAGAAGCCGTATGAGGAGAGACTAAAGGAGCTTAATATGTATACCCTTGAGGAAAGAAGGAGAGGGGACATGATAGAAACTTTTAAGTACCTCAGTGGAATCAACAAAGTCCAAGAGGGTAGCATCTTTCAGAAAAAGAGACTTGCAAGAACAAGGGGACACAATTTAAAGATAGAAGGAGGGCGGTTCAGGGGCAATGTGAGGAAGTATTATTTCACAGAGAGGGTAGTGGATGCATGGAACAGCCTTATTGAGGAGGTTGTGGGGTCTAAAACTGTGGGAGAATTCAAGAATGCATGGGACAGACATAAGGCAATTCTTATGGGGGGTAGGAAGAAATAGGCTGTTGGTTAACTAGGATCTACAGCCTATCCTGTAGGTAGGGAAATGGGCAGACTAGATGGGCCAAGCGGTCCTTATCTGCCGTCAAAGTCTATGTTTCTATGTTTACTGGGAGGGAGCATTTATTTGCAAACGGGATAGAAAAAATGGTTGGCCATATACTATAAAATAATTTTTTTATGAGCAACCATATACAAACAAGTCTATTTTTCAATCAAGTGGTTACCATGGTAAAGAGACCTCTCGAGCTGCACTCTCATGGTCTCTTGTTACCATGGAAACAACTTGTTCGAAAAATGGACTTGTGTATGAGTGCTCATACACAATCCTCTATAGTTTGCTCACTGGGACTCTGTTAGGTGGATTCTGCACTTAACTGTTGAAGAAATTACCAAGACGTGGGTGTGTGTGTTTTTTTTATATTTTAAATCCATTCATATTTTAAATCCTGTTTCGTGACTCAATGATATTTACGTTCATACAATAATGTTCATAGTATAAGTGCAAACAGCTATGTAATACAGAAATGTTCATATGAGTCGCTGTCCATGTAAATTGTTTAATCTTTTTCTGGTGTCTAGTGGTGCCCCCTGCCCCCACCATCTGATCACCGTCCCTGTGGTTATTTTTTCCCCTGGTGTCTGGTGGAACCCCCAACCTCTGATCACTGTCCCTGTAATTATTTATTTTTCCCCTGGTGTCTGGTGGTACCCCCACCCTCTGATCGCAGTCCCTGTACTTATTTAATCATTCCCTGGTGTTTAGCGGTGACCTGCACCCACCGATCGCTGACCCGGTAATTAGTTAATATTTCCCTGGTGTCTAGTGGCAGCCCTCACTCTCTGATTGCCGTCCCCATAGTTCTATATTTTTTTCTATTGTCTAGTGGCATCCCACATCCTCCAGTCCCCTTTCCCGTACTGATTCAATTTCTCCCTGGTGTCAAGTGGCACCATCCCTGACCCCATGTAAAATTAAAGAAACCGTCCATCGATGTCTTTTTTTTTTTTTACCTGTAAAACAGAAAATGGTCCCTCACTGCTCCAACCTCTCGCCCCCACCTCCCACTGAGCAACCAGCACCCCACATTTTCAGTATGATCCAGCTTTCACAATGTTTTTTTTCCCCAGGATAGAGAAGCACAGATACACAGTTCAATTGGGGGGGGGGCTGTTGTACTGTGGTTCTGTTTTCACACATTTCCGGGTCGCCCCTGAAAAAGGAACCGTTACTGGACTCAGTGGGCCTGCCCAGTGACCAAAATTAAATAAATATTTCTTTTCAGGAGAGGAAGCTGAGCACCCAATTAAGTAGAGGTTTTCGATAAGCAACTCTGCTTGGAGAGCTTTTTACTGCTGTCTAATATACTTTAATCACTGTGCTGGTATTCAAGAGGAAGCACTATCATTTACATAGGTGCAGTGGTATTGTAGTGCCTTGGTTTAGGGACCCGCCGGGGCCTCTGAATAACTGTAGAGGGTGTGTTGCCTTTGAAGTCTTTTTTTATTCTAGCTGTGTGAAGGGCTTTGTCAGTTGTCGGCTATAATGAGAAAATATTGCTGTCCCGGTGGCGCTGAAGGTTGAGGCGCTGGAAGCCACACCTTGCGCTACGCCAGTGATCCGGGTTTGGGAATAAGCCCAGGTTGTCGGTGGGAGGGTGAGGCGCGAAATCGAGCCACTGTAAGGCAACTCTCTCCTCCTGAGAGGGACTGGGGGCTCCTTAGCCACTGACTGCCCCCCGATGGAGGACGGATGGCAATGGCAACCTGAGGGAGCTCCGGCAGTAGCCACAGGGAGGAGCGGAAAGGGGCTGAGCAGGCTACATGGGGCGTCCATGCACCTCCACACACACATGATGCCCATGTGCTGGGGGAATGGGTGAAAACAGGAGAAAAAAACACAGACATTATAAACGAAAAAGAGAACATATTGACCCTGATGGACGAACTATGACCAACAATAGTTATGTCTATTGATAGTCAGTAGTTCTCTCGACGAGTCAAGATTTTCCAATTATACACCAAAAAAATTTCTGGTCCGACCACCACAGCCACCATCATTAGGTGCCCAGATGAGACACAACACAACATGGCTGACCACCTTCCCCACCACTGGATCACCATTTCAGAAACTGGACCAGGCCTCCTTCTCCAGCTGATCATCCTCCATGCATTTGGAAACCCTTCCAGTCCCAGCCTTCCCCAAGTTGGGCAACCTCCTTGGAGGCACACCACCCCACAGCCTAGCCTCTTCTCCCAGCTGACTAACCTTCGTGCATCTCAACCAGCATCCAGCCCCATGACACAAAACCTCCATGGAGCTGGTTTAACCCCCCAGTTCCCCAGCCTATTCCCCACCCCGCAGACGAATGTCTCTACAGCAGACCCACCAAGCACAGCAAGTAGCTTCCCCCACTCAGCCACCGTTTCTACAGCTGGACCCATCCTAAGCCCTGTACCAGCTACCTAGCCCAAACATCTGCCCTGCATCTGGACCTCCCTTCCATCCCCTGGACTGCCCTCCCCAACACACACACAGCTGGACCATCCTTGTATGCTCCTCACCAACATTCCCCAGCAGACAACTTTAGCTGTGGCTAGACCTTTCCTAACTGCAGACCAGCCCCCCCCCAAAACTCTGGGCACCCTTCACGGAGCTAGACCACCCCTCCCATCCCCAGACCAGCCTCTCATCACAGATGATCACCCCCTCCGGAGCTGGATCCACCAAAACCACCATTTCCCTCTATGGACTAGCCCCACCCCTGCAGCTTGACCACTCTTCCAGTCCCCAGACCAGCCTCCGATAAAACTCCCTGCAGCTGGAACACCCTTCCAAAGCTAGGACCAGCTTTCCCAACCGTCCCTATATCAGTCCACAGCCCATTACATTGAACAGTGCAGTGGTGACAGTGTTTGTGGAACAGTGAAGTTTCAGCAATGAATGTGGCACCGTGGTGTTAGGAGTGCATGTGGCAATGATTAGTGATGTCAATACACATGGTTCTGGGTGGTAACAGTGGCACTGGGTGGTGTTGGCAGTGCACGTGACACAGCACATATTTGGCAATGCACATGGCAACACACAGTGGAGGCACTGTGATTGGTATTTTGCAGTGGTGCCAGTGCACGTGGCACCGCACTGTGGTGGTAGTGCACTTTGCACTGCATGGTGCATTGCATAGTTAGTGCATGTGGGGGATTGAGGGCACTACAGGTACAAATGTACATGCACTGTATCACTCTCTAGCCCCAGACCAGCCCCTACCCTCCTAGGTGACAAGTCCCCATAGAACGCCCTTAACACCTATGGACAAGCCACCCTGCTGACAATCTCCCTGCAGTTGGAGCACACCCCTCCACTAACCCTACAATTGGAGCAAACTTCCTCCTGCATACCAGCCTTTACAAAGCTGATCACCCTCCCTGGGTCATACCACAGCCCCAGAACTTGATATCTCACCCATGGAAAAGCATCCCATACCATGCCAACCACTCTGCACACAGCTGGAACACCCCTTCCCCCCTCCCCCAGTGGATCACTCTGTCCTAAACTAAGCACCCTTCCTGGCCCACTACATCCCACCCACCCAAACTGCATTCCTCACAACCAACAACCCTCCGTACAGCTGGACTCTCACCCCATACCATTCTTCCTGTCCACAGACCAGCTGTCCAACCTCACCTTGCAGCTGGAACAACCATCACAGACCATGTTTAACACCTATGGACCAGCCACCCTGTTGACAATCTCCCTGCAGCTGGAGAACACCAATCCACCATCCCTGCAACTGGACCACACTTCCTCTTCCAAATCAGCCGTTACCCTCCCTAGACAACAACAAAGTCCCTGGATCCTCTCTGCAACTTGATGCCCCCCACTCCAGACCACATATCCCACCCATAGAAAAGCTTCAAACACCACACAAACCACTCTGCACACAGCTAGAACCTCCCCCCCTCCCCCGCCGACTACTCTCCTATACAAAGTACCCTGCCTGGCACACTGCATCCCACAAAACCAACAACCCTCCGTACAGCTGGGCTGTCACCCCATACTACCCTTCCTGTCCACAGACCAGCTGTTACCCACCCCCCCCCCGGGTTAATCTAGGGGTGTTCTTCCTTGGACACCTTTCTCCATTGAATACTAATGAAGAGCTACAGCTCCTCAGGATGACCGTTTCACCTCCTACAAATACATTTCCAGTTTAACCACTACCCCCCCTGCAGATAGTACACCTGCCCCCAGTTGAGTGTGTTCTCTTGTAGCTTATTTGCATTTGTGGAGAAGGCTGGAGTAAAATGAGGGTAATACATGCCTCCTATGGAGACAGAGTCTGTATGGGACCAGCAACCCCCCCCCCCGCCTCGCATGATCTCCGGCCCTCCAGCTTAATCATCCCATTACCACAGCTCAGCACACTCTCATCGGCAGTAGACTTGCTTTGTGCTTCCAGCTCGGTCTGCAGATAGGAAGAGTGCCGGTGGGGAGCGAAAAAACATATTTTTTTTATCGTGCCAAACAAATGATGAGGTACTGTGAGCGCTCTCAGGTCCTGATGGGGCCAGGAAAGCAGAAATGCAGGTTGCATGTGGTTTGTTTTTGTGCAAGCACAGATGTGAAAAACCACATGCAGCCCATCGGCAACCCCCTGAGGCAGCGCTTTTTTGCCAGCCAAAAGATGGTGGTGCGCTTTACTTGCCTCAAAGGGGGCATTGCCATTCTCTTTCTTCCTGAGTTCTGTGCCTGAGATCTTGCTGTACGGCAGCATGTTGATAGCAAGCAGCGTCTCCCCGGGCAATATGGTGAACGTCGGCTTCAGCTGACAGCATGTGTCCACCCTCTAGTTGTACATAGAACTCAATGGGACCACTAGACCAGGCTATGACAACAACCTGCAACCTCCACTCCCACATAAACCACTCTTATGACAACCGCACTGGGATTCTGCACCAAACTGCATCCTCTTCTTGCACCCAAGGACCACAGGACAATGCTCCCACACACACCTGCACCATCCTTATCTACCTTCAGTGTTACCATTACCCTTGCTCTCTCCATGTTCCCACTGTTCACCTCCCTTCATTGACTCTCTTTCTCTCTCCTCAGTCCACAGGACACTTCCCTCCCTCCCTCCCAGCCCACTGGACAATTTCTTCCTTTCCCATACCCCTGGACACCCCTTCCTTCCCAGACAACCTCTCTCCTGGCCCCTTCCCCAACACCCTCCATGCCCACTGGCCACATTCTGGTGGGTGAAGGGTTTATATCAAGTTGTGGGTGTTACAGAATGGGGGTGGCATTCTGTGGGTGGGTGGAGAATTCCAGCAGGTCAGTGCAGGCCTCCTGCCTGAGTTGGTAAGATGCAGGAAAAGGT
This sequence comes from Neoceratodus forsteri, assembly GCA_016271365.2. Lineage (NCBI taxonomy): Eukaryota > Metazoa > Chordata > Ceratodontiformes > Ceratodontidae > Neoceratodus > Neoceratodus forsteri. The sequence goes on along the minus strand of CM028138.1, from coordinate 307,652,507 downwards.
GGTACTTCAACCCATATGGAGTATAGAGTAGGGATAGCTGTGTAGGAGCGGGGGAGGAGGGGAATAAGCCCTGCTAATGGCTAACAGTTTATTTTTGTTTGGTGCTGGCTAATTAATTTTAGTGAAACAAATTTAAAGCAGGTGAACACAATCACAATGTGTTACTGTTTATATTTAGTTGTTTTACTAAAAATAATATAGATGCAGTTCAAAAGTAAGCTTGGTGCAAATGGTACGCATACAGCATCAACACACTTAAGAGACTATTTTTTTTTTGTATGTTATTTTTATGCCCCCTTCCAACCTGTCCACCCACTCCTTCGGGCGGCCTGGTCCCCACCCCCACCGCTCCCCCATTCTGCCGTCCGTCTGCCCCATTGCCCGACTGTCCTGACGTATCCCTTCGTCGGGGGGGCCCTACCCATGGGGAGGCAGCCGGAAGGGGAGAGCGCGGTACCCTTTGGCACTGCTTTGCATCTTGGTCGGGCAGTGTGGGTTGACTCAGGGGCTTCCCAGCTTCGCGGCAAGCGGGAAGTGGGCCGCCATCATCTGGATGGCATGGGAGGCCATTTTTCTTGTTCTGTTTCCCCCGCCTCCTTAAGAGGCATGCTGCAGCATCCTCATTTATTGTGTATGTGGCGGTGATCACCCACACTGTTATGCAAGGCCGAATCCGCCATGAGGAGTCGCTGAAGGTGGTGCTCCATGACCTCCCCCGGAAATGAGTGTCCAGGGATGCGCTTGAGCCCTCTCCTCGCCTCTGCTCCTGACACTCCGGCTCGGGTGCAAACCCAGGTTGCCAGCATGCCAGACAATCCCCCATCGCCTGGCGCTACAGAGCCCGCAATAAGAGACTATTTTAAAGCAGCAGAGAGAGTACTATATGGTGAGATTTTTGCACCAATACATTTTTTTCCATTTTTCTCTTGCCCTGTATATAAGACATGCCCTTTCCAGTTTTATGTCTGTTTAACAAGTACAACCTCATTCTCTTATGACAGAAAGTTGTGGCCAGTAGAGGAATGGGGTGCTTGGCACTGCCTTTGCAGAAAAAACTGGTGGGAAAAACTACGGTAGTATATAGGTAGGGTGCCCTTCAGGCACTGAGCACACGTGTGGAGCATGAGGTGGGGAGTAACAGGAGAAAGAAAGTGTGGGTGTCTGTTGGAGTGAGGAGCCAGGAGGCCATGGGATGTCCAGTACCAGGAGCCCATGCCATAGTGGTGCCTTGGACATTGGTGGTTATTGGTCAGGCAGCCTGGGGCATGGGTACCCACTGAGGGAAGTGGCAGACATCGCCAGCAGGGTGCTTGGTGCTTGGGAACCTGGTGTATCTAAAGGGATGGGCACATGTTTGGTCTCACTAGGTGGCTGGCTGCAGGACTTGGGCCAAGGCCACAGGGAGTCCTGCTACTTGCTGCCACCTGGAGATGGGCGTGCCATGCAGCCCTTACTGCCTGAGGGTGGCACAAGGTCAGGGTCACCTCACAGCTGTGAGGGGGTCGGAGACACTGAGAGACCTTTTGCATCTGGGGTGATACCTATGCTGCCTCCTCCTTGCATGAGGATTTAAGATCTGACTTGTAGTGAGGAAGTACAGTGGGACCACTAGGGGGTAAGGGAACCCCAGAAGGGCCATCAAGGGACACTTCCCAATAGCTTTCTGGCCTGAATGTGGGTTCCCCTTATGAGGGACCATTGTGCTCACCCAGGGAGGAGGGTAAAATGAAGGTGAAGTACTGAGACTGTGGACCACGCCAGAGACTGGTGAAGAAGGATTGCCCATAGACAGCAGGGAAGCAGTGGACATGGATGAACTGGAGACAGGCAGGATGTAGATAGAGTAAGGAGAGGGAACCCTTTGGCACATTTTGCTTAAGGAGTGCAGCCACACCAGCCAGGTCTGTGTTGCTGGTGCCAGCTGTTGTACAAAGGGACAGGAAAGGTCAGCGGATTGGGCCGAATAGTGTCACTGGAGCTACTTCTAAGGATATTTTTTGGAATTACTGTAATTAGCATAATTAATAGTGTCAGTGACTCAGCAGGTAGCACACTCGCCTCTGAGGCTGGAAGATAGGAAGGTGGTGGGCTCTAGCCCCACACTGGGAATGTGGGATAAATCCCAATACTGACACTGTAGTGCAGCAAAAGGGGGGTGCTGCACTCCTGAGGTGCCATCTTTTGGAAGAGATGTTAAACCGAGGTTCCGACTGCCTGTTCTGGTGGTTGTTTGGGTGGACGTAAAAGATCCCATGGCACTTCTCGATAAGAGTAGAGGAAGTTTTTATTGGGACAAAGAACCAACAGGGTTACATCCAAAAGGTCTTACAAGACACTATGCCAGTAATCAAAATGTAAAAAAAAAAAAAAAAAAAAAAAAAAAAGATATTGCCTATAATCAAACAGTAGTAACGTATAAAAGTCTTAACCCAAAGTAAACAAAATAATACAATAATAACACCACCCATGAAACTCCACCCAGCAACCCAAAGCGACCCTCACCCAGTGAAAGAATTTGAACCAGGAAAAGCTTCACCAAAGTCCCCCAGATCGGTAAGAAAGGGAAAAATATGAAAAAAAATATCTGCAGGTAAAACTAGAATGGACAAGGGAAAATTAAAATGACACTCAAGGGGCCGCAAAATGATTCCCAATGTTACGCCACTGGGGAGGGATACATCCGGGTATTCCTACCTTACAGTCCTGCCTATACAAACCAACTAATTCCAGTACCATTTGATCCACCAGAGCTAATGGGGAGATAGCTACATTTTGCAACAAGAAGACACACCTAGCTTGCCACAAGTAGTATTTCGAGGGTGTAAGAACCAAACGTAAAATCCCTTTATCATATCGAGCACCTGAAGGGGTAGACCCTAAAATAACATGCTGATATGACACGGAAGACCAACGAGGATCCTGCCATTTTTTTGCTAAAACCTGCCAAAAGGTGGCAGCATAGGGGCACTCTAACAAGAAGTGAGACATTGTCTCCGAAATCCCCTCACACCCTGCCCTATGACAATGACGCTCATTCAGTTTCTTATTCTTTGCATTAGCTTTAACACTGAGCTTACCATGGCTACTAATCCAGAGCACATCCCACATCTTAGGCAAGGTCCTTTTATCTCGGAGCGAACCATGTAGCTCTGCAGTAAGTGCAGCAGGTATATCTAGATAACAGGGCTGGGATGTGAAGTACAACTGTATGATCTCTTGATACAACAGTTTCGGTTTCGTAAGGGATGAGAGCGTGACAGTTGATCTCCACCTTCGTAGTTTTTCCAAGAGTGACCTCACCAATGGGCAGGCACCTCAGGAAAACACAGGAGAGATGTTTGGTCGGGACCACTGATCTAAAATGGGGGACACCCATTCTTTAACCTATGGTTTCCAGATCTGGGCCGTGTGATCGAAATAAAGCCCCAAATTCCACTTAAAGGAAATTTCCAACATAAGATATTGGGCTTCATAGCCTAATACCTTATGCCAGCGTGAGCTTATTGGTGCAAATATTTTAATTTAAAAGTGACTCCGTTTACTATGGGAAGGGATTGTAACTGGTGCCGAACCCACGGCCAGCCAATCCTTTCCAGCTTCCTGGTGCCTGATGCCCCCACGCTCTGAGATTTTGTGACGTGTGAGCAGGTAGAGCGCAGGGGTGAGCCCCATACAAGCCAATGCAGACTTTTTAAAATGCAGTTTTTTAGTAACTTTATGCACTTGTAGAGGAAAATTAAAGCAATCGGTCAACTAATAGGGTCACATGTCACAAAATCTCAGAGCGTGGGGGTGGAACGGAGGAAGCTGGAAGGGATCCGCTGGCCGTGGGTTCGGCACCAGTTACGATCCCTTCCCATAGTACATGGAGTTGTTTTTAAATTAAAATATTTGCACCAATAAGCTCATGCTGGCATAAGGTATTGGGTTATGAGGCCCAATACCTTATACCACCAGGTTGGAACTTCACTTTAAGAAAATGGCAAAACACCGTAACCACAGGGTTAGCCAAATCAAGTTCCCCCCTTTGGGAGAAAAAGAACATTTTTTTTAATGGAGTTTAAATGACTTCCCCATAACATCTGAAAAAAGACTATAGAACCTAGTTTCCAAAAGCTGAGATAGGGGAAAAATGTGACCAGTATATAAGGGAAGAAAAAAATAGCTTCACTATTAAAACCCTCTTCTTCTTGGCTTGTTTCCAAGCCTTCCATCTACCTACTTTAGCTGCACAAAAATCAATCTTTAGTTCCCAATTCCAAAATTCTAATTCCCCAGACCCAAAAATAACACCCAAGATCTTAAAGCAGCAGTACTACCTAATCAGGAAGTGATTTCTCAAAATTCTGCTTTTTGGCTGGAAGCATGTGGCCATAGTTCCAGTTTCCATATCTGTAAATATTTTCTGTTGGTCATCTTTAGTTTGTTAGATATCTGGAATTTATTTGAATTGTTGTGGCGCCTCAATAAATATGGCGGCTGACCAGTTTTCAGCTGCGCTCCCCCTTCAGGTTGCATCATGTCTTTTGGCTACTGCAGCAGGACCCTGTGCTGAACTGTTCTGGTGTCGCTGTGTAGTACTGCCAGTCATACACATCTGTAGTTGTTAGCAGAGGAGGTTCCAGTGCAGCATGCCGGGTGGCAGAAATGTAAACAAAACAAAGGAAAACTGAGCTAATTACTCAGTGATAGCACATTGCCATCAGAAAAGAGTACCAGGGAAATGTTCAGTAGAGCAAACGGAATAAACTGTTGAAAAAGTGCAGATTTCTTTTACATTGCACTGCTGCTTTAATTGGATCAGAAGTCAGGCAGATGCCCCCAATGGAATTGACCAGTGACTGTCCATTACCTAGAAACAGACCTGTACATTTCTGGAGGTTTAATCTTGCTGCAGAAATGGGTTGAAAGGAGTGGAAAATATCCAAGGCCATACAACCCGAGAGAATATCCTGAACCAGCAAGGTGACCTCATCAGCATATGCCATCACCCAGACATCAACATCTGACGTGGGGCTCACAATGCTTCTAATCTGGGGATGCATCATAATCTTTGGAAGTATTAGATCTATACAAAAACAATATAATAGGGGGCTCAATGGGCAACCCTGATGGACCCCACATTTAATAGCAATGCGGCCACCCCATGTCCACTGATAAAGGGGACAATGGAAGGTGAATCATAAATAGACCGAATCCAAGAACAAAGGAGCAATGGAATCCCATAATGTTTTAATACAGCAAACAGAAAAGCATGGAAGATCCTATCAAAGGTCTTTTCCTGCTCCAGGGAGGGAAGGAAGCCCCCCCCACCTTCCCTCTGCCCCGGCTGTGCAATTCCCTCAGCAAAATAAGGTTATCCATCATTTACCTATATGGAATCGCGCAGGTTTGAACCGCCGAGATTACCAGATTCGCAATAATTGCCAATCCCTTATTCAAAATGATCATACAAATTTTCAAATCAGTGTTCAAGATGCATAAAGTCCTCCAGTTATTCAAATCAGTGGATGGACCCTTAATGTACCTACAGTTACATAATCTCCTTACACCTGCCCAGTCTGGCTTTAGACCACGTCATAGTACTATCTCTCTGTTGGCAAAAGTGTACAACAACTGGCTGAAAGCGCTTGATGGTAAGGCAAGGCATTTGACACAGTAGACCATTCATTACCACTGGACATCCTTCGGAATACTGGGCTGGACTCGATGGCCACTAAATGGTTCTACAGCTACCTTGATGGTCGCTACCAGCAGATAAAATCCGGTGGCTAATTCTCCTCTTTAAATTCCTTGTCAAGAGGCGTCCCACAAGGTTCCATCCTGGGCCCTCTCCTGTTCACTATCTACATCAGTAACATCAACGCCTAAAGCTACCAACTTTCTGAGGCCGAAAACTGGGACAGTCCATCCTGACCATGCGCCCCCCCCCCACACCATGTCACTTCCACGGGCACTGCCGCAGACAACGCCATGCACAGTCAGTTACATTTTGCTGCTTGCTCTGGCCATGTTACCCCACAGTAACACCAGTAGCAAACATTAAAATTAAAACAATACATCATTCTGCTACAGCAAGTTCCAAATCATGATGTACAGAAAGTTCATTAGAAGCAAACCTACGTTCAGTTGTGATCAGACATTCGAGCTGCATGTATTGCTCCTCCTGACAGTCCCATCCAAACCATTTATGCTCACCTCATATGCTGAGTAAACCTCATGTCAGTGACTCCTACCACCACACCAGATTGTTTTCACACACTTCTCTACAGCTGATCAGGTTCAGGTACCTTAGTTCCCTGCTGCCAGTCTCTCTTTTTTTTTTTTTAATTTCCTTTTTTTTTAATTTCCCCTTTTTTTTCTGGCAGGACCACTGGCAGCCATCCGCCCTGGTCACGGCCCCCAGAGACCTCTACCGCCGTCAATTGCTGCTGAGGACCCTCGGTCACCTAGCTTGCCCCGGAGGGTGGGGCGTGGGCCCACCGCCGTGACCCGGAACTGTGACTGGTAGGGGTCGCAGCGGCAGCTGACAACGTGAGGTTCTCCAGGGAGGACTTCATTAATCCGTGGTCCTGCCCGCCATCTTTTTCCACCTGCATTTTTCTCCCGGGAGGAGGCGGGGACGTGCAATGACGCGAGCGTCCGCCCAGCCTCCTCCCCATGTCGAGCGTCGGTTGCGTGGAACTCCCGGTCTCCACCAGGGGTCCCCAGCGCACCGATTGCTGCCAGCCCCTCCCGGTGGGAGGCTGTCCGTCGGTGCTCGATCCTACTCCCCAGCGACCCTCCCGGCGGCCCAGATCGTTCCCGAACCGAATTACGCGGCGTCTCAGCGGAAATCCACCGCTGCGCTGACGGGCCGGCTCGCTGCCAGTCTCTTCTCTGTTTGGAGTTCCTTTAAGCTGCTGGCAGACAGACATCAACATGTGCTTGTTTGCACTACTACCCAGTAATCTAACAGGAAGGAACGTGCTTTACTGTGCTCCCACTGACATGCTTGCAGTGCAACACAGGCGCTGGGGTTGAAATTACAAACTGCTGTCCAGCCTGAACAGTGCCAAAGTGGTGCTGAAATAATTGTCACTCACGGATTAGCAGTCAGCTAAAAAAAAAAAAGGGACAAAACTGGGACAAGTAAGCAAAAACTGGGACAATAATGACATTTTGCAAAACTTGTGGGGACACTGGGACATGCTGTCTAAAATAGGGACTATCCTGGGAAAATAGGGACTGTTGGTAGCTTTATCAACGCCAGCATAAACTATGCTAACATCCAACTTTTTGCGGATGACACCGTGCTGTATATTGATAGGCTTTCCCCCGAATTGGCCTGTAGAGACCTCCAACTAGATTTTGACAGACTACAGACAAATTTACTACACCTTAAACTGTTACTAAATGCAAAAAAACTATTACTAAATGCAAAAAAAATAAAGGTTATGTTCTTTTTGCCATCTGTAAAAGCAGCCCATACTCTAGCCCTACACACTTTACCAAAAGTTACCACCCTTCTAAGCGAGCCACTAGAAGCAGTGGCCAAATTCAAATACTTTGGGGTGTGGGTCGACAGAATATTAACCTTCTCGGATCACACTGAGGATCTTACAGAAAAACTAAGTTACAGACTCTGCCTATTTTTAGGATTAAGCAACTTACTCACCAAAGAAGCAAAAACTAGACTAGTCCAAGCCACCTTCCTCCTGCTCCTAGACTATGCAGACATCTTGTATGGACAGGGACCTAGCACTGCCCTTTCCAAGCTAGACGCCTATATCACCGTGCCTTAAGATTCATTACTGGTGCTCCCTACTCTATGCACCACTGTTCTCTCTACTCTGGTTGGATGGACATCTTTGTCATTCAGGCGGCAAAGAAACGCAGCAACCTGGACTTTCAAAGTCATCACCAAATTGCTCCCTCAATTCGTCTCACACTGTATGCCTATCAGTGTGCCTGGTAACTATGCCTTAAGAAGCTTATCTCATATAACATTTCCCATCCCCAAAGTTAGAACCAGATTTGGTAGATCATCCATTAGTTTTGCTCTGCCTTCCCTGTGGAACCAAAACACGCTGCAATTAGCCTTCCCCATAAAACTTTCCACATTTAAAACCTTATTTAGACAGTCCTTCAGTGAGTCATGCAAGTGCAATTCCTAACGGACTGAACCTAGGGTTGCCATACGCATCGTACTCTCCCTTACCTCACTGTCCCTGTGTATCATCTCCCTAGCTCTTTTATCTCTCCCACTCCCCTTCCCCTGGTGTGTCTCTAACTCAGCGTATCACCCTCTTCTGTACTTTCTATACCTAGCTGCTGCTCCTTTTCTCTGGTTATGGAATATGTTGCAATCTATGCCAACATATAATATATATATATATATATATATATATATATAATGTATTATTCTAGTGTTACCCTGCTTATGTTGATATTTTGTTCCCACCATAAATTATGTATTCCTTGTTATCTGAAATGTATTTGTTATGTATACCTCACCCAGGTCCACCTTGGAAATGAGCTTCAATTCAATGGTGTTTCGCCTGGTAAAATAAAGATTATTGATTGATTATACACAAGGATCTGCAGCGCCTCTGTAAACAAGGTGGGAATCTGCCCCCTATGAAGGAGGGCATTATAAAACACTGGCAGGACATCTATCATGGCTTCCTTATACATTATATAAAATTCTGCTAATAAACCATCCAGTCCTGGTGCTCTATTCATACGTAAACTAGAAATGGCCTGATCAACTTCCACGGGTGTGATTTCCCGAATTAAGGCAGACAATTCCCACTCCGGGATCACCGGTACCTGAACATGGGTCAGAAAAGAGGCCACTGATCCCTCAGGTGCTGGGCAACCAAGCAGCGCAAAAAGGTGCAACTGAATCAACTCCATGATACCATCTAAATCAGACACCATGCGTCCCGAGGGGCAGCTACCCCAGATAAATGCTTACGAGTAACTCTAGCCTTACTGCTCTCAAACAGATCACATAAAATTATATTGAATGTCTGTCATCTGTTGATGTAGAATCGATATCTGGGAAGAATAACCCCCATCAGACGTACAGTATGGTGTAAAATAAGCAGATTAAGAATTGGGTCCGTAGAGCAAGATACTCCTTGTACTTGTCTGTGTGTTTCCTAGAGGAGAGGTGAGAACTAAGAACTCTAACCTCTACCTTTGTGTCCATCCACCACACTACCACATTATCCATAAGACATGCAATGGCCTGTCTGGTCCTCAAAAATCTCAGAATCACCATCCTGAAAAAGTCATCTCCCAGGAGAGAGTTATTTAATCTCTAATAACCCCTCCCTGGTGTCATCAAGTGCGTTTCCCTCAGGCTACCACCCAACAAAAGGTGATCAGAAATCTCTACTGGAACTACAGTAATGTCATATTACACGGAATCAAATGACTGGAAATAAAAATAAAATCAGTTCTGGTGGCTAGTGCCGCCTTGTGGAAACGATTTACCCTGTTTGTGTAATAAACGGTAAGCATTCCTCAGGGATGCTGTGGACAAAACCTCATTCAAAGCATTAGAATTACAAAACAGTTTAGTCATGACCCCCCCCATCCGATAAATGAAGATCACAATTAAAATCCCTTCCAACGCCGGCCCGGTGGCACTGAAGGTTGAGGCGCTGGACGCCACACCTCGCTCCACGCCGGTGACCCGGGTTCAGGAGCGGACTCGGGTCGTCGGGGAGTCGGCCGGGGAGACAGGCTTGCGTCCAACGACAGCTCGCCTTCTCCGGGAGGGATTCGTCGATGCCTAACACTTGTAGCTGACCCCGAGCGAGGCTCGAGGAACTGCAAGCCCCACTAGGGATGGCTGGCCTTGAGCAGCACACGACGCCGGGCGCTGCGTATGCGCCACATGACGCCAGGGGAGGTCGCTGGCTGCTCGGGAGGAGAAAACGAGGAACAAGCCTGCTCAGCCGGAAGATGGGAGGACCTGGCCGTGCCACGATTGCCTGTGCCAGCCAGCAGACCACAGACCCGACAAAGCGTAAATAGCGGTGTTTGATCCCGCCTCGTCCGCGCCCGGGGGGTAATCCGCGGCTCCATGGGGTCTGGTGGTCTGTATGGGTAGGGTTCCAGGCAGTGGGATGTCCAATTGTCCTCCCTGAAGGGTCGGAGGTGGCAGGCTGGGAGGAGGAATAAAGAGTAATTTCAAAAAAATAAAATCCCCTCCAAACACAACATGCCTCGAAGTGTGCAAAAATGGTTGAATTAAATGAAACAAACCTACCCTATTTTTTTTCGACTGTGGGGCACACACATTAACAAAATGAAACCTTATATCCTGAAAAGTTATATCCAAAAGGAGAGCTCTCCCAGGATCCAGGTCCACCAACCTGGTGACAGAGAAAGCACTGCCTCGAAAGACAGTGCCCACTCCACCGCAGACAGCAGTGCCAACAGATCAAAAGGAGGGACCCCAACACCAATGCCTACTGGCTTGGTAGAGATCATTACTTGTACAGTATGTAGGCGGGTATCCTGGAGAAAAATAACATAATACTCTATATCTTTTAGAATAAAATAGAGAATAATATATGGGGTGGTGTGTTGAAGAGATTTTACACATTCGGTTATGGATGCTACATAACCCCGAGGGGTTTATAAAAAGCATCCCACAATGAACGAGGGTGTGTGTAAAATTGAGTTTTACACACACCACCCTATATTTTATTTTTTATAATTGCTGGTGAGCGCTTTTCCACCTCAGCAATTATAGAAAATAAAATAAAGTAACAGATTGGTGTTGGCAAAGTCGCGGAACAGTCTGGCTTTTGTGCGGTGCACGGTACATATAACAGTGCTGTGCTTGTCGGGGTTAAAAAGTTAATATTGTAATTTATATTTCTGTGCTTTTTTTAAAAATATAGACTTACTGGTGAGCAACGGTTGTGACATCTTTCCCAGCTTGGAGAGTCAGCGGCACGCACTCAGTTGCGCAGGCAGCATGGTGATGGGAAAATGTGGCACTCGTTTTCGTTTAATTTTCCTTTTGTTTTGCTGATAGGTGATTTGTTTGTTTGTTTTTTTTAAAATAAAAAAAAATAGAACATTACTGTTTGAATGCCAGGGATGGTGAAGTGAGGGGAGTTTTGGGATTTTTCATTGGAATGTCATAGACGGCGACTGACGCATGAATGGCTCAAGGGGAACGTGGCACGTGTTTGCCGTTATAACCAGCAAATTATAACTGGGTTTCCCTATGGGAAAAAGCGCTACCCAGTAATTATAAATAAATAAAGCCTCCTAGCTATTGACTTCATGATATTTGCATTCAATGTAGCTAAGCAGATCCTGGGAACCATGATCTACAAAGGAGGACTGGGGGAAAGAAATAATAGACAAACAACATAGAAAGAATGTCAGGTAATATCCATGGAAGGATCCTTCTGGTGCTACACAACTGTTTTCAGTATCTTTCAAACATTTGTCTTCTATTTAACTTTGAGGTGTTCCTTCTCAGTCTCCAAGGTCATCGAAAGATGAGAAGATGAACAGGAAGAATACTCCAAATCCTCACCAGTTTCTCTTTCCTCCGAGTCTTCCATCAGGACAGCATACTTGTTATCAAGTGGTACAACTTCACCTTCCACCTGCATCATCTCCAGTTTAGCAGCTGCCGTATGGGATCGTAAAGAGCGTTTTGTGTTCATCAGGAACTGTTTGGGAGGGGGGAAGGAGGCGCCATAGTCTCAAATTCCATAAGCTCCGAAGCCGTCTCTGGAGCATCCAGCGATGCCATATCTTCCACTGGTATCGGTACGGAGGCAGCCTTGGAAGATGAAGGTGGCAGCGAGGGCATTTCTGTTTCAGCAGAAGTCTCAGTCTGTGGTCCCGTTACAGTCCATAAGTCCTTCTCGGATTGACGATCTTCATCTTAGTCAGATCCATGAGCTAGAGCAGCCACAAGGTACTGCCTAACTCTGTTGAAGAGTATGATGAGCACACTCCAAAATAACATCCTGAGTATCGGCATCATCTAGCTTATTGAGCGATGCCCACAGGCACGTACAGAAAGAGTGACCAGTTTCCTTGCACAAATTGCAACACAGAGCATTGGTACATTATGTACTGACATGTCCCAAAGAGAGGCAAAGATTACAGCACTGTTGATCACAAGCATTGCTGAGAAGAGCTTTGGAACCACAACAAAAGCAGGTTTTTGGCTGGCCCGGATAGAAACATTGTGCTCTGTCGTGACCTAAATAAAAAACGCTCAGGACATGTTGCAGACCAGACTTGGTATGCCTCAACTTAATCTTGAATCGCCAGTGACCAGTCCAGAACATTTCAGAATCCAGGATAGGTTCCGACTCACTCATCACATCACACCTCTGTGAAAGCCAATAATACACGTCCTGCTCATGAACCCCTTCATTTTTTAACATGACCATGAAGGTACGTAGAGCAGGTTTCGTTAAAGGGACAGCCTGAAAGGGAGCCCATAAGGGTGTGTCCTTTAGCTGACTATAAGCAGTCCAGAACCTGTCCAAATACACAGGGGAGTGGAAACTCAGATCGAAGTAACCATCTGCTAGGGCATACAATACAGTTCGTGAGGTGTAACACAAGAGACTCCTTCAGAAGACATCTGCCCACATAAGCTCTGTCAGGTTTGGCATCCAGCCCCCCTCCCCCCAATAAAATAACCTTACAGCATTCCATCGCTGTGCTGGAGCAGAATTAGCAAAAGAATCAGAGGTATGAAATTTCAACCACTTCTGTGCTGCGATAAGCCCTCCCTCAGTCTGACCAGAAGAGGATGGCTGTGTCTCAGGGGAGGGAGCCTGCTCCTTATCCATCCTGTTCACCCATGATTGTCCAACCTCCTGTGTCCCCCAAGCCTGTTCTCGGGGGGACCCCAGGGTGTTCATCTGTCTGTAAGGCAGTATGATAAGTAGAAGGGGCATGACAGTCTAAATGTGAGGTGATGTCAAGAGTAGTGGACATAATGGGAGCAGTGGACACAGCAGGAACTTCCAAATCCCCACAGCCTTCGGGAAAAGGAACAGGGGACATCGTATTAGTCCTATGTGCAGAGCGTTGAACTGCCTCTTGCACCTCCCTGAGAACCCCCTACCTGTGTTCCATGGTGTCCTGCCTCTGGGCCATAGGCAAGTCGGGGCTTGTCGTCCTTCGAGAATTGGGTGGCAAGGGCTGGGTATCCCCTTCCACCAAAGGGAGCCTATGGACAGGGTCAGCTACAAAAACGGGGGCAGTCAGTTCCCAGGGGCTCTCTGAGTGCCATGGACCCACCATATCCCTCTCCCATTCTGTGTCCTGCAGAGCCCTCGATGGAGACCAATCTTTCAGAGGGTAAGTTCCCTGGACAGGAGACTGACCTGGCCCACTCTTCCCCCGAGACTGCCCTGAACCAAATGGAGCCCATCACACCACTTATATAACTATCAGAGCAGTTTCTCATCCACTTATCAGGCGGAGCCACCAAGGCCTCATCAGAGCCCCCCACGTTGTGCATGCAAGTTCCGGAAGCATTAACAATACTTAGTAAGCCACTGTTTCGATCACCACATCGTGGGACTGGGAATACAGCAGTTGTATTCATAACAGACAGAAACTCGTGTAGCTGAAATACGTCATCATGAAGCCTACTACTGCAAGCCGTACTCTCCATCAGGCTGGTAGGAGGGCGAGAAGTTTCCCAACTGTGTTATGATGGTAATACCTTCTGAAAGCATGCCTCATGTCAGTTATCCAGCTCCTGCAACCCCCCCCCCCACCGAGTCCAGCATCTCGCATATTAGTTCCTCCCATTTGTTCCGTAAAGTGGCCGACAGAACTAAGTCACCCTCCAACAGCCCCGGTTCAGACACTGTATTCCTTCCCTCCAAACACTCTGACTGCAACCCAGAAGCACCACACTGCTGTGCAACAAGCCCGTCACGCATTGTAGTTGCACCACCCACTTTTGCCTCCTGTTCAGTAATGAGATGAACAGCAGATCGTCCTGCTCCTCTCACCAAATCCTCCATCGACATTGCTAGCTCCGTGATGCTAGCTCCCCCTACAGACAAGTAGGGGAATTTCCCTGGTGCCCTCCCCAAATTCCCCCCATTCAATAAAATACCACCAACAGCTTAATCTGGTTCCATACGTCAGTTTACATCTGTATGAATATTCCCCTTCCCTTGCCACCAGGACGCACCGGGAAATGAGCCGCAGCTCAGTGTGCCTCTCCCAGTCACAAACTTTCAAATAAATAAAACTGCAGATGAAATGATGACTTGGGAGTTCCTGAACCCGAATTCTGATTATTATACAAGTGAACTTAACTTTTTTTTTTTATATATACATTTTATGCCACCAGTCACCCTTGGCATGCCACCCTCCGTCTGGTTCCCCCAAGCCCCATCACCCAGATTCTCCAGGACTTACCCTCCCACCAGCGTCCAGCTTCTGGACTGTGGCGAGGTTCACGGTCACCAGTGTGGGGCCTTTGAAGGACTGGACTTCATCCTGCGGTCAAGGGAATATTTCTACCTTGGTGTGTAGCTTTCCCCTAGGTCCCGGACTGTGCAATGCGTGTAGTGGGTGAGCTCCGTGGAGACGTCCTAGCATGTCTAGCTGTGGACCTACATCCTGATATACCCAGACCTGCACTGCCAGCTGGACATCTCCAGGTGGCAGTGTTGCAGTGGGTCATGGTGAACCCCCCCCCCCGAGGGAGGAGAGCTGTCCATCAGATGTTCAGTCCTCCCTCCTTTGGCAGACCCCTGAGCGACCTGTGTCCATTCCCAAACCTGAGTCATCAGCGTGGCAGGAGGTAAGGCGCTAGCACCTCAGCCCTCCACGCCACTGGATCGGCTTAGTGAACTTAACTTTGTTGAAAGTGCCCTCAGTAAAGGAACCGGTGGTAGAAACTTTCCCATTTACCTGCTATAATTGGCACTGCAGACAAGAAAATCATATCACCCCTTCCTCACTAACTCTGTTCCAGACTCACTCACTATGTATGGCAGCAACATGATTTAAAAATACTATGGAGACTGAGCATACCACCTGAAACATGTGGATGTCAATGGGCCACTTTCAGGTGTTGACATCAAAAAAGGGCACATTTTATGTGTTCAGTGATGCCGCACTGCCATTCTAGTCTTTCCCTTTTAGTTTTGTGGGGTACAGAATGTCCACCAGGACACTCTCCTCTCTCTCGTGTGTGTGTGTGTGTGTGTGTGTGTGTGTGTGTGTGTGTGTGTTCAGTGCTGTACTGCTCAAAGAGTGACACCTGGTGGGGCATAGTGAAGATACCATTGGCAGTGTAGGTGAGCATACATTGCCTGCGTCATGGGCATGCACACTTACACTGGGAAGGACGGAATGTAAGTGCAAGACTAAGGACCCTGCCATAGGCATTATGTGAATACTGTACTACGGTATTAGAGTACCGCTATGCTTTATTGTTGGTGTTTGCGGTGGGGTGGGGGGAATGCACTAACAACATATAGAGTATATAGAAGGCAGGGGCTGTGCCCCATTTTTCAGCTGTTTTTGTTATAAATGGGAGGCTCCATCCCATACCACTGGTTTTTTTTTAAACTGGGTAGCGTTTCCGTTTGTTTATATTACAATTGTAACTGCTTTTACAGTCGCAGCGGCCATACCTCTCAACCTCTGAGAACTGCAGTAAGGGATACTGAGGGACAGTGACCCTCGTAATGAGGCACACAGCCTTAAACAAGGAGATACAAGCTCCGAACAATGTGGAAACCACTGTGTTTACTTGTTCAATGATTATTTTTGATTCAGCATCTTAGAATACTATTAATTCTGCTTTAAAGTTTGAATTTACATCACATTCATAGTATGTGCAGCACCTTTTCCATGAGGGATGGAGGGGGGGACAGAGCAATTCTGAGGGGATAAAATGAGGGACATCCCTTGTAATCAGAGACAGTTAAGTGGTACGTGCAGCACAGTGCCTGCAATCACTGACTGACCCACAGTACTGTGGGACTGGTTACATAGCATTATGCTAATGAACTAAGAGGGTCCTTAGTCCTCCACTTACACCCAGGGGGTGGGATAAAAACCTGGGAGAAAAGTGTTGACTGGACGCAGAATGATATCGCACCTGATGTCACCCACATCCACCTAGCACGCCTCCTTTGCTGACTGCAGCGCAGTGTGCCTGAACCTCCTTAGGAGTATTCTGTAAGGGGGGCAGCTGGAAACAGGGACCCCAACTAGAAGGGCAAGTTGGTGTGCAAGAGCTGTGGCCAGCAGGGAGACTGTGTTGACTAGGATTGGCCAGCAGGGAGACTGTGTTGACTAGGATTGGCCAGCAGGGAGACTGTGTTGACTAGGATTGGCCAGCAGGGAGACTGTGTTGACTAGGATAGAGACCCTTGAAGGGAGATGAAGGACGGTACCAGCAGAAGCACAGCACAATGGAGAATAAACAAGTACTGTAACACAAAAAGTGCAATAAACTAATACTGAAATATTTTGAGAAACATGTCCTGTAGACCCCCAAGTGAGATGTGCATTATTTCTCACCCCAACTGACAGTCATGCTGTGCAACACAAATCAATTGTTTATTTGTATTTATTGTAATCTTGGATTAACACCTTTTGAGAACAAGCTCATTACATAGGTTCCACGTCAGAGATGAGACAAACGATAAAACCATAAATGTTACAGGGTTTCAATAGAAAACAGATTCAACAAGTTTACACTTCAGCAAAACAATTAGACTTAGGCAATACAAATAGCATTGTATAAAACTCAGTAGTATCCAGGATGATCCTACTTTTATTCAAGGCAGAGCCCAACAAAATGATCTGAACTAAGGAGTTACAGGGCAGGGGAGAAAATTATCAACCCAGAGGGTGTCGTTAGGTGAAAATAAGAGTAGAGAAGAAAAAAAGATTAGGGTTTAGGTATGGTCAGCAGAGGGACAGAGAAGGATACAAACATACGAATTTGACAGTCTATCGAGTCTGCTCAAGTGTGCAGCTAGCAAGCCTTATACTGCAGCTGCCCCTCCCTCTTACCCTATCCCATCCCCTTTTGAAGCAGTCCACTGTTCTACAGGATACCACTTCTGCAGGCAATGCGTTCCACCCAGACACCACTCTCTCCGTAAAAAAGTGTCTTCTCATTTCCCTCCTGAACCTTCCCCCCTTCAATCTGAGATTGTGACCTTGAGTGTCCCTATCCCCCCCCTTAACTTGAATAGTCCCTCCGTGCCTGTCTTGTTTATTCCCTTCATGTACTTGAAGGTTTCAATCATATCCCTCCTGTCTCCCCAGTAAGTACATGTTCAACTCTCTCAGCCTGCTCACGTAAGATATGTCCCCAGTCCCTGGATCATCTTTGCTGCCCTGCACTGCACTCCCTCCAGTAACTTAATGTTCCTCTTCAGGTATGGGTGCCAGTACTGCATGCAGTACTCCAGGTGTGGCCTAACCAGTGACCTATACAATGACAGGATCACCTCCCCATCCCTCTCCTTGAAGATATACCCCAGGCAATATAACCCAGCATTTTGCTGGCTTTTTCAGCTGCTTTCCTGCATTGCGCTGAGTTGTTCATTGAGCCTGTTATATCACCCCCAGATCCTTCTCCTCCTCCTCTGTCGCGGGTAGCTGAACCCCCCCCCCAGCTGATAGCCCCTTCTTGGTTTTTTTGCCTCGAAATGCAGCACCCTGCACTTTTTCGCACTGAACCCCAACTGCCAGGTGTCCGACCAGGTCTCCAATTCTGACAGATCATCCTGCAACCCATGCCACCCTCCTAGGTCATCCACTACTGCTCCCATCTTGGTGCCATCTGCAAACAAACTGATCTTGCTCTTGACGCCTATTGAGATGTCTGATATGAACAACCCAAACAACACCATTCCCAGCACTGAGCCCTGCGTTACTCTGCTTGTCACTGCCCTTGGAGATGAGAGCTCCCCTCCCACCACCACCCTCTGCTGCAGGATGGTGGCAGGGGTATAATTTTAGGGGGAATGTGGGGGGGGGGATAGGTCCCCTCAAACATTTCATCATTGCAATCTTGAATAACTTACTGTAAAATCTTCTTATGGTTGTGTTCCCCCCCCATGACACCAAAGTTACAACACTGGATGGTGGGGCGGGGAAGGAAGCAGATGGGGGTAGCAGGTTTTTGGTCCGATAATAATATACAGGTTGGAATTATAGGAAGCAGTCGCAGCTGGAAATCAAAGCCGTTTTGATCTGTAGACAGTGACAGAAGGCTGAATGAAACAATGCGAATTTTAAGATATTTGTTTACCTGATTGCACGGATGCTGCAGCCCCCAGACACAGCTGACAAGTTATTCGGTGTCCACGTTCTCAAACTTTGTCCACAAGACGCGCAGAATTGCCATGGGAACAGGAACAGTCCATCCGTCCAATTGAGGGGGTATCCATATTACTTTGTATAAGCACTTCACAAGCGTTTTGGGGGATTGGCAACATTCAATATTTAGCGCATATATAAATAATAACTACTTGTTTTAATATCATGCCTACATTTACAGCTGAGTGACTTGCAGCGTGTTGAAAAACTTCATCTCCACCCTATTATACAGAGATAATCGCACCCGCCCGACGCAGTTACGCGTCTCATAAATATTTGTTTTGTTCCCATTAAAGCACAAATGCTTGTAATTTGTAGAGTTGGGGCTACTGCCGCCTCAGAACTTGTTCTGATCGCCGCTGCAGAAACGGAGCCATAACTCATGAATAGTAATAGTTCATGGGCATTTAGTTACTTTAGGGGACACTACGGGGATGTGAGTGAGTCGTGGGAGAAATACGCATTGTAGTCAATCGTACGTCACTAGTTCAACACTACTCTGAAACGACATGTTATGGTTTTCAAAACGACTATTGCTGTGATACAGTAATAATAGGAAACGCACCGCTGGGGTAATTGGTTTGCAGAGCGCCCCCACAGAACAAAGATTGTAATTATAATTATTATTTCCGACCAAAGCAAGTTATATTTCTGCGTTCCATCGGGCGGGGAGTGCCCCCACAGAAGAAATGAAATGTAGATATGTATGCACAATTGTGATTTTTAAGCACCACGGAACTCTCGGGACATGTTTTTTTTTGTATTTATTTATGCACAAATACTATTTGTAAGCTCCACTAGGGAGAAGAATGATGCCGAATCATCACTCCATTACTGTGCTAGCACTACACTAAGAAATGTAATTTGAAGCGTTCACACTGATTGCAAGATTGGGGGGACAGACGTCGGCGGGAGGACATATTACCGTAATCCGCTGAATTCTAAAACGGGCATTATGTGTCCCTGATCTAAATAATCGCCAGTTCCTGAATATTAAAGACAATAATTACTACTTATGGAATGGGCGGAATAATAAATCTGCGCGGCGGGCACAGAAGCCCGGAGGAAAAAAAAAGAGAAAGGCGGGGGCTGCTATTGGAAGGGGATGGGATGCAAATATGTAGTGCACCTAAGCGTTCGCCTTCTCGACATTAAAAACCATAGCAAAGGGTCAGGATGTGTAGCCCTGTCTTATTTTAAACATGCTACAAATGGTTGTCCCCATATCGCTGTTTTTAGCTTTTTTGTTGACCGGGTAAGTGCACTAGACAAATCCTGCCTATTTTCAGGCACGACCCGGGGAAGGGGGATACAGATGAATGCCAACTGACCTTGAACCAGATTAACCTGTTGGTTGTATTTTAAGTGAATGAGGGAAATTTGGCTAGGACACCGGGGAAATTCCCCTACTCTTTTCGATAAGTGCCATGCAATCTTTAACATCCACCTGAACTACCAGCAATCCAGGGAGATGGGACCTCGGTTTAACGTCTCATCCGAAAGACGGCACCTCAGAAGTGTAGCAAATCTCTCAATTGATAAGGAATGTTTATGCCAGCTTAGTTTAAATATGTAATACGTTGTGTGTGTGTGTCCAGAAATAGATCTGACATTATTAACATAAAGTAAACCAATGCGGAGCAAGTGTAAATTCGATTGCAAAAATATTAGCGCTGTGCGAAATTCATAGCAGTTGAGCGGTATGCCCCAAGTAGCAGACCCTGTCGCCTCATATATGTGGTCAGCAGCCCCACCGCAAATCCCGAGCCAGAGCTGATTTCAAACAAACATGTATATTACCTCCACACTGTAATCTGCCCACTAAAACCACTGTCGATGAATAACAAGGAGTGGGAAGCATGATTTGATACTACATCGGTCTGCATAAAAAAGGCCAACGTGAGCATGTTTTTGAAAGTGTTTACAACTTAAAACTAAGCGCGCCGTCAAACACACGTGGTTGTCAATGAGCCCACTTCCGGGTCTTGACATCCACAATATGGCGGCGCGCCTTACGAGTTCCGCAATAACGGGTTGCTAGGCTCGTCTTTGCGTTTAGTTCCGTGTGAGCGAGTGCCGATCTCGCTGCGCTGCGACGTTTGTCTCGCGGTAGTACAGGAGGTGCGCGGCGCGCGCCTCATTTCCTTTTGGAGGATAATTTGATTTTTATGTATTTCTGTAAAGCTAATTGAACGCCCGTCTCTGACTCCCGTTTTTCTCCTCTCTTTTCTTCCCCGTTGCTCGGCGGTG
Source organism: Neoceratodus forsteri (assembly GCA_016271365.2). NCBI lineage: Eukaryota > Metazoa > Chordata > Ceratodontiformes > Ceratodontidae > Neoceratodus > Neoceratodus forsteri. The sequence goes on along the minus strand of CM028138.1, from coordinate 307,631,891 downwards.
CAACCGAGGCGGGCGACCATCATGGGGTACCTGAAGCTGATCGAGATCGAGAACTTCAAGTCCTACAAGGGGCACCAGATCATCGGGCCCTTTAAGAACTTCACGGCCATCATTGGCCCCAATGGCTCAGGTGAGGCTGGGACGGCTGGACGGGGTGGTGGGGTTAAGCAGGTGGCGCAGCTTCCCCCCGCACCCCTCCCCATTACCCGGACGAATGAGGAGTGTTTTGCATTCAATATAATAATGGCCTGTGCCCTTATTCTTTTCTCTCTTACTTTTACTCCGGCCCCCCCTTACTTAGAGCAGCATGTTTAATGTTTCTCCTTTTGATCTGGAGCCCTGCTGTGGTGACTTTACCTGGTTACTTTTAAGTATTGGTGTGCTTTGTGTTCAGCTTGCACATCCTGCATTTGCGCTGCTGCTTAGAAACAAACTTCATAACTTGTACAGCAGCTAGTGGTCATCCTAGTCTAAGGGGGTTAAAATGGTTATGTCATCTCATGAAACTGTTGCAATGTGTGGTTAGTTTGCAAAGTATTTTCTAAAAGGAGAACAAGACTGACAGTAGTACCTTTTGCTACTTTATGTTTCAAATCAATTTTTTTGGCAGTGACGGAAATGCCAGAGAAATGTAGGAAGGACTAGGTCACATGCCAGAGACACGTAGGAAGGACCAATGAGACTTGTGGAGTTCAGTGTTGCCTTCTCTAGTACAAGCCACAGGGCTAGTTAAATGAAATCTTACTAGCCCGATACAAAATCTACCAACATTTGGCTAGCTGGCTGGTGCCAATCACGACCCCTGTGAGTTATGAGGCAACGTCTTGAACAGTTGAGAGAGATGTGTGTGTGTGTGCGTGCGCACTGCCTCATGCTTTTGCAATTCCCCATGCTGTCTTCAGAGACCATCCCCCCCCCCCCACCGTTTCAAGTAAAGCCCTGGTCTAGAGTAATGTTGCAGCTACATAATTTGTGGGACCATAGAGGAGGAGAGACGGAAAAGAGTGAAAATTAATGAGTGAGAAAAGAAATGAGGGAGATAATCAAAAAAAACAGAAGGGATGGTGTGCATCGTTTTACTTATTTGAAAATTGGTGCTTGGTAAAGGCACACTGAGCCAAGGCTTGTTTCCAGGTGTATCCTGAGATAGGGGAAGACAACAATTGTGTGTGGTGGGGGGGGGTACAACAACAACAAAAAAAAGTGGAAAGTACACACACACACAAAAAAGTGAAAATACCACTTAGTATATACAACTTGTGGCACACAGCATTAATTACATAATGTATGGTAACAAAAATTAAGAAGTACTGTATACATGGAATATATAATGGATTGCAGTGGAATAACACATTTATCTCCACTAGTAAGTAGCAAGACCCATAACTGATGAGTGGCACAGCCACATGTTAGTTATAAAGGTCTTTTCACTTGTATGGAGATACATGTGTTATTCTGATGCAATCCTTGCATATTTGGTACGTAAGCAATAAGACACGACAGGGTGTGAGACACTTTACCACATGGCTAGCAGGCGTAGTGAGGCACGAGGCCATAGGCCGAGTGCGTCCAGCCTCTTCTGTGTGTTACAGTGTGTGACACACACCTTGGAGTGGCTTATTGCACTTATGAAATTGCTATCTGTAGTGCAGTTGCATTTGGTAAGTAAAAATTGCAGTTTTAAGTAGGAAAACATATGTATGTGTCAGTTTTTAATAAAATAGTTCCTCCGCCTAAGTGTCCGGGGTTTTATTTTATTTTATTTTGACTGAAAGAATTTTGTCCTACAAAGGCTTCTGTAGTTTAGGTGTGGTTGTCTTGGCACTATTCACACCCCCTACCCCCAGTTTGCAGTGTGAAAATACACTGGCCCAGATATTCAAAAGGGTTGCGCCATGCGCAAGTCCAAAAATGCGCCATTCTACGATATTCAGCAGGAGGCAGTTACGCCACTGACAACAGGTTGCACAACAGCGCAATGCAAATGAATGCATGCTCAACAGGAGGGGGAGGAACCATGCATAAACTGCGCAACCCGATATTCAGTCGGGTTGTGCAGAGTTGTGCATGCGCAACCCCCAACCTGCGCCTGCACAACCTGAGCAAAAAAAAAGGATCAAGTTGAGGCCACCCACAGGTGAGCTGCTGTATTGCAGGCATAACACAGCAACTGCCACCCTGGCTGGCCCCCAACTTGGTCCCTGTGCCCCCCACCAGCCCGATCGCCGGGCAGAGCGTAAAACAACCCCTGCCCACACATCTCCCGAAGCCCGATGGCGGGCATACAGTAATATGACCCCCGCCTACATCTCCCGAAGCCTGATCGGGCATACAGTAACATGCCCCCCACATCTTCAAAGCCCGATCGCGGGCAGAGCATTATATCAACCCCACCCCCAGTGCCCGATCGCCGGGCAGAATATAAAAAACCTCCCCAACCCGAATATCTCCCTGGTGGTCCAGTGGACCGTAATGCCCGATCGCGGGCAGAATGTCAAGTTACAAACCCCCAAACATCTCCCTGGTGTCTAGTGTCCCCCACCCGCTCCCCAACAGCGACATCATTCACAAATCTGGACTGTCATATGCGGTATGGGTTACGCCCATTGGCTGTAGCTCTGCACCAATGGGTGTGCAGCCGCTCCAGACATTCAATCAGCCAGCGAGCAGAGGCGGCAGGCGGTGGGATGCTCCGGCTGCTGGGGAGGCGGGGTGGAGGGCCGTGGGTGGGTGGGGACACTAGACCCCAGGGAGATGTTTGGGCGGGGGTTGTAACTTGACATTCTGCCGCGATCGGGCATTCTGATCCACTGGACCACCAGGAGATATTCCGGGTTGGGGGCTTTACATTCTGCCCGTGATGGCGGGCACTAGAGAGTTGATACGTTCTGCCAGCGATCGGGCTTTGGGAGATGTGGCGAGGGTCATAGTTACTGTATGCCCGTGATCGGGCCGGAGATGTGTGGGCGGGGGTCATGTTACTGTATGCCCGGATCGGGCTTCGGAGATTGTGGGCGGGGGGGGGGTCATGTTACTGTATGCCCGCGATCGGGCTTCGGGAGATGTATGGGCGGGGGGTCATGTTACTGTATGCCCGCGATTGGGCTTCGGGAGATGTGTGTGTGTGTACACTGATACTGCCCGCGATCGGGCTGCAGGGTGCGTCAGTCCCCGACGGCTGCTGCCTGGCAGAGCGGCCAGGCGCAAGTTCTCGGGGATCGGCGCACCTACATACTAATGGCATGCAAATGGGGCCATAAATAGATGCAAATGGCCCCCCCCGCACCTTGCATAAATTATGGCGCCATTTACATGTCACCTTTTGAATATCGGAAATTTGCGCATGGCGCAATGGTACTTGCGCCACCGCAAGTTTAATGCTCAACTCTGGCAACTTGCGGTGCGCAAGTTCCACTGCGCGCCATGCGCAGTGGTTAAGATATCTGCGGAGTTGCTCAACAGCGCAATCCTTTGAATATCGCCCGCCACACCCCCGCGCAACTATTTTGAGCAGCGCAGGGGCTTGCGCTTCAGAATGGCGCAGTTTGAATATCTGGGCCACTGTTTATTGAGTGACTCGCTGAAAGCAACACAGTAAATAAATTAGTTTTACAGAAATCGGTGGGAAGTTGCGACCTGTTGGCAATTGATCGAAACAAGCACTGAGCAGGTGGGCAGGGAGAGAGAGAGAGAGATCGTGGCAGTAGGTTTTTTTTTTTTTTTTAATGTGATGACTCTAGGAAGTGAAGAAGGTTATCTTTTGTGGCACAAAATGTTTTATTGTTAAAGTGAGAGGCTAAGGGAAGGAAATTGCGAGTGGCTAGGTAGTCGGCGGCTGATTAGGATGGAGAGCGAGTGGGCGGGGTGGGAGAGAGATCACAGCAGATCTTTTTGTTTTGTTTTGTTTATTACATGCTGCATCCACGAGGAGACAGACAGATGGGTTTAAAAAAGAAACATTCAAAGACTGAGGCCAAGACGTCAGACATAGTGGACAGATATTTCTCACTTCTGACTATTTTTACTATTCCTTCTGAGTGGTGGCATAAAACAAGATGGCTGAGTTTATTTTCTGAACGTTCTGTGTGGACACTTCACTGGGATCAGTGCCCAGCTGGCGTAGCCTGATCTTGCTCGTGTGTGTTAGAAACTTGTTTGTATCCAATGAGATGGCTTGAAATTGACATGCCATTTCATAAATACCACCACACCATTTGTAGTGCTTTTACTAGTGTTCTACATTGTCTTTGCTTTTCTTTCTATTGTGAACTATCTAACTCATTGTTCTTTTTGTTCTGTTTTATTTATTGAAAATTTCAGAGATTACCTTTGGGCACAAGCGCTCATTTACAAAGGTTCCACATCAAATACGTAGTCACAAAAAACATTACAATAAGCGGTTCTAGTGGAAATGCAGTTGAGTTAGGCTCAACATACAGTTTTGATAAAAATGATACTGATCATTGTATAAAAAGTCACAGGTTATGTACAGTGAGAATCTGAATAAAACTGTATGTTTAATGCACTGGACTACAAAGATCTCTTAGCTGATTAAACTTAGGGAGAGTCACTTGGGGAGATTCAGCAGTGTATCAGCCAATTCGCTGCACCATTTAGCAGCCCTGACAACAAATGACTTTCTTCCCAGCTGAGTACGCTGGAGAGGAGGCTTAAAGAGCACCTTTTTTTTTTTTTCCAGTTTCAGAAAGATTAAAGAGGGGGAGTTCCCTTACCTCATGGGGAGCTCCTCCAGGCTATTTGTGCTTTTTAAAATTCAGCCCCAAAAGGAAGGGAAGGGATTGTAATTTTCCCCCAAGTGGCTGGCCGCACTGTCTTGACTCACCGATCCACCTCTGCTCTCCGATGTTGTCCGTCAGTCTTTATTTTACCACGTGAAATGCCATTGAGGAAACTCATTTACAGCCGAAGGGATACAGGACCTACAGGAAGATCTGGAAAAGCTAGGGGGGTGGTCCAGGATCTGACAGCTTCGCTTCAATGCCAAGAAATGCAAAGTTATGCATATTGGAGCCAAGAATCCTAGGACAGAGTACTACCTGGGTGGAGTCCGAGTATCTGCAGCAGAGGAGGAGGAGAAGGACCTGGGAGTGATGATCACTAGTGACCTGAAGCACTCCATGCAGTGCAAGAAAGCAGCAGCAAAGGCAAACAAGATGCTGGGATGCATATCTAGGGGGATCAGTAGTAGGAGGGTGGAGGTTATACTGCCCTCGTACAGGTCACTGGTAAGGCCGCATCTAGAGTATGGAGATCAGTACTGGAGCCCACACCTCAAAAAGGACATTAACCTGCTGGAGAAGGTCCAGAGGAGGGCTACAGAGATGATGATAGCTGGTCAGCAGAGTAAGACATACGAGGAGAGGTTGAGGGCACTGAACATGTACTCCCTGGAAGACAGGAGAGAGAGAATGCATGATTAGGACCTTCAAGTACTTGAAAGGGATAAATAAGGTTGATAAGGCAGGGGCATCACCAGCATAGGCAGGGGCATCACCAGCAGGAAAAGGGAGGTCATGATTCCACTATACAAGACACTAGTGAGGTCCCACCTGGAGTACAGTGTACAGTCTTGGAGACCTTACCTACGTAAGGACATAGACAGGGTAGAGAAGGTTCAGAGGAGGGCGACAAAGATGGTACATGGATTGCATCCCAAGTCCTATGAGGACAGGTTGAAGGAATTGCATATGTACTCCCTGGAGGAGAGGAAGGAGAGAGGGGACATGATAGAGACATACAAGTATCTTACAGGGAGGAACAGGGTGCAAGAATACACTATTTTTAAGTGAAAAAGATGTTCCAGGACTAGAGAGCATGAGATGAAGTTGGAGGGAGGACGATTCAGAGGAAATGTGAGGAAGAATTTCTTCACAGAATGGGTGGTGAACAAGTGGAACACCCTGCCAGAGGAAGTGGTGGGGGCTGAAACAATCACAGGATTTAAGAATGCATGGGATAGACATAAAGGAATTCTGGAGGTCAGGGGTAAGGGGCAACAGAGTTCTAGGAAAACATAAACTGAAGTTACAAACTCAAATGGGCAGACTAGGTGGGCCATGGGCCCTTATCTGCAGACATTGTCTATGTATCTGTGTATAAGGAGAGTCTCTTTTAGCTGAGTGGCAACTATAATACGAGGGGGCACAGTCTTAAGCTGGAGGGTGGGCAGTTTAGGAGGGCGGTCAGGAAGCACGTCTTCACAGAGATGGTGGTGGACACTTGGAATGCTCTGCCAGAAGAGGTAATCTCGTTGAAGACAGTGGGCAGCTTTAAGAAGAGGCTGGGACAGAGGGTAAGGGTCATGGGTAGGGAGGATGGGAGGAGTCGGGAGAGGGGACAGGGACAGTAGCTCAAGCTGTGGAGCCTGCAGCACAAGCAGACTTGATAGACCAAATTGTGTTCTTCTACTGGCTTCGTCATATGTTCGTATGTGAGGTGGACCTGGGCAGTCACGTGAAAAAAAGTACAAAAAATAGTATATACTGTGATAACGTAAATACAATAGATTATATACAGTGATAACATAACCAACCATCGACATGTAGTAGGGAAAATAATAAGGAAATAATAGTACAGCTGTCATTACTAAGTAACTAAAGTACAACCTATAACAATATATCCAAGATATGCAAGTTTTGTGATGTCATTATAGGCAAGGCAAATTTTATTTTTCTGGCACCCAATCCCAGAGGCTCTGGGCGCCGTACCAAGAACACAAACTTTAAATTACACATCCATAAATGAATCCTCATACAATCCCATATCTATAAAGAAAAACCCTCTAAATTTTAAAAAGGACTGATGACACTTGTGTCAAACACAATCTGCGGAAGCCTGATTAAACAAATAAAACTTCAGGCTGGTCTTAAAAACCTCCACTGATGGGGCCTCCCTCACCAAAAGCGGGAGCGAATTCCATAAGACAGGACTGGCGACGCTGAAAGCTCGATCGCCTGCAGTTTTTAATCTTGTCCAAGGAATCGTCGGGAGGCCCCTCAGTGAGGACTGGAGGGGACGAACTGAGGCAGCAGGTGTAAGAAGGTCAGCCTGGTAGCAAGGGCCCAGTCTGTGTAGGGCCTTATAGGTGAGCAAGCCCACCTTGAAGAGCACACTCCATCAAACTGGCAGCCAGCGCAGTTCTCACAGCACCGGGGTGACATGGCAGTATTTAGACTGACCTGTCAACAACCTGGCAGCTGCATTCTGCATTAGCTGCAGTCGACGGAGGGTGCTTCCAGAGACCCTGAGGTAGAGCGCATTATAGTAGTCTAACCTGGATGTGACAAATGCATGTACCAAGGTGGGGAGGTCCGGGGCGGAGTCGGGTGCCTAATCCTGCCGATATTTCTCGGATGAAAAAAACTTCCCTTGACAACGGCAGACACCCAATATTCCAACATCATACCGCTGTCAAATGTCATGCTAAGATTACACATCTTAGAGGAAGCCTTCAGTGGGACAGACCCTAAAACAAGTCCAGAGTCTGCCCCAGGGGGCAACCCCGCACGCCTCCTGTTTGACTCCACCACCAGTACCTCCGTCTTATTGGGGTTCAGTAGCAACCACCTGGAGGCCATCCAGTCATTGATCTCTGCCAGAGAGTTGTTTGATACATCCACCGCGTTTGATGTTCCGGGGCAAAGGATAAGTATAGCTGGGTATCATCGGCATAACAATGAAATCCCAAGTTGTACTTCCTAGTGATCTCTCCCAGGGGTAGCATATACACGGCGAACAACATCGGTGACAACACCGAACTCTGAGGTACCCCACAAGACAGAAGGCTAAAAGTTGAGGAAAAATTCCCCATCACCACCTTCTGTCTTCTGTTTGTCAAAAAGGACTCGAACCAGCGAATGACAGTGCCAGTGAGTCTACAGAAGTCCCTCAGATGGTCCAGCAGCACCCGATGGTCCACCATGTCAAAGGCTGAGGAGAGATCGAGTAGAATGAGAATTGTCCCTTCCCCTCGATCTCTCGCCCTAAGGAGATCATTGTGCACCCAAACTAATGCGGTTTCTGTTGAATGTCCTGCACAAAACCCCAGCTGGAGCGGCTCGTAGATATCAAATGCCATGAGGTGATCACCCAACTGACGCGCCACAATCTTCTCCACCACCTTTCCTAAAAATGGAAGGTTGGAGACCGGTCGGTAATTCGCCTTGATGTCAGGGTCCAAAGATGACTTGTTCAGGAGGGGTCTCACCAGCGCCTCCTTCAAAGCATCTGGGACAACCCCCTCCAGCAAGGAACACCGGACAATCAAGGCGAACACTGGCCCAGCAGTGTCGATGCATCCCACTAAGAAATGCGTCTGCGCCGGGTCCAGTTCACAATATGTGTGCTTCAGTTTTTGAGATCACCTCAATGACATCAGCCACCTCCACTGGTTTAAACTCCTCCAACCGGGCAGAGTGCTCTGTCGACAATCCTGGCGACCACTGTCGGCCATAGTATGGGCCTCTGGGGGAAAAAACGAGCAAACTCATTGCACAAGGCCTCAGAAACTATTTTCGGCTGAAGACAGGCAGGATGTAATAACCTCTCCATAGTCCGAAAAGGCATTGCTGGTCGGTTTCTCCCAGCAGCAATCTCCCTGGACAGGAATACTGCCTTCTTATGGTTGATTGCCCCCTGGTACACACTATAGTGTGCACACAGGGCCAGTTTGTCCGCCTCCAAGCTGGACCCCCGCCAGCAGCGCTCCAACCTCCGACCCTTGATCTTCAAAACCTTGAGCTCCCCATCAAACCATGGGGACCTCAAGTGAAGTGAGAAGATCTGGGTCGTACACGAACCGGTGCAAGGGAGTCGAGTGCCTCAGTCACTGCCCTATTATAGGCATCAACTGCCTCACCCACACCTCCCCTGCATACACTGTCCACAGTAGATAGGTTGAGCATGGAGAGCGCTTCATTCACTTGAACAGAGCGGCTTTTTCAAATGTCATTTCCCGATTGTAAATCGGATTTTGATACCTGTTGATGCCAGGGTTCAACTAACGAGCTGTAACACATTTCTAACCAAAAATGTAAACCAATATAACACAATGAAAAGTGGCAGTTAATGTTCACTAGGAATCAAGCTCTATGTTATCTTCCACCTCCTGTCCTAGAGACCTGTTGTGGACCCTGCAACCTTGTTGAAGTCAGTATCTGCTGTTCGGCTCAGTGTTACTTGAAAAAGTTCTGAGATCAGCAGAATTTTGCTGTCCCAGGGATAGGGGCGTCACGATAATAACATTTTGACGATACGATAACCGTGATGAAATTATCGCAGTAACCTTATCGTGATAATTTTGCGACTTGTGCAACAATGTTAGAAAAAGTATTTAAGTTCAGTTTTTTTTTACATAATTTACATATTTGACTCTTTCAAGCAATGCAGTGCATTTATGCCATTATTTTGAAGTCTTGTAAAATAATGCAGAGTAAAATATTTTAAAAATAAGTGTTTTATTTTTTCACATCAGAATCTTTGAACTTTAAAATTGCTTGTATTTTTTTACATAAAAATTCAAATAAACAATTAATACATGTATAATTACCGGCTCGCGCTTTTTCCCATTGGGAAACCCGGTTATAATTTGCCGTTATAACCAGCCATGCGCCAGGTTTCCTCCGGAACAGCCATCCCTCAGTCACTGTTCTCCGCAGTTCACGTTCCGTGACGGAATCTAATAGCGCAGCACACTTCCTGGTCCCTCGTGGAAACAAACTTTTCATAAAAAAAAAATAAAATAAATAAATAACTTTTCCTACAGTAAACCACTGTAAAACAAAACAAGCATTTTCCCGTCAGCCTGACACCACAGCCGAGTCCATGTCAGACTGCCCTGCCCTCGGGCTCGGAAGGATCGCCAGCCGCTGCTCAAGTGTAAGTTTATATTAAAACTAAAATCTAACTGTCTACACTTTTTTTTTTTTTTTTTTTTTTTTTAAATTAAATATCCTCCTCCTTTTTTCTCCAACAAATGCAGCCATATAATTATGAAGACTGCGGACCACGCAAAATCAAGACTGGTCCGCGAGCTTCCTGAACACTAATCTCTTAGCTAATTTAATTTTTATAATTGCTGAGGTGAAAAGCGAACTCCTGCAATTATAAAAAATAAAATAAGTGTATGTAAACTTCATTTACACACCCTGCGTTAATGAGATGCTTTTATAAACCCCTCGGGGTTTATGTAGCATCCCGCAACTCAGGTGTGTGTAAAATCTCGTTAAACACACCACCCCATATATTATTCTCTATATTATATACACAGAGTACAATACATTTAAAATGCGAATGAGCAAATATTTTTACTTGCTTGTTTAAAGAGCACCTTTCCTGGATTTTTCTCCTTGCCTGCAAAATTATCAGGTGACTCCCTTACCTGACTGAGAGTTCCTCTGTAGTAGTTGAAAAATTCTCTCTTTAGCCCCCTAAGGAAGGGAAAGGATCGTATTTGCCCCAGAGGGGAGTTATTCTCAGTCGCTTCCACTTCCTGATCGCCAGCGCTGTCCCCACTCTTTCTTGTTTTGTGAGGTCATTATATGCCTAGTGTAGGGATGTGCACCATGCAAGTCTATGGGGTGGCATTTTAAAACTTATTTTTACGATTTTAACCTGACTTGTAGAACAAATTGGAGTCAGTATTCAAGTAACACCATCTTGTTACTTTTGTTAGATCAGGGTGGAGCCTTGAATGTAGCCTGCCTAGATTTCAGTAAGCCTCCAACATCATTCCTCAGAGACTCATAAACAAGCTGGGCAGCCTGGGAATTGGTCCAAAGGTAGTAAACTGGGTAAGAAATTGGTAGGGGGACAGATGACAGAGAGTGGTGGTAAACTGAGCTCACTCTGAGGAAGAGAGGTTGACCAGCGAGGTGCCACAAGGATCAGTATTGGGACTGGTCCTCTTTTTAATGTCTTTTATTAGCAACATTGCAGAAGGGCTAGAAGAGAAGGTATGCTTTTTTGCAGATGACACAAAGATCTGCAGTAGGGTATACACTCAGGGGAAGGTGTGTGAATGTGTTTAAAAAACAAAAAAAACAAAAAAAAAAAAACAGATCGAAGAAAGCTTGAGGAGTGGTCAAAAGTGTGGCAACTGATTCTATGCTAAGAAGTGCAAAATCATGACATGGGGCAGAGAAACCCTGGTCGGAGTACAGGACAGGGAGGGGAGTGTTACTGATGACCGTCAATTAGGAAAGGGACCTGGGGTTAATTGTATCTGACAACCTAAAGGTGGCCAAACAGTGTGACAGGTGGTGGAGAGAGTTAGTGGGATGCTAGGGTGCACAGCAAAAGGTATCACCAGCAGAAAGAGGGAGCTGGTGACCGTGATACTGCAGTATAAATCATTGATGAGACCTCACCTAGAGTACTGGGTCCAGTTCTGGAGACCACATGTCCAGAAGGACATATAGACAGAGTAGATGCAGTCCAGAAGAGGCTTATAAAATGGTGCAGGGCCTGCATCAAGAGCCCTACGAGGAGAGGCTAAAGGACCTCAATATGTACACCCTGGAGAAAAGGAGGGGGGTTATGTGATAGAGACTTTCAGATACCTCACAGGTATAAATAGGGTATAAGAGGGAAGCATTTTTCAGAAAAAAGGATGCTCAAGAAAAAGGGGTCATGCTGTGATGCTAGAGGGGTAGATTCAGGGGAAATGTAAGGAAGCACTTCTTCACAGAAAGAGCGGTGGATACCTGAAAAAGCCTCCCAGCAGAGGTGGCCGGGCCAAAAACTAACAGGATTTAAGAACTCGTAGGATAGGCATAAGGGAACCTTATTGGTTAGGAAAGGAAGGGAAAAGCCTGAGACCAAATAGGGACTGCAGTATTACCATAGGTAGGGAAAATTGGGCAGACTAGGTTGGGCAAGCGGTCTTTATCTGCCATCTGTTTTTATGCAAGTAAGTTGACTGGTGTACATACCCCCCCCCCCCCCAATTTCTGTTTCCCATCCCTCAGGCTGGCACATGTGTGATAGTGTGAGTGTCTCTTAAAGATGTCACACGTACTCGTCCCTTGCACCCAAACGGTCAGAAGGCTGTTACTGCTGCGTCATCCAGCCTCCACTAGATAGCTATCAAGCAGAGGCTTTCACTGCCCCCCCCCAAAAGAAGAGCCATCAATGGATGCTCAGTCCTCCTTCATGCACTCAGCGCCCGAGTGACCCAGGTTTGTTACTGAACATGACCTACCAGCATGGTGACAGGTGAGGTGCCCTAGCCCTCAAAACTCCATGCCACGCGACCAGCACTGCATTTCTTATTTTAAGGAAAAATACTAAAAAATCTGCTAGGAGGATGGTGGGGAATCAAGAATCATGGTTGCACCTGGAAAGGAATGCACTGCTGGAAAAGCAAGCTGAGGTGCTTTATCACTGTATATCGCGATATCTTGTGCTGCACGATAATTGCAATACTGTTTTTTTACAACAATAAATTATCGTCTGGTAATTATCATGATATATCATCATATTGTGTTATTGTGGCATCCCTACCCAGGGACCATGCAGTCCTGAACCATGTGAAGTATCTTCCTGTCCACCCAACCATGATCCATTTCGATCCACCATTCCTCCCACCAGCCTGACTGCAGTTCTTGGGTCACAAATATTTCGGCTCGGTGTTGTTATTTAAACCCTGTGGAAAAAATCCACCAGCCATATTGTCTGACCCAAGAACTGCAATCCTTCCCACTCACCCTCCACATCCTCCCATTCCCCGCTGGGTGGTCCATGGGAGAGAGCAGTAAACTACTGAAGGCTGTCCTGGGGGGAGAGAGCAGGGAAGACCCCACCAACCAATGTTGTCCTTGTTTTCACGTTGACTGCCAGCCAGCATTACCTATGCTATTGTCTGACGGCCCATCCAGCACTAGTGTTAGGTTTAGGTCATGGCAGTTCTCCTCCTCCCTCCTCCTCCATGCCACCTATTGAACTAACGATATACTTAACTAATTAAAGTAACCTTTGTTTCTGCTCCTGCATGCGAACGTTACTATTACATGTGGCAGTTTGTGTGGACATGACGTTTCTTTTCCAACATTTGGGGGGTGGAGCCACACACTTCCTATTTAAACTGTTAAGAGGCCCCCATATGGCTTTATAGGGGTTCAGAGTCGAAGGGAACCAACAGATGTTGATTGGTCACATTTACTTTTCGGTTGAAAAAACAAAACACCCATTTAATGAAGTGTCCAGTGACCCTATCTGATCATTGAATTTAGATTTTTCTTCCTGTCTCTATTTTTCCTTTGTTTCTGTCCCATGCATGTTTGAAGCCCACCACTGTACGGGCTTCCACCACCTCCTGGTGCAGGCTATTCCATGCATCCACCACCCTTTCCGTAAAAAAGAACTTCCTGACATTTCCCTCTTATGCGGCCACCCCCGGTCTCATGTTGTCTTCTTGTCCTGGCACTCCTGTCAAAGAGCTAGTGGAGACAAAACAGGCAGACAAAAAAATTATTCAAATTTTAAGAAGTAGCCAGTTGTAATTTTTTACTTCTGAATTATTTTCTTTCACTTTTTACACATTAGAAAGTCTTCCATGTGATAACATTGTGCTGGATGTGTGGAACAGCTCTTAGCGTGGCAGCTGACATCTCTCTCTCTCTCTCTCTCTCTAATCCCCCACTACGTCATCAGCATTGTGATCTCACACACAGTGACATCACAGGTGACTGACCTGGCAGCCACTGAGTGGCTGTTCCTAAGCAGCAGTGATGTCACAGTCCATGAAAGCCACAGTGCTGATGGTGTAGTGTGGGGGGAATAGAGATAGTTCAGCTGCCAGAGTACTGTCCCACACATCACACCTACTAATATCAAGTAAACAATCTTCTAATTAAATAAAGGGAAAAGAAAATGCTCCTCAGATATAAAAGGCAATGGTTGACTGCTTTTAAAAACTAATACTAGTTTTAGGCAGTACACTAGCTCTTGAATCTTGAATGTGTTGTCCCCTTCCACCTTGTTAATGCTCTTTAGGTACTTGAATGTTTCTTTCATGTCACTGCTCTCCTTCCTTTTCTTCCAGCGTGTACAAATTGGGGTCCCTCACTCTTTCCTTGTAAGACTTGTGATGTAATCCCTTCACCGTTTTGGTCGCCCTCCTCCGCACTGTCTCTATTTTGTCAGTGTCCTTTTGAAGGTGTGGTCTCCAGAACTGTACACAGTATCCAAGATGATGTCTCACCAGGGTCATGTACAGAGGAACTTATTACCTCCCTCCTTTGGTTTGTGATTCCCCCTTCTAGTACACCCCAACATCCCACTGACCTTTCCCACCGTCTTTACTGTCTGCCTAGCAGCCTTTAAGTCATCTGTGATTATGACCACCAAGTTTCTCTCCTCCTTAGTTACTGCCAGCAGTCCCCCCCCCCCCCAACTTGTAGCTCGCCTCAGGGTTCCTGCTCCCCACATGCATGATTTTGCACTTCTTTGTGTTAAAACTTAGTTGCCATGCCCCTGACCATCACTTCAGCAGTTCCAGGTCTTTTCTCATCCTTTCCACCCCCTCTGGAGTATCCACCCTGTTGTAGATCTTGGTGTCATTCATGAGCAGGCAAACCTTTCCCTCTAGCCCATCTGCAGTGTCACTGATGAAGACATTGAAGAGGACTGGCCCCAGAACTGACCACTGAGATACCCCACTGGTCAGCTCCCTTTCGTCTGATTGGGTTCCATTCACCACTACCGTCTGTTTTTTCTGTTCCTTAATCAATTTCCAATCCAGTTCACCACCTTACGTCTCAACCCCAGGCTGCCTAGCTTGTTGACCAGTCTCCTATGTGGGACCGTATCAAAGACTTTAATGTAGGCAATATCTACTGCCCCCCCCCCCAGTCCACTGCCTTTGTCACCCAGTCAAAGAAATCTATCAGATTAGTTTGCCAGGATCATCCTGCAGAGAACTCGTGTTGCCTGGGATCCACCAGTCCCATTTGCTCCCAGGTGTTCCACTATTCTTTCCTTAAGGAGTGCCTCCATTATTTTTCAGTCTACAGAGGTTAGACTAACTGGCCTGTAGTTCCCCGCTTCGTCTTTACTACCACTCTTGTGAAGAGGGACAATGTTTGCCCTTCTCCAGTCCTCTGGGACCACTCCAGTGTCTTAAGGACTCACTAAACAGGGCTGCCAGTTCAGTCCTCGGTTCCTTTAGGACCCTGGGATGTATGCCATCTGGACCTGTGGCTTTTTCCACCTTTAGCGTCGCCAGTTCTTCTAGGACCCTCTCCTCTGTGAATGGATTGGTGGTTACCTCCTTACCCATGGCTCCTTTGAAGTTCAGCTGTGGGTACTGCCCATCATCTTCCACAGTAAAGCTAGGTACTTGCCATTTATTTGGATCCCAGCGTGTCTACAGCAAGACAGAGCGGGCGAGTATATTGGAAAAATCTCAGGGAAACTCCTTGCTGAGGGCAGGGTTAGTCTGCTCAACTGTTTTTAAAAGTCTGTTCTTATTTTGAGCATGACACCTTCATCCTTGCCAGGAACATTTTAACATAGGTAAAATAGGTAAACTAATAATAATGAATAGATACAATTTTCTGGATCTGAAATAGAGTGAGAAATGGAGACATGTTTAGAGAAATGGTAACTACCATGTCACAGTTTATAACAAATTGCCAGAAATTGGGTTGGGACTATTTTTTTTTTTTTCTTCAAATATGTATGTTTCTGCTGTAGGCTGTGTTATAGAAGTATCGCCCAGATAAAACATCTGATCCCACCTGTCTCATGATAGGCCTAGATCCATTTATATGGTATATGCTGTAATGTACTTTAGAATTAAGACACTGTCCCTTTAACAGGTAAGTACAAAATAACTTATTTCTATAAAGACTAGTGTGGACCTGTTATGTCTCAAGATAAGGGAGACAGGTATATAGCCCAGGAAGGCATTAAATATACCACTGTGGCTTTCCATGACAGGGAAAGGTAATGTCATGACCTAGGGGTCAGGGGTCAAGCCAAATGCATGGACCAGATGTTACTGGGGTTGACATCAAACCTGACATGGAACCACAGTGACACCTACAGGGAAAGGTGAACTGTTGCACCCCAATATCTGTATTGTCCTGAAATCATTAACCCCACCCCAGAGAAAAAAATAAGGTGTGTGTGTCCTAAAATGACTCGAGTATATTATCAGAGAGACACTTCAAATGCAGAGCAGTTGATAAACATTTTAGCTGGGGGTCAGATTGCCTGTTCCAGCTGGTACACACTTGTAGACCAGAAGTATATGTGTAGGCCTGGAAAAATCTCTAAAACCAGACCTGAGTGTGTGGAAAGTTTGACTTCTCACATAGCGAATAGAACATTCTGATTTTTAAGTCAGAATTTTGGAAACCAAGACTTTTCACCAAGGAGCACCTGGAGTGTTTTAGCAGGACATCCAGAGACTTGGATCAAGGACTTGCTACAAACTCTACTGCCTAATGAACTGTTATCTCCACAAGAACATTTAAAATCTTGTCTGAACTCTAACAGACAGCCCATCTGCGGGCTTCCCAAGCTGCTCCTGTGGCCCTGGCTCTCTCTGAGCGGGCCACAGCTAATAGACCACCCGACTGACCCCCGGAAAGATTCAGTCGGTGGGCTGGCAGCTGGTGCAGGTCGCGAGGAGAATCGGTAAGCCCCCGAAGCAATCGCTCAGGCACGGGCACTGGACTCGCGCCGCTCACGCAGAGAGACCTAGTCCCAAAGCGGAGACTTGGCGCCATTTTCAAACTGTTTTACCTTAATTTAGGTCGACTCAGCAGTGGAAATTGTTTTTGTACTCTTATATCTGTTTAATTTATCACAGGGTTTTGCCTTTGTTGCTCATGTTACTTTAATTAAGTCATCCCTAATACCACTCGTTTTTAGCTTTTTACAAGCACCTTAAGAATTCAGTCTGTAATGTACTAAGGGGGATTTTATCGGATTCAGTTGTACTTGTATCTATATTGTAGGCTTGCCACACGCTCCTAAAGGAGCCTTGCATGTTACCATTAACTTTGTCTGCGATGTACTAAGGGGGACTCTTAGGGGGCCTTCTATTGTACTTGTTACAGCCTCCTTAGCCTGCATGTTAATGAATTTGGTGGAATCGCGTTTAATGCCAGGCCTGCTGAATCCTCACTCGATTGGACCTTGTCCCACGCCATTTCCCTGCTGCATCATAAGACGTTGTGTGCTAGGCTTGCTATATAAACACCTACCTGTTTCTTCTCTCCTCAGTCGGTGGGCTCACAGCTGGTGCAGGTCGCGAGGGCAGAATCTGGTGAAGCCCCTCCCCCCTGAAGCAATCGCTCAGGTACGGACACTGGACTCGCGCCACTGACACAAAGAGACCTGGTCCCAAAGCGCTGGTTATCTCAGTGAATGCCATGCCGACTGCTTCCCGCCCCGCCACCCAATGCCCTCCCATCCTTTGTTGGTGTTAATTATATAGTCGGAGGATCTCATGTTACCATAGGTGTCTCGGGAGGAGTTATTTACTTAGTACAGAGTTTTCCATTTGCTCATTATCAGGTTCAGCCTCTAGAGGTCGCCCTCGATGCCTTTATTCTCTAACAATCTCACTGCTCCGTTTAATTCTTTACACTATAGCTGCCTACTCACTACCTCCCTGACTATCCTACTGTCTTTTTTTTCTCCTGCTTATCATGTCTTACCTACACATACTCTGCCTTCCCTCCATTGCTCTCTTGCTATGGGTACTGTCTGTTCCCTGTGGTCCTAAACTACTTATGTCACCCTACTCGTCTTACTCACTAGATAACTTTCACTTCTCTAACCTCCTATCTGACCCATTACCCAGACATAGCTCTCTCCCTAAATTCGGGCTTATCCTCAAGTAAATTGTGTCTTTTCTCAAATACTTCTTGGGCAGGTTCTCTATTCACCTGGTACAGGTAACCTGGGCTTATATTACTTCGTCTCTCTGGATTGTTGCCATTTCCCTTACTCTTGCTGGAGATATTGAGGCAAATCCAGGTCCTACGTCACACAATAATCCCTCCCTGCCCCTCTACTCTCCCCGCCTGCTTCAATCTGCTGGCCTCTCCTTTGCCCATATTAATGCTAGGAGTCTGCTGGCCAACCGCCCAGATATGGAGGCATGGACTAGTACCAACAACCCTGACATCCTTGCCATTTCTGAGACCAGGCTTAAGCCTTCCTTTGATGACTCCCAGTGCTCCCTCCCAGGTTATAACCTGTTAAGGGTTGACCGCCCCACTTCCAAAAGAGGTGGTGGACTTGCTCTCTACCATAAACCGCAGCTAAACATCACTCTACTCCCAGCTCCCCCACTTGCCAACTGTGAAGTACTCCATTCTCTACTACTGCTTGGGGGCATAAAGAAACTACACCTTTTCTGTACCTATATACCCCCCAGAAAAGCCAGGCTTGGGTTCGAGGAGTTCATGGATTATCTACTATCCGTGGCTGGGAATAACGATATTATCTGTCTCGGGGATTTCAATTTGGACTGGCTCTGCCCTTTCTGTGGGTTTCTATCCTTTCTGACTAGCAAGGCTAATCTCTTTCAACTTGTACAGGAACCCCCTCTTTACACCAGAATCTCCCATGGTGGAACTAGTGCTACCCTACTGGACTGGATCCTTACTAATAGAAAGGATGTCTTTTCTGCTGTTGGTATTCTCCCAGACACTATTAGTGATCACTACCCTGTGTACTGTATTTGGGATAACTCCGCCCCCTCTCTCCCCACTAAAGTGTTAACTTTTTCCAACTTCTCCAACCTAAACTTAGATAACTTTGTACATGATCTTAACTCTATTTACTGGTCCCCTCTTTACACCACTAATGACATAAACATTGCCACAAATTAGTTTAACAGCTCTCTACTCTTGCTATAAAATAAACATATTCCTGTTACCACGAGAAGGGTTAAAGGGAAAACCACCAAATGGCTTAAATGCCCCCTGCTTCACCTTCTGAAACTCGGGGATAAAATGTGGTCTGCCTGGAAGTCTTCCCGTCTTCCCACGGATTTTGATGCCTACAGAACACTGCGTAACAAATGCAAAAAGGAGATTCATCTTGCCAAAAGCTACTACTTCAGGAACCTCCTAAGCACCTCCACCACGTCCAAAAAAATACCCGTCCCAAATCAAGGAAATTCTTGGGAACAACAAGCCTTCTACTCCTACTGATATACACATTAATGATGTCCACTGCAACCACCCACTCACCATTGCCAATGCCTTTAACTCCCTCTTCTCCTCCCTACCTACTTTAGCCCCTCCTACGCTCCCCAATCCTGGGTTGGTACCTTCTACTTGCTCCCCTACTCAACCTTCTCTGGTGCTGGCTCAGGTCTCCTACCAGCAAGTTCTGGACCTACTCAGATCAGTTCCTGCTAGCGGCAGCCCTGGCCCTTATGGATTGCACCCACGGATTATCAGGCTGTTTGCGGCCTGGCTTGCCAGACCCATAACAAGGCTTTTCAACCTTTCGATTAGCACTGCCACTGTCCCACTGATCTGGAAATCAGCTAGAACTATCCTGGTCTACAAGAAGGGTGATGCTAAACTTCTGACCAATAACCGCCCCATCTCTCTACTCCCCACTCTTAGTAAGCTTCTGGAGAAACTCGTCCATCGACAGGTCTCTGAGCACCTCTGTCACCATAATCTTCAGTCCCCCTCCCAACATGGGTTTAGGGTGGGGCATAGTACTACCACAGCACTGACCCTCCTCACAAGTGATGTCAGAAGCAATATGGATAAGGGCCTGCTCACTGGTGCAGTGTTCATTGACCTGTCCAAAGCTTTTGATATGGTTCACCACCCGCTCTTGCTGTCCAAACTAAGTGACATCGGTGCTTCTGAATCCACCCTATCTTGGTTTAGTAGCTATCTGGACAACTGCTCCCAGGCTGTTTCCTACTGCAAAACTCTTTCCTCCCCCATCCCAATTACCTGTGGTGTTCCTCAGGGTTCGATACTTGGTCCTCTTCTCTTTTCCCTCTTCCTAAATGACATTCAGTGTATGTCCCTTCACAGCAACCTCCTCATGTATGCAGATGATATAGTGCTCTACCAGTCTGCCAAAACTGTTGCTGATATTAACCATAGTCTCACACGGGACTTTCAGTCTCTCCAATCCTGGCTCTCTGCTAACCAACAAATCCTTAATATAGGTAAAACTCAGGCTATGCTGTTTGGATCATCTATAAAAAAGTGCACTTAGAATCCTCTAAACTCCTTGTCCTCAGTCAGGAGGGGACACCTGTAACTAATGCAGTGACTATCAAAGACCTTGGGGTCACGCTTGACCCTTGTATGTTTTTCCTTGCATATCAATGGGGTGTGCCGGGGCGTTAATACCAGAATAGGCGCAGCCTATCGTAAACGGCACTCACTCACCCTCTGCTAGGTTAGCAGTAGCAGCGTGTTACTCCTGCAAACTTCTTTGTGCCCTCTCTGTTCTCTTCAATATCAATACCAGTGTGCTCAGTGAATGGGACACTTCCTACAACAATATATGTAGGTTTGCCTTATCTGCCCCTCGACTGACGCATCACTGCCAGCTCTACTCCGGCCTACACTGGCTATCTCCCAAAGACCTCCGTTCTTACTCCCTGGGCTGCTTTATTGATTCACTCATTAGACCCCCCCGGCCCGTCCTCCCTGAGGGACTTGCTTACCCCTTCTCACGTGTTCACTCGCTCAGGTCCTCATCTGTCCCCATGCTATCAGTCCGGCCGTGTGCTACAAAAATGGGGGAACAGGCCTTTGCTTATTTTGCCCCTAACTTCTGGAACTCGCTTCCACCCCTGGTTAAACACTCCCCCTCCCACCATTCCTTTAAGCGATCGCTGTTCTCACACCTCTGTGCACTTGGAATCTGTAAATGTAATTAACTGTGTGTCTCCTCCCCATTTCTTCTGTTTGGGGACGTCGAGGCATTACCTATCTTGTTGCATCTTGATTTTGTTTAACATATTGTCTATTGTTTAGTATTTATATCATATGTGTTCTCCCAAACTGTTGTGACTGAATTGCTTTGTTGTTACTGTGCTGCTGTCTTGACTGTATTACTCGTGTTGTACTCTCCTGGATCGTGCCTGAAAATAGGCAGGACTGTTGCCTAGTGCACTTACCCGGTTACCAAAAGCTAATAAATAAATAAAAACAATGTGTAGTTTAGAATACAGTATCTAGTGTTTTCTGTAAACCATCCAGTTTTACTTTTGATATTGTCTGCATTTCAAAGTTCTTCCAAACTATAGAATTTTCTGTATTGCTTTTATTTTAAGTAAACTTTTATGATTTTCTTATCAACTCTGCCTGGGGTCTGGTTGTGTGATTTAACATTTTAATAGAAGGGTTTTGAAAAGACTGTGTGCCTTGAAAAGCTAGAACTGCTTGGCTATCGTATAAAACTACTTAGGTAAGACGTAGCCAGTGACTGTGGTGGGATTCAAATACTGAAAGTAGTGCAGAGTCGAGGGAGTTCGAAACTACAGAATCCACCCTCCCACTGGGAAAAGGAAGGTTTGGTGTTAAGTCTTCCTGAAATCCTTACTCCTGCTCACGAGTTCCTGAATAGGGGGATCCTCTCTGCAAACAGGAGGTCCTACTGGGCTGCCCGAGGTTTGGGGGCCAGGGGTGTGCGACACCACCCAGCGATTTTCCAACTCTGGTCCATGCCTTCATGACCTTCTGCGTTGACTACAGCAATGCCCTTTACCTAAGACTCCTGGGGGTTGATATCCGCCGCTTGCAGCTAGTGCAGAAGACGGCAGCCAGACTGTTGACCGGCTTACCAAGATCTTGCCACATCACGCCTGTGCTCCGCGAACTGCACTGGCTGCCAGTTCAGTGGCGGATCACCTTCAAGATGGAGTTACTGACCTATACGTCCCTACACGGTCAGGGACCCTGGTACTTTCAAGATCTCCTCCTTTTTCCCTACTACCCCCTCCATCCACTGATGAGGGATTGCTAGAAGTTCCCAGAGTCCGACTCAAGGCCTCTGGGCTGATTCGTTTGCTTTTGCAGCCCCTACCATGTGGAATTCTCTACCTCGTCGGGTAAGAGAGTGCCTGATCATCCAGAGCTTTAAGCGTGCCCTGAAGACACATTTATTTGGTCTTGCCTTTCTGGATTATGAGAATTATTGAATGGATCCTAACAATAATGATTACTGAATTATGTTGAATATTTAATATGTTTGATGAATTTGGACTTGTGTTTTTTTTTTTTTTAAATCAGGACATTATTTTGTCCACCATCGCAGACCTGGCAGGGGCTACGTGCCAACCCCCCCCCCCCTTGGAGGGGTACGTCCTCCAGACCATCAGGGCCATCATGGGTCCAGCTGGGTCCCAGTATTTTTTCTCTGTTTTCTCCTCTATGCCCATGCCCGTGCAGTGGGCACAGCTGCTGTCTCCACCTCCGCGGAGGCAGCCAAGCACCCTGGGCGCGGGCCGAACCCCTCTTGTTGTGCTGATGCATGCAGCACAGATCCCCACGCTGAGGAAGGAGAGCAGTCCGGATGCTCAGTCCTAACCTTCCCGGCCGACTCCCAAACCTGGGTCGCCCTCATGGTGCGAGGTGTGGCGTCCAACGCTTCAACGCTACGCGCCACCAGGCCGGCTCTTGTTGTGGGGTTTAATTATTGTATTGTTTTCTAATATGTTATTTGTATTTAATCTGTGTTTTATTGTACAATGGCATTGAACTTTGGAAATGTGCCTTTTAAAAATAATAATTTGATTTATGGGCTGTTCCAGTGTTCAGGCTTTGTTTTCAGGGTATAGTATTAGTAGCTAGCTGCATATGCCATATCTAAGTACAGCTGGTAGAATGTTCTGGATCTGAAATTGATTGATTGCGAAATGGCAGGATGTTCAGGGAAGTGGCAACTGCTTTGTCACAGTTTACCACAACTTGCCAGAAACTGGGCTGGGATTAAGGTTTTTCAAATAGGTATGTTTTCTGCTATAGGTTCTGACATAGTCATGTGCTAGGGGTATTTGTTAATGTTTTTTATACTTTAGTTTATTGATTTTCTGTGTATACAACATATACAGTCCAGTATCTCATACAGGCAGATAGTACCTTACAGAGAGCGAAGCTGCCCTCTTATACATTTAAATAGAGAACATTAGAATTATTTGCCTAGTATTCAGTTACATAGGAAGTGGGGGAATCCCTGTCTTATGAATATCATGTCCATCATTTTCTACGAACGTTGCCAGCCTCTTCAATGGCTAAGGTTTTTCCTATAGGGAGAAGTTACACAGTGAGATACACAGTCACTAGAATTGCTATTTTACCTTGTTCTATCTAGGGAGTGAAATATTAAAACATTCAACCCCTTTAACTTACTCACAAGACCCCCAGATGCATTCACATAAACAATATATTTTTATTGTGAATAGAACAGACATATTTTTATACACACACACATATATATGGTGCTGAACGTAACCTTACTAACAGTGCTCCAGCTAATGAGCTTTTAATAAACATCAACATTTCGATTTATTGTGTACTAGCAAGTTGGGCTACTGCTGTTACTTCGGACCTTATGAGGGAACATGATTAAGCATGGGCCATACACAATGGAGGAATTCCCTCTGCGCGCTGTAACATGAGCACCAGCAAGAAAAAAAAAAAATATATTTCTAGCCCCTCAGACTGTCCCAAGTCCAAACTTCCAGTCCTGTAAAAGTCCTAGATGTTTTGTCTCCCATACTCCTCATGGGACACGTTGGAGAAAACAAACATCAGCAGCTTTTAAACCCAAACCTGTCCGAAACTTCCAATGATAAATACAGAATCAATCTTCTTCTCCAGATTAAGAATCAGCTTGATCGGCCCCTTCTCTGCGACCCGCAAACTCCTGTTCAATTTTCTCTACCCGCCGACCTGCATCTTGTGGGTTGCTGAACTGCCACGTCTTGCCTCCATAAACCACTCGAAGATGTATGGGTAGTAAAAACGAGTGTATTATGCCCAGCACTCTTAGCCACCGTCGTACAGCATCAAATGCCTTCCTTCTGGCTCTATTTTGAAAGGACATGTTGGGGAACCGATTAACATCTGAGCCTTGTATTTCCAACGGGTACGTTGCTCTTGCTGACTAGATTACAGTGTCCCGTACTTCCGAACCGGAGGATTTAATCAGGATGGTGCGGGGTGCAGATGGTGTAGCTGGTTGGATTTGAGGATTCACTTGATATGCCTTGGTGAGTGCTGACCATATAAACCCCTCAGATGTGTCCAGTTTTTCCTTTAGCTAGGTGACCATGTACAACAGTAAGTTGGATCCCTCAACCCCTTCTGGGACTCCGACCACGTGGATACTACCAGATCGTACCTCATTCTCTTTGGCTTCCATCCAACTTTGCAGTTACCCATTTTCTTTAGTTAGGGTAGCGATAGTTGCTAGGGTTGAAATCGATCTTTTCTCAGTCTCCGACACAGATCCAACTAACTTTTGGATTGCCCCCTCTTGAGCTTCTAGTTTTGAAGTGTACTTTCAATTTTGAATCCATGGCCTTCATGGATTAATCACAACCTTCAAGGAGGCTCTGATGCATCCCGGCCCTTTGCCATTGCTCACCGAGGATCCCTGAGCCTTGCTGATGTTAGGTTGTGCCTGATCTTTCGGAGGCCCCTGGTGCTCTTGATTTCTTCTGTATCATCGTCCAAAATTATATGTCTGTTCCACTCGACGTCTTCTGTTCAGAACCAACAAAATATTTATGTTTTTTAGAGTCTCTGAATTGTTTTTGTTGAGAAATTGCACCTTGAGGTGAAGAGCATCAAAAGGGTGCATCCAGCCTGGAAGGTGGCTCTCTAGCACCCCCGTACTAGGGGTATTTAAACTGCACTTGTGGGCATTGTAGATAGGGTGGATTTTACTGCACCTGAGGACATTGTTGGTTGGGTGGATTTAGCGCTGACTACTGCTGCTGTAGTACAGTTGTAACACTACAGTAGACAAAGCTGGATTTGAACCAAATTTCTTTGTGTTGTTTACTGCTGCTGTAGTAAGATTTTGGAAATGCTAAAGTAGACGAAGCCAGATTATTGCCACATGTCTGCCTCATCGTAGAGCTAGGACTCTGAGAGGGCAGGAGGCAGGGACTAGGCAGGGACTAGGGCTGCCAGGCTATAACAGTAAAATTAACTGAGTGAGAATGTCATCCAAAGTGTTTTTTCCACCTGAGGAACATTGCCGGAATCAAACCACTAGTTCTGCCCGAGAACCTGCCCACGCTGGTTCATGCCTTTGTGACATCTACGCTTGATTATTGCAAAGCTCTCTACTTTGGGGTCTGTGGAGGTACCGTCCACTGACTGCAGCTGGTGCAGAACGCAGCTGCCAGGTTGCTGATGGGCCTTTCGAGGTCCTTTCATGTTACCCCAGTGCTGTGGGAAATGCACTGGCTGCCAGTTAAGTGGAGGGTCATCTTCAGGGTATGTTTACTCAACTATAAGGCCCTACATGGACTAGGCCCTGGCTACCTGACTGATCTTCTGACACCGTCCGCTTCAGTCCGCTTCCTTCACTCCTCGTCTAGGGGCCTCCTTGAAGTTCTCAGGACTAGGCTTAGAACTGCCAGCAACAGGGCGTTCAGTGTCGCTGGCTCAGTCCTATGGAATGTGTTGCCACCATTTGTCAGGGAGGCCCCATCGGTCGAGACCTTCAAATGCGATCTCAAGACCCATTTATTTTCATTGGCCTTCCTGGACCAGCAGATCTGATCTGATTCTTAACAACTTGCTTTAATGAGAGATGCTGCTGTACTGTTATTTATTTATTGCTGTATTGTATCTTATTGTTTTTGTGATGCTTACTATCTTTTATTTCCCTGGCTTTTTTTAGTGTAAGGTGTCCAGAGCCTCCGGGATTGGGTGCCCTAGAAATAAACCTTGCTTTGCCAATGTGGGACCGTGGCCAGTACGCTAAGTGGAGAAGCAGAGAAGGGTGGTAGAGGAGGCATGTGGGAGGTTTTGAGGGGCAGGAAAGGAGCGGGAGAAAAGTAAACTGTAACGGATGTGGAGTGGTGGTTTTCATGGACGTAATGTGGAGAGTGTGGGGCTGCGTGGTGTGTTGGTACCTGGGGCAAATGAGGGCTGAGATAAACTGGCTAAGATGGAAACTAGAGGGGGTGGATGGAGGAATGCAAATGGAAAAGGGGACAGTTTGGGCCTGCTATAGACAAAGTGGAAGGCACACCCAGGAGGGAGACGGGGTTCAATGCATCAGGAGGCAGAAGATTAACATAGGCCGGAAGATGCTAGACGTGGTAAATGGCACGAGGTAAGGAGAAATGAGAGATGGAGGGAGAAAGCTGTACATAGTAACTACAGCAGGGCAAGGGAAAGGGATGCAGAAGCTTATCCTGGAGTAAGAATGTAATGTTCCAGAGTTCCTGGTACCCTACAAAAATGGGCATCCAGGCACTCCAGGGCTTGTTTGGTGATAGGAAGGTTCCTCAGGGTAGTTAGGTGTGCCCCATTGTTGGGTGCCTCCAGCGTAGAGGTGCCCCCCCCTTTGGGCCCCAGGGTAGGGATAGGTGCCCTGGCTAGGTAGTCATCATCCCAGAAAAGTGAGCCCCAACTGGGCTGTGTTTTTAAAAATATTTATTTTCTATTTTCTGCTCGTTCTTTCCTGCCTGCTGCACATTGCCAGAACCCCCGGTTACCTCGCACTGGGAATCTGCTCTTGTGGGTCCCGGTCGCGAGGGCAAGCAGGCAGGGGTGGGCTTGTGAAGATTCTGAGATGGAATCCTCAGCCCTTTTAAACGGCTACAGCTGTTCAGTTTGTTCAGAGAGAGAGAGAGAGTGTAGAGAAAAAGCAGCATCAGCAGCAAGAGGAGGAGTGACTGGCCGGCTGTGAAATGCCAGTAAGGGGAGGAACCTACCTTCAGCTCCCGTGCCCCTCCTGAGGTCCTGGCCGGTCCGGAATGACATCAGCTCCTCCCCATCCCTCAGTGAGGTTCCAGCTTCCCTGTACCCCTGCAGTGAAAAGTCTTGTTGGGAGGGGTGGTGGGTCCAGGCTGTCCCCTCCAGCAGCACAGCAGCAGCAGATGTCCGTCGGTAGGGGTGGTGGCTGCAGCAAAAAGCCGACCCCTCTAGCAGCAGGCTCTGCAGTAAAGGTCCGTGGGTGGAGGCAGGTCCAGGCCTCCCCACGGTGGCTCCAGTGTTTGAGGAGGTGAGTGGAAGGAGGCGGGTCTAGGCCTCCCGACGTTCAACAGCAGGAGTCCTGGCCCCGAAAAGCTTTAGGGCGGCAGGGAGAGTGGTTGCAGCACCGCAGCTGGCTGCCAAAAAATAAAGACTTTAATTTTTTTTTTTTTTTAATGGAAAAATAACTTTGGGCATTTCAGGTGCCGGCCAGAGTGTGGACCACCGTTGGGCTGAGTAAGGTGCCAGGAATGGACCACCCACAAGGCGAAGTTGAAGGCTTTGCAGAGTAAATGACTATGGGGTGGGCAAGGACCCAGACGCAGATCGCCCATGGGGCAGAGTCAGGAAAAGCACCATAGAAACAGTAGAAAAAGCGGGTAGGAATGATTTTAATTTAAAAGGAATATTTATGAATGACTTTAAAGTGGCATGCATTAGAGGAGAGTTAAAGGGGCAGCGCACCCAAGGAATAGACTGTTTGCCAAGAACCGTATGAAAAGATTAATTGATGTTTGAGAGCCCCTGTAATGTGTTTGGTTTGTTTGCCTGCAGCTACCTAAACTGTACTATTGCCACCTGTAGTTGCCCGAACTGAGTGGGCGCAGTGCTCAGAGAAAACCTTTGCTAGAAATAATTACTACCAACACCAGGTTTAAAATAAATGTTTTATTGCACCACCACCCTGCCTGCATGTAGTCCCAGGTGCCCCAGTCCTGTTTTTCCCCGACCAGCTGTCTTGTCCCCATCTGTTTCTTCTAGGTTCTTGTTTTTCTGTTCATCCTGGTGTCCTGGCAGTCCATGGAAGGGCTGGGGCTGGGTGATGTTAAACCCGTTCCTGGAGGGGTGATCTGTCCCAGTGATCCGTGGAGACCTGAAGCCGAAGATCCGCACTGCCTCTGAAGAGTCTTCTGTTGTGTATCCTGGTTTTGTATTTCTTCCTGCCCTGGACAGCTGATTCCCAGTCCTGTTCCCTTCCTTTTCCCTGTAGACACGCAAGGGTGGCTGGCTGAAAGTACAGTAATGGCCAGCTCGATGGCGCTGAGGGTTGAGGCGCTGGATGCCTCACCTTGTGCCACGCCGGCGACTCGGGTTCGGGAATGAGCCCGGGCCATCGGGGGTCGGCAGGGGAGGGAGAGGATTGAGCATCTGGAGGACAGCTCTCTTCTCCCAGGAGGGCGGGGGGTGTAGACTCAGCACTTGTCTGGCCTATGGCGGAAGCCAGTGGCACAACAAGCACACAGAGAGGATTGGGAGTGAGGATGTCGGCGGGGACGCCTTGACGTCTGGGTGTAGCCACTCCCTTGGAACAAGGAAAAAACACATTGGAGCGCCGAGAGGAAGGAGTGCTGGGTATAGGCCCTAATGACTGCTGCCTGCCTGACCGCCGAGGGGACCCGATGAAAGCTGATTGATCAGGGTGTGCGGGCCCCACCTCGTAGCCGCCTGGGGGATATAGCCACGCTCCATGGGGTTCACCAGGGGTTCCAGGTAGGCAGCAGTGGGGGTAATACCCTTAGCGACTCCCGACAGAGCGGGGCTTCGATGTCGAGAGAAGGAGATAAAATATAGTTTCAAAAAAAAAGAAAGTATAGTAATGCATTTTGAGCTCGTGTTATGGTTAATTTACAGTACAGTAATGCATTTAGAGCTCGTGTTATGGTTAAGTACGGTAATACATTTAGAGCTTGTGTTATGGTTAATTACAGTACAGTAATGCATTTGGAGCCCGTGTTATGGTTAATTACAGTACAGTAATGCATTTGGAGCATTAGGAGTGATTTGTTAACACAGATTGTAATATACTAAGGTTGATTCGGGGAGCTAGAAGGCCGAAACCTATAGTGCTCCCATACTAAGCCAATGAAAAATAGATCAGTTTGTAACCGGAATTGATCGATGCATCTAATCGATATTTAAATATATTCTTTGTTTCACTAATAACCACATATACTGCCAATTTATTCCATGGGCCAGTTACCCTAATTGTATAAAAATATTTCCTATTATTGTGATTAAATGATTTCTGAATCGACTGTAGTGGATGTCCCCTAAACTTATAGGAATGATCCTTAAATTCAAGACCCATTTCACATATAAGATATGGATCTTTAACCGTATGAAACAAAATCAAAAGATCACCTCGAAGGCGACGAGTTGATAATGACATAAGCTTTAAAGAATCAATACATTCACAGTATGGTACTTTTCCAAAACCGGATATATATATTTTTTTTTAAATTTCCTCTGAACACCCTCCAACAGTTGACATTCTGATTTTTTTATTTTTTTTTATTTTTTTATATGGATTCCAAAGCTGAGGCATATTCCAAGTGTGGCCTAACATCTCTAAATAAAGGGAGCAAGACTTTCTGATCTCTAGATCTAATGTTTCGATAAATAGACCACATGACATTATTAGATCTATTTATGATATCATGTAATATGTTTCTTGTATGATAAATCATCAGAAATTAGGATTCCCTTTCATCTGATGTTTGGATCAACGTAGTGCCACCCAGAATATATTGATTATGTAAGTTAGTAGACCCCAAGTGCATAACTTTACACTTTGATGTATTCAGTTTCATACCCCATTTATTTACCCACTCAGTGATATATTTAAGTCATTCTGAATAAGTTGTACATCAAACACTGAAGTGCAGGCACCCCCAATTTTAATGCCATCCGCAAATTTAATATTAAAGGATGAACATTCCTTAGTTCAGTCAGAAATAAATATTTGAAAGAGACAAGGCCCTAAAACAGATCCTTGTGGCACACCACTGGAGATAAAACAGCTGCCTGATTTTGTTCCATTAATGATGACTTGTTGAGTCCTAAATCGTAACCAATTTAATATCCATTTAATCAAAAAAGAATTGATATTCAGTTTACAAAATTTTTGGAATAAGGCCCAGTGTGACATAACATCAAATGCCTTACTAAAGTCTATAAATATGATATCACAAGGAATTCTGTTATCTATGAGAGAACTGATATTTTCGTAGAAACACATTTTTATATATAGTATAGTATGGTAATTTAGTAATGTTATAGATATCTTATTCCTTTTGAGTTTAGAGGTTGGATGTTTAGTGAGTATTGTTGCTTTAGTAATGTTCAATAAACTTTTGCCTTGTTTTGCATTCGAATGAGCTTCGCGCCTCTCCTTGTATGTCCCAGCTAGTGGATATTGGCTTGAGCCCCCTTTCCAGACACCTGCTGGCCAGGCATCACCAAAAAAATCCGCCTCTGGGTGGTTGGCGTAGTCGGAATTCATGTTTTCCCTCCAAGTGGTAACTGGGGTGGACCTGTGCCCTGACCAGTCCATTTTGATAGCGGTTGGCGTCAGTGGCTTCCGTCGCTCATTACAAGATTACCTGAATCGAATAGATTTGGGGCACTAGCAGGTTTAAGGACTGGGGGCACATGAGGTAGTCAGGGCCCAGAGCAACCTAGAAGGAAAAAAAACAACTATCAAAGAACAGGGGAGGTGAGTAGAGAGGGGGGGAGGGGTTATAAAGGACAGAAAGAGGGCAAAGATAGGATAAGTGGAACAGTGAGAGAAAGTGGGGAAGGGTGCACAGCAGGGCATGGCAGGGGACAGCAAGGGGGAAGCAAAATATGGAGGGCAGTGAAGGAGCTTGCACAATCTGGAGAATGGGAGGGACCAGGGCAGTTGAGAGGAGTGGAGGGTAGCTTGCCAGGAGCAACCAGGGTAACACATAACAAGTTGGTGAAGGAAGAAAAAGTGATGGTCTTTGGAGATTCCATCATAAAAGGGATACACTGGGTAAGAAAAGGGGACCTAAATCACAGACAGTTGGTCTTATGTGAACCAGGGATGGCAGCGAGGAAGGCAGGGTCTAGGATCATGCAAGCAGCAAAAAAGGTGGTGGATAAACCTCACTTGATTGTATACCTGGGAACAAATGATCTGGTGGGAAATGAGGTGGGGGTGGTCCAGCAAAGATTCAGGTTGTCGGCAGAGTGCTGCAGGATGTTGGCAAGCTCTATAGCATTCTAGGAGGTTATTCCGGTCCTCGGTGCCAGTACAGGGAGGAAAAGGAGGATAGAGAACTCTAATGAATGGTGGAGGGACTGTTGCAGGGCAGAGGGGTTTGTCTTGAAAGATGGGGAAACAGGTGGTTGGATGAGGGACTTTTTTTTCAAAGGATAGGCTGTACCTTAATGAGGAGGGATCAGAGTCCTCGGGGAGAAGCTGCAAGGGTACATGGACGGGATCCTGTATTTAAACTGTTAAAGGGGGAGTAAGAGGCTAGGAAGGGGAAAATGGGACGGCAGGGGAGGAGGGAACCTAGCTGGCACTCCCCTGAAATTGGGGAATGGAGCTAGAACAGGGGATGGTATCCAGGGAGGCAAAAACATACGGAGAGTGATGTGTGCGAATGCCTGTAGTTTGGGCAACAAAATCGTAGACTTAGAGGCCACTGTAGAGGAGGGGGGCCTGGATATAGTGGCCATCATGGAAACTGGTGCAAAGAGCACCTGAACTGGGACTTGGTCATTCCTGGGTTTACTCTATTTAGAAGGGACAGGGAGGAGAAGAGGGGAGGAGTAACTCATTATGTGAGGGACTACATAAAAGCCACAGAATTACAAGGGGGATGGGGAGTTGGAGGTACTGTGGATCACACTGGAGAAAAGGAAAGAGTTATGCGCATGGGGGTGGTCTACAGACCTCCAACGCAGGGAGAAGAAGAAGATACGGACTTGTTAAAAGTAATACAAAAGGTGGCTAGAAAGGGAGAATTGGTGCTGGTGGGGACTTCAGCCTTCTGGATGTGGAGCGGAGTCTCCCAGCGGTGGCAACCTCAAGGAGCAAGGACATCCTGGACTCTCTGCAGGGGACGTACCTCAGGCTACTTGTAATGGAACCCACTCAGGAGGGTGTGGTGCTGGACCTGATACTAACAAATGGGACAATGTTGATTAATGTAGAGGTGTTGAACCACCTGGGGACCAACGTGACCATCGGATGGTGAGGTTTAAAGGAAAACTCTCTAAATCCACGGCCCCCAGCCCCCGAAAGGCTTACCCCTGATCCAGGTTTTTATTTAGAAAAGTGTGTTTTTCTCACGCTGCTACTTACTTTTTATTTTTATTTTGAAAAGTCTGCGAACTGGGAATATAGCGGGCTCTGGGGGGCTCCATTTACTGTAAAGGTGCAGCGACTCACCATGCACTTCAATACAAGTGCATGGTGCATTGCCGCCTGTTACAGTAAATGGAGCCCCCAGTGTCCACCATATTCCGGTTCATGGACTTTTCAAAATAAAAATAAAGTAAGCAGCAGCACAAGAAAAATGTGCTTTTCTAAATAAAAAGCTGGATCGGGGTAAGTCTTTCAAAGGCGGGGGGCCGTGGATTTAGAGAGTTTTCCTTTAAGAACTGGGCTGGAGTCAAGTAGCACCAAAGTGAGGGTCCTAGACTTCAAGAGGGCAGACTTCAAGAAAATGAGGGTATGCTTTAGGGGTGCACTGGCAGAGATGGGGGGAACAGAAGGTGGTGAAGGAATAGTGGGCTGTAATTCAGCAGGGAATTGACAAAGCTACTAAGCTATGTGTCAAGCAGGTCAGCAAGAACAGGAGGAGGAGGAGGAGGAGGAAGCTGATCTGTTCACTAATGAGGCAGAGGAAAAGGTAAGGCAAAAAAAAAAAAAAAAAATGGCCTGCATAAAATACTCGGAAGGAGGAGGCTAGGGAATCTTACTGGGGGAGGGGGGCAATTGGAGGCAAAGATGTTAACAGGGGAGCCTAGTGAGCTCACCCAGGTTATGGGTAAAGGCAGGGGAAGCTGCACAGGAGGGAAGAATAGGGTAGGTAAAGGGAGGGGACAGGCTGGAGGGTTGTCTCTCTGAATGCAAGAAGCCTGAGGAATAGAACAGCGGAGTTACAAGTTCTCTTGGCAGTGGAGGGGGTGGACATTGCAGCCATCATGGAAACGTGGGACACCCAGTACCAGGACTGGGATATGAGGATCCTGCGGTTCAGGTTATTCAGAAAGGATAGGCTTAAGGGGAGTGGGGGGAGAGTGGCAATCTATGTAAGGGAGGGGATAAAGTGCATAAGGGAGGATGGGGAAGAGGGGAGGACAGAAGCACCATGGATACAGTTCCAAGTGCAAAGAATAGGACACTGAGGATGGGGGTGGTGTACAGGCTACCAGTTCAGGGGAGTGACCTGGATAGGGAATTAGCTGAACAAATAAGGAGGGTCTGCAGGAAGGGGAGCACAGTTGTGGTGGGGGACGTCATCCTATTGGGGTGGAGTGTGGCACCCCATCCACCACGAGTGCAAGGGAGAGGGTCCTGTTAGAAGCATTTCAAGACAGCTTCCTGACACAGCTGGTCCAGGGGCTGACTCGGTTAAAAAGGACTCTTGCCCTTGTACTGGATAACATGGAAACTATAAGGAATCTGGAAGTGGAGGAACCCCTGGCTGGGAGTGACCAGTATTCAGCGTGGTTCACGCTCAACATCTGGAGGGAAACGGGCATGGATACAATGGTGATTGAGTTTAGGGGGGCGGACTTTAAGAGGATGGAAATTTGGGGTAGGCACCTAGCAGGTATGCAACCACCCATGGATGCAGACCAGAAATGGGACATCATAAAGGAAGGGCTGCTGGAGGCTATGGAATTTTGCACTAGGAAGAAAAGCAAGAAGGGGAGGTCAAAGAAACCCAGCTGGTTGACACAGGAGGTTATGGAAGGAGTGAGGGCCAAGAGGGCAGCCTTTCAAAAATATAGGAAATCAGGGAGGGGTGAAGATAAGGATACATACATGGAGAAGTCCAGGGAGGTTACCAGACTGGTCAGGGTGGCCAAGGCATCCAGGGAGCTGAGACTGGTGCACAGACTCAGAAGTGGAGAAAAAGACTTCTTCTCTCTCCGATGCAGTGGAAGAAAGATCAAGGACCAGCTGGTGAGGATTAAGAAGGACGGATGGTGGTGGAGAAAGGGGCGGAGCAGGCAGAGACACTGAACGAGTACTTCTGCTCTGTATTCACATAGGGCGGGTGCAGATACCCCAGGCGAGGGTGGGTGGGGGGAGAGGAGACGACAAATGTAGGGATTACAGAGAGCAGGGTACTAGATGGGTTGATGGCATTAAGGGTGGAAAAAGCACCTGGACCTGATGGCATTCTCACTAGCAGGGCTGCAGATAAGGTGTGTACCGGCCTATTTTACTCACTTCATTTTAAGAAATACTCTTCAGAAATGTTTTTAATGAGTACCAGTACTCACTCAACTTTTGTAAATAACTACACGTGCCAAAGAATAGTGCTTCATAACATAACTCGTGATTCAAAAGGAACAGTTTTTTCCCAGATTTACAGCACTTGTACGCATCCCATTTTTGTTTTACTCACTGTGTTTTAAATCGGGTGAGTAAATTCCTCCCTGCCAAAATTATTTGGAGTATTGTTGGCACCTGAAATTCTTATCTAGAAAAAAAACCTACATTTTTTTAATAAATGTTCTCCTCAGTCCACTCTAGCAAGACATTTGTACACACCTGAATTTCATTTTACTGACCTCATTTTCAAAATGAGGAGTACAGGTACTCATCCCAAAAAATCTTATCTAGAGCCCTGCTCCCTAGGGTACTAAGGGAGTTAGCAGAGGTTCTGGTGGGGTCACTGGCTGACCTGTTCAATACCTCCCTGGACACGGAATGTGTACCACAGGACTGGAGAATGGCCCATGTGGTTCTCATCCACAAAAACGTCCCAAGCCCAAGGGATGAACCAGGAAACTATAGGCCAGTGAGCCTCACATCGATCGTGGGAAAGCTCATGGAGACCATCCTAAAAGAGAGGCTAGTGAGCTTCTTGGAGGAAAATGGTCTCTAGGATG
Organism: Neoceratodus forsteri; assembly: GCA_016271365.2. Taxonomy (NCBI): domain Eukaryota; kingdom Metazoa; phylum Chordata; order Ceratodontiformes; family Ceratodontidae; genus Neoceratodus; species Neoceratodus forsteri. The sequence continues at coordinate 307,596,816 of CM028138.1, read as the reverse complement.
ATCAACAGCATGGGTTTGTAGCGGGCAGATCTTACCAGACAAACCTTGTAGAGTACTACGACTGGGTGATGCGGGAATTGGACATGGGCCATGCAGTGGATGTCCTGTATTTAGACTTCATCAAGGCCTTTGATTCAGTGCTGCATGGCAGGTTGGGGGGAGGCTGGAATGTGTGGGGGCGGGACCAAAAATGATGAAATGGGTCACAAACTGGCTAAAGGGAAGGCAGCAAAGGGCGATGGTGGTGGGGGACCTCTCATCACCAAGAGCGGTGGCGAGTGGGGTACCACAGGGATCAGTACTGGGACCGGTGCGGTTTGGGATTTTTGTTGCACATATCTCTCACGGGATCCGGAGCAAGATCAGTCTGTTCGCAGATGATACCAAGACAGGAGCTATGATTGATGATGCAGAGGGGTGGAAGGGGTTGCAGGGGGACCTGTCTAAGCTGCAGGAATGGGTGGAAACATGGTGTTGGGGTTTACTGCCAAGAAGTGCAAGGTTCTGCACTTTGGAGTCAGGAACCAGGGGAGGGATTATCACTTGAATGGGGTATAGTTGGGGAGCTCCACAGAGGAGAAGGACCTAGGAGTGATCATTATGGGGAGCATGGACAGCTCTGCTCAGTGCAGGAAGGCGGCAGCAAAAGCCAACAAAATGCTGGGGTGGCCTGCAAGAGGGCTCTCCTCCAGAAGGAGGGAGGATATTTTGCCCCTGTATAGGTCATTGGTCAGGCCCCACCTAGAGTATTGCGTGCAGTACTAGCGCCCCTTCCTGAAGAAGGACATCAGATTGTTGAAGGGGGTGCAGCAAAGAGGCGCAAAGATGATCCAGGGATTAGAGAGCAAGCCCTACGAGGACAGGCTGAGAGAGTTGAACATGTATTCGCTGGAGGAGAGGAGGGATGGGGGGATATGATCGAGACTTTTAAGTATCTAAAGAGGATAAACAAGACCAACACAGATGGGATTTTCCAGATGAGAAAGGGGAGGGACGTGAGAGGGCATGGACTGAGATTGGAAGGGGGAAGATTCAGGAGGGAAATGAGGAGACATTTTTTTCACTGAAAGAGTGGTGGACAAATGGAATACCTTACCAGGCGAGATAGTGTCCTGTAAGATCGTGGGCAGTTTCAAGAGTTATTGGGACAGGGTAAGTGGAAGGGATACTGGGAAGGGGGAGGCGAGAGGGGCAGCTGCGAGATGTGGTGCTAGCTGTACACTGGAGCAGACTTGATAGACCGTGAGGCTTGTTTCTGCTGGCAATTTCTTATGTTCATAACAGAAAAGATGATAGCCAGCACAATAAAGAAGGGGGATAAGACATTCTACAGGTACATTAGTGAATGGAGGAAAACAAGGAGAGGGATTATTAGGCTGAAAGGGGAGGGGGGTTCACGTAGACGAGGACTGTCAAAAAGTGGACATACTAAACAGGTACTTCTCAGTATTCAATGGGAAGGGGATAGGGCCCTAGATGCAGGGCAGGGGCATAAAGGATAGGGAAGTGGACACCTTTACAGGTGCTGAAAGAACATTGGGGAAAAACGAAGGGTGAAAGGGGCAGATTAGCAGGGCTAAAACAGGAGAGGGATGGGCACAAGACCCAGGGGAGCAGGCTGAGGTACTAAATGAGTACTTCGCTTCACTTTTCACTAAGGAAAATGGTGGAGGGGCTGCATCATACATGGGAGGAGACGGTGAAACTGAGGGGGGCCATCACTGGCAGGAGGGGGGAAGGCAAAGCAAGAGGACGAGGTAGCAGAGGTGGAAATCACGGCAGAGAGAGTGAGGGAAGTCCTCGGGTCCCTTAAGACAGAGGAAGCACCGGGGCCAGATAAATTGCATCCCAGTGTGCTGAAGGAACTGGCGGCTATCCTGGCAAAACCCCTGGTGGAGCTTTTCAGCATCTCTCTGAGGACAGGGTGGGTGCCCCAGGACTGGAAGATGGCGCATATAGTGCCTATCCACAAGGGGGATCAAGGGAGGTGGCAGGGAACTACAGGCCTCAGCCTAACATCGGTGGTGGGCAAGGTGTTAGAGGGCATTGTCAAGGAGAGGGCTTGGGGGACCTGGAAAAGTCGGGAGTGCCTGGACGATGGAGCAGCATGGATTCGCTCTGGGGAAATTGTGTCAGACAAACCTTGTGGAGTTCTATGACTGGGTGACAAGTGCCTTGGACCTGGGTAGACCAGTGGACGTCCTCTTTCTTGACTTCAGCAAGGCGTTTGACTCTGTTCCTCACGGGGGCCTGTTGGTTAAGCTGAGAGAAATGGGGGTGGGGAACCAGATGATCAGATGGCTAAGAAATTAGCTCCAGAACCGGACCCAGAGGGTTGTGGTTGGCGGGATGGTCTCATCCCCAAGGAGGGTCATTAGTGGGGTCCCTCAGGGATCAGTCCTTAGGCCCCTCCTGTTCAACGCCTACATCTCTGACGTAAGGAAGGGTATCAGGGGTGAGATGAGTCTCTTTGTGGATGGCTCAAAACTGGGGGTGGTGGTGGATGGGGAGGAGGTGAGGGAGGCCTTACAGGGGGACCTGGAGGCTCTGGAAAGATGGTCTAGAAAGTGGAAGCTGAGGTTCAATGCAGGGAAATGCAAAGTACTGCACCTGGGAGCCAGAAACCCGGGCCAAGTGTAAACATTGGGGAGGAAATGCTACGAGTCTCAATGGCTGAGAGGGACCTGGAGGTGGTGGTGGATGTCAAGATGAACACCTCTGAGACTTGTAGGAGGGCAGCGGCCAAGACCAACAGGATGCTGGGATGCATTGCTAGGGGATCACCTCCAGAAGGAGGGAAGTGATACTCCCTCTGTATAACTGCTTGGTGAGGCCGCACCTCGAGTACTGCGTGCAGTTTTGGAGGCCACTCTTAAAGAGGGACATTGAACTCCTGGAGAGGGTCCAGAGGAGGGCAACCAAAATGATCTGGGGCTTGGGGGACGGGACCTATGGGGAGAGGCTCGAAGAGCTAAATATGTACACATTGGAAGAGAGAAGGGACTGGGGACATGATGAGGTTTTCAGGTACATGAAGGGGGTAAATAGGAGAGGAGGCGGTCAGGGTGCTCGAAGGAGGGGGGGGGCAACTAGAGGGCATGGGTGGAAGCTGGAGAGGGGGAGATTCAGGAGAGAAAGGAGGAGGTGCTACTTCACTGAGAGGGTGGTAGAGCCATGGAATGCGCTGCCCAGGGGGCTGGTGGAGGCAGAGACAGTGGAGGGGTTCAAGAGGGGTGGGATAGGTACAGGGGCAGGGCTCTGAAAGCAAAGTCCTGTGCAGCCAGAATATCTGGGACTGGGAAGGGAGAAGCCAGAGAGGGAGGGGGGGCATTACTGTCAGCTCCCAGGGTGGGGGCTGACCAAACAAGCAGACATGAAAGACCGTTAGGCCTATTCTGCTGGCATTTTAGTATGTTAATAAGAGTTGACTGCACCCCTCACAGCACTGTTCAACGTATCGCAAGAGACAGGGGAAGTACCAGGGGACTGGAGGAAAGCGGATGTGGACCTGCTTCTCAAATCTGGTGATAGGGAGGAAGCTGGAAATTACAGGCCAGTAAGCCTGACTTAAGTAGTGGGTATGGCAATGGAATCCCTGCTGAAGGAAAGGATAGTTGAATATCTTGATATGGGAGGCCTGCTGGACCTGGGTCAGCATGTATTCACCAGAAATGGATCGTGCCAGACAAGACTAAGTTTTTCGAGTGGGTGACTAAAGAGCTGGACCAGGGCGGGGTGGTGGACATGGCCTCTCTGGACTTCAGAAAGTCCTTAGACACTGTCCCTCATGGAAGACAGGTAAACTGTGCAGTCTAGTGATAGGTCCTAAAACAGTAAAATGGGTGGAGAACTGGCTTAAGGGCAGGAGCCCAAGGGTGGTAGTAAATGGGGAGCAATGTGGCAAGGGAGAAGTAATGAATGGTGACATTGCTGAGGGTCTAAATTGGAAGGTATGCTTGCGTGTGGATGACATGAAGGTATGCAGTAGGGTGGACATGCCAGGTGGGGTTGATAAGATGAAGATGACCTTAAAAAAAACTGTAGGAATGGTCTGGAGCATTGCAGCTGGGATTTAATGCAAACAAAATGTAAGCTCATGCACATAGGGCACAAGGACCCGGGGCAACATATGAACTGGGTTGGAAAGAACTGACGGTCACGAAGCAGGAAAGAGACCTGGGAGTAACTATCTCGGATGACTTAAAAGAGGCTAGGCAGTGTGACAAGACGGTGGGAAAAGCTGGCCAAATTATGTGATGCATAGGGAGGGGTATAACTAGCCGAAAGAGGGAAATCATTTTCTCTGTCTGGGACACAGGTGAGACCTTACCTCGAGTACTGCGTCCAGTTCTGGAGGCCCCATCTGAGAAAGGACATAGACAAGGTGGAGGCAGTGCAGAGGAGGGCAACTCATATGGTGCAGGGCCTGCATTGGAAGACCTATGAGGAAGGAATAAAGGAGTTAAATGTGCATTCTCTGGAGGTTAGTAGGGAGTGGGGGACATTCACATACCTCACTGGTATAAACAGATTACAGGAAGGGAGCATCTTCCAAAGGTAAGCGGTGCTGAAAGACGAGGGCACAGTATGAAGTTGGAAGGAGGATGATTGGGGGGGGGGAGACAAAAGGAAGTATTTTTTTCATGGAGAGGGTGGTAGATGCTTGGAGTAGCCTCAAAGAGGCTGTGGTGGGGGCTAAAACAGTCGGAGGATTTAAGAATGAGTGGGACAGACACTGGGGTATCCTGGCGGTAAGAAGTGGTGCTCCATGGTTCAGTCTGGGCATTTGGCCTCAAAATAGGTAGGGATTATTGGGCAGACTGGGTGGGCCAGGTGGTCCTTATCTGCTGACAACTTCTATGTATCTATGTAACCTCACATAGAACTTTGAGTTAACTTTGTGGAGGCCTGCGATTACATCTCCAAAAGCTTCACACTTTTACCTTGCGCTACACTGGTGACCCGGGTTCGGGAATGACCCTGGGTCGTCAGGTGCCGGCTTGGGGGGGGTGGAGCAGAATTGAGCATGCCGACGGGTGGCTCTCCTCTCCTGACAGTGGGTTGGCACCCACTGTAGTTCCGCTCCCACCAGGAGGATGTCTGGTGGGCAGCACAGGTGGAGAAGGGGTGGCAGAAATGTCCCGAGAGGCGGGGGGGCTGAGCTGGTTGCCGGTGTGAAGCGTGCCTCCAGCACATTATTTATGTGAGAATAGTTCACCTGGTAGTCTGATTCGTCATCCCGCCTCCAGAGCCATCTCGTGTCTCTAATGTGATCTTGCTTGACTTGCTTCAGTGAATCCTTTAGACTGGATATGTGGACCTCTGCATCAGAAATTCCACTCCAATTTGTCCTGCAAGCTCTTCTCCTTATGTTTTTGAAATTTGCTAAAGCTTCATTGACATTGGATTTCAGCACCATCATTTTGCCTAGGAGGAGAACGAACTAACTGTTCATCGTGAGTTTGTTGAGCCACCTTTGCGACCATGCTGCCGGATTTGACGGTTAGCGGTTGGAGATGGATGGAGAGCTGGAAACTCGTCTGTTTCCATATGCCAGGTATTTCACTGTGCAGATCGGTGAGGTTTGGATGTATTGTGTTAGTTTATTAGGGGTCATGTTCCAGCAGAACTCTCTCAATGTGCGTCTCATTCCCTCTGCACCATAACCGGAAGGCTGTGTCCCTATTTCTTATAAACTGGTCTTCACTAATTATGCTGGTTATATCCCTCTGTATGTCCATATCATCTCCCCTTTGCCTTCTGCCTGGCCTCCAGTGAGTATGTGTCCAGGGACACAGACTGTTCCTCAGAAGATCTACGTTGTTGGCCTTAGAGCATTTTGGTGACCCTTCTTTGTACTGATTCCAGACTGTCTGTGTCCTTTCTCAGGTGAGGGCTCCAGAACTGGATTCAGTGTTCCAGGTGAGGCCTTCCCAGCACTCTGTATGGGGTAGTGTCACTTTGCTGCATCTACTGTCAAAACCTCTCCTGATGACACCCCAGCATCTTCGATGCCATATGGTATCCCTTCTTGCACTGGCTGGGTTGCTTGAGGGAGTCACTGATGATAACCCTTAGAGCCCTTTCCTTTGTAGCAGCTGCCAGGTTAAACCTCTCCCATGCAATGCTCTGCTTGGGTTCCTGTTTCCTAAGTTAACAGTTCATACAGTGTTAACTGTATGTATTTACTGCATCTTATCTCCATGTATGTTTTGTTTCCTACTCCTTCCCACCGCGTTGCACCTGGAAACAAGCCTTGGCTCAATGTGCCTTTCCCAGTCGTCAATTTTTAATAAATAAGGGCATCACCTTGCACTTCTTGGCATTAAATGTCAATAACCAGGTCTTTGACCCCTTTTCCTGGTTGTTCTTAATATCTCTCGCCCATTTTTCACAATCCTCTAGAATATACAGCCAAGGGTATATACACAGGGTCACGAAGAACACTGTGAAACAGGGTTCACTTTCAACCTTTATTTGCCCTGGTCCAGGCGGGAAAGTGGTACCTGGTTTGCACTAGCTCCCCGAGGTTTGCACTAGCTTGAGGCTAAAATGGAGATAAATGTAAAATAATAAGAATACACTACATATTCCAGGGGTCATGCTTATTATCTGTAGCTGCCTGGTGTGGGCAGGGGTATATTAGGTTCCTTTCACAGCAAAAGAAAACCCAAGCGACGCTGCAGCTTTCACTTCATGGTGCTCTTGCTGCTAATCTGATTGAGACCTGTGGTGGAAATAAATTGGACTAAGCATACTCTGGCCCTGCAGGAGCACAGCCAGTGCTCCAGACAGACGAGTAATAGCCTAGTTTATTTATTTCTTTATTGAAGATTCGAAATTACAAACCTTTGAGTCAGAGACGCTTTACAAAGGTTCCATGTCAAGTATACACAGTAATAACAAGTATAAACAACAGTGTAACAGACAAATTACAAAAGTAAAAAAAAAAGAAAATACACACAAGGAACAATCGGGATAGTGTGAGAATACCAACAAGTGCAGTATAGTTTACAAAAGAGAAAAAAGATGTTACAACTGGACCTGGCAGTAACAGTACACAACCTAAACCAGGGATCAACCTTAACTTTTTTTTGCACTAGCCAGCTGGGCTAGTGAACCAGAGATTGCACTAGCCTGTAGAAGTCTGCAGTACCCGCAGTCAGTATGGTTAACAGTGATTTGTTAAACGAAAGGCAAATAAAATCGCATTTGTCCTGCCAACAGTCTGGACGCCTACCAACTGATTTTGCACTGTACCTTTAACTACAAACCGCACATACACTATCTTAGCTTCTGTGACTGAAGAGTCAGTGGTTCCGTCACTGATGACTGAAATTAACTTTCTTCCCCTTAATTTTTTCTCGTAGCGCCATGTGTTCAACCTTGGCTACATAGTGGATAACGTTGCAGGCATATTTGTCCTTCTGATATGCTTAACTGACATCTAGCCCTTTCATATCATCAAGGCTATACATCCACACAAAGTCTGTGAAAGGACGTCCTTTATTAGCAATTGCATGGCATGTGCAAAACAATTTATCCAGATGGTTAAGCGTTGCTTCATTCATGTTCTTCAGCATTCCCTCCGCATTAGTTGTCCCATGAGTAGCAGTGCTGGCATCCTCCTTTTCCTTTGCCCTAGCATGAACTTCACTGATATTATGGGACGAGACGGAGTCAAGCTGGAAGTTATCTGTACCGAAATGAAAATTATTGTTATTGCCCGCCTTACCCTACTGTATTTCATGTTTAATACACAAATGGCAGAACAGCAGATCTTTTGCACCATCATACCCCCAACCAGTCGTATTTTTCTAGCCAACATTGCTGGAACCGACGGCTTTGTTTTGTCTTTTTGTACTCACAATCTTTTATTTGTCTTCGTCAGCTTGCTTTCTATTAATGTCAGCTGGGTTACAGACTTCTTTACTATAATTCCACATTTTCAGATTTGTAGCTAATAAAGTTGTGTCATGAAAGGTGTGTGTCTTTTTCTTACCTTTTTCCTTTCTTTTCCCACCCTGGCCACAGATCCCAGAAATGCTTGATTGTCCCAGTTCTATTAAAACATGTTCACCCAAAAAAGTAAGGATAAATTCAACAGCATCAGCCCATACTGTTATTTATTTATTTTTATTCTTTGGCAACCAGTTAACTCCCATTGGGCACAAGACCCATTTACAGGGGTGGCCCAGGAACACGAGGTAAAGTAACTTGCTTAGGGTCACACAGTATGCAAGTGGACGCTGTGGGAATTTAAACCCAGATCTCCTGGATGTACAAAGCCCATTCACAACCTGTTGCTCTCTCTGTTAAACACTCTCCAGTTTTCCATTCCATGACAGCCATGTATTCTGATATGCCTTGACCACTTTTTTGATAATTAAACTATCAGTACTTATGGTATCCTCAATACTACATTGTGTTCCCCTTTACCTCATCAGCTACTGCTGTTTGTTTTCAAATGTCTAAGGCCCTATACACATTACAGCTGAAGATTTGTACCATTTTAAATAACGGTTTAAAAACGTTTTCAGACTCACCACAGCAGCCCGTCCACATTATTCTTCACCGAGTTTGAACTCGATTGTAACACAGTAAACTCCCGTCTGCATCAGCAGCGAGTAATGTTTTTAAACCCGGTAATCCTCCGTGATTGTAGCACGGTGTTTCTGTGATAGCTGGCCAACTCCTCCTGAACCCACTCCTGGGACCAGTATTCAGTTAGGAGTTTAGTGGCCTTCTCTGTCCAGCTTGCAGTACGGTCAGTCATTATGACATACCACAGTTGCGCTATAATCAGTTGGAAGGGCACTATGCGGGGAAGCACAAGCACTAATTAAGTAATGAATTAAGTATTCACCACACTGGCTGAGTGTGTCTGGTTAAAATGTAGTAAATACTGGTAATTGCTGCAGACAGTTCGTCTGTCAACCTCCACAAGCACTTTAATTTCCCTGCCGCTGGACGCTCTGTTGTATGTTAATGCTCTGCAGCCTCACTGCAGCTGCACTATGGGATTGCTTGGCAGGAACTTTCTGGTGAGACTGGAGGACCGAAGCTCTCAGCCTGGCACTGTAATAGACTGAGAATCGCACCCCCGTCCACACCACAAGGTAACATGCTTTCCTCCTTCAAACCGTTCTTAAAAACGGACTTGAGACTAGCTCGCAGCAGGGTTTAAGCATGGTTTCTTGGCATGCTTTGAAATCGTGCTTAAATGCGGACGGGTGCCGTGTTTGCGCTAGTTAAAACATTTTAAGCACCTTAAAACGTTTTAACTAGCCTGATGTGTACAGGGCCTAAGACATCGAATTCCACAATTTCATACACACCATTCCATGCTATTTATTCCAGTGGTCTGTAAAGGTGTAGCTAATATCATGGAATGTTCAGGTTGGTAGTATAAAAAATGAGAGCAGCAGCTGCTGAGGACTTAGGAGAGAAATAATCAACACAGTGACAAAGGCAATAAAAAATGTGAAAGCTAATTTGAAAAAGTGGATCTAAAACATGAGAATATAGGAAAAACAAAAAGGAACCCATTACAGCATATAAAGGTGTAAAGACTGTTTCCTATCATGACAGTAAATGATCATACTTAAAATTCAGAGTTGAAAAGATTAGATTGATTTACTGCTAATGGTCTTACTGGCCATGTGACTAGTGACATCAGAACTTTTTTTGTAACCTGGGCATGCATGCAACAGTGAATGACGTGATACAACCAGTTTTAATACTATCTGAGCACTCAAAATGGCCCAAAAACCGGATTATATTTAATCAAAACCGGATGACCAGATAAGGACCCTGAAAACCGAATTATCCGGTCCACAACTGGACAGGTGGCGACCCTAGAACTGTGCTGCTCCTGGACAGAGTCACAAATCTGCCTGTCACGAGTACTGAGCTAAACAAGGAAAGGAAAAGGAGAAAGGATCTTTACCAGCAAAAAATAAAAGCAGTAGTTAGTATAAAATGAAACACTCTGTAAATGCACTGCACACAGACATCTGTTTTTTTTTTTTTTTCATTTTACTAATGCTAAGGCAGCACATAGTTAAACCTCCATGAACAGGACATGGCTTTAAATTAAATAGTTATATTTACGTATTTGTTTATTTTTTGATACCCGGGTTGAGAATGGAACTGCAGCTTACCACAGTCGGAATTGCACTAGCCCAGCCGGGCACGTAACAGAGATTCTGCACTAGCCCGCTGCAGTCTGCACTAGTACCCGGGCTAGTAAATGAATGTTAAGGTTGACCCCTGTAAACTAATATGTAACCTATGATAAGAGAGGAATAAAGGGGTCTCGGGGATTGTAGTAAGAGTAAGCAGGGGGGAGGAGGTAATTACATAATTGAGAGGACAAATGACAGCGAAGTGCTGGGAGGAGTGGAATAGAGGAATAAAGCAGTGTAACACAGGGAGGGAGAGGAGCCCGTGGAAGAGACCCGATAAGACAAAGGCAGTCCGGAGGACATTGTCGGAGTGTCAAAGGGTGATAAGTAACAAAAGGGCATCGGAGAAAGAAATTACGTAAGTTAGGGAGCAGTCAGATGAGGGGGAAAACGGGAGATGGGGGTAGGGAGAAGGGGTGATGGGTTGGACAGGGTACCCATAGAAAAGACATATATGGGTGGAGAGGAGGGAGTAAAACAGTGAGGGTCAGAAAAGTTCAGTGTGTGTAGGGTGGGGTACAAGGGGGGAATCTGGAGCAGGCACAGAAATATAATGAGAGGAGATGCCGTTGAAGCTTATCTTTAAAAAGGCCAAGCTTTTCAGTGGAAAGAATGTCTTGAGGAAGATCGTTTAACCATACAGGAGCCCTACACATAAGTGAGCACTGGTCTTGAGCGGTTTTATTTATTTATTTAGCTTTTGTTAACCAGGTAAGTACACTAGACAAGACAATTTGCCTATTTTCAGGTACGACCCGTTTTGCAGAAAGGAATAAGGAAAGAACCCCTGGCGGAGCTCCGAGTGGCTCTGGGGGTAGGGGCGGGGGTTAGGAGATTCAGGACTGACAGAGGTGACCGACAGGAGGTGATCTCCCCTCAGTTTAAGAAATACTCTTTAGAATTCTTTTTTGTTATGAGTACTGATACGCAGTCCAACTGTTGGAAATGCTTCATACCTCGTGGAACAGTGCTTCATAACATTGTTGGTAATTCGAAAGGAGCATTTTATTTTTCCAGATGTGATGCTCATGTCTGCATCCCAAATTTGTTTTGGTTTACTGTATTTCAAAACTGGTGAGTAGATTACTCCTTACCTGCCAGTATTGTCCAGAGCATTGAGCACAGCAACCTTAGTACAAAGAAACTTGCAGAACTGTAGTGGTACTTCTAACCTTATTTTTTTTTGGTGGGGGGGCAGCAGTGACTCTAGCAATTTAAAAATTAGCTTAATAGATAATATTCTCTGTGTTTGTCCCCATTCCTCCCTGCACACAAGGCACGGAGTGCCATCATAGCTTTGTAATTTTTGTACTGAGTGTGCACTGCAGTATTTATATTTCAAGTGATTTACAAGTTTTTGTTTATTGGTCCCTTCCCACCGTACCAGGGGGCAGATAGAAATGATCAAAACTATCTAGATAGGTTTTCACTGTAGTAGGCTTACTTCTAGAGGAAGCTCAGTTGAAACATTTTAAATCGCTTTAATCAAACTTTTCTCACATACCAGGTGGGTATGCATCCAGACTTCCCCACACTTCTTGTCTGCCTGATCTGTCCTACTGGCTACAGAAAACACTGGCAGTAATTGCCATGTTTACCCCCCCCCGGTCTCTTCTCCACATTACGTGTCTGCTTCCGTGTCTCACTCCATCATCATCCAGCCTGCCTAGACACACAAGGCAACGTATGCAATTTCTTGTAAACTGATTGCTGCGGATTCCTGCCATCAACAAAACCCACATAGTTCTTCACTGTTTGCAGCTAAGCTTGCATCTGTGCTCGTCCTGTTGTCTTGTTCTTTGGCCTCTTCTCAGCGCCTTTATAACTAGCTGTGATTTCTCCCTCGTCAAATAACGCATTGCGTCAAGCTCTTGACACTCGCCAGTCAGCTGTGTGAAATGTTTACTGTCCAAAGAAAATATCTTGGTGCCATGATATTTCTGGCAAGATTATTGCCAAGGATCTTGACTCTTGCTTGTCCCGTGCTTTTGCATGCCCTTAGGACATGAATGGTGCCAGTGTATCCTCCTTTTTTTTTTTCCTTTGTTTTTGTTTAGGCATTCTAGGGCTGAAAACGACCAATGGATCACACTTTCCGTCTGCTTCTGGTCTGGTAGTAGACTTCTGACCAAGATTCTCCATCTTCTCCCAGTCTCACTATTTTTCCTAAAAAAAAAAAAAAAAAAAAAGAGAAATTCTACAGATTGTCGTGACTCTCAACGTGATTTTTTTTTTTTTTGGTAAGAGAAATATTTCAGTACTCAAAATGTGATATCTTACCTTGGCATACCTCGTCTACGTAGTCAAAACATTGGGAGGATCATGTCAAGAATAATTACAATACAGCCAGCCTGCTGCTGCAGTGGTTGGATTTCCGCTTGCGATGCCAGCGACCCAGGTTTGAAGCAGACTCTGGTCACTGGAGTTCTGGCTAGGGGAGAGGCTTGAGCATCCCAGGGACAGCTTTCCTTCTCTGGGGTGGGACCAGGGCCCAAAGCTTGCCTAACCTTTGGTGGAGGCCCGAGGTATAACAAGTCCTGCGGGGGGGGCAGGGGAGTTGCGTGGTGGACGTCTGCGCCTAGCGCCTTGGCGTCAGGGCGTAACACCATGCTGAAGGAACAGGGGAAAATGCCAGAGTGACGAGAAGATGGAGCACCAGTGCTGGCCTGATAGCTCCTGCCTGTCTGACCACTGGGGGACCTGACAAAACCAGAAAAGTATCTAGGTGTAAGGGCCCTGCCCCACACTTGCCTGGGGGACATAACCACGGCTCCATGGGGAACCTCCGGGGATATCAGGTAAGCCAGAGAAGCGGGGTGGTGGTAGGTGTCCCCAATGATGCGGAGTTCGCAGAGAGGCGGATGAAAAAGAAAGTTAAATAAGCAAAAAAAAAAAAGAATAATCACAATATAGACTGGAAGTGGGAGGCAGGATTTATTGTGCTACAGGGCACCAAACTTGGCCAGGAGATTTTTATGGCTCAGATTGGTGTAGGAGTAAAAATTGAGGCTACAATCCAGTGCTCAACAATGTCCTTGAACTTGGGAACTGTCTTGAAGGGGTCATGACTTCTAGAATCATGAGGACAGGTTTTGTGGAGCCTGGCACGTCACTGTTTGCTGCCAAAAGTCATGGAGACTTTTTCTGGCATTGAGTGAGAAATGGTTGGCCTGCACCAGCATTTGACGTTATCAAAATCCTGCTATAAAGTTACTTCCAGCTTGAGGGTCAAAGCTCCAGAAGCACAAAGTACAGTGTGATCCACGTACATGTAGATGCGTGCGGTGGACAGAGTGAGAGGAGATTATTGAGGGAACATGGTAAACAGGATGGGTCCCAGGATGGCATCCTGGGGAACTCCTGAGGTGATTGGGGGTGGGGTCGGCTATCACCTACATGGTTGTGAACTGGTGCCTGTCAGATGTCAAACCGGCAAACTGTCGATCTGACCTTGCATTTCCGAGTAGGAGAGAATGGGAAACAATGTTGAATGCCTCTGCAAGGTTGACAGAAATGGCACAGGTGAACAGACCCTGATCCAGCCCCTTCATTACAAAATTGGTAACCCACAGGAGTGACACGGAGGGCCTGGGAACCTGGCCAAGGTGAAATAAGAGGTTAAGGTAGGCGATAGGAATGGAAAAGTCAGGGGCATATAACTGGCTGAGTTTAAGGTTGATTGTTAGGTCTGCTACCATGGGAAGAACTGTGCGGGATCGTGGAGTGCAGCAGCTAAGAGAGATGAGTTGAATGGGAAGGGGAGTGGAAATGGAAGGGGAGTAAAAAAGTGAGAGCACGAGAGGAAAAGTGCCGATTGAAGATGTGGAGACCTCAGCTTGGGGTGGGATAGGAGAACCCTCTTGCAGGAGTACTAGAGTGGTAGACTTTGGGATGGGGGAAATTAAAAACTGAGTAAATAACCTTTCAAAATTTAGAGGGTACTTAAGTTGATTCTGTAAATTAGTGGCAAAAGAGTTGGATTTAACTTTCCTGGTAGTCTTGGTACTGGCATTGCTGAGCTGTTTATATTGCTGGGGAGGTCTTGGGGGAGCTGGAGACCTTTTGTTGGTCCCATGCAGACTCTCATGCCTTTGGGCTGACATCTGTGGAAGTCCAGGGAAGGTGGGAGCCTTCAACATGTGACCTCTGGTGGGGATGGGTTTTTCCTTGATTTATGTGAATTTGGCAAGGGAAAAAAAAGACGGCTACATCCATGTTAGTGACATGGAGCTGTGGGAACCAGTCAGTGCCATGAAGGACATCTAGCAGGTAGGCCAGCTCAAACAACCTGTACCAGATGTATATGGGGGGGGGGGTTAAGGCACAGATGTTTGCAGACACAGTAGACCATCTACAGTATAGTGAGGAGGAGGGTAGGACCCAGTTTATTATGTAATGATTAGAGGAGTGAGGGTTGAGGAGATTTAGGGCCTGAATTTGATGGGTAAGGGTTTGTGACTAGGAAGAGCCAGTTGATGTTGGGATCATCAAGGACCACAAAGTCACCAGAAGGAGACTGGAGAGGAAGGATATGAAGTAAAAAACCAAACAGGTGTGAATGGGGCTAGTACCAGGGTGTTCGTACTCACCACAAATGAATACCAGGAGGAAGGAGAGCTTACTTGGGAGGAATATTATATGAGAACGGGAATAGCTGACCAATGTATGATGTTATAGTTAAGGATGAGATGAGCATGCATGGTCACACTGCCCCCTGGTTTACCCCGTCTTGTCTGTGGCTTGTATAACCAGCTTTGGAGACAGCTGTATCACTGATTCTGGCCAAGAGCCAGGACTCGGGAGATCACAAGAATGTGCGGCTAGTCCTGTTGAGAGGAGGCTGCTACTGATGTATGGGTGACGGGAGGGAGGAGGAGGTGGAGGACAGTAGGGTAAACAAGGTTGGCAGGAAGAAGAGAAGTAGATGGGAGGAATAACCTCGTAAGAACTCTTGAAATAGAATACCTACAAAAGAGCTGGACCTGTGATACTGAAGATCAGATATTCAGCAAAGGCTAAGTAATGTTCATTTAAGTACAGGTTAGAAGTTACTTTATCATAAAATATATACTTGGCTCAAGTAAGTCAGCATTAGAAATAAACCCTTCCCCCCCCCCCGAAACTAATGGACACACTGATAAGTAGGGGAGCCCAGTAATGATGACAGTAACAGTAGAAAATGCAGAAAAGGCTACTTTCAGATCACCCTGTCTAGTGGAAAATCGAAGGGAGTTTGGGGTAGATGGCCTGCAGACACCAAGCAAAACACTTATGATGATGGACACAAACACAGCTCAAAAGGCAGGGTGCAACCCATAATGTCAGCAGAACACGAATGGAGTACTGCAAGAACCAACAAAGGGCAATTCAGGATGTCTGCAACAAGTTTATTGGAATCACGCAGATAATAGCACTGTACAAAGGTTAATTCTGTGCAGCACTTCTGTCTGCGTGAACTTGTTGCTGGCATCCAAAATTGGCTGCTGTTGGTTGCTGGAGAGCTCCGTTCGTGTTCTCCCACCTATGTAAACACACACTACTGTAGCCCTTGGGGACAGCATCACACTGTAGAAGTTGTAAAGGGGTTGAATGCTGCCTCAAATGAAGATCCAACTACTGACTGGCAGGTTAGTCATGTGTTCTGAACCACAGTGTATGAAATTGTTCCCTAAAAAGTCCTCCTGGAGGACTTCTGCTTTTCACACGTCCTGCGTCTTTTTAAAAAAAAAAAAAAAAAAAAAAAAAGTTTTTGGTTGGTGACTGTTCAAAACTCCAGGTTGCCACGGATCACCACTGGAGTTTATTTGTAAACTAAACAAACAAACAAAAAAAAAACTCGCTGTGGAAAATGTATGGGTCTCACCTGGATCAGACTCTGGCTTCCTGCTTTCCAAGCTTTGACCTTTTCACAGTGCCACAGAGCTGCTGCCAATGAACTACAGCTCTTAAGGTGTTGAGGTTTCCCCACATACCTACGTGGTGTTCTGTGAAGTCCCCTGGACAGCCTCTTGATGTCCACCTGGGAACTTACCAGTGAACATTTATGTATTGTGCACATCAATCCTGGTGGCAGTAGTGGGCCTACACAGACAGCCCTCACCCTTAGGTGCTTCCCCACTGGTGCTGGACGGGAAATGGACAGAAGCCTGTTTAAACAAAAGTCCTATAGGCTCCCTGCCTTGGTACAGCTACAGAATTTGGGGATCACAGGGAGAAAAAAATAATGAAGGAAAAAAGATCTAGCGAGAAGTTTTAGGACTGTGAAAAAGAAATGGGGAGACAATTCAAAGAACAGAGAAATGAGCTGGCCCCTTGGCTGCCACTTACCCTGGTGACCTGGGTTCGAGAACGAGCATGGGCTGGTGGAGGGCAGGCTGGGGGAAAGGGGATTCAGCAACCCAGCAGACACACAGTCTCGGGTGGAGGTTGCTGTGTCCGCTGGAACACTGACGTCTGGGTGACCATGTGTGGCCCTGCAGAGGAGACACTGCAAGGGGAGGACAGTGTGCATGCTCATGCTTGGAGTCCCTAGTGTGCTGGGTGTTCTGGGGACTGGGTAGAAAACTAAGGTAAATCCCCAAAGAGAGCAGAATGATGAAAGGGCATTCCTGACCCAGCAACTGATCACCCATCCTAGAGTCTCTTTAGACAGAGACAACGCACCAGAGTGCTTTGTTTTCCCCCCCCACCCCCACCCTGGAGGACGCCACCAAAGGGGTAAGCTGTGGAAGTAGGGGTAACTGTTAGAGGTTTAGGGGTGTGACAGAGTCACACTGACAGGTGGTGGCAGCATCAGTGTAGGGGCATAAAATGTAAATACAGCAATAATAATTAAAACACAAGTGTACAATGTATATCACGTATATGTTGCTTGACGAAAAACATAGGGGTGTACTGGGTGAATATCTGGTATGAAGTGGTCTGTGTTCAAGTATCCATAATTTTTATTTCATTTCATTTTTTTGCAACTTCTTGTTTTTGCCCCAATTTCTGCTTGCCAGCTTCCAGGACCTCCTTTCACCTGCCCAAGCCATTATGTCCACCGTAGTAGTCCTACGATGGTCCGTCCCACAGACCCACCCTCTGCTTTACATCTGTTCTGTAATCTGGACCATAACCCACAACTTATCCCTTGTGGGTGGAACCCACCTGGTTCCTTGGGCCGGGAGGAGGATACTTCATTTGATGGGTGAGGTCAGGGAAGTGGAACTGGCAAGCCATGGGAAGAGGCAGTAGGGCTCTGCTGTGGCATTGGGGTGGGGGGTGACTTCATCTGTCTGGCACTACTGGGGAATATTTCCCACTAAGTCCTTCCTTATCGCTCCCCAGG
This sequence comes from Neoceratodus forsteri, assembly GCA_016271365.2. Lineage (NCBI taxonomy): Eukaryota > Metazoa > Chordata > Ceratodontiformes > Ceratodontidae > Neoceratodus > Neoceratodus forsteri. The sequence goes on along the minus strand of CM028138.1, from coordinate 307,579,299 downwards.
GCATCGTCCTGAGGAGTGACCCGCCGTAATGTCCATCAGGCAGTCTGAAGGGCAGGTGTGCCCCACTCCACTCTGGGTGTGTGTCTCCACTCTGGGTGTGTGTTGCTTTCATTTCACTCACCACGTGAGTGACAGCATCCTGATGTTAGGCACTCCAGAGGCAACATTTATTCTTCCCACATGACAATCTTCCTGCCAGCAGGGGGGCAGTCATGCTGGGTAACAAGGTGCCCTCCCCACCTGAGGCAGGAGGCGCTCGAGACCGACACCAGAACTCCTTGCCTTTCAGCACTAGGTGCCCTGGTCATGGGGCGCAGGCCTGGATTCTCCGTATAGCAAGCGGTAGAAGTGCTGTGCCAGCCAGCCAGCATGTGCAGTTTTAACAGTTTATGTACCCAGCTGAATGTATGTAATGTCCTGTTTTTCTATGAGCTCCCACCTTTACCCATTGTTCTTTGACACTGTTTTTTCTCCCTTATCACCAGTTTTCTGCCATGCGACCTCCCAGTCTCATCTGCCACCCTTCTGTGTTACTTATGTGGTCCCAAGGAGTCCATGAAGGCACTTTCATTCATTGTGGGTTTGTCTTAGTGTTTTCAGTCATAAACTTTCTTGGGCCTGTCTTGTATGCGGGTTCTAGCAAACAGTTGAGAGCGAACGGTGGGGCCCAAGCAGCTACACATCAGGGTCTTCTGCTTTTCCTGTTTCACTTCCCCTTTGCTACACAGCTGGATGGGACTCTGTGGCACTAGTATAAGGGTGTGTGTCTCTTCTTTAGAGCCAAGGCCGATTGATGTCGTAAAGTGGAGGGATAACAACCATATGGGGAAGAAACACCCCATGTTTGCTGTCTGGCACTGTTGGGCCCTGCCCTACGAATCACATCCCCTATGCGACTAAGAAGGACTGGGGGTGAAGACAATAATGACAAGAGTTTAAACTGGACATAGTAGCCATTAGCGAGACATGGTTTACCAGTAACCACACTTGGGAGACTTCTGTACCTGGCTATGTGCTATTCAGAAGAGACCGAGGTGCAAAAGGGGGGGGGAGGTGGAGTGGCCCTTTATGTCAATGAAAATATCAAAGCTACAGAAATTCAGAATACACATAAGGAGCCAGAAGAACTGTGGGTCACCCTGGAAACAGGAAATGGCACAGCTATATGAACTGGGGTTGTCTGCAGGCCTCCAGACCAGGGGGAGGACACAGACACATTACTGTTAGAAGATATACAAAACATTACGGCTAAAGGGGAGGTTCTGATAATGGGAGGCTTCAACATGCCAGATACAGATTGGTCAATACCAGCAGGAACATCTGCCAGAACTAGACACATGGTGGATTCCCCTGCAGGGGGAGGACCTCAAACAACTGGTACAACAACCCACAAGAGACAGGGCTATCCTAGATCTAGTACTGACTAACAGGGAAAGGATCACAGATCCCCAGGGAGAATGTCACCTGGGGGTCAGTGACCATCACATGGTATGGTTCAGTTTGGCCACTAGAACTAAATCATCCCATTCCAAGGCAACAATATGGGACTTCAGAGGAGCTGACTTTGATAAGATGGCCAACAGAGTTAAGCTAGCCCTGGCAAAAAGAAATACAGGTGAGGGGGTATAGGTAAAGTGGTCAAGCATTAAAGATGCAATACTTGAAGCAACATCCCATTGTGTTGGAGAGAAAAGGAAGTGCAAAAGAAGAAGGAAACCACTTTGGTTCTCAGAAACAGTTGCAGAAAAGGTCAGAGCCAAAAGGCTGGCCTTCAGGAAATGTAAGGGAACGCAGCAGGATGAAGATAGGGAGGCATACCAAACTTCCCTAAGGGAAGCAGGGAAGGCAGTAAGGCAGGCAAAGGCCCAAACTGAGGAAACACTAGCACAAACAGTAAAAGAAGGTGACAAGACTTTCTATAGATACATTAGTGAAAGGAGAAAGTCCATAGGTGGTATTGCTAAGATCAAAGGGGATAAGGGGGCATGTGAGGAGGAGGACCATGTAAAAGCATCTGTCCTAAATAGATACTTCTGCTCAGTATTTACTAAAGAGAAGGTAGGCAGGGCCCACAGCTCAGCACCATGGGACACAGGGGGAGGGAGGTGCACCTGTCCCTTCACAAAAGAAAGGGCTACAAGAGCTCAATAAGCTCAGGGTGGACAAGGCAATGGGACCTGATGCATACATCCCAGGGTACTAAAGGAGCTAAGGTGGAACTAGCAGAGCCATTAGCAAACTGTTTAGTGAGTCTCTGAGCACAGGAGAGGCCCCAGAAGACTGGAGAAGGGCTCATGTGATCCCACTCACAAGAGTGGTAGCAGGGAGGAGGCAGGAACTACAGATCAGTCAGTCTTACCTCAGTAGTGGGCAAGATTATGGAGGCACTCCTTAAGGAAAGGATAGTGCAACACCTGGAATCCATAGGAGCACAGGATCCAAGACAGCATGGGTTTACAAAAGGAAGGTCCTGTCAAACTGATCTTATAGATTTCTTTGATTGGGTAACCAGAGTGGTGGACCAAAGGGGAGTAGTTGATGTCGCCTACCTCGGCTTCAGCAAAGCTTTCGATACTGTTCCACATAGAAGTTTGATTAATAAGCTGGGTAGGATCGGAGTGGGTCAGAAGTTGGTCAACTGGGTGGCAAACTGGTTGACTGGCAGAAAACAGAGTGGTGGTAAACTGTATACAGTCAGAAGAGATGCAGGTCACAAGTGGGGTACCTCAGGGTCAGTCCTGGGGCCAGTCCTCTTCAGTATCTTCATCAGTGACATTGCAGATGGACTGAGGGTATTATCTGTTTGCAGATGACACCAAGATCTGCAACAGAGTAGATGATCCAGATGGGGTGGGCAGAATGAGAAGAGATCTGGATAAACTAGCAACATGGTCGGAAGAGTGGCAACTGGGGTTTAATGCAAAGAAGTGCAAGATCATGCACATGGGGCAGAGAAACCCTGAAGCCACCTATAGGCTGGAAGGGGAGTTGCTGGCAGTCACAAGGGAAGAAAGAGACTTGGGCATCATCATCACCGATGACCTGAAATCATCCAAGCAGACCACTAAAGCAGTAGGTAAGGCTAGAGGGATGTTGGGGTGTATTAGTAGGGGTATCATAAGTTGGAAGAGGGAGGTAATAATCCCTCTTTACAAGACACTGGTTAGGCCCCATCTGGAGATCTGCGTGCAGTACTGGAGGCCACACCTTCACAAGGGCATTAACCAAATTGAGGCAGTCCAGAGAAGGGCAACCAAAATGGTGCAGGGACTGCATCAGAAAACGTATGAGGACAGATTAACGGAGCTCAGTATGTATACCCTAGAGCAAAGGAGGGAGAGAGAGGTGATATGATCGAAACAGTCAAACACCTTAAGGGCATTAACAAGGTAAAAGAGTCTAACATGTTTCAATATAAGATAAACAGCAGGACAAGAGGACACAGCATGAGATTAGAGGGAGGCTGATTAAGGGGTAATGTGAGGAAGTTATTTTTTACAGAAAGGGTGGTGGATGCATGGAACGGCCTACCTCAGGAAGTGGTGGATATGAATACAGTGCAGGGCTTCAGACAGGCATGGGACAGGCATAAGGGAGCAATACAGATGAATAAGAATAAATAGGCCATTGACGGAGCAAAGGCCGATGGCACATTCATAAGGCAGAAAAAGAAATGGGCAGACTGGATGGGCCTTGCAGTCCTTATCTGCTGTCAACTTCTATGTTTCTGTGTTTCTATGTCAGATGATTTGGGTCAACCTGGGAGGTTGCTGGATGCTGCCTATTAGCTGTAAGACAGGGAAGTAAATTGAAGGGGAAAAAACAGTGTTTTATGGCAACGTACCTTTTGGCATTTTCATTCGCTAGAGTTATTACAAATATTTTGGTTAATAATGCTTGTTTACTTTGTTTTTGGACTGGTAGGTAAGTCGAACCTTATGGACGCCATCAGCTTCGTTCTGGGAGAGAAGACCAGTAACTTGCGAGTGAAGACGCTGAAAGACCTCATCCATGGAGCCCCTTGGCAAACCTGCTGCCAACCGTGCCTATGTTAGCATGTTGTACAGCGAGGACAGCGGGTCGGAGAAGACCTTTGCACGGATCATTATTGGTAAGTAGAGAGATTTGAATGGATATAAGTGTGGGGCTGCCCAGGGTGTCATGTGCAAACTCTGTGCTTTGGGGGGTGGGGGTGATTGGAACTGGGTCTGGTTAGTTGATTTGCAGGGTTTCCCCTACAGCATGATGTTTAAAAAGACGAAGAAAACAAACAAAAAAAGGCACCATGTTGTTGGCTCAGTGGCGTATGGGCCAAGGTGCTGGGTACCTACCCCTTGCCACGGATTCAGGAACGGACTCGTATTTATTTATTTTTTGTATTTATTTATTGAAGTATCGGAATTACAAACCTTTGAGTCAGAAAACTTGTTTACAAAGGTTCCACGTCAGAATAGTTAACAAACGTACATTGGTGCATTAACATAAAATAAAGTGCAAGCACAAATTAAATACAAAATACCAAAGAAACAGACAGTTGAACAAGCCATTAAAAGTCGGATACAGTCAGGAGTGTAAAATGCCAGACAGGCTAAGTGTAGGATTAGTAGAGAGGGAGCAGGAGAGACAGAGACAGGGGCAGAAAAAAATGGGACATAGGAGAGGGGGACAGAGGAGGAGGAGGAGTAGAACAGGGAAAATAAGGGGTGGGGTGGCAAAAATAGTACTGGAACAGTCAGGGGTGACATTGTCATATTAAAAGGTGGAAACGGCGGAGGGGGGAGAGTAACAGGTGAGGCTAGTAGCAGTCGCAGCAACTAGAGGCAAGGAGGTGCTGCCAGAGTTTAAGTTTGAAAGGGCCTATTTTATTTAAGGAAGAGACCTTGGAGAGCAGACCATGGAACAAGAGAGGAGTCCTATACATGAAAGCCCTCTGCCCCAAGGAAGTCCTACGGTATGGAACAAGGAAGGTGGCTTTCGAGGAGCTTCTGTTTGTCCTAGTAGTTGGGGCAGGCGTTAGGAGGTGTTGGACAGCAGAAGGGGGGGGGAGACCAATGGCTGTCTTTCTAACTAACAGGCTGGTTTGGTAAGAGAGCCATTCCTTGGAATTTAACCAGTTGTCTTGTTTGTACAGGTCCCAAGTATAAGTGAACCGATCACAGCCAGTCACAAGCCGGCATGCTTTGTTCAAGATTACCTTAATTCTGCTTAGTGCAGTGTCAGCCGCTGATCCATAAATAACAATGCCATAATCAACAATGGACAGAATCGAGCTGCTTATAGCCAGGCGAAGGGCCTCAGCTGGTATGCAAGGCCTGTTTTGGTAGAGAAGGCCAATTCTAGTGTTTACCGCCTTACAGACCAGGGAAATGTGCTCCTGAAGGAGAGGGTGGAGTCAAGAGTGATGCCGAGATATTTGCAATTGTGTGCTTGTTCTACATAGAAACATAGAATCTGACGGCAGAAAAGGACCGCTTGGCCCACCCAGTCTGCCCATTTCCCTACCTAATGGATAAGCTGCAGATCCTAGTTAACCAACCGCCTACTTCCTCCTACCCCAACCCCCTAGAATTGCCTTATGACCGTCCCATGCATTCTTGAATTTCCCCACTGTTTTTGACTCCACAGCCTCCTTAGGAAGGCTGCTCCATGCATCTACAACTCTCTCTGTGAAAAAATACTTCCTCACATTATCTCTGAGCCTTCCCCCCTCTATCTTTAAATTGTGCCCCCTTGTTCTTGCACACCTCTTTTTCTGAAAGATGCTACCCTCTTGGACTTTGTTGATTCCCTTGAGGTACTTGAAAGTTTCTATCATGTCCCCCCTAAGCTGACAGTTCAGAATGTTCAGTGGAGCGCCTCTGTTTTTGTTTTGAGGGTTGGCAAACACAGTCACTTTACTTTTTTTGTAATTTAAAATGAGTTTATGATGGGAGAACCACGACTGAAATTCCGGAAAGAAGAAGAAAAAAAAAACCCACAAAAAAACTGACGTTCGCTTTGCAGTGGGATGAGATCAGGGTGGCTGCAGAAGATAACGCTTCATCCGCGTATAGTAGCATCTGCTCAGAGCAGGCAGGGGGGAGGGTGTTGAGGAAAAGCCTGAACAGGAGCGGGCCAAAGATTGAGCCTTGGGGACCCCAGAACAGACCGGTAGACTGGAGGAGAGTGTTATTGATTTTCACCCGCTGTGATCGCCCACTAAGGTAGCTGGCGAACCAGGAGGTAGCGTCTTGTGAGAGGCCCAGGGCAGGAAGGGATTCAATAAGAAGCGTATAATTGACTGTGTCAAAGGCTTTTGTTAGGTCTATGTACATAGACCCAACTAAGTGGCCATGGTCTAGGGCTTTGTGTATAAAATCTGTATATTCAAGGAGAACAGTGGTAGTACTATGGCCTTTCCTGAAACCATGTTGCTGACGACAAAGGAGATTGTATTTTGAGAGGTAGCCAGAGAGTTGATCTGATACTATCCTTTCAAGGGCTTTGGAGATGGGAGGGAGGACAGCGACTGGGTGATAGTTGCTATGAGAAATTCTATCACCACTCTTAAGTATAGGTATGATCACTTCCGACTTCCACTGAGAGGGGAATTGGCCAACACAGAGCGAGAGATTAAGAAGTTTGGTGTTGAGGGAGGGGGGGGGAGAATAGGACAACATCAAGGGCTAGGAGCAGAAGCTTCAAATCCAGGGAGTCACCACTAAATCTAGATTTTCCCAGGACCCTGATAAGGTAAGATTTAGCTTCACAAGGGGAGAGAGTCCTGAAGTGGAAAGGAGGGATTGGCCGGGGAGCTGGGTGGGATTGAAGTGTTGTCAAAAAATGTGATGGGCTAACCCCACCAAGATCAGAGAATGCGGAATTAAAGGTATTAGCAATGAGCTTTAATGACACCACTGATGTTCTGCCGGGGGGGGGGGGAATTTGGGTTCACCAATCTGGTCCTTTATGTCATCCCAAAAAACGTCCTTCCTGAACCCCTAGTGGATGAGCGGCAAGCTTGGAAGTGGGCAGCCTTTGCTTGGTGGATTTCTTGGGTGCAGAGATTTCTGGCAGCCCTATAGCATTGCCTATCTGCTGGGAGACCAGTCACTAGGCCTTTTTGCATGAGATTGTTGTGGGTACACATAAGATCTAGGAGAGCCAGGGAGATCCATGGGGTATCTGAGCCTTTTATAATGCGCTTGGAGAATGGGGCGAAGATGCCACAGGTGGAGTTAAAAGTGGAAATGAAAAAGGCTAGAGTATTGTCAACATTTAAGGCCGTGTCTAAGGGGGTCTAGTCACAGTTTAGGAGGTACTCCTTGTGATGCTTGACCAGCTGGTTATGATTATTGAATGATATTTGTAATATAAAAATATAGCATGTGATTGTCTCGCATAAGACATCCCGTGCTTCCATGGGTGCCCCCCCCCAGGTTTCAGTGAAGCTTCAGGATGTATTAAACTGACCAGGAGATCTCTGTAATGTAGCTAACGTCCTTGAGAAATTGCATTTTATGGCCTTTTTTATGACCTGCTCCTGCTTTGAAGTTGGAAAGCTAAATATACATTTTATTACAGGACAGGACATAGTTTAGCTGATTCCTGTTGGCTATATTGCACTTGGATGATGGATTGCAGGGTCGTCAGCCTCAAAGGGAACTGGGGGATCAAAGACTTGTAATTTGGGAAATTAGTTTTTGCTGATGTCACCTTATTAAATATACCTCCTAATAGGACATCGTGTTTGTATTTTTTTATATTCTAGTAGGAGGAGCTAGATGACTCACAGAAGGGGTGTGGAGACACCATTTAAACTAATATCTGTATCTGAACTGTTTGAAATATACCATCTTGGGACTCAAGAGAGACCAAACTCTGATATGATCTACTTGGGCACTTACAGATTAATACATTAGATAGAAAATATCTTAATGTATTTTGGTAGGAGTTTGTTCTGTAGTTTTCCTTGTTTTTCTTTTATGTGATTGTAATGCTCTTTGATATATTGTTCTGTGTTTACGTTTTTCATATTTTTATAATCTTTTAATAAAATATTTTTATTTGAAAGATACTGCCTGGGTGTGTCTTCCAAGTTCTTTTTGCATGTGATGTATACGTGGTTAAGTTTGACAGCTGTTCTGAAGGGCTTGATGGTGTTACCAAACTGGGAAAAGGTAAGAATATACCTAAGATGTCTTATATTTTTGGAAGCTTGGCTTGGTGCCCCTGGCGAAAGATTGTACCGCAATCCCCAAAGAGGGTACGTATCTGAGCCTGTACATTGGGTACGCTAGTATAAGGTTCACAGTTTGAATCCCCTCAGAACTTGAGACTAAAGGTGATTCAGACCCAAAAAGCAGACAGGAGGGTTACCCTATCTGTCACCTGTTCACACTATTGCGCTCAGAGGTTGGCACTCTGGGAGCAGAGGACCTGACCTGCTGAGTGTGTTTGTGACAGATTTGGTTAGCAGCAGTGCGATAAAATTTGGTAACACATGCTTTAACTGTTCAGTGTGTCAGCTTAATACTGTACAGCTCACTTGCAAAATAAGGCAATGATTTTTTTTTTTTTTTTTAAAGGAAACCAAACTATCATTTTGCTTACAGTCAAGTTCCTACCTGTTTTATTTTTTCAAAGTACAAGTTAGAGTAGCTGTAGTTAGGGAAGAAGGTGGCTTCCAGCTACAGTGGGCATACTGCAGACTACTTGAGGCAGTTGTGCCAGGACAGAGGAGTCCTGCAAGAGTTGAGAGCCACCAAGCAGAACCTTGTGGATGCCTTGATGGCAGCAGATGCCCAGAGCATTGAGTCACAGACTGTGACTGTAAAGGACCAAACCTTGGGCGTGGAGGGGCCAGTGCAGTGTCCAGATCCGGTGAGGAGGGCAGCAGGGCCAGTGCAAGGGAAGGGACACAGCATCAGGGGAAGGTCACCAGCATTCTGGAGCCAGAAGCAGTCAGGCTGCAGATTGAGTTGCGGAGAATGGAGTTGGAGTTCCAGAGAGAAGAGAAGCAAGAACAGCGAGAGGCGGACTGTGAAGAGCATGAGCGCCAGAGGTGACATGAACTGGAGAAGCTACAACTCCAACCACCAGCACCAGAGCAGGTAAGTGGCTTGGGTTTAACTGGAACTACAGGACTGGGTTATACATTGAATTCCAAATTGATAGCTGAATTTAAAGAGGGGGAGGATATGGACGCCTTTTTAAATTCCTTTGAAAAAGTTTGTATTCAGGCAAAAATTCCTAGAGGGTCCTGGAGCTTCCAGCTATCCCTGCTACTTACTGGGAAAGCTCAGGATGCATTGGGTCAAATGGATAATGAGGTCAGTAATGATTACAGCAAATATAAATTTGCACTTTTAAAAAAGATTGATTTAACTGCAGAAGCATACAGAGCTAAATTCCATAAGCTCAGGAGAAGCCCTGATATAAGCTACGAGGAGCTAGTCACGAAAAAAGATTAGTTTTTAAAACGCTGGTGGGAAGGAATTGAAGCAAACGCTGTGGATAAAATTGAAAATGCTATTTTGTTAGAACAGTTTTTTTGGGCATGCCCAGCAGAGCTGAAAACCTGGCTGGAGGACTGAGATCCCAAATCAGTGCAAGAGGCTGTTGAACTCTTGGACCGCAATGCCAAGTGTAGACCTGCTCTGAGAGTGAACGGGGCGGGCGTGGCAGCAGAGAAAGGGAAAAGCGCACCTTCAGGGCAGCTAAAACCCTCACTGCCTCCACCGAAAACAGTTAGCCCCAGGTTTTAAAGAAAAGATTTCTCTGAGAAAAGAAATAAATGTTGGGTTTATAAAGAAACTGGGTATATTGCCAGACAGTGTCCCAAAAGGATGAGCAATATGCAGAATGGGGCTAGGAAAGAAGTGGGTTGTTTGTGTGTCCCTGGAAGCATGGCTGTGAACATGAGGGAACACATGCACCCAATCACGGTGAATGGTGTACAGACACAAGGGTTAAGGGACACAGGGGCATCTCTGACATTGGTAAAAGGGAATCTGGTAGAGCCTGGTCAGCTTATACGCAATTAATTTGTAACTGTACAAGACTTCACTGGGGAGGAGAAAACATTGCCACTCACTAGTGTTCTCCTAGACTGGGGTGAAACAGGGGGAACTGTGCAACAGGTGGCTGTAGCCAAAACGTTTGCAGTTGATGTCATCCTTGGCAACAGTTTCAAGCGGGATAGTGTGTGCATTTACCATAGCCAAGCGGGAAGGGGAAATTGTAGTTCCCTGGACCCCATAGAAGCCACGGTGGAAACCACTGGGAGGCTGGTTCCCCAGCCCGTGTCTCCTGATATGGACACTAATGAAAAGGGGGTAGAAATTTCCCCAGTAGCAGTTAACCACTCAACTACAGAGGGTTACTTTGAAGAAGAAGGGGCAACGCATTGTCAGTGGGTTAGGGATGACAGTGACTCTGAGTGCCCTGATGCTAGTACTAGGGACCCTAGTTTATAGACTGAAGGGGACCTGTCCCATGCCTTGGGAATGTGTAAGGAGTTTGCAGCTGCTCAGAAAAGTGACCCTAGTCTAGAGAAGCTGAGGGCTTGGGCAGACTCTGACTGAGCACATGGAGGTGACGGTAAACATAAGGTTTATTGGGAAAATGGACTGATGTATACTCAGGATGTGAAGACGGAGGGAGGGGTGATAGGCAGGGAGCTTGTCGTTCTCCAGGGATACTGTGAGCAGTTGCTCAAGATTGCTCACGATATTCCCTTTTCTGGTCATCTGGGAATCGCACACTGTACGCAGTGGTTAGCCCAGAATTTCTGTTGACCCAACTTCACCCAGCAGATGAAGGAGTATTGTAGGTCTTGTCACCAGTGCCAAGAAATAGGGAAGGTGGGTAAGAAAACCTAAGCCGCCCTAATTCCATTGCTCATAGTGGAAGAGCCATTCCAGAGGGTGGGAGTGGATATTGTGGGGCCTTTAAATACCCCCAGCTCCTCCGGGAAGAGTTTAATCCTGACTGTGGTGGATTATGCCACCCGGTACCCAGAGGCAGTCGCCCTGTCCTCAATCAATCAAAATCTTTATTTATCCAGGCGAGCATCGTTGAGCAAGCCCATTTACAAGATGGACCTGGTTAGCTCCGGATCAAATGGTACAGTGCATACAGAGATATTTACAATAGAGCCAGATAACACAAGTAAAGAACAATTAATGAAATTAATGAAACTAAGTACTCAATGTTACAATAATCATATCAGTTCAGACTGCTTCTGTAATATTTAAGGAGGATATAAGATGAGGCTTAGTAGGAACTTCAGCAGGGAGAAGTGATCGGCTGCTCATGTAGGGAACGGATGCAAGCACAGAATTTCAAAAGTAGTGTAATCGGACAGTATCCCTAAATGTAACACTCTAAACAGAAGGATAAGGGTCTTAACAGTCCAGGAGAAAAGTAATTACAGTTCTTTTGGCAAATTTCGGCATGGAAATCAGATTTATGCTTGGTTTAGAACAGACACAGAAGCGGACTGCAGGAACCAGTCGGAAACCAATGCCACGGAGCACTCACATTCTGATTGGATGGCTGCTAATGCTGTGCTTTGCTAATGGAGAGTCCGTGCTTAGGTTCTCAGGTGGCGGTAGAGGCAGCGCCGACCGCCCGGTGCCCGGGTTTCCCACTCCTATGGGCAGGGAGCCCGTGGAGGGCATATCCTTGGTAGGGGATGGAGGAAGGGGTCGATATTAAATACTAGGCCATGGACAATGGAACATCTGAACCAGCAGGAGGACCAAAACAGCAGGACAACAGAATTGGGTATTCCTTGATGCTTAAAGACTGGCCCAACTGCAGAAATTCAGAAAGGAGTATAATCAAACAGAGTCCCAACTCTTGAGACTCTAAACAGGAAAAAATCGAGGTCATAAATGTTAGGCATTAAGTGAGTACAGCTCTTTTTTTTGTGCACGTTTTAGACAGAAAATCAGACTTTAGCTTAGTATTGAGGAAGACACAGGAGCAGACTACAGGGGCCAATCAGATGCCAGAGCAGAAAAGCGCTTGCGTTCCGATTTGGATATCGGCAGTGCCGCACCTGGCTAGTAAGGAGTCCGGTCTAGATGTCCCAGGCGGCGGCTATGGAAGCGACAACCGCCCAGTATTCGCATTTCTCCCACCTGAGCGGCAGGGAGCCCCTGAAGGGCTAGTCTACGGCAGGGAAGAGAGTTGGGGGACAGAGGAAAGAGATAGTAAGAGTGGAATGCAGTGGAAAGGGAAAACGAAGATGAAATAGGGCAGTTAAATGGTACAAGGTAGAGGAATAAGAGCCACAGAATAAGCAATATATAAAAGACAGCAGGGTGAGTAAGGTGTAGTGGCCGGGAAAGACGTGAAGAGATAATAATAATCCTACAGGGATTTCTAGAGGGGAAAACATTTAAGGCCCAAGACGCTCACAGAGTTAAGGTCACCAAAGGTTACAAGGATCATAAATTCAACTACGCTCAGAGGGTAGTAGCCTGATACTTCGGACTAAAATTAGGGGCTGGGGTAGCAGTTGCAAGGGTCACACACATACCGAGCATATAGAGTTTTAAAGGCATTCATATTGCGGAGGCAGCTTAATTTCAGTACATTTTGTACTTTGTTCCACAATGTTGGCAACAGGAAACTAATGGCCACTCTGCCACAGCAAGAGAAAGCCTTGGGGATACATAATGTGATGTAGGATGCACTTCTTAGGGCATACGTTCCTGGCTCACTTAGTCGGAGACAGTCTTATATATTGTGGAAACCTCTTCAAAAGAAGACTCTAAGTCCAAAGGACTGCGTTTCTATTACTCATAAACATAAACTGAGGACAGACAAAGTGGCAGATGCCTTACTTGGGATTTTCTCCTGTGTTGGGTTTCCGCAGGAGGTTATCACCGATCGAGGGGTTTCCTTCATGTCGGACCTGATGAAATGTTTGTGGGAGAAGTGTGGGGTGGTGCAGAGGCACATGACACCTTATCACCGGCAAGCCATTGGGGTTGTGGAAAGATTTAACGGTACCCTGAAGTCAGTGCTCCAAGCGTTTGCTGAACAACATGGGAGAAATACCTTCCCCACCTGTTTGCATACAGGGAGGTGCCTCAAGAGTCGACAGGATTTTCCCTCTTCGAGCTCTTATATGGACGCCAGGTACGTGGGCCCCTAGACTTGATTCGGGAGGACTGGGAAGGCAAGCATGCCACCTAGGGAACTCCCATAGTGGATTACGTCCTTAGGTTTAGGGAAAGACTGAAGGAGCTTATGGGGACAGCCCAGAGCAACCTGGCAGCTGCCCAACAGAAACAAAAAGTGTGGTATGACCACAGAGCCAGAGAAGGTAAATGACGTGAACTATATCATAGAGTTGCGTGACAGAAGACATACACAGTGTACCATGTCAACATGACGAAGCCATATGCTAATAAAGCTGACATGGTGTTTGCAGTATGTAGTCCTGGGGAGGGGGACGGACGAAGGAGACCCTCTTCTGGACTTGCTGGAAGAAATCCAGTGGGAGTCCTCTGTGGAGGCAGTTAAATTGTCACCCCAGCTGGCCCCGGACCATATCCTGGAAACAAGGGAGGTTTTAGCAGACTTTGCTCCCTGTTTAGTGCCAAGCCTGGACTAACCCTCTTGGCGATGCAGGATGTAGACAGAGACACGGACACCCATACGGCAGACAATATATCGGGTGTAAGAGGCTGTCCAAAAGGACAATAGGAGGGAGGTGGAGAAATTGCTGGATTTAGGGGTAATCCAGAGATCCCACAGCCCCTGGGCCTCACCCGTAGTCCTTGTGCCCAAGCCAGATGGCTCTACTCGTTTGTTGTGTACTGTCGTGGACTGAATGCAGTCATGAAGTCATCCATCCACCCGATGCCCCAGACGGACGACCTCCTGGACAAGTTGGGAGGGGCGACATACCTTATGTCTAGTGACCTGACAAAGGGGTACTGGCAGGTAGAGTTAACTGACATAGCTAGGGAGAAGTCGGCCTTCATCACTCCGATAGGCTTATTTGAATTTAAAGTCATGCCTTTTGGAATGAAGAATGCCTCAGCCACTTTCCGAAGGTTGGTGAACCAGGTGCTAAATGGTGCTGAGGAGTACGCCGTGGCGTACCTGTTTAGTACCAGCTGGGAGGAACACCTGTCCCACCTTAGGGAAGTACTGGGCAGAATACAGAGGGCTGGGCTCACTGTCAAAGCTGAGAAGTGCCAGGTGGCCATGGCTGAAGCGGCATACCTCGGGCATGTTGTAGGCGGGGGGACAGCTCTGTCCTAACCAAGTATGACCTGTTGCTGCTTTGAAGTTGGAAAGCTAAATATACATTTTATTACAGGACAGGACATAATTTAGCTGATTCCTGTTGGCTGTATCGCGCCTAGGTGACAGATTGCAGGGTTGTAAACCTCAAAAGGAACTGGGGGATCAAAGACTCATAATTTGGGAAATTAGTTTTTGTCGATGTTGCCTTATTTATTATACCTCCTGATAGGACATCATGTTTGTAAATTTTTATATTCTAAAAGGAGGAGCTAGATGACTCACAGAAGGGGTGTGGAGAGACAGTTTAAACTAATACCTGTGTCTGAACCAGTGACCGCGCTAACGTGTGCCCAAAGGGAAAAAGATGCTGGTTTCTTTTTTTAGGCGCGTTCCTGATGTGTGTGCGCATCAAAGCGGACGCACTTTTTGTTTTAGTGCTCATTTGCTTGAGACTGCGGGAGACTGGGAGTGGAACGGGAACTGGTACATTTGGGGAAAAAAAAAATTGTAAAAATAAAATAAAAGTATGTGATTGGTGGGCAAGAGAAACCTGAGGTTTGTTCCCCCAATCACTTCAATTTGTGGGCTGTTTCCAAGATTCCTCAGGTGGCAAGTGTTGTAATGGCATGTGTGCAGGTGCACCATTCTCTCTCTCTCTCACAGCTCGAACGTCAAGGAGCGCGGTCGTCTTCACGGTTTGGTCCCAAGAAAACTGGAAATGTGGCCAGGCCCAAGAGGAACAGTAGAAGCTGGACTCTGAGTTCTGCCCTATCCTGATCGCATTCTGCTGCCTCAAAGAAGTGCATTGCAACTAGCAGCCACACCAGAGAAGCAGGCAAGTTAAGTGATGTTGTGCTAGCCTGGTCCCATCTCACATGTCTGGTCGACTCTACCATCTACTCAGTCACAGAAGTGTTGTTCTGTTAAGAAAATGCAGGGTTTCAGCGTGCGTCCAAATCAGTCCACCGCCAGACAGGACGGAAAACCTGAGTAATCGCACATTAAATCAGAAACATCGCACACTTTGCAATTCTTCTGGTTTACCTGCCTGGCAGTGGATCGATTCAGATGCGAATGTGACTAACATTTATTGGGTATTGGGCTGATTTGTTTATATTTAAAATGTACTGTGTGCCTTTGCAGGATGGGGATGGGGACCCGACTCTGAGTTTGGGTGGTGGCGTGGTCCTGTCTGATTCCGAATCATGACTGTTTTTCTTAAGCAGCAGCAGCCTATAGTATGGCAGTTAGATGGAAAGTTGACCATTCATGTTAATTTAATTTATTGGTGCACGTGCACTGTGAGGACTCGATTGACTGCAGGGGCACGGCCAGCGGCATAAATGCGGTGGGGCTTTTGAGAGCAGACAGTCAACTGAGTGACCGAATTTTATGAATTTTATGATTATTTGCTTCTGATCTACTAGGCATTTTTTGATGGTGGCGCTACATGCTCCCGAGTTACCAATCTCACTAGCGCCCGACTTGGGGGGTAACCAAGGACACACTATGAGGGATTTATGAGCAAGCCAAGCAGCATGGTATTTTCAGCCGTAGTCAGGATATTATTGTCTTAGAGACTCGGTAGAATTGTGACTGATCAGAAGGTGGAGGAAAATTTGCCAGCTAGAAGGTGTGTCTAACTGGGAATGACTGAGGACAGACTTCTGTAAAACTGCTACTGAACACCTGATGGCTGTGACCTGAGGATGGTTTATGGTTTTTATTTGTTGAGAGCTTGATAATGATCAGATGTTTGGCCCTAGCTTGGTATGTGTAGTAGTGTTGGGTTTAAATTGTTACATTGATTTGTGCCACTGCTTCCTGAGACCCCCCCCCCCCGCCACTGGTTTGCCATAAATGGTTCTGCTGCAGAATGGTGCTGTTGGCATAGGTGCCATTTTGAAATGGCAGTCTGCCTGCCACAAGCACCATCACCATGAAGTAGTACCCCTGCCCCACCGCAAGAAGTGGGAAAGCATGATCATCATGCCTCCGAACTTCAGCCTAGCCCTGCTGCCTAGCATAAGGCATTTTGAGGTAAGTTACTCTGTAATATGATTGATTTAAATTATTGTATGTATAATATAAATTATAGTCATTCTCTATATTTCTGAATCTTGACCCAGTGCGAGTGAGATGGATACCTGGGCACTGTGATCAGATGGGGACTTTTACTTGGGGGGGACTTAAGATATTTATTATGTTAGCAAGAGAAGAGGTTTGTGTGTGTGTGTGTGTGGGTTTTTTTTAACGTGCATTGTTATGTAGTGCTCATGGGCTCTTGTTCAGTGACTGCGTATTATGACTCTCTTTTGTCTTATTTTTAACTTCAATATTATTAACATACAAACAATGTTAATGCATTTCTAATGATTCTGAATTTTGGACCCACAAATTTTGTTTTGGATCCACATTTCTGGTAGTGTCGGGTCCAACTGGACCCACATTCTTGGAACCCTGCCGCTGCCACTGGTCTGAACTGTTCGAGATATACCATCTTGGGGCTCGAGAGAGACTGAGCTCTCTGATATGATCTACTTAGGCACTTACAGAGATAATACAGTAGATAGAAAAGATCTTAATGTATTTTGGTAGGAGTTTGTTCTGTAGTTTTCCTTGTTTTTCTTTTATGCGATTGTGATGCTGTTTGATATATTGTTCTGTGTTTACATTTTTCATATTTTTATCAATGTTTTAGTAAAATCTATATTTGAAAGATACTGCCTGGGTGTGTCTTTCAAGTTCTTTTTGCACATGATGTCTACGTGGTCAAGTTTGACAGCCGTTCTGATGGACTTGATGGTGTTACCAAACTGGGGAAAGGTAAGAATATACCTAAGGTCTCTTATAGAGTTTTAAGGGTTCATTTTTGGAAGCCTGGCTTGGTGCCCCTGGCAAAAGATTGTACCTCAATCCCCGAAGAGGGTACATATCTGAGCACATTGGGTACACTAGCATAAGGTTCACAATTTGAATCCTCCCAGAACTTGAGACTAAAGGTGATTCGGACCCAAAAAAGCAGACAGGAGGGTTACTCTGTCTGTTACCTGTTCACACTATTGTGCTCTGAGGTTGGCACTGTGGGAGCAGAGGGTCTGACCTGCTGAGTGTGTTTGTGACACTCCTTAAATTGCCTCAGTGAGCCTTTTTTGAGGGAACACTGATGGGAAATCATTGAGGGGTGGTTTCGGGTAGTGGTTTGACCAGTTGCAGAGGACAGGAGAGTGGTCACTTAATGTGTCAGGTAAAACCGAGACATTGTTGAGTCTCTCAGGGTGGTTAGAAAGGACGAGATCAGTCTGGGTACTTGTGCCCGTCCTGTAATTGATCCTTGTGGGTGACGGCACAACCTATGTAAGGATGATGGCTGCAGCAGCATCCCTTTAAGGTGCAGCTGAGGGAGTGGACCAATTTAAATTAAAATCACCCAGAACGATGACCTCAGCCTTTTGGGCAGCTGGGAGACACAGTTGAGTAAGAAGTTAAAGGTAAGTTTAAGCGTTACTGGGTGGGGGTGGGATGTGAGACTGACATAACTATGGGTAACTTACCCATATTGCCAATAGCTAATTTGATAGAGCCTGAGCTCCATTACCTGGGAGAGCAGTCTGGAGTGCATGCCCCTAGAGAAAGTGTCAGAGGTACATGGGGCAGCCACCTCCCCTTTTGCCCAGCCTATCATGTCTGAAAAGCAAGTAGCCATCCAGGGCTACGGCACAGTCGTGTATTTTGGGGGGTCAGCCATATTTCAGCCATGGCCAGGATGTCTGGTTTGTGCTGCAAAATCCGGCCTTGAAAAAGGTCATGTTTCTGCAGCAGGCTGCATATGTTTACTGAGGCTACTAAGAGGCCGTCAACATGACAACAGGTGGGACTGGGTGGGGGGAGATCCCTGGATTAGGATGAATATTTCCAGAGAGTAGCTGAAGCTGTAGGGCAAACCTAAAGAGGACTGCTTCAGTAGTTTTGGTTTGACATTCGGGTTACGATATGCGTGCTTAGAACCAACAGTGGGGGATTGGGAGGGAGAGGACACGGGGCAGAAGGAATAAGGACAAGTTAATAGGAAGGTTAGGCGAGCAGGAAAGAAAGCCCTGAAGATGTGTGGCATTGTCTGATAAGTCATTCAAGGTGCCACCCAGCTGTGTAAGGCCCTGTTCACACTGCGGGACGCTGGAAAACAGTTCTTTAAACCGTTCTTAGAAGTGGATTAGAGCTTACCGTTTCAAAGCATCCACACTGTGTAAAGTGTGTCTGAAAACATGTTGGTGCCTTAACAAATCCGTGTCAGTATGTTCTTACTGCAGTGGTACTGGTGTCTAATCATCCGTTTTCTGGCACTCTCAGCACCCGAAAGCTGCTTACCATCATGCTTTGCGGTGACATTGAAAGCCGCAGAATCGTGCTCTGGAAACGGTGTCGTCCTGCTCTCACTGACGATAAATCCGAATTGCAATCGGAACCATTTTGAAAACTGTGCTCAAGCCTACCTCGAAGTAAGGTTTGAGCATGGTTCACTAAAACTGTTCACAAGTCGTGCTAAATGTGAATGCAAACCGTGCTAGCAGCTATTTAAAACGTTTTACCACTGATAAAACGTTTTAAATAGCACAGTGTGAACAAGGACTAAAAGTGTTGCTGCTGGAGGCGCTAGAGAGCCAGCTTCCAGGATGGACTTATCTGTTACAGGCTGTCTCCTTGAGCTCAACAATTTACAAAATAAAAGATTTCAAAAGTTAAGGAACAGCTTTTTTGTTGACAGAATCTTACTTCAGACATCACAAGGAACAAAATGATACCTTTCTTTTTGATGGGTCGCCAGAAGAATCAGCAAGGGGCACAAAAACAACTCCAGCCTGAGGGAAAAGCTACCGACAGCATGAGTACAGCGGAGCCTAGTAGTGGAGGAGGACCAGAACCACCTTGGCAAGTGATGATGGAAACTATGAGGGCGATGGATGCTAAAATAGAAAGGACATTGACCAAGCTGGAGTCTCACGATGTGGCAGTTAAAACCCTCACTGGGTCCCTGGCAGTGCAAGACAAGAGAATGATCTCTACTTAGGCTGCAGTATCCACTCTAAAGAAAATAATCAGCTCCATGGCAGACTAGAGTCAATTGAAAATGAGGTACAGGCTGGAAACTTACATCTAGTCAGAGTCCTGGAAGGTGGCGAGGGCGCCAGTCTTTTCACACATATAAAAGACTGACTTCAAACAGCCATCTCTGTTCCAGAGGACTTCAGCGGTCTGTCCTACGCTATGCATATTGGGTTAACCCCAGGGTAAGGCTGCAAGATATCACCCAGCCACATGCTGTCCTGATGAGACCCTTGGGAGTGGAGATTCGTGATCTGGTCCTTAGGGCTGCTAGAGCGGCATACCCGCTCACTCTAAACGGCTCAGATGTTAAAATCTTCCCAGATTTATCTTTTTAAACCAAGGCCCCGCCGCAAGCAATTTGATGAGGTCCGGCAGCGTCTCAGATCACTGGGTATAAATCATTCGTTTTTACTCCCAGCCAGACTCAGAATTATGTATGGAGGATAAAGATGGCAGTTCACAGACCTGGGAGATGCAGGCTGCTGGTTAGAAAAGATTGAGAGTGAATTCACGACTGCAGCTCAAGCAGGGAAAGAGAAGAGGATTCTGAAGAGGAGGGCTGAAGTTGAGGTTTGGAGCAGTCTCCCAGTGACTTTATTTGTCACAGTGTTCATGTATGCTGCTTAAGTTTGTGGACATTTGCGGAGTTTCTTTTTGAGCTGGTTACGTTGATCTTTAATTATGAGACTTTTGGGAAGGCAGAGGGATTGGTGTATAGGTCACCCTTCTCCACGGGGCAGTCGCCACACTGCGATTGATAAAAGTGAAATGTCGGGCTCGTAGTGAGACGCAGTAGTTTTAGTTAAATAACTATTCAGTGCTTGAGGGGCACAATCTAGATGGGAGAGGAGCCCAAGGTAGCGATGGAGGTATAGTCACGTTAAAGTGCAGCTATAGACTTTTCCCTAACACTGTCTGAATATGAAAAAATCTTCTTCAAAAACTGGCTTCATTTCTTTTAAAACTAAAAAGTATTTGGCAGCTGAGCAGCAGAAGGGAAAGAAAGTCTATTTCTAGGGATATGGATATGTTGGTCGTCCACGCTGTCTGGCAAGGAACCTGCCAAACAGTGTGGATGAACAACGTATACCATTCCTAGAACTCCTGTTACAGGTGAGTAACCTGTATTTCTAGGGACATGGATATGTTGTTCATCCACACTGTCTGGCAGGTTCCTTGCCGCTTTAAATCTTGCCGGAAGGTCTTCAAGCTGGCTCCTCCCACCCACCCGGGTGGTAAAACTCTCTGCTCCGCCCCATGACGCCAGATCTTCCTCACAGCTTGGCAGCTCAGGTTCCCTTCTTGCAGCTCTGCGTATAGACTGGATCCTAATTCTTCAGTTCGCCCGAAACTTATTCTCAAATTTTCAAGACTTGGTCAAATTACTCCCTACGCCCGGCTGCGATGGACAAATCGACTCCAGTTTGTGACGGTGCCCATGTGGGCAGAAAATGTCCAGGATCGGATCCGCGCTCCACGTGCGTCTACTGCCTCGGCCTAGACCATGACCCGCAGGCCTGCAAGTTATGCCGTTCATTTTCGGCCAACATCCTGGAAGACCGCGCTGCCCGGTTACAGCTTAGGCGCCCCGAGAAGCGCTACCAGCCGGTGAAGTCGAAGGAGGCCCGTTGGGCGGTGACCGCGGCGGCTGGCTGGGCTGAGCAACTCGAGCAGATGATCGCCCTCGAGGAGGAGGAGGCGGCACAGGCCGCATCATCCTCTTCCTCGGTCGTGGCATTTATCCCGCTGTCTTTGGGTTCCTCCTACTCAGCTTCTTTCAAGGAGCTTTGCCAATCCCTTTCCACGAAGGGAGAGGGGCCATCGGGACATTCTTCTCGGTCCAAAAAGAAGGACTCGAAAGGCAAGTCCCACTGTCGGTGTTCGTGGGAGCGGGGAAGGTCCCCTTCCCCAGACAGTGAAACTCGACTTGATGAGGTTGCTGACTAAGGCCACTGGCTCACGGTGTCCCTGTCGGGTCAGCCGGCCGAGACACCCGTCGCGCAGTCGAGATTTTCTCGACCCGTCGGACGGACTGTCGACTGGTGAAGCCGACAGCCCTTCTTCACCGGTTCCCCCGGTGGAGACCAAGGACTTGCCTGCGCCTCCTGTGCCGGAGTCTCCGGTCAAGGCTTCCAAGCCAAGGGAAGAGCAGGTATCCCCCACCCCTTCCCAGACCTGTCCTCGGAAACACCGAAGATCTCGGTCTCGGTCTCGGACATTGTCTCGGTCCAGCCGATCCCGCCGACATCGGCGGTCTCGGTCTCGGCACCGGAGTAAGTGGCGCCGACGCTCATCCTCGTCTTGCTCCTCTGAAGAGGAGAGCTTGGCGCACATTGTGTTGACGCTATGAGGACCTGATGTGGCTGCAGTTACTTCTGTCTGGGAACAAGCCGACACCGTTGCCTTCCCCGGCCATCAAGTGGCTGTCACCCGAGCGGCCGAAACAACCCCTCGCTGTAGTCGAGGTGCCTAAGCCTGGGCCAGTTGTTCAGCCGAAACCAGCTGCCCCACCGATTGTGGTGGAATCTCCGCCTCCACAACCGAAATCGGGGGCGCCGACCAAGGACTCTCTGGTCGGGTCAAGGCCTGCCCCACAGGTTGTCAGTCACCCTCACTCCTGATCGTCCTTGGCAGGTGGAGGGTGGCTTAGGCCCCAGGCAGCTCTTCACGGACTCCTCGGAGTCCGGCGACGACGACTCCTTGTTCTCCAGGCCCATTGACCTGGAGTTCTCCGGGGGTCAGTCGATGGACGAAAGCCCATCGTCCTTTATGGGTTTGCTTCGGCGCAGCTCGAGCCCGTATCGAAGCAGGCCAAGTATACCCTAACGGAGATACTGGACCGAGGGGATTCACCCATGGAGGCCTTTCCGGTGGCTGAGGCCATTGTTGGCCCAGCCTTGGAGCTCTGGCAGTGGCCTGCTTCCTGTCCTGCGCCTCCGGCCAGGATGGCCAGGAAGTGTGCGGTCCCTACCGGCTCTTTGTCCAGTTTTTCGGAACACCCCTCTGCTGAGGGGTTGGTCATCGATAGCGTTTTCCGGCGTTTCAGGAACGCTACGGATGTGGATAAGCCCCCCGACAAGGAGTCCAAAAAGCTGGACTATGCCGGGCGCAGGGTGTACGCTGCGTCCTCCCTTGGCCTCCGCCAGGCCAGCTCGGCCGTGCATGATGGCACAATTCTCCCACGCCCTCATGGGCTCCCTGGATGAGGTGATCCTTCATCTCCCGGCCGACATGCAGACCACGGTCAGGCAGGTACGGGACCAGGGAAAGGCAGTGGCAAAACAGCAGCTCCAAACGGCTCTGGACATTGGAGACTCCTGTGTCACATCGGTTATGGCCGCAGTGGCCATGTGCTGCAGAGCATGGCTGAGGATATCCACCTTTACAGCGGATACCCAGCATAAACTGGCGGATGTCTCTTTCCTGGGGACCAACCTCTTCGGCCCTGGAGTGGAAGGTCACCTCCAGCGGATCGAAAAGTCCAATGCCACTTTGGACTCAGTCACCTCTGCCCAGAAGGACAAGGGCCGTCGACAACTACTACTTAAATCCTTTTGCCCTTCTGCGCCTGCGGCACGTCCGGCCCAAAAGCACCAACACCAGGGCCAGCAGGCTCGCGCTAGGCACCCCAAAGTCAAGCCTGCGGCTTCTCTAATAGGAAGCAGGGAGTAAAGGCCAGGAGGTCCCTTGGCAGTCCCCTCCTCCAAGCCTGCCCAGTGGCGGGTTGAGGGGTGTCGCTCAGCCTCGTCACTCCCCCTGGGTTCCCCGCGGGGGACAGCTCCGGCTCCTTTCCACCTGGTCTGCTATCACCACGGACTGCTGGGTGTTGGAGATGGTAGGAAAGGGCCTGCCTCTGGAGTTCGAGCAGGCCCCGCCCTTCCGAGCCATCGCCCCTCGGGGGGCTACGGGGTCTGCAGCCTCTCTGTCGGCTCTCCTAGCCGATATCGCCCTGCTCCTCGAAAAAGAGGTGATCAGGAAGGTGGCGGATCCTCCTCCAGACCCGGGGTTTGTGTCCAGGTACTTCCTACTCCCCAAAGCGGACGGGGCTGGCACCCCATTCTAGACCTGCACAACCTGAACAGGTTCCTAAGGTCTCGGACCTTCAGGATGGTCACTCTGGCTCAGATAATCCCATCCTTGGAACAAGGCGTGTGGTTCTGTTCTCTGGATCTCCAGGACGCGTTATTTCACGTCCCAATCTGTCTGTCCCACCAGAGATTCCTCCACTTCAGGACAGAGCGATCCCTCTACGAGTTCCGGGCCATACCCTTCGGCCTTTCCCTAGCTCCCAGGGTCTTCACCAAATGCATGGCAGTGGTGACAGAAGTCCTGCGGCGCCGAAGGTTCCGAGTGTACCCCTACCGGGACGA
Organism: Neoceratodus forsteri; assembly: GCA_016271365.2. Taxonomy (NCBI): domain Eukaryota; kingdom Metazoa; phylum Chordata; order Ceratodontiformes; family Ceratodontidae; genus Neoceratodus; species Neoceratodus forsteri. The sequence continues at coordinate 307,555,570 of CM028138.1, read as the reverse complement.
CTGGCTGATTGCAGCCCCTTCCAGATCGGAGGTGGAGCGGTCCAGAGATCTGGCCCTCCAGGTTTGCTCTCAGGTTGGTCTCCTCATGAACGAGGCCAAGTCGGAACTCGTGCCAAAGCAGGTGATACAATTCATCGGGGCAGAGCTCGACTCTTTACGAGCCAGAGCATGGCTCCTGGCAGACAGGGCCGAGGTTCTTTTCTCCTTTGCCCAGTCATTTCAGGTTGGGCAATCGCGCCCTGCCCGGGACTTCCTGTGCCTCCTGGGCCTCATAGCGGCCTGCACCAGCGTGGTCCGTTGGGGCCCATTGGTACATGCGTCCCCTTCAATGGGGGCTGGCCAGCCAATGGTCACAGTACTTCGATCCGCTGGATCAGCTAGTGACAGTAACCCGGGGGTGTGGAACGCTGTCCAGTGGTGGACCATTCCAGCACATCTGCCGTAGGACATCCCGTTTGTCTGCCCCGAGCTGACGGTCTCTCTATCGACCGATGCTTCTCTGATGGGTTGGGGTGCCCATCTGGGGGAGCACAGAGTGCATGGCCTCTGGTCCCCTTGGGAGTCCCGATGCCACATCAACCTGCTGGAGCTTTGAGCGTTTCGTCTAGCCCTCGCCGCCTTCGCTCCGTTTCTACGGGGTCAAGTGGTTCAGGTCCAGACAGACAATACCACGACCATGTACTACCTAAACCACCAGGGCGGGACGTGCTCCATGCCTCTGTGCAGGGAAGCTCTCCGCATTTGGTCCCTTGTGTGCAGCCTGAGGCGGATTTCTGTTGCCATCCATGTGGCAGGAGCCTCCAACACCCGGCCGATGCCCTAAGCCGGATAGGGGCTGCGTCCCACGAGAGGTCTTTCCTGCCGAGGTAGTACAAGATCTGTTCTCCCACTGGGGCACGCCTCAGGCGGACCTGTTTGCCTCCAGGAGAATGCGAGCTGAGACTGTTTCATACCCACCCTCAGCAGGGCCTGCTGCAGGGGGATGCCTTCTCGAGGCCATGGACCCCGGGCCTCTTCTATGCCTTTCCCCCATTTCCCTTGATCCACAAGGTGCTTCTCGAGGCAAGGAGGGACAAGGCGCAGGTGATTCTGGTAGCCCCAGACTGGCCCCGCCAGTTCTGGTATCCAGATCTCCTCAGTCTCAGCTCCAGGCTCCCGAGGCGGCTTCCAGCCTGCCCAGACCTGATCTCAGTCAATCAGGGGAAGGTATTCCATCCGGACCTTCAATCCCTGCACCTGACAGCCTGGTTCCTGAGCGGCTAGAGTTCCAGGCCTTGGGTCTTTCTGACGAGGTCCTCAACGTCGTTGAGGCGTCCCGTAAGGAGTCGACCAGAAAATGCTACGCCTTCAAATGGAAGAGATTCTCCATTTGGTGTCAGGGCAAGGGCCTGGACCCTTCCTCCTGTTCCTTGGCAAGCATTCTGGACTACCTGTGGTCCCTTTCTCAGCAAGGACTTCGGTTGACGACCCTTAAGGTGCACCTGGCAGCCATCTCTGCTTACCAGGCGCGGGCCTGGAAGCAGTCGGCGCAGGAGAAGGTGGTCGGGTGCTTTTTCAAAGGCCTTGATCACATATCCCCTCCAGTGTGAGAACCTCCACATCCGTGGGATCTGCTGCTGGTATTGGCTAACCTCATGGGCAAGCCATTCGAACGAGTGCACAGGTGTGACATCTCTCACCTGTCGTGGAAGACCGCCTTCTTGGTGGCTATCACATCAGCCAGAAGGATGGGAGAGCTCCAGGCGCTTTCCATCGAGTCTCCTATCTGGTCTTCCACAGGGACAGGGTTGTCCTGCGCCCCAACCCGAAATTCCTTCCGAAGGTGGTGTCGGAGTTTCACCTTAACCAGGTGTTGACTCTGCCGGTGTTCTACCCCAGTCACACCTCGGAGGCCGAATATATGTTCCATACTTTGGACCCTAGAAGAGCACTCGCTTACTATAAGGAGCGGACAGCTGAAGTTCGGGGAGAGGTTCGCCAGCTGTTTGTCACCTAGGCTGAAGCCGCACCTGGCAGACCTGCAGCCAAGCGGACGATAGGCAGGTGGGTCACCTCCTGCATAGATCTCTGCTATAGGTTGGCGGGCATGGCGCCTCCCAGAGGGATAAGAGCTGATTCTACCCGCCATACCGCTGCATCGGTGGCTGCTTCCAGGGACGTCCCTGTCCAAGAAATCTGCAGGGCTACTACTTGGAAGTCAGCACACACCTTCATCACCCACTACCACATCGAACTTGAGTTACGCCGGGATGCTGGTTTTGGGGCCTCGGTTCTCCAGTCTTTATTTCCCAAGTAGGGGGTGTGCGCCTTGCCTCCCTCCTCCCGGAGAACTGCTAGGAGTTTGCCAGACAGTGTGGATGAACAACATATCCATGTCCCTAGAAATACAGGTTACTCACCTGTAACAGGAGTTCTAGGAATGGTATATGTTGTTCATCCACACGACCCACCCGACCTCCCCAGCTTCGACGCACAACCTGGCTTCCAGCGGGCTAGATCTAGCGTCATGGGGCGGAGACGAGAGTTTTACCACCCGGATGGGTGGGAGGAGCCAGCTTGAAGACCTTCCGGCAAGATTTAAAGCGGCAAGGAACCTGCCAGAAAGTGTGGATGAACAACATATCCATGTCCCTAGAAATACAGGTTACTCACCTGTAGCAGGTTCTAGGACTGGTATATGTTGTTCATCCATATCTAACAGGTTCCTTGCCAGTCAGTGGGATGAACAACATATACCATTCCTAGAACTCCTGTTACAGGTGAGTAACCTGTATTTTTGTCTGACATAGAACGTCTATCCGGAAAGGTCCACTGGATATCTATCTTACCTTCTCATCTAGTATCGGGGTGGGGGGCAGTTGCGGACTCTGTCGGTGTCCGAGTCCGCTTTGAGAGTTCGGATGTGTAGGTCTCTGCAAGTAGCATCCCTGATTTAAAAAAAAAAAAAAGTTCTTCTCTCTGGTACTGAGCCACAGGCGATGCCTCCTTTCAAGGATTTGCAAGAAACTTTCAACAGCAGCAGAAGTTTATCGACAAAGATCCACATACAGCATTGATGGGGGAAACAATCTGCCAAGGAACATAATAACTCGAGAGGGAGGGGCAGAGCGACAGATCAAGGTGCTTTACAAATTTCTTCTCCTCAAACTACTTTTCACTTTGGTTTGAGATTCTCCCCCTCGCTCTTCCTCCGACGACTCCCACGACGTCTACGACTCCTCCATGGCCGACTTTACCTACTAATGTGGACTTAAAATCCCTTAAGAAGGCGTCGGCTTCTTTTTCATGTCTGTTCACGTTTCTGTCTTCCTTTGATAAAAAAACTGGACCATTTGATTGATAGTCAGATGAGCTTGACCTTGATATGAGAACTCTGACATCCGAAATGAAGAGAGTGTGTGAAACTCTGACCTCGCTTTAGGCACAGGGAGTAGAGGTACAACAAAAGACGCTAACTAATGAAGCTCTAGCAACTACTAATTTGAAAGCAGTTCTTGGGCTTCAGAGGAGAAATGAGGCTATGGAAAACGCCATCTGTTACAAAAATCTGAGGTTGGTTGGGGTTCCTAATTCTTATGAGAAGGGTTATGAGTCATTGATAGCATTATTAAAGGATCTGTTTATCTCTGTGCTTAAACTTCCTGAAATGAGCCTCCTCTTTGTAACAAGGGCATTTCGTGTTCCTTTCAGAAAACCCTACTGTTCCACACTTTTGGAAACATCGAGCCAAGATGTCAGTTTCAATCTACTCTTGACAGATTCTGCAGCTTTGTTAAGCCAGGCCCAGAGCACAGCAAACGTCTTCAAAGAAAGAAAAGCGAAAGGTGGGGTTTAAACTTGTGAAGGGGGCAGGGATCAAAAAAGGGGCAGTGCCAGCAGGTGCAATAAATGAAGGACATGGTCTCCACTCCTTTAGGAGGCTAGGGAGAGTTGGAAATGGGTCACCAGGTAGGGTTGCAGGAGCTGAAAAATGGGAGCTCGAGGGGGGAGAAAGGAGAAGAGGGAAAAGGGGTGGAGAGTGGTCCTGATAAATGCCAGGAGCTTAGGAAATTAAAATGCCTGAGCTCCAGGCGATGCTAGTTGAGGGGGAGGTAGATGTGGCAGCAGTCACTGAGACCTGGGCCACTCAAGGGCATGAGTGGGACCTAAATCTGGAGGGCTATACTATGTTCAGAAAAGATAGGGGGGAGGGAAGGAGGGGTGGTGTAGCACTGTTAGTCAGAAATGGCATGGGTAGAGGAGGCAGGGGGGAATGTGGAGGCTATTTGGGTCACCTTGCTGACACAGGGAGGTAAGAGAGTAAAGGTCGGAGTGATGTACAGACCACCAGCACTGGCGGAGGTTCTGGAAGAAAATTTGGTGGCAAATCTCAAGGGACACTGTAGATTGGGAAAGGGAAGGGTAGTGATAATGGGGGATCTCGGCATGCCAGGAACAGACTGAGGGACTATGACGTCACCAGTGGCCAGAGAGCAGAGGCTGCTGTATGTTTCCCAGGATGCGTTTCTGACACAGCAGGTGGGTGAGCCAACTAGGGAGGCCCGGACACTAGACGTGGTCCTGGCGGACAGTGATCAGATTAGGGGCCTAGAGGTGAGGGACCCGTTGGCGGGGAGTGATCACGCCATAGTCTGGTTCTTCCTGGACCTAGTGGGGGAGGAAAGCCGAACAAGGATGGTAGTAAACAACTTTAGGGGTGCAGACTTCAGGGAGATGGGAAGGATCCTTAAAGATAATCTGGACAGGATAAGGCCGGATATGGATACTGACAGCAGGTGGGAGATCATTAGGAGGGGAATACAGGAGGTTACCAGATCCTGCGCAGGGGAAAGGCGTAAGTTCGGTAAGGCCAGAAAACCCTGCTGGTGGACCCGGGAGGTACAGGAGATGGTGAGGGAAAAGAAGTCGGCCTATAGGTGCTTCAGGTGTTAAAGGAGTGAAAGGGATCTGGAGGAATATGAGCTGACAGCCAATAGAGTCACCAAGGTGGTGAGAGCAGCTGAGGCAAAAAGGAGAGTCCTTGGCCAGTGGGATCCGAAGGAGGGACAAGGGGTTCTGTAGATACATAGGGGAAAAGGGAAAGTAAGGGGGCAGATCAGCAAGATAAGGATAGGGGATGGTTGGGCACAGGAGGCAGGGGAACAGGCAGAAGTCCTAAATGAGTACTTTGCCTCAGTTTTTACCAGTGGGGGATGGAGGAGCTATGTCTTGCGAGGGGAGCGGGGGCAAACTAGAGGAAGGGGTGGGACCGGTAGAGACCAGGGGCCCTGACGGGTCTGGGGAAAGGGAGTGGCCACCACAGACAAGTGGGGGGCCAGCAGTGCAGGGTGAAAAGGGGAGGACGTGGAGGCTGAAATCCCGGTAGCGAGAGAGTAAGGGAAGCCCTCGGGTCCCTTTGGATGGAGAAAGCACTTGGGCCAGATGAGATGCATCCCAGGGTGCTGAGGGAACTGGTGGATGTCCTGGCTGTCCCTCTAGTGGAGCTTTTCAGCATCTCTCTGAGGACAGGGTGGGTGCCTCAAGACTGGAGGGTGGCCCATGTTGTGCCAATCCACAAGGGGGGATCAAGAGAGGAGGCGGGAAATTACAGGCCTGTTAGGGAGACAGTTGTTAAGATGGATAGGAAATTGGCTCTCGGAGTGTACTCAGAAGGTGGTGGTTGGAAGGTTAGCCTCATCCCCAAGGTGGTTTACTAGTGGGGTTCCCCAGGGGTCAGTGTTGGGGCCACTTCTGTTCAACGCCTATGTCTCAGACATCGGGAAGGGGATCAGGAGTGAGATGAGTCTCTTTGCAGACGACTCAAAGCTGGGTGCAGTGGTGGATGAGGAGGGGAGGGTGGCCTTGCAGGAGGACCTGGAGGCTTTGGAAAGGTGGTCAGGAAAATGGAAACTAAAATTCAGTGCAGGGAAGTGAAAGGTTCTGCACCTAGGAGTCAGAAATCAGGCCAAGGGTATACCCTGGGAGGAGACATGATTCAAGTCACGGAGGGTGAGAGGGACCTGGGGGTAGTGGTAGATGTCAAAATGTACAACTCTGAGACCTATAGGAGGGCAGCGGAAAGGGCAAATAGGATGCTGGGATGCATCGCCAGGGGGATTACCTCCAGAAAGGCGGAAGTGATCCTTCCACTGTACAACTGCTTGGTTAGGCCACACCTCGAGTACTGTGTGCAGTTTCGGAGACCACATTTAAAGAGGGACATTACACTCCAAGAGAGGGTCCAAAGGAGGGCAACCAAAATGATCTGGGGCCTGGGGAAAGGACCTATGAGGAGAGGCTCAAGGAGCTCGACATGTACACCCTGGAGGAGAGGAGGGATGGGGGGCATGATTGAGGTCTTTAAGTACATGAACGGGATCAATAAGGGAGGCCCAGTCAGGGTGCTCCAAAGGAAGGAGGGTAGGGCAATGAGAGGTCACGGGTGTAAGCTGGAAGGGGGCAGGCTCAGAGGGGAGAGGAGGAGATGTTATTTCACTGAAAGGATGGTGGAGCCATGGAGTGCATTGCCCACGGAGCTGGTACAGGTGGAGGCTGTGGATGGGTTTAAGAGGGGATGGGACAGGTACAGGGGAAGGGTAAATCTGACCAGGCCCAATACAGGTGGAACATCTGGGACTGGGGACAGTATAATCCAAGGGGGAGAGGGACACACCAAAATCGCCCCTCAGTGTGGGTGCTGAAAATCGAGCAGACTTGAGAGACTGTTAGGCCTATTCTGCTGGCATTTTAGTATGTATGTTAGTAAAGACACAATGGGTCCCAAAGGAAAAATCATTTTCTCTTTGGCTTTCGACACAGAACGTGACATGATACTAAATACTCCCAGGAACATTGATGCTTTGTACTTTAAAGAAGCGATCTGTCACATTTTTTCCCCATATTACACCAGAAACTCTTCAATGCCGAAAGCAGTTCCTGAAATATAAAGAAGATCCTGATGATATAGGGGCAACTTTTAAAATTCCTTATCCTGCGGAATGTCTCTTATCATGTGGTGAAGAAAAACTGCTGTTTTTTGAACCTGAGCAGCTTAAGGAGAACATTATGATTAAAAAGCTTCTTGAATCACCATATTAACATTAAATATTTTATCACCTGCGAACCCAGTCAGTGAATATTACTTCTAATGGTATAAATACTGTAAGCTAGTGACATATATTCGCTCATTCTGGGTTTTCCGTATTGTGTATCATATATTATGTATTACAATAATAAGTTTCTATTGAACTATTTAGTTTTTTCATATACAAGATCGATTGATTAATATCAAGGAACCAATTTTTCTTTTGTTCTTCCCCCTTCTTTCTTTCTTTTTCTTGTGCCGAGACTATTTCTAGTGGACTTCAACTTTATTTTTTCCATAACCCCATCTATTCGGATATTATCTATATTATTCAGTACATCATCCTGTATTGTAACAGACTTTGTGTTCAGTTGAGTCCATATTTTAAGGATATTTTGTATTATTTTCTAAACTTGGAATGTAATGTTGTTAGAAGGAAGGTGTGGGTATAACAGGTAAATATATATGTATATATATCTATATATAGATATATATACTGTATATACATGAATAAAATTAAAAAAAAAAAAAGAGGGGCACATGTTTTAAATGTAAAAGTGTTAAATTGTTTAAAATAGATTAGTTTCTGGAGTTCTGCTCATAATATGACCATAACTCGAAGTTAATTGTGATTGTTGGGTTTGGGGGGGGGGAGGTAAACAGATTTAATCTACCTAGCTATATGCTTTTCGACAGTTCAATAGCAACGCTTAGGTTTGCATTTTAATTCTTCTTGATATTCTCCCTTGAATGGACATCACTTCACCTTTGAAGTGGCTAGCAATTCTTTGTTCTGTCATTTGATGGTCTTTTACTTGAGGATTCCCCCAGGATCCTATAGTGCAAGAATATAAAGTCACGCAGTGATATTTTGTATTACCACTCTTGATTAGATAACTTATAAGTGTATTAGCTATCGATAGGGTTACCACCTTTTAAGAAGCCCAAAGTGGGACATTTCTTACTGAAATATGATTTTTCGCAGGACAATATGTAACCTCAACCAACACAGCAGATTTTGTATCTAAATAATTAGAATTAAGACTAAGTGTTGCAGTTTTTTAGATATTCTCTAGTGTTTCTAATCATTTTAAGGTATTTTAGTTAAGGTACTATAGTTTTTGCAGCATTTAGAGGAAAGTCTGAGAATATTCTTTTGTACTATAATGTCAGGACATTTAGTATTTTTCATGTTTTTTCGCAGGACACAGCTGCCCAAATCAGGACTGTCCTGCGAAAGTAGGGACAGGTGGTAACCCTAGCTATCGATGTTTACCCTGGTACTTTATATGAGCAAATGTCTTTTGTCATAGATGTCAAAATGATAAAAAAAAAAAAAAGTTCAAAAAAAAAAATAAGCGTTGCTGTTAACTTGCGGGATAGTGTGTAGTGGGTAAGTAGGAGAAGGAGTGGAGGGGAATGCAAATAGCAGTAGTAAAATAGGGCAAAATAGCCTAAATAGGGGTTCCATAGTACCACATGGGGGGGCAGGGTGGGCCAGAGACCTTATGTAGGAGGCAGTGTAGGTAGTGAGTATGAGAGTATAAGTAAAAAGAAAGGACAGGTAGTAATGAGCCGGAAGCAATAGCGCAGTAATAGGGTGACTGCCTGCCATGTGGGTGGTCGAAGGTTCAAACCCCAGGACAGGAAAGAAGGAAAAAGGGGCGAAGGAGGAGCAGAAAGAGTAGGGAGAACAGGAGGGAGCAGGAGGAAGTAGGATATAATTGGTCAGGAGGGATTAAAAACGGTAGGTGAATAGGGGGAAAAACGGTGACTAAAGACTGACCCCTAGTGTTCAGATTGTAAAACCTACACATGGGAAAACAGATACTTCATAAAACATGGCAAGAGAGGTTATGTGATGTAGTCAAGTGACTGTAGCACCCAATAAATCTGGGGCTGGCCCTGGGTGGGAGGGTGGTTGAGGTGAGCGGGGCAGTTATGGACTACACAAGTTAATAAAATCAAAAGCAGGGTTCAGCTGTGAAGTCCTGTATGCAGATCCAGCAAAGTCTGTACCTGGGAGGGCTGTAGCAGACGGCTCTTCGGCGGTGTAGAAGCTCTGACTGGGAACAGGAGCACATACAGCCTAAAATAAAGGGGAGAACAAAGATTAGAGTGGGGAGGGGGTTCAGTAAGGATAGAGGCTGAATTTGAGGCGTGAAAGACAGAGAAAGAGGGTCTATAGAGGGGGAGGGGCAAGCACTGCGCATGCGTGGGCTCACAGGGGCAGCCGATAGAAGTACATAGGACACACTCCGAATTAAAGAACCTCAGAGAACCTGCTAAAATGGCTAGAAATCAGTTCAGAAATTGCAGGTAACACAAACTATCAGTACTGCTCTGCCGATGTAAATTACTGCCACTGATAAGACGGGAACATTTGCTTAAATGACGAACTCCAGCAATCAACAAGAAGATCAGGCAGCACCTTTGGGGTAACCATTGCCTCAGTGCTCACGCACTAAGGTTCTTTGTCCTTTAGCTTGTTTTTATTGGGATCACCACAACCCAAACCCGATAGACCAGCTTAGGGTAGCTGGTTCATTCCACTGGGGTGTCCTACAAACGAGGCACACTGATGAGTCCTGGTAGGACGAAACACGTGTCTGTGTCTTCTGTTGGCACCCTTTGCCGAATGTGTGAGAGGCCTTTTGGCACCATGCATTCCTGCTTAAAGTTGAACCAGCATAATATTTTGTGATTTGCATATACAGCCCATGATGCTTTGCATTACGGCATATTTGACACTGTGCCACATAGAAGACTATTGCACAAACTGGGGAATATGGGTGTGGGCAGGACAGTAGTGCAGTGGGTAGGTAACTGGCTGGGCAGCAGGACACAGAGGGTGGTGGTAAATGGCTGTCACTCCACAGAGGAAGAGTGACCAGTGGGGTACCACAGGGATCATGCTGGGACAGTGTATTCAATATCTTCATCAGTGACATTGCACAGGACCTAGAAGGCAGAATTTCAATGTTCGCTGATGACACAAAGCTCTGTAACAGAGTAGACACACCAGAGGGTGTAGACAGAATGAGAAGGGACCTGCAGAAACTTGAAGAATGGTCAGGGGTTTGGCAGTTGAAATTCAATGCAAGGAAGTGCAAGATAATGCATATGGGGCACAAAAACCCTGGCACAATATATCAGTTGGGGGTGAGGATATAGCATGTACCAAGCAGGAAAGGAACCTTGGGGTTATTATCACTGATGACCTCAATGTGGGGAAACAGTGTGACAAGGCCGCAGTTAAAGCAAATAGGATGCTGGGATGCATAGGCAGGGGCATCACCAGCAGGAAAAGGGAGGTCATAATTCCACTATACAAGACACTAGTGAGGCCGCACCTTGAGTACACTGTGCAGTTCTGAGACCTTACCACGTAAGGACATAGACAGGGTAGAGAAGGTTCAGAGGAGGGCAACAAAGATGGTGCATGGATTGCATCACAAGTCCTATGAGGACAGGTTGAAGGCACTGAACATGTACTCCCTGGAGGAGAGGAGGAGAAAGGGATATGATAGAGACATACAAGTATCTTACAGGGAGGAACAGGGTGCAGGAATGCACTATTTTAAGCGAAAAAAGATGTTCCAGGACTAGAGGGCATGGGATGAAGTTGGAGGAGGATGATTCAGAGGAAGCGTGAGAAGAATTTCTTCACAGAACGGTGGTGGACAAGTGGAACACCCTGCCAGAGGAAGTGGTGGGGGCTGAAACAATCACGGGATTTAAGAATGCATGGGATAGACATAAAGGAATTCTGGAGGTCAGGGGTAAGGGGCAACAGACTTCCTGGAAAACATAAACTGAACTTACAAACTTAAATGGGCAGACTGGGTGGGCCATCGGCCCTTATCTGCCGACACTGTCTATGTATCTATATGTGATTTTATAAATATTTTCTTAACAGTTGAGTTAACAGCCGAAATGGTACTTCTGGCAGTTATGCCTCCCCATAGTCCGCCATGGAAATGCACCTTATTGCCTGTCTTCCTATTGGCGGCAAAAAAAGCCATCACATGAAGGTGGATGACTAAAATAATCAAATCAGTTGAGGAGTGGAGAAGAATAGTCAGGTCTGTATATCAAATGGAACAATTAACAGCAATCTTGCAAGATAAGTTACCAAGGTTTACAGACAAATGGCAATGCTGGGTGATGCAAAATGATGCAGATGGAGGACTCGGTTGTCCCTTAAAACTTGACACCTGACTGAGGGGAAGTGGGGTGCTGCTCTCACTGAAGGGAAGAAGTATGATTCATACTCACAGTGATGTAGACAACAGCCCATATTTTTGATACATATCTATTTGCGAGGATGTCTACTGAATGCAGTACAAACCCATTAGGGAATGGACTCGGTTATTCATGACTGTGCAAGCTTGGTGACCATTAACCAGGAATAATGTGTTGACACTTATCTATGTACTTAGCTATGTACAACAGATAATGTGTGTTTTGTCTGATATAAAATCAATAAAACCTATATTTAAAAAAGGTGTGTGTGTGTATATATACAGTATTCACTTAACACCAGGTAACAAAATCAAAAGCAGGGTTCAGCTGTGAAGTGCTTTAGGCAGATTCAACGAAGTCCGTACCTGGGAGGACTGTAGCAGAAGGCTCCTGGGCAGTGTCGAAGCTCAGACTAGGAGTTGGAGCACGTACAGTCTGGGAGAGCTGTAGCAGAAGGCTCCTGGGCGGTGTTGAAGCTCTGACTGAGAGTAGGAGCACGTACAGCCTGGAGGGAGCTGTAGCAGAAGGCTCCTGGGTGGTGTCAAAGCTCCGACTGGGAGCAGGAGCACATACAGCTTGAGAGAGCTGTAGCAGAAGGCTCCTGGGTGGGGTCGAAGCGCCGACTGGGAGCAGGATCACGGACAGCCTGGGAGGGCTGTAGCAGAAAGCTCCTGGGTGGTGTAGAAGCTCCGACTGGGAGCAGGAGCATGGACAGCCTGGGAGGGCTGTAGCAGAAAGCTCCTGGGTGGTGTAGAAGCTCCGACTGGGAGCAGGAGCACGGACAGCCTGGGAGGGCTGTAGCAGAAGGCTCCTGGGTGGTGTAGAAGCTCCGAGTGGGAGCAGGAGCACAGACAGCCTGGGAGGGCTGTAGCAGAAGGCTCCTAGGTGGTGTAGAAGCTCCGACTGGGAGCAGGAGCACATACAGCGTGGGAGGGCTGTAGCAGAAGGCTCCTGGGCAGTGTAAAAGCTCCAACCAGGATGTCTGCCGGAGTGAGAGAATATAGAGCGTCCAAGGTACTGCTCTTCTCCCCTGGTGAGGGGATGGATGTTCGGTCTGGCCTTAGACTGCCACCTGGTGGAGGCCTGGAGGTAGTTCAGCTTTGAGTGGGGACTATAGATGTGTCATGCATGTGTGCCTCCACACGTACGCAATGACGTCCTGGAGCAGGGTGGGGAAGAAAAGTGGGATTAAAAAAAGTGGTGTTGGAGTGGGTTCCATGAAGCCCTGCCTGCCATCCTGAGTCTAGCCATTGTCCATAACCTGCTCTGGATGCTTACTTGGGGGGTACAGGCCTCCCTCCTCCAGACCTGCCACGGGGGTGGATTCTGTGGGGTAACCCTAAAACAGGCAAGGTCTAGGGGAGGTGGTAGCTGTCTCTGGGATGGGGGGGTGGTAGGGAGGGACTGAGCTGATCAGCTGCCCCTACGATGAGGACAGAGTACTGATAGTGGTGTTGGGGTGGGTTCCATGAAGCTGTGCCCACCATCCCGAGTCTACGCTGTTGCCCACAACCTGGTCTGCTTTGTATGCTTACTTGGGTGGGGGCAGGCCTCCCTTCTCAGGCCTTCCACAGCAGGGGTAAGGGGTGGAATCTGTGGGGGAACCCTAAAACAGGCAAGTTCTGGGTAAGACCGTAGCCAGGGGGTGACAGGACTGATCAGCTGCCTTGCGACAAGGAGGACAAAGTATTAATAGGAAAAAAAAGCATCATGTTAAAACATACATGATAAACTGGCCCACCAGCAGGGTTCATGTCAACGTCAAATACTAGGTTTCCACTCTGGGGCCTAATGATAAAGGGTCAGCTTTCTATGCCTACAGATTGGCTTCAGATCCCAAGCATGGAACTCTACACATTAAGTAGCAGAGATAGCTGTTGACAGCTGACTCTGACAGCCTCTGTGTTGGGGGAGGGTGGTGGGAGTGCTCTGTCAGCGCACAGCTGCCCCTAATATATCCACATTCAGCAAAGCTTACTGGATTCTGTTCTAAGAAGGAGGTCCAAAGTAAGTATGTTTCGTTTTGGTCTGCATCCCCTCTGGGCTCCACCGTGTGATGCTAGCTACAGATAGAACACTGAAGGATCAGAGGAATAAGGATGACCAATCTGAGCAGTGGACACCAGAGACTTTTATGCTGAACAGATGCTGCAGTGATGGAAGAAGGTCCAGGTGTGCCGGTATATTGGTAGTGCTATCACTTGTGACACTGACCTGGTTTGGGAACCAGTCTAGTTTGGGGGACCATCCAGTGGAGGAGGATTACGTGTCCGGACAGCTCTCCGGGGGTGTGACTGCCAGCTCTGTGCTGATCCCTGTTGGTGGCTGAGGATGAGGGTGACTAATGGCTCAGATCGGGGGAGGAGTGGCTGACATTGGCATGTAGTGTTTGGAAGCGTGCAGAGCTGCTCCTTGGGAAAGTAGGCTTGCCAGGCAGATGACCTCCTGCCCAGCCTCCCACAGCTACAACAGACCATCTCCCAAACTGGCCATGGTGGGGAGGGACTCCAGACCAACCTACTCTGGGGGAACCAGATGCAAGATGAGGGGGTTTACGGCCATTGTGCAATAGGTGGACTCCGCCTCATGAGGGAGGGCAAGACCAAGAAGGAGCATCGTGGTGTCTTGCAGGTCGACTGGAGTTACCTGGGTGGTTAGGGGTGGCTGTGTGCTGCTGTAAGCAGGCACTGGCAGTGACTGAAGGAGATCCAGATGAGTGGGGTGGGGGCAGAGCAGGATTGAAAAAAGTATGGAAGAGAAGAGGGCTAGGACTAGAGCTGCAAAAAAAATAAGGATGAGATGCAAAAAGGTTTATTAAAAAAAAAAAAAAAAAAAATTAGTGGTTAAGCACTCCAGAAAAGTAGCATGAGTATAGGCACTTGCAGAACCTGTGTAAGAGTAGGATCAAGTTTGCCAAGACAGAATTCTTCAAAGTGACTGACTGAAACCCCCTCCGCCCCACCCATCACCAAAATTTTTGGGCAATGTGTCAGAAATTTCCTCAGACCTGGTCTTACAAAACCTATGAATTTGAATCACAATGGAGTTTATTGTGTTGTTCCTGAATGGCACTGCAAATAGCTCAAATGAAAAATGTATGGATTTAGAAGTACAGAGAAGCAGTTAACGATGGAAGATGTTTGCTAGATTTTGAAGTGGATTTTGTATAAATCTACAACTAGGCCATCGTTCGGCTACAGGTGATCAACTTGTGAAACTAACGAACAAGAGCAAGTCTGCCGGGCTTGATGGAGTGGCCCAGAGATTGTTTTTTATGCGTTTAATGTGCTTCCAGACCACTTGCTGAACATTTGTGTGGGTCATATTAATGTATTTATTTATTTAGTTATAGGATTACAAGTACCTTTGAGCCAAGGCTCTTTTACAAAGGGTCCATGTCAGTTGTACAATACAGGGGATGCAACAGAAATAACAACATTGCAGGTAAACAGTACAGTAGTCCGATAATAAGTAATTGAGTGAGCAATACATTAGAGAAACCCAGAACAGCATTGTCAGGGAGAGGAGAGGGGAGAAGGGGACTAATGGGAGGGCAGGGTGAAAGTTGGAGCAGCTGGCGGCATTGTTAAACATCACAGGGAGAAGTGCTGGGGGGGGGAGGGGTAGTGGGAGACTAGGGTAAAAAAGGAGATAAGTGCTATGAGGGAAGGGCATGGAATGGGTAAGGGTAGTGGTAAGTAAGGCTGATTAGATGAGGCAGTCACAGGAGCTGGAGGCAGTAAGATGAAGGCGGAGCCTGGATTTAAACATGCCAAGCATGGGAATGGAGGAGATGGCAGTGCTGAGTCCATTTAGCCAGGAAGGAGCTCTATGAGCAAAAGATCATTGACCCTGAGTGGTGCGACAGTGGGGGAACCTGCAAAAGCTGCAATTTGGATCTCGTAGTGTCTCGCGGATTTATGCTCGGGCGCAGGAGAGCTTGGACTCCAGGAGGGGCAAGGCCAATGATTATTTTTTTTGCCGTGGTGCAGGTTAGATAGACTGAGCAAGAAGATCACAAGTATGTGTGAGGCGGTATGCTCCGATGATAAGCCGACAGGCCTCGTTGAGGGATGTCACTATGCATCTGAGCTGTGGAAGAAATCTTATGTGGTCCCAGTATGTAGGCGGGGGGGGCTACTGTACAACTTGTGGATAACTACAGACCAACCCAGACCCATCTCCATTTCAAGGATTCGGGGGAAAAATTAATTCACTTGCAAATCACAGAAAACCTGGAAAAATATATTCTGAGCCTGAACCAACATAGCTTCAGAAAGGGACATTGGACAAACACTGCCATGGTTAGGTGAAAAAAAAAAAAAAAAAAAAAAAATCACCCTTGGCCTCTCCCTCTCGGCACTCACCCCCTTAATCACCACGGATTCAAAAGTTAAGCACACCCATAGCTCTGACACCCATCTTTTTTCCATCCCTTCTTGTCGCACAGCTCAATTCCAAAGATCCTTCTGCTATAGGGCACCTTTGTGGATGAATAACCTACCCTCCTCCTTGCTCTTTGAACAAAGAATTGGTCATTTTAAAACGCATCTTAGGGCCCACCTTCGGGCCACAAGTGACTGCGACTGTACCTGAACTGGGCCCCCTGTGCCTCCACCACTGACGATGGCTGCTGGCCTGCCTCTGCCCACAGCTCTTAACTCCATTTTACCAGGGATTGTTAAGCACCCAGTTTTATCACAATCTTAAACAGCACTAGTTGCTGAATGTTGGCCTAACTGTACCTGTGACAAACCTAACTTTACTCTGTAACATTTTCTGTATTGTGTGTCTGTCTGTATCTATTATATGTGACGTGGAACCTTTGTAAAGGAGTCTTTGACTCAAAGGTATTTTTCTGAATTCTGAAATAAAAAAATAAAAAAATTATGACCTGTAACAGGCTATGGACAATGGCAGTTTGACAGCTGCAGTCTTTGTGGACCTTACTAAGGTATTTGATCTTGTCGCTTGTGCAGTTTTAATGTCTAGACAAGATGTTTTGGGATTAGGAAAAATTGCTTTAAATTTTTTTCAGAATTATCTTTTAAACGGCACAGATGGTTAAAGCAGCAGTGCAACACAATGAGGAAATAATTATCAAAATTCTTTTTTTTTCGTTATCTTTAAATATTTTTTTCTAGCGATCTTTAGTTTTTTTAGGTATTTAAAATTTATTACAATTGTTGTGGTGCCACAATAAATATGGCGTCTGTCTAATTTTCAGCTGCGCTCCCCCTTCATGTTGCTTCATGTCTATTAGTTTCTGCAGTGGGACCTTATGCTGAACATTCCTGAAGTCCCTGTGTAGTACTGTCAGTCATACACATGTACAGTTGGCAGCAGAGGGGGTTCCAGTTCAACATGGCCGGTGGCAGAAATGTAAACAAAAACAAAGGATAACTGAGCAAATTACAGGATGATAGTACAGTGCCGGCAGGAAAGAGCATCGGGTAAATGCTCAGCAGAGCACAGGGAATAAACTGTCGAAACGGCGCAGTTTATTTGTACATTGCAGTGCTGCTTTAAAATAGATAACGAATTCCCAGGGGACAAAAATGGTATAATGCAGTGTACCTCAGGACTGTGGTAGGCCCCCTTCTGTAAAACTCAAATTTCTGAGATGCTGACAGATTCAGATTTGATTCTTAATGCAAGAAGGTGCCAACTTGTATTACAGCTCTTCTTCAGTAAATCGAAATAATAATTATCTGGGGGTTAACTTTGTCCACCTGCAATGGTGGATGCAGAAAAATAGCTTGGCCTTAAATGGAAATAAGGCCGAGTTGCATGACCAAGCTTGTTTGAGAATTACTGCTTTTTTGGGGGAATGATCTTGAAAATGTAACTGATATTAAATGTTTAGGCTTTTTTTTTTCTTTTTCTGGATTTAGTTTTGAATTTTCCTAGGCATTTGAACTTTGTTACTGCAAAAATGCATTCTAAACTGAGGCAGAATAGCTAGTGCAGTGGTAGCACTACCCCTTGGAACGCCGACAGCCCGGGTTCGGAAGCGAATCCGGGGTGTCTGAGGAGAGCAGAGTGGTGGAGGATTGAACATCCGCAGGACCGCACTCCTCTCCGGGGGGCCTGTTTGAAGCTGGGGGAGAGGCAGCCCAGCCAGGAAGGTTCGATGGTGTGGTAGACATTGGAGCACGTCACATGGGAGCACGTCCTGTGCACCGTGATGTTATTGCACGCTGTGCCTCCCCAGGGACAGAAAATGGGAGAATGTTCAGCCTCGGGATAAGGAGGAGTGCCTGTAGGCCCCCAGCTGGGCATGCCGGCCCGAACTGGATCTGTTCTCCAGCGGGACTTGGGAATTTTTGCCAACTCCGCGGGTGACGGAGGGACAAGCCCTGGGGGAGGCTGGCAAGCAGTTAAGTCCCCATGGACGTCGGGATGAGGGGGCTGGAGCACTTTCTGAAGGAGGGCTGACCAAGAGGAGGGGATATAAGACAGAAAGAGAAAAAAAAAAGAACCTGAGGCTATAGTACAGGCTTAAGATTTTTTTTTGACACCAGAAACTAGACATTCCATTGCCAATTTAAATTATGGTGGAATTGTGGTGGACAGAGGGCCAAGGTCTGTGTTGACCAAAAAAAAATATTGCTGTACAAAATCAGTAAATTTAGATTGTTTTCAGCACCGCATACACATAATAGGACAATATTGGATACATTGGTTTGCTCTCCCACGAGTGGAACTAAAAACTTGGTTCAGCTCAATTTGTTCAACCAGTGTTAAGCAGCAGAACTCCCACCTGTTTGGTCAGGGACATTGAATTTTGTAATAAGATCCCTTAGATCATCTGTGTTGTTTGCTTAAATTAATGTTAAAATTTACACCTTATGAACCGCGGTCCTTTTGTTACAGTGCCTCGCAAGTGTGGAGACCTCACCTTAGAATGAACTTGGAAGCAAAAATCTTATCTGTGAGATTATACTAAGCAGCAAAAGGTATTTATTTATTTAAGAGTTTTACCAGGAAGGCATACTGAGCGGAGTACCGCTTGATTCCAGATGCATCCTGGGAACAAATAGACCATACAACATGAGGCATGCGATATGACAGGTGAGATAACCGATACAGGCAATATTACAGCAAGGTTGCAACACTATACAGGGTAAACGCGGTACAGGGTACAAGTGTACAGTACAGATTACAAGTGTACAAGTGCAAATTGCAAGGGGTGTTATGACAGCGGAGGTAGAGCCAGGTCAGATAAGGCATACGGGGTGTACAGTAGTGCAGTCCATATAGCCTTGCCAGAGGTATCGCAAGGAGCACAAGTATGGAGAAACAACTGAGTGAGTAAATATATGTAGTATATTTGTTACTGTACATGTACGTTGTTTATCTGTGATCTGGGGTTGTACTATAAAAGGAGCCTAGGTTCCAGTTTTCTTACTGTTTACAAATAAACATAATTGCAGCACCGAGGTGTTGGGCTACTGATTATTTTTTTTTTTTAATCCATTTGCAAAAATTCCCAGTTGCGCAGAAAACTAAATGTTGCTATTTTTCCATGATACTACAAAGTAGCTGTAATGGGTTTGGGGGGTGTTATTAAGGCACAGGGAAGTGGAAGGAAAATGTGACATTAAGAGAAAAAATTACAGAGAATGAAGGGAAGCAGACTTCTGGTTTCACCCACCACTCTGCACCAAACATGGGTGTGAGCTCTGTTGATCTGCGCAAAAAAACCAGCCAAAATTACAGATCTTAGAGGATATCACTTTCCGCAGGTCACACCTTTTGAACTATACCCACCAGGCACCAGGACCACACAGAAACTTTTGTAGCTAGCAGTCTACTGGGGCTTCCCACAGCAATGTCATCATGCTGACATCCTCCCTGTATAGCCATGGGCAGCCCCATGTCCTCTGTTCTTTTCCTGCTATCGACCAGTGCACATTGGACTTCATGGAGGCACTGTGAGCTTCAGTTGACCATTTAGATATGTATATTTTTGTTTGCTTTTATTTCTGTTGCTTTCAATGTGTTGTTTTTTTTTTGTCCCCCGTCCTGCCTCAGGCAGTTAGGGCTGAGGCCAAGGCCTTGGCGTTTCAGGCTGTCCATTCACATCTGGGGCCCAGCTCTCCCTCATGGTGCCACCATGCACCCCAGTGACACCGTGGCCTGTCTGGCTGTCCTGCTTGCTTCTCCGGGAGCCTCTGCATCTGGGTCCGGCAGTGTTGTGGCTCTTTAGCATAGCCCCCACCGACATCTGCCTCAGCAACGTGCTGTCTTGATCCAGGTCATTGCCATCTCCTGTGTCTCTTCCCTCTCCCCCCAAAAAAAACATTGCAGGGGGGAGACGAGAAGGAGCAGGTGGATGGGGCTTAGGAGCCCTTCCAAATTTTCCTTCACAGCCTTCTCTGGGGGAGCAACCTCAGCTCAGCTCACACCGAGCCCCCCCTCCCCCTTCATTTCGGTGCTGATGCTGCTTCCTCCGGCTATGGGAGCTCTTCTTCTTGGGTTTGACACTGAGTCTTAAGGCCTATGGTGGTGGTGACTAGGAGCAGGATGTGCTCGGGAGGACTCTGGCCACAGATCTGAGGCCGCCCGATTCTCCCCACTGTTCCTTCCTCCTCTGCTGACCATCTCGGAGGCTGACACTATGGCTGTCTGGTACAGGCCATACTTGTGCCCCACCGTGCTCAGGACAGTGGACCATCTCTTTCAGGCTTTCCCAGGGAATCCCCCAATGATGATGCCTAGCATGCATCTCTTATCTCTGCCCCAGATAAGTAGTCCAGTGGGCGACGGGCACTTAGGTGGACACATCCTTGGCCTCTGTTACACAGTAACATGCGGCATTGCCCACTTGTTCAAGTCTTGGCATTGTCCCTGGAGACGGGCCTCGGCTGCTGCCCCGGACCCTTCCAGAGGTTGCAGAAGGCAGGATTTGCTTAGGGCCCTCCCCTCTGGGGGCGACGTTGGCAGGGCTCTGCTGCAGTTTGCCTACAATGCCACTGATCCTTCTGCCAGAGTGGCTGCAGTTTGGCTCTTGCCTGCAGCAACATCCAGGGCTCTGGGTGTTTGGCTTTGCCTAGCCATGTTACAGTCCGAAACTTCTTGCTCCAGTCAGGGACTACACTGTCTTTGTGGCGGATGTGCAGGATATTCTCCCGGACCTGCAGCTCTCGGGCAGGACCCTGAGGTCACTCCTCCCCCTTGCCACATTCAGCCAAGAAGTGGCCGGGGTGCCCCTTAGTCGTGCCTCCTGTATGCTCCAGTAGGGTGCCGGACCTCTGGGTATGCAGAAGGCCACCACAGCCCTGTCCACTACTACCATGTGGTGGTGGTAGTTCTTCCTCCCCCTGTATGGGTGGTGGGAGATTACCACAGCCACCTGGGTCCTGCTGCTCATAGGACACAGACATGCCCAGGAATTCCTGGAGATGCCTTCAAACCTTCCTCTACGGCTTTCCTCTGACCCTCCAGGCCACAACCCAGGGTTGCTGGAGGGGATTCTTACTCTGCTATTGAAAAGAGCCATAGACCCACCCCCGAGGCTCAAAGGAACAGGGGGTTCTACTACCTCCTCCTCCTCGTCCCAATGTCCAGTGGGGACTTGCGGCCCATCCGGAACTTATGGAACCCAAACTACTTCATCCAGTCCATACAGTTTAGTCTAGTGATTCGGCCAGGTCTGCTGCCTCTGCTATAAAAGGGAGACTGGATCTGCTCCGTAGCCTTGAAGAATGCCTACCTGCACACCTAGGTCTGCCTCCCCCACAGGTAGCATCCCAGGACCCCCTTCCGGGGGCAGCACTTCCGGTTCAAGCCTTGCCCTTTGGTTTACTAACATACTAAAATGCCAGCAGAATAGGCCTGTCGGTCTTTCATGTCTGCTGGTTTGGTCAGCCCCCACCCTGGGAGCTGACCTTGCTGCCCCCCTCGCCCTCTTGGGCTTCTCCCGTCCCAGTCCCGGATATTCTCGCACACTGGGCTTTGCTTCCAGAACCCTTCCCCTGTACCTGTCCCACCCCCTCTTGAACCCCTCCACTGCCTCCGCCAGCCCCCCGAGCAGTGCATTCCATGGCTCCACCACCCTCTCAGTGAAGTAGCACCTTCTCTACACCTCAGG
Organism: Neoceratodus forsteri; assembly: GCA_016271365.2. NCBI lineage: Eukaryota > Metazoa > Chordata > Ceratodontiformes > Ceratodontidae > Neoceratodus > Neoceratodus forsteri. The sequence goes on along the minus strand of CM028138.1, from coordinate 307,534,166 downwards.
TCTTTACTTGATGCTTAACAGTGATGGCAGCAGACCTCCATGAGGAGGGGCTGTACGTCTCCCCCATCTGACTGACCACCAAAAAAGACCAGTCCTAGGAGCAGTTGCCTTTGCCCTAGTGCGTATCAGGCAGTTGTTTAGTGCATTGGGGATTACAATCAGCTTGTTCAAGTAAGTTTCGACTCCCTGCCAGCCTCTCCAGTACATAGGTGCTATACTGGCCACTATCCATGACTTAGCTTTTCTGCCCCCAGACAGGGTGGACCCGCATGGTAGTGCAGGCACAGGGCCTTTGCAGCTGTGATAATGTCACAGCCTGGACATTCCTGAGATCATTGGACCTGATGGCAGCCACCTTGGTCATGACTCCCATCGCAAGGCTGCATATGAGCAGCCCTTAGTGGACCTTGAGGGTCCAATGAGATCCGTGCACTGTCGCTCTAGCCCAGGAGGTTCTAATAACCTCACTTTAACAGTAGACAGTCCTGTGGTGGACAGAATCCAGTGATTTGCCCAAGTGGACCCCTTTCCTCATTCCTTCCCCTCAGCAGCTCCTCAACACGGATGTCTCTAAGGCTGGCTGTGGAGGCACGTCTGAGCCCTTACCAGACTGAGACCCTGGTCTACGGTGAAGCCATCTCTTTACACTAATGTCTTAGAGATGCGAGCTGTCCTCTACGGCCTACAGGCCTTCCAGAGCCACCTGTCACTGGGCCCTTTGCTGGTGCAGAAGGCCAAAATCCATGTAGTGCACTTGCCAGCCATATCAGCCTTCCTTGTGCCAATTGATAGCCTTATGGTGGCCCAGCTGGACATGGCCTGCACTTTTCGGAGAAACATTCTACATTAAAAGCCTCTCGTCTGCAATCTACCCCCGGCCTGGGACCTGAATTTTGTTTTGGAAAAGCTTACTTTAGCTCCTTTTGAGCCAGCTGCGACTTATGAGCTACGCTTTCTGCCATGGACAGCGTTATTTTTAGTTGCTGCTACTACTGCTTGAAGGTTTCAGAGCTGCAGGCTCTCAAGTGTAGGCAGCCTCATTTAAGTTTTCACAAAGACAGGGTGTCTTTGCATACTAACTCCAAATTTTTCCCGAAGTGGGTGTCTGAGTTTCCTTTGAATTAAGCCATCCACTTGCCTGTTTGTTATCCAGTGCATGCCAGTCCAGAGGAAGCGTTGCTCCATATTTTAGATGTGCACAGAATACTTGGTTCTAGGGACATGGATTTGTTGTTCATCCGCACTGTCTGGCAGGTTCCTTGCCGCTTTAAATCCTGCCGGAAGGTCTTCAAGCTGGCTCCTCCCACCCACCTGGGTGGTAAAACTCTCGGCTCCGCCACATGATGCCAGATCTTCCTTACTGCTTGGAAGCTCAGGTTCCCTCCTTAACGCTCTGTGTGTACACTGGATCCTAATTCTTTAGTTTGCCCGAAACTTATTTTAAAAATTTCAAGACTTCGGTCATCTTTCTCCCTCGCGGCTGCGATGGACAAATCGACTCCCGGATTTTGGCGGTGCCCTTGTGGGCAGAAGATGTCCAGGACAGACCCGCACTCCGTCGTCTACTGCCTCAGCCTGGAACCACGACCCGCGGGCCTCGCGGGTCATGCGTTTGTTTTGACTAAGCGTTCTGGAGGACTGCACTCTGCCAGTTACAGCTAGGGCGCCCGGCGCTACCCGCTGATTAAGTCGAAGGAGGCCCGTTGGGCGGTTACCCCGGCGGCTGGCTTGGCTGAGCAACTCGAGCAGATGATCGCCCTTGAGGAGGAGGCGTCTCAGGCCGCATCATCCTCTTCCTCGGTTGCGGCATTTATCCGGCTCTCACTGGGTACCTCGTATTCAGCTTCTTTCAAGGAGCTTTGCCAGTCCCTTTCCACGAAGGGAGAGGGGCCATCGGGACTTTCCTCTCGGTCCAAAAAGAAGGACTCAAAGGGTAAGTCCCATCGTCGGCGTTCGTGGGAGTGGGAGAGGTCCCCTTCCCAAGACAGTCGACTGTCGACTTCGGTCGAGGTTGCAGCTAAGGCCGCTGGCTTCACGGCGTTCCCATCAGGCCAGCCAGCCGAGACACCTGTCGACGTGGTCAAGATTTTTCTCGACCCGTCGGACGGACTGTCGACTGGTGAAGCCGACAACCCTTCTTCACCGGTTCCCCCGGTGGAGACCGAGAACCTGCCTGCGCCCCCGGTGCCGTAGTCCCCAGTTCAAGCTTCTGAGCCGAGGGAAGAGCGGGTCTCCCTCGCCTCTTCCCAGACCCGTCCTCAGAAACGCCGAGGTTCTCGGTCTTGGACGTCGTCTCGGTCCAGCCGATCCCGCCATCGGCAGTCTCAGTCTTGGTACTGAGGTAAGCAGCGCCGCCGCTCGTCCTCGTCTTCCTCCTCGGAAGAGGAGAGGAGCGGCTTCGGCACAAATTGCTTCGACGCTACGAGGACCTGATGTGGCAGCAGTTACTTCTGTCTGGGAACAAGCCGGCGCCGTCGCCTTCCCCGGCCATCAAGTGGCTGTCACCCGAGCGGCGAAACAACCCCTCGCTGTGGCCGAGGTGCCCAAGCCTGGGCCGGTTGTTCGGCCGAAACCAGCTGCCCCACCGATTGTGGTGGAACCTCCGCCTCCACAACCGAATTCGGGGGCGTCGACCAAGGACTCTCGGTCGGGTTAGGGCCTGCCCCACAGGTTGTCAGTCACCCTCACTCCCGACCATCCTCGGCAGGTGGAGGGTGGCTTAGGCCCCAGGCAGCTCTTAGAGGACTCCTTAGAGTCCGACGACAACTCCTCCCTGTTCTCCAGGCCCATTGACCTGGAGTCCTCCAGGGGCCAGTTGATGGACGAAAGCCCATCGTTCTTCATGGGTTTGCTTCGGCTCATCTCGGAGCCCACTGGGATGCAGCTCGAGCCCGTATCCAGGCGGGCCAAGTATCCCCTGACGGAGATACTGGACCGAGGGGATTCACCCATGGAGGCCTTTTCGGTGGCTGAAGCCACTGTTGGCCTAGCCTTGGAGCTCTGGCAGCGGCCTGCTTCCTGTCCTGCGCCTTCAGCAAGGATGGCCAGGAAGTATGTGGTCCCTACTGGCTCTTTGCCTGGTTTTTCAGAACACCCCTCTGCCGAGGGGTTGGTTACCGACAGCGTTTCCCGGCGTTCTGGGAACACTAGGGTCGTGGACAAGCCCCCCAACAAGGAGTCCAAAAAGCTGGACTACGCCGGGTGCAAGGTGTATGCTGCGTCCTCCCTTGGCCTCCGCCAGGCCAGCTCGGCCGTGCTGATGGCACACTTCTCCCACGCCCTCATGGGCTCCCTGGATGAGGTGATCCCTCATCTCCCGGCCGACCTGCAGACCACGGTCCAGCAGGTGTGGGACCAGGGTTTGGCAGTGGCTAAGCAGCAGCTCCCAACGGCTCTGGACATCGGAGACTCCTGTGCCAGATCGGTGGCGGCTGCGGTGGCCATGTGCCGCAGAGCATGGCTGAGGATATCCACCTTCACGGCGGATACCCAGCAAAACTGGCAGATGTCCCCTTCTTGGGGACCGACCTCTTCAGCCCTGGAGTGGAAGGTCACCTCCAGCGGATTGAAAAGTCCAGTGCCACTCTGGACTCTGTCACCTCCGCCCAGAAGGACAAAGGCCGCCGACAGCAGCAGCACAAGGCCTTTGGCCCTTCTGCACCTGTGTCACGTCCGGCCCAACAGCACCAGCACCAGGGCCAGCAGGCATCCCAAACCCAAGCCCGCGGCTTCCTCCAACAGGATTGAGGAGGTAAAGGCCAGGAGGTCCTCGGCCGGTCCCTCCTCTAAGCCTGCCCAGTGACGGGTTGAGGGGTGTAGCCCCAACCTCGTCACTCCCCCCCTGGGTTCCCCCCATGGGGGGACAGCTCCGCCACTTCCTTTCTGCCTGGTCCGCTATCACCATGGACCGTTGGGTGTTGGAGGTGGTAGGAAAGGGCCTGCCCCTGGAGTTCGAGCAGGCCCCGCCCTTTCGAGCCATCGCTCCTCGGGCGGCTACGGGGTCCGCAGCATCTCTCTCAGCTCGGCGAGCCGATATTGCACTGTTCCTCAAAAAAGAGGTGATCAGTAAGGTGGCAGATCCTTCTCCAGACCCGGGGTTTGTGTCCAGGTACTTCCTGGTCCCAAAACGGGCGGGTGGCTGGCGCCCCATTCTCGACCTGAACAGGTTCCTAAGGTCTCGGACCTTCAGGATGGTCACTCTGGCTCAGATAATCCCATCCTTGGAACGAGGCGTGTGGTTCTGTTCTTTGGACCTTCAGGACGTGTTCTTTCACGTCCCAATCCGTCCGTCCCACCAGAGATTCCTCCGCTTCAGAGCGGAGGGATCACTGCATTCGGGCCATGCCCTTCGGCCTTTCCCTAGTTCCCAGGGTCTTCACCAAATGCATGGCAGTGGTGACAGCATTCTGGCGCCCGAAGGGGTCGGGTGTACCCTACCTGGATGACTGGCTGTGCAGCCCAGCCTCCAGAGCGGAGGTGGAGTGGTCAGAGATCTGGCCCTCCAGGTTTGCTCTCAGGTTGCCTGCTCATCAACGAGGCCAAGTCGGAACTTGTGCCAAAGCAGGTGATACAATTCATCGGGCAGAGCTCTACTCTCAGAGGCAGAGCACGGCTCCGGCGGACAGAGGCGAGGTTCTTTTCTCCTTTGCCCAATCATTTCAGGTTGGGCAATGGTGCCCTACCTGGGACTTCCTCGCCTCCTGGGTCTCATGGCGGCCTGCACCAGCGTGGACGTTGGGCCTGCTGGTACATGCATCCCTTCAATGAGCTGGCCAGCCAATGGTCGCAGCACTTGATCCGCTGGATCAGCTAGTGACAGTGACCCAGGGGATGTGGAACGCTCTCCAGTGGTGGACTGTTCCAGCACATCTGCAGGAAGGCATCCCGTTTGTCCGCCCCGAGCCGACGCTCTCGCTATCGACCGATGCCTCTCTGATGGGTTGGGGTGCCCATCTGGGGGAGCACAGAGCACACGGCCTTTGGTTCCCTCGGGAGTCCCGATGCCATATCAACCTGCTGGAGCTTTGAGCAGTTTGTCTAGCCCTCACCGCCTTCCCTCTGTTTCTCTTTGGGGTCAAGTGGCTGGACAATACCACGACCATGTACTACCTAAACCGCCAGGGTGGGACGCGCTCCATGCCTCTGTGCAGGGAAGCTCTCCGCATTTGGTCACTCGTGCGCAGCCTGGAGGCGGATCTCCTTGCCATTCACATGGCAGGAGCCTCCAACACCCTGGCCGATGCCATAAGCCGGATAGGGGCTGCGTCTCACGAGTGGTCTCTCCTGCTGGTGGTAGTACAAGATCTCTTCTCCCACGGGGGTACGCCTCAGGTGGACCTGTTTGCCTCCAGGGAGAATGCGAAGTTGAGACTGTTTCATGCCCGCCCCCCTCAGCAGGGCTCGCTGCAGGGGGATGCCTTCTCGAGGCCGTGAACCCCGGGCCTGTTCTACACCTTTCCCCCATTTCCCTTGATCCACAAAGTGCTTCTCAAGGTGAGGAGGGACAAGGCGCAGGTGATTCTGGTAGCCCCAGATTGGCCCCACCAGTTCTGGTATCCAGATCTCCTCAGTCTCAGCTCCAGGCTTCGGGGGGCTGCCCGCCGGACCTGATCTCAGTTAATCAGGGAAGGTATTCCATCCGGACCTTCAATCCCTGCACCTGACAGCCTGGTTCCTGGCTAGAGTTCCTGGCCTTGGGTCTTTCTGATGAGGGTCCTCAACGTCATTGGGGCATCCGTAAAGGAGTCCACCAGAAAATGCTGTGCCTTCAAATGGAAGAGATTCTCATTTTGGTGTCAGGAGCAAGGCTTGGACCCTTTCTCCTGTTCCTTGGCAAGCATTCTGGACTACCTGTGGTCCCTTTCTCAGCTTAGGGCTTGATGCGTGACCCTTAAGGTGCACCTGGCAGCCATCTCTGCTTACCGGGCACGGGCCGGGAAGCAGTCGGTGGCGCAGGAGAAGATGGTCGGTGCTTTCTCAAAGGCCTTGATCACATATTCCCTCCGGTGCGAGAACCTCCACCTCCGTGAGATCTACTGCTGGTATTGGCTAAGCTCATGGGCAAGCCATTCGAACCGATTCACAGGTGTGACATCTCTCACCTGTCGTGGAAGACCGCCTTCTTGGTGGCTATCACGTCAGCCAGAAGGATGGGAGAGCTCCATCGCTTTCCATCGAGTCTCCTATCTGGTCTTCCACAGGGACAAAGTTGTCCTGTGCCCCCACCGAAATTCCTTCCGAAGGTGGTGTCGAGTTTCACCTAACCACATGTTGACTCTGCGGTGTTTCTACCCCAATCACACCTCGTGGGCGAATATGGGCTCCATACTTTGGACCCTAGAAGACTCACTTTTTACAAGGATGGACGGCTGAAGTTCGAGGAGAGGCCCCGCCAGCTGTTTGTCACCCACACTGAAGCTGCACCTGGCAGACTGCAGCCAAGCGGACGATAGGCAGGTGGGTCACCTCCTGCATAGATCTCTGACTATAGGTTGGTGGGCATGAAGCCTCCAGAGTGATAAGAGCTCATTCTACCCGCCATACCGCTGCATCGGTGGCTGCTTACAGGGATGTCCCTATCCAGGAAATCTGCAGGGCTGCTACCTGGAAGTCAGCACACACCTTCATCACCCACTACCACATTGACCTTGAGTCACGTCGGGATGCTGGTTTTGGGGCCTCGGTTCTCCAGTCTTTATTTCCCAAGTAGGGGGTGTGCTCCTCCCTTCTCCCGGAGAACTGCTAGGAGTCTGCCAGACAGTGTGGATGAACAACATATCCATGTCCCTAGAAATACAGGTTACTCACCTGTAACGGAGTTCTAGAATGGTATATATTGTTCATCCTACCACCCGACCTACCCGGCCGGCTGTGGCTTCCAGCGGGCTTGATCTGGTGTGGTAGGCGGAGCCGAGAGTTTTACCACCCGGATGGGTGGGAGGAGCCAGCTTGAAGACCTTCTGGCAAGATTTAAAGCAGCAAGGAACCTACCAGACAGTGTGGATGAACAACATATACCATTCCTAGAACTCCTGTTACAGGTGAGTAACCTGTATATACTATACACACTGTATGAAGGACTGTAGAAAGTTCTCACAGTTATTTGTTTCTTTTACCCCGGGAAAGAATGCATTCCAGTTTCTCAACTATGTTTGTCCAAAAGGTTGGCCAACTGTGTTATTTTTTGTTACAGAAAGTACAGTAAGGAATTTCCTGAGTCTGTTAAGGGCTTCTCAGCCAGAGGCATGGCCACTTCGGTTGCCTGTTTCAGGGGTGTTTCAGCAGCGGAGATTTGTGCTGCTGCATATTGGAGTACTGTCTACACTTTTACAAGGCACTGCAGTTCTGGACATTGCCTCTAGAAAATGGGCAGGCCTTGGGCTAGCTGTGTTATAGCCTTTTTTGGGCCTCTGCCTTCTGCCCTCCCAGACTGTTCTTCTATGCAGTACTGCTTGGGACTCGTTCCAAAGGTGTGACCAGCTGCAAGAGATATCTTTGAAGAAGATAGATTGGTTACGTAAGAAGTTACCGTCACAGTAGATCTTCGAGAGAAAGTCTTTCAGTAGGCCATGGCACCCCACCCTCCTTCCCCCTTGTTCTCAGAGTTTCTTCTTTCCTCTCTGTCTCTCCCCCCCCACTCCTTGCCAGATGGGCTTATTGTCTGGTTTCCCTGTTTGCCTACTTGTGTGTTCCTATAGCTCTCCCTCGGGAGCAGGGCCTAAGTGTCTGGTCTCCAGTGGGGAACTGAGGAGGGCGTAGGGCTGCCCACGGGTATTTTAGGAGGACATTGATATTTATGAGGTCACCATGTGCAGCCCCAGTAGTCTGATAGCAAGAAATGTTTCCATGTGTTCCTGGTTCCTGATGGCTGTAGTTCCAAAGGTGGGACCTTCTGCAAGAGATCTACTGTTACGGTAAGTTCTTACGTAACTGTTCATCTTACTTCAAGGGAGCTCTTGCAACAGTTAACACATATAGAACTATGCCGTCAGGCACTAGGACCCCATGGAAGATTTCTAGCTAGCAGTCCAAGGCGGGGGACCACCCCCTGACGTTAGCCCCGCCTGACGTCTCACGTGGTATAAAAGTGGCAGTCCCTCAGCACCACCTCAGTTCTTTTCCCGCCGTCGACCTGCTAGTATCGGCTCCATGGACGCCTCTCTCACAGTCGACTGCCGTTTTTCGCGCTTTGCGCAGTTTACAATTAGTATTTCTCCTCAACTTTTCCATTTTTGAATGTCTTCTTCATCTCCTCCGTGGCAGAAGTCTTAAGTGCGCATGCTGCAAGCAGATGCTGGCCAGAGATGGTCATTGTCCTGCCTTATCTGCCTGGGCCCAAGCCATAAGCTGGACAACTGTCCGCACTGCGAGAAGTTCAACAAGACTCAAATCTGCCGACTCAGGACTCTCTGAAGGCTTACCTGCTGGAACAGCAAGTGGCCGCCATGCAGAGGACCCATTTGGGACACAGTTCTTCCTCTTCAACTAGGGATTCTTCCTCCAGAGAGAAGAAATTGGGCGGGAAACACCACCACAGAGACAAAGATCGAGCCTGGTCTGAGTCCTGCCCTAGGTCCCCCCACAAGACCTCCAAGTCCTCTGCCTCCAGCGGGAGGTCGGAATCTGTTCCCCCAGGTTCCTTAGCCTTCCCCTTAACTTCCACCAAGACGACTCCTGCCTCCTCCCAGGTACACGGCAAGGAGTTCTCTGGGTATAGGCGTTCATCTGCCCCATGTCCCTGGCTTTAAGGCCCCACAAGCAGTTGCTAGAGTCTAAGCCAGAAGGATAGGCATCTTCTTCAGTTGCTACGTCTGTATCCACCACCCGTAAGACTTTAGAGTCGGCCGACTAGACAAAGGGGTTGGTGACTCCACCAGATGCCGGGAATCGGAAAGCTGCCAGAAGTACCCGCCACCCAGAGAGAAGGAGGTGACTGCTTCAGTGGATCGCCAAATCTCAGGGCCCTCAGATTCCATGTCGGAGCCGGACCCGACGCCCCCTTCCAAACGGCTATCTGCTCAGCAGGACCAGACATTGGACCTCACGCTGGGACCTCTGGAACAAGGTTCGAACCCACTGTCGCCTCCTCCTCCTAAGGAGCTGGACGTCTGACCTGCAGGGGATTCTACCCCAGAACCTCTAAAACAGATGGCAATCAACTGGTGAACCCGGGGCCCGGCAGTGCCGGACGCACCGCAAGGGCTGTCGTCAGGGGCCAAATGTCCCTACTCCGCCACCAGCTCAGCCTGTTGTCCCTCTGGCAGAGGTAGGAGCTCTGCTCAACTCATGGTGGAACACTCTAAAGGGAAACCTGCTACCCAGACCTCAGGAGCAGTCACCTAGTCCTAGGTGTCTCCCACCTCCTCTGCCCAAAGAGCCGTCGCCTCAGAGACCTCCCAGACGGCCTTCAGGGGACAACAATTGGGGGTCGCCAGCGCCTGGCGGCCATGGGTGGCACCTGTCGTCCATTCCATCTTCAAAGGGACGTCCTCATTCGTCCTCAGACGAAGACCCAGGGGACTCTTCCTCCTATTATTCCTCCGAGGATGAGCTCCTTCTGCCTTCTCCAAACCATAAGAAGGACTCCCCCAGATCTCCTCTGGATGATCTTTCTTTTCTGGACATAATAAGAATACCTTAATCAGTGGGACACATAGGAGCTTGACCCAGAAAGACGTAGTCTGGCAAAATTTCTAGGGACAAGTGACCCCAAACCCTTGGTCATCTCTCCTCTGGTGGAGCCCTTCCTGGATGTCACAGAATTGACCTGGAAGCATCCCTCAACTACTACAGCTGTCTCAAGGAAGGCGGACCGCCTCTATAGAACACCAAAGGGAGAGCCTCACTTGAATGAACAACCCAAAGCAGACTCTATGGTGCTGACCGCAGCTCACGGCAGGGAACAGCAACCTAGGCACATGAGTTCATAGCCTCCTGATCCTGCACCAAAGAAGCTGGATCAAATGGGCAGGAGGGTATGTTCCTCTGCCACTTGCACAGTCAGGTCCCTGAACTTCTTGGCACGTATGGTTATGTACCAAAAGTCATTATGGAACAAGGCAGTGGACTTGGCAAAAACTCAGCCGGATTCTGATTAAAAAAAATCTGAACTGATGGCTGTTATTTGGTCCGGCATGGATGTTGGCAAACATGTCCTGAGAAGCTCATATCACTCCGCGGATATGGCAGCCAGAGCTGCTGCCACAAGGGTCTGTATGAGACGTCATGCCTGGTTGAGGGTATCAGGATTCCGACAGGACCTGCAGTACACTATCATGGATGTACCCTTCCAAGGGTCAGTTCTCTTCAGACCAGACACCGAGAAACTGATCACCAGACTACAGGACTCCGGTAGGGTGGTCTCCAATGTTCACTGAATGTACAAGTCGGAGCCAGCCACTACCAGATGCCAACCTTTTTGTAAGAACTAGGGTTAACAGGGAAGGCGTCAACAACCTAAAGGGGGATTTAAGAGAAGAGGTCCTTCCCTGCCCTCAGGTACTTGGGGAAGGGGGGTCCCCAAAATGCAAAAGTGCCAGACCTCCCATGCCCAATCCCTTCTCCTTAGCATGACTCCTTGCCCCCCCCCCCCACCTCTGGCGGAGTTCCGGAGGAGGCAGTAGGAGGGAGATTCTCCTTCAACCTCAGAGGATGATCCAGTATCACTACATACTAGTGGGTCCTCCAGATTATAGAAAGGGGGTATGCACTAGAGTTCACGCAGATTCCACCTGACAACCCACCAGTTCCCACCCACTGTTCCCCGTCCCATGTGGCCCTCGTAAGAGCAGAAATCCAGTCGCCCTTGCAAAAGAGAGCGATTCAGGAGGTACATTCAAGTCACAGGGGAAGGGGATATTACTCCCATTTCTTCCTTGTGCCAAAGAAGACAGGGGACCTCCACCCCATTCTAGATCTGAGCCATCTGAACAACTTTATAGAGTACAAAAGGTTCAGGATGGTGACCTTGCCCGGCCTGCTGCCCATGATCCAGCAAGGGGATTGGCTCTGCTCACTGGATATGCAGGATGCCTACATGCACATAAAGGTCCTGCTATCCCACAGAAAGTATCTCCAGTTCATCTTCGAAGGAGAACACTTTTAGTTCAGCGCACTACTGTTCGGCCTCTCCTTGGCACCGATGGTCTTCACCAAGTGCCTAGCGGTCGTGGCAGCAGCTCTCAGCAGAAAGAGTCATTATGTTTACCCCTACCTGGACGACTGGCTCCTCACAGTTCCTACAGAGACCCTCCGAATATTCCAAGACTTGGGGATCACTCTGAACATCTCCAAATCATTCCCCGAGCCTACCCACTGGTTGCAGTACATCAGGGAAGTCTTGGACACCATCCAAGGGAAAGTCTTTCTCCCTCCGGACCGAGCAGACGGGCTAAGTGCGATCGCTTGGAGGGTCATCTCAACAAACCTAATTCCAGCCAGAGTAGTGCTACAGCTTTTAGGCCACATGGCAGCAGCCATCACTACAGGTCCCCTGGCCCGCCTGAACATGAGGGTCCCGCAGTGGAACCTCAGGGTTCAGTGGGATCAATGCATGGGTGAGCTTGACCAACCGGTCAGGATCTCCAAGGCGGTACACCATACTTTGGAGTGGTGGCTCACTCCTTCCCATCTGGACACCGCAGTTCCTTTTCAAAAACCCAGTCCTCAGCAAGTTATAACTACAGATGCCTCGGGGATGGGATGGGGGTACATATGGCATCCCACCAAACAAGGGGCTCCTGGTCTTTGGTGGAGAGCAATCTCCACATCAGTGTGCTGGAGATTAGTGCCGTCTTATATGCTCTGCAGGTCTTCCAATCCATGCTCAGGCCAGAGCCTCTTCTAGTCCAGTCAGACAACACTCCTGCTGTTTTCTACCTCAGCAAGCAAGGGGGCACTCGTTCTTGCCCCCTGCACAGGGAAGCGATGAGAGTTTGGCACTGGATCACAATCTGGAAATAATGGCTGTCCACGTTCCAGGGATCCACAACAATCTCGCAGACAGCCTAAGCCGCTCTCGATCACGGAGTCATGAATGGTAGCTGCTGCAAGAAGTCACAGCCGACCTCTTTGGACGTTGGGGTCGGCCAGCACTGGACCTTTTTGCGTCCCCACAGAATGCCAAACTGCCCAGTTTCTGCTCGCTAGATCCAGGGCATGATGTTTTCTGGTGCAACGCATTGTCCCTGTTTTGGACAGAGTGGTTTCTGTATGCCTTCCCTCCCTTCCTGCTTCTCCAGAGAGTTCTCTGTGCAAAATGCAAGTAGAGAGCCTGCCCGATGGCACTGAGAGTTGAGGCACTGGACACCACACCTCTCGCCATGCCGGCGACCCGGGTTTGGTGATGGACTCTGGTGGCTGGGGGTCGGCAGGGAAGGGAGAGGATGGAGCATCCGGAGGACAGCACTCCTCTATCTGGGGTGGGAGCCAAGGTCGCTCGGTGTCCTAGCGGCCCCTGATGCAGATTGGGAGCACTGCAGGTGTCACAAACGCACTCCGCAGGTCAAGCCCTCTGCTCGCACAGTGCCAACCTCAGAGCGCAATAATGTGAACAGGTAACAGACAGGGTAACCCTCCTGTCTGCTTTTGGGTCCGAATCACCTTTAGTCTCAAGTTCTGGGGGGGATTCAAACTATGAACCTTATGCTAGCGTACCCAAATGTACAGGCTTAGATGATCTGTTCTTCGGGGGATGCCAGATATCTTTCGCCTAACCAGGTATCCAAAATGAACCCTTAAAACTCTATAAAATAATTTAGGTATATTCTTACCTTTTTCCAGTTTAGTACACCAACAAGCTTTGAACAGTTTAGTCAGTCTTAACCGTCTTTACTTCACATGCAAAAGAAAGAACTTCAAAGACCCAGGCAGTCTCTTTAAAATAAGAGGTTTACTTGAAAATGGATAAAAATATGTAAAATGTAAACACAGAACACTATATCACAGAGCATACAATCACTTAAAACAAGGAAAAGTACAAACATAAACTTCTACCACAATACAATTAGACTTTTCTATCTAATGTATTATCTTCTTACAGTGCTTATAGTTCATTCTTGTTTCTAAGAGCCCACGAAGAAAATGTCTCAAGATCAGACACCCCTTCCATGATGTCGCCTAGCTCCTCCTTGTTAAGACATCCTGTTTGTATATTTTTTATATTTATCAGGAGGTATACTAATTAAGGTGACATCAGCAAAAACTCATTTCTCAAATATGACTCTTTGATCTTGTGTGGTTTCCTGTTTCCAAGGACATCACAGGACTTTTATGACTACCTCTGCCATATCTCACTTAGGTGCAACATAGCTTTTTAACACCAGTTGATATTAACTGTTCTTCTTCTTAAGACATCATAAAATGTATATTTTAGTTTCCCAACTTCAAAGCAGCACAGGTCATAAAAGTTTACGAGCCCTATATCCTGGCAGCTGGTCAGCTCCAATTAAGTCAGATAAACAGGAGACCCTTAATTAAGGCTCTCTAGTCTTTTTAATTACCTCCTGCTTTCAGGTTTATACATTCTGTATTCTCACTAAAACCTGACCCATGGCACAGCTGCTTTATGGAGACAATCACACACTACATTTTTATATTACAAAAATCATAGAACAATCCAGTTGGCCAAGCGTCACACCAACTTGTGGTCATGAATGGAACAGGGGGAGGTTCAAGAGGGATGTGAGGAAGTACTTCTTTACATAAAGGGTGGTGGAACCTTGGAACAGTCTGTTGGATGAGGTGGTGGGTGCAAACACCGTTGGGGGATTCAAGTAGGCGTAAGATAGAATGAAGGGAATTGTGGTCGCCCCATGAAGGGAAAAGTGGTTGCCTGGGGCAACAAGACCAGGGAGGAGAATGGGTATAGGATGGGGAAGGTTAGTACCCTGGAGGAACAGTAGGTTCTAGGGAAGTTTTCAGGGATTATAGGAAATATGGGCAGACTGGAAGGACAGCTGGTCTTTTTTTGTGTCATGGTCTATGTTTCTGTGTGTCCACTGAGGGCCTTCTCTTTGGGCCGTCCTCTCTGATCTAGGTAGGGGATGAACCTCCTGGATTGCATTCAACAAATGTGGCTCTGACATAGACCGGTGATCACACCTTTATTTTGACTGGGCTGTCTTTTCATGTATTGCCAGCAGTCAAACTAAAGTTTGACTTTTTTGAATCCACAAGGCAGGACCCACATCAAAACATTTCACTTTTACTGCTTACTGTGCAGCCTGTTAATCTATTATGATGTTAACTAGAATTAAGTCCAAGTCCACCGAATGACTAACCCCTAGTATAAGGCGACGAGGAGCCTGCTTAGTAATACCTCATGGTGGGCATCTGGACAGGAACAGTCATATACTTGCACCTTGGTGGCTCAGGCTTGATCTGACAAACCCTCACATGACTCCATACCATCCTACAGAGTCAGAGGAGTAAGCTTTTTCACTCTGCTCCCCGCCATGGAAGCTTCTGCTCGACAGTATCCGTACTTTGGTGTTACTCTCTTCCTGTCCAGTTATCAGCATCATTTATCCACGTTCTTTGAATGTTGTTGTTTTTCTGTTTGCAGGTTATCACCTCCCTCTTATGCTATAAAGACAATTTCGTTTCAGTTGTGGGCTTGCAGTTTCTGTGTTCCTCCGGTGGCAATAATAATTGGCTGGGGTATCTGGCTTTTGACACCTACCCACCATAATGGGATCCTCACAAAAATGTTCTGTGTCAGTGGGTACAACCCCAATTAAGCGAATGCACTTACTCCAGCTTCTTAAGAGAGATAGCAGGCTGAAATAAGTTTTTGAAATAACCAAATTTTTTACTCTGGCCTCAGATGGGAGTTGCTAACCTTAATTAAAAGAAGGGTCCTCTTTGAACTTCATAGCTATATATCTGACTCTGGGGGGATACATTACTCAAAGCAGCACATTATGTGGGAAGTGGTTGACTTTGATGATGGCGCCTAAAAAAACGGGACTGATGGGGGAGGGGGGTTCCAAAGATTTTTTTGGAAAACTGCTTCTTGTTCTCCAGGGCCAGTTGCTGCTGGGGGTGATTGGAACCTTATTCTTAATTCCGACCGGGATAACTTGCCTGGAAAGTACTTAGACTTGCACTAGCCCAGCATACTTCTCAACCTCCTGCCTCATAAATCGGGGACAAAGGACTAAAATCAGGGACACTTCTTCAGAATTAGAGATATCCATTCAGGAAGCTGGTAGAATAAAGGGCTTAGTGTAAAATGCATTTTCTAAGGAAGAACAAGTCTGTAACTTTAATGTTTGACATTATTTTGTGCTTATAACCTCCACTGTTTCGTCATGGAAATACAATTTATAGGAGGGATGGAGTAAAATTTTGAGGCAAAATCAGGGACATCCCTGAAAGTCAGGGACAGTTGAGAGGTATGTAGCCCAGTAATATGTCCATAATACCCTATGGCATCTTGGCTTCATAGACACCTGGTGTCCTCTTCATCCCTCACACCCTGTATATACCCATTTCTCCCACAGGCATCATAACTATGCCTGACTGCAATACCTCTTTACCACTGTTGAGCATGTGGATAGTCTGCACGGCATTAAGCATGGGCCTATTTCCTATTGGATCATGCACCGGTTTTGGCACAGTTTTCCCTGTGGGAAAACCAAAAAAGAATACTCACTGGAGACTTCATCCTGGCCTCCTTCGGTATGAAAACCTCCTTAAGAAGTTAGATGATCGCATTAAGCAATACCTCTAAGAGAACTCCTCCTGAGAGGCTGCCTCTAGCAGCCTTTGGGATGCCCTCAAGGTGGTCCTCCACAGAGAACTCGTTGCTTACGCATCCGCCCTTCATTGAGAGAAGGAGGCAAAGCTCTTGGATTCGCAGGCTACCCTGCAGATGCTGCTGCTTTTCCGTATGCAAGGAGAAACAACTATCCTGCCACAAATTTTGGCTACCAAGTCTTGGATACTAGTAGTAGTAGACCAAAAGGTGGAACAGACACTGTTCTATCTTTGGCACCATTACTGTGAGGGCGGTGCAAGGGGTGCATGTACGACTCGGCGACAAACCTGTATTCCAAAAGCTTGCGACCTATGAACAAGGTTTTTGTAGATTTCTACACAACCCTGTACACCCCTGAGGGATCTCCCCCTACCAAGGAGCAGCTCCTTACATTCCTGCATAAAGTTCACCTTCTTAAAGAGCAACTGATGCCTCAAAGAAAACTTCAGAAAACATATTAGGTACAATTCAGCTTGCATTCTGTATATGTTCTACAGATTTCTCCTCCGTTATTTATTACTGAAGGAATCTGCATTAATATATCATTTTTATCCATTAGAGTTCATCTGCCTCTGTAGCTTGCTCCCTACTTCAAATCATAATCCTCTGTTGTGACATCATAATTTATTGCCATGGTAGTAACTGTGATGTCACATGCAGTACTTTATGATCTCAGGTAGGTAGAAAGCAATGGGAATAGATGGACTCTTCAGGAGCAAAAATCCTGTTTTTCATGCAAATTATCTCGGTAATAAATAGAGTAGAGAAGAAATACGGACTGTGTCTAAATATTATGTTTTGTGAAAGTTCTTGTGAAGGCGTCAGCTGCTCTTTAAATTGGGGGAGGGCCAACTCAAGGGACTGCTTGGCCCTATTATCCCAGAGGAATTAGTGATTGGGCTAGCACAGTCCAAAACGGGGAAATGCCCTGCCCTAATGGGTTTCATATGGAATTTTATAAATCCCCCTCATAAAGAGAATTATTGACACCACTCCTGACTTAAGTATTCCTAGATCTCCAGGAAGGGGAAACCTCTACCCCCAGCTTGGCATTACACCACTATCTCAGCCCTGCTGAAACCAGGCAAAGATCTTCTTAGTGCCATATTTCTGTTTTGAACTACAGCTACAAGTTATTCATGTTTATGTTGGCCATACGATTTGAGAGCATTCTCCCCTCCTTGCTGGACATGAACCAAGTGGGATTTGTGAGGAAAAGACCAGCATACAATAACGTGCAAAGAAGATTGCTGGTCCTAGATTATGTCAAGGAAAGATCAATCCCCCTGGTCCTGACCAGCCTGGATGCGGAGAAGGCCTTTGATAGAGTTTCCTGACCTTTTCTGTGGGCCACTCTTAAAACATTTGGGTTCCCTGAACTTACTATGCTGTGTAACATCTACGATGTTCCCAGAGCATATCTCCAGGTCAGTGACTCCCTTTCTTCTCCATTTTTTCTAGGGATGGGCACACGCAAAGGGTGCCCTCTCTTAACGGTCCTATTTGCGCCCCTTTGGTGGCTCTCATTTGGCAATCCTCCACAGTAGACCGAGTTCCTCTGGGGGTCAGGGATTATAAAATTATATTATTGCAAATGTTAGTCTTTTTTTTTTTAATTCTGTTTATGCCCCCCCCCCCCCCATTATTGACTCCCAGTCTTCAGGGATCTCTAGGCTATGGTTCCCACTAGCTTCACCCCAGGTAACTCTGGGAGCACCGCCGGACTTACCCCATCCTGCCTTGGTTTAACCTCTGGGAGGAGGATGGGTCATCCCACTTGATCCATGTGGTCTGCGTTGGGAAGTCCTGGACACCCCCGTGGAGACTGGTTTTGAAGAAGTCTGGGGCAGCCAGTCTCATCTACCAGTGGCCAGTGCAGAATATTTCCTTCATTTCTGGTCCCTTCCCAAGAGTGCAGCACACAAGGAGATCCTAGGGTGGGGCACGAGAGACATGCCGCTGCTCCGAATCCTGGCCAGCGTCCTCCTCTACCAAGCTTCTGCGGTCCGCCTGCACCCCCACCCGAGGTCACAAAGGTGGTGGTAAAATGGCGGGACCTGCAGCTCACCCTCCCGGAGGAGAAGAGCAGCCCATCAGGTGTTTGATCCTCCCCCGGCTGGCTCTCCAGCAACCCGAGGTTGCTCCCTACCCCGGGTCGCTGGCGTCGCAAGTGGTAGCAGATGATAGTCTCTTGGCCCTAACTGAGTCCGCAGACTCCTTGCCTGCAGTATGGGACATTTTTGAACAGTTTGAAACAGTTTCTGGGTTCCGATTGAGCACAACCGAAACAGAGGTCCTCACCTTTAGTTATGCTCCGTTTGCTGCTATAAAAGCACAACTCAGTGTCTGGTAGAATAGGACTTCCCTTAAGTATCTAGGTATTTAATGGACCAAAAATCTGTATCATTTACTTATCCTTAACTATGGATCTCGTTCCCTAGCGGTGAGCAATGATTTGTAAGCTTGGGCACAACTTCACCTTAGTTTTTTGCACAAAGTGGAGGTTATTCACCTGAACATACCACCCTATATTTAAGCAAAAAGCCACAAGGGGGAGTAGGTTATTAGGTGATTTACCACGGCTGGAGTGGTTTGCCCACGAGGCACAGCCGAGTGGGTAAATCCTTGCCAGCCATGGTAAATCCCCCAATAACCCCCATCCTCCGAGTGGCTTATTGTGATTATACCAAGGTTCATTTTTTTACTATAATAAAATACAAATATTAAAGAGGTTGCTTTGTTTTTTTAATTTTTATTGTATTAATTCCTATGCTGCAGAGGATATATTGGATATATTCCTCAACAGCCATTGGTTATCAGAGGATTTACACTGGTGGTAAATTGCCGGTCTGACGATTTCATTGGCTGTTCCCTTATTTCCATGGTATAATTATTTATTTAGTTTTTGTTGACTGGATAAGTGCACTAGACAGTTCTGCCTATCTTCAGGCACGACCCGGGGGGAGGGGGATACAGATGGGTGCCAACTGACCTTGAACCAGATTAAGCTGTTGGTGGTGTTTTAAGTGAATGAGGTAAATTTGACCAGGACACCGGGGAAATTCTCTTGCTCTTTTCGAGAAGTGCCATGGGATTCTTAACATCCACCTGAACTACCACCAGAACAGGCAGATGGGACCTTGGTTTAACGTCTCATCTGAAAGATGACACCTCAGGAGTGCAGCACCCATCTCATGCTGCACTACAGTGTCAGTATTGTGATTTAACCCAAGTGCCTGATGTGGGGGTATAACCCACAGCCTTCTGATCTCCTAGCCTCATAGATACGTGGTGTAATATACTGTATTACCTCCAAAGCCTCCCCAGTATGCCTGATTGCAGCTACTTTCAATTCTGAAATACGTTATTGACTGCATTTCTCTTGAATGGAGCTAGGCCTTGGACCTGCCTCTCTCTCCTTCAAGGTGGGGTTAATTGGGCTGGCAGTGTAGCCTAGAGGTTAGAGTAATGAGCTGTGAATGAACTTGGTACATCAGCAGTCCTGGGTTTGATTCCCACAACCTCCACTTTTATACTGTGTGACTCTAAGCAAGTCACTTAACCTCCCCAGTGCTCTAGGTCATCCCTGAAAAACAGACGCCTGTGCCTAGAGGGCCTTACCTGGTTACCAAAGGCAAAAAAAAAAAAAAAAAAAATTACCCAGTGTTTCCCATTCATTATTTTAGTACAGTGGGCCATCATATATATATATATATATATATATATATATATATATATATATTTTTTTTTTACCACCGTCCTATATTTGTACTCATCAGACTAATTTCTGTTTATAAAATCCTCCTAAATTTCCTTTTACCATAGATACATAGACACATAGACAGTGTCGGCAGATAAGAGCCTATGGCCCACACAGTCTGCCCATTTGAGCTTGTAAGTTCAGTTTATGTTTTCCAGGAAGTCTGTTGCCCCTTACCCCTGACCTCCAGAATTCCTTTATGTCTATCCCATGCATTCTTAAATCCCGTGATTGTTTCAGCCCCCACCACTTCCTCTGGCAGGGTGTTCCACTTGTCCACCACCCATTCTGTGAAGAAATTCTTCCTCACGTTTCCTCTGAATACTCCTCCCTCCAACTTCATCCCATGCCCTCTAGTCCTGGAACATCTTTTTCGCTAAAATAGTGCATTCCTGCACCCTGTTCCTCCCTGTAAGATACTTATATGTCTCTATCATATCCCTCTCTCCCTCCTCTTCCAGGGAGTACATGTTCAGTGCCTTCAACCTATCCTCATAGGACTTGTGATGCAATCCATGCACCATCTTTGTAGCCCTCCTCTGGAACTTCTCTACCCTGTCTATGTCCTTACATGGTAAGGTCTCCAGAACTGCACAGTGTACTCCAGGTGCGGCCTCACTAGTGTCTTGTATAGTGGAATTATGACCTCCTTTTTCCCTGCTGGTGATGCCCCTGCCTATGCATCCCAGCATCCTATTTGCTTTACCTGCTGCCTTGTCACACTGTTTCCTGCCTTGAGGTCATCAGAGATGATAACTCCAAGATCCCTTTCCGCTTGGTGCAAGATATATCCTCACCCCCAACTGATATATTGTGCCAGGGTTTTGTGCCCATATGCATTATCTTGCACTTCCTTGCATTGAATTTCAACTGCCAAACCCCTGACCATTCTTCAAGTTTCTGCAGGTCCTTCTCATTCTGTCTACACCTCTGGTGTGTCTACTCTGTTACAGAGCTTTGTGTCATCAGCGAACAGTGAAATTTTCCTTCTAGGTCCTGCGCAATGTCACTGATGAAGATATTGAATAGTACCGGTCCCAGCACTGATCCCTGTGGTACCCTACTGGTCACTCCTCCCTCTGTGGAGTGACAGCCAATTACCACCCCCTCTGTCCTGCTGCCCAACCAGTTACCTACCCACCGCACTACTGTCCTGCCCACACCCATATTCCCCAGTTTGTGCAATAGTCTTCATGTGGCACAGTGTCAAAGGCCTGCTGAAGTCCAGATAGGCCATGTCCACTGCCCTCCCTGATCCACCTCCTAGTCACCCAATCAAAAATTCAATGAGGTTGGTCTGACATGACCTTCCCCTGGTGAAACCATGCTGCCTTGGGTCCTGTAGTCCATTGACAACCAGATGTTCCACCAATCTCTCCTTCAGTAGTGCTTCCATGATCTTCCCCACTACCGAGGTGAGGCTGACTGGTCTGTAGTTCCCGCTTCCTCTTTGTTCCCACTTTTGTATAAGGGACTACATCTGCTATCCTCCAGTCTTTGGGTACCTCCCTGTTTCCAGTGATTGGCTAAGGATAGCAAGAGGTTCAGCCACCACCTCTCTTAGTTCTTTAAGGACCCTGGGGTGCACCCCATCTGGCCCCATTGCTTTATCAACTCTTATTACTTCCAGTTCCTTCAGGACCCTTTCTCGTGTAAAGGGACTTGTGTCCATTTCTGCACCATTCTCACCTTGTACTCATTCAGACCCATTACCCTCCTCTTCCTCAGTAAGAGACTGAGCAGAAATACCTGTTCAATATGTCAGCTTTACTGTTGTCATCCTCCACACAGCCCCCATCCTCCTCTTCAGTCTCACTATCCCTCCCTTTGTCTTTCTTTTTCACTTATGTACCTGTAAAGGTTTGTCCCTCTACCCACTGATTTTGCAATGTGTTCTTCTGTCTGAGCTTTGGCTTCCCTTACTGACCTCCCTGCCTCCCTTTGCTTCTCCTGGTACTTCTCCCTATCCCTTCTGCCTGTGTCTTTTGTATTGCCTGAATGCAATCTTTTTGGCTTTCACTTTCTTTGCTACCTCTTTGGAAAACCATAATGGTCTCCTCTTCCTTTTCCTCTTGCTAACCTGCTTAATACATAATTCTGTTGCTCTTGTAATCCCCATTTAAATACTTCCCTGTTCCTCAACCCTGATTCCTGCCCCATTCCCTTAATGCCTCTTTCAAGTATCTCCCCATTTTCTCAAAGTTTGCCCCCTAAAATCCAGGATCGTGTTTTTGTATGGTTTGGTTCTGCTCTTTCTGTGATTTCAAACCACAGTGACTGGTGGTCACTGTTCCCCAGGTGCTCCCCACTCTTACCCCCTCACACTGTCCCTGTTTGTGAGCACAAGGTCCAGTATTGCCTTCTGCCGAGTTGGTTCCATGACCAGTTGCTTGAGGAAGGCACCCTGAAGGAGTCCAGGATAAATCTGCTCTAGTTGATGCTGCTGCTGGGATGCTCCAGTCCACGTCTGGAATATTGAAGTCTCCAACCAGTACTACCTCACCCTTGTCTGCCATCCTCTGGATGGCTAGCATCAGCTCCCTATCTGTTTCTTCCTCCTGGGCTGGTGGTCTATAGACCACACCTGTGCGGATGGCTGGCCCCATTTTCCTTTCCAGCTTAACCCACAGTATCTCCACCATTCTTTATTGCACTGCTACCCTTCTTTTGATATCAGTATTCTAAACCTTACTTAAAACTACTTATGTACATGTACAGTGTATCTAGGAGGTCCATCTTTGGCCTCAATCACCAGCACCACCACTCTGTATCTGCAGGATGTGTGGGGACTCTCTGTTCCCTAACCTAAAACTGTGCTTGGGCAACCAACTTGATTAATGTGCTGTTGAACGTCTCTGACACTGGTGGTCCACTAGAAAAATATTGAGTTTGTTTTACATGATCTATATGTCATAGATGCAGTCTTTTGTGCCTCCCATCTGGGATATCTCCGTTTCAGACGGTTTGGCCCACACAGAACCGTGGTCCCTTAGACCTACATAGATACATAGACAGTGTCGGCAGATAAGGGCCTATGGCCCACCTAGTCTGCCCATTTGAGCTTGTAAGTTCAGTTTGTTTTCCTAGAAGTCTATTTCCCCTTACCCCTGACCTCTAGAATTCCTTTATGTCTATCCCATGCATTCTTAAATCCCATGATTGTTTCAGCCCCCACTTCCTCTGGCAGGGTGTTCCACTTGTCCACCACCCGTTCTGTGAAGAAATTCTTTCTCATGTTTCCTCTGAATCGTCCTCCCTCCAACTTCATCCCATGCCCTCTAGTCCTGAAACATCTTTTCGCTTAAAATAGTGTTTTCCTGCACCCTGTTCCTCCCTGTAAGATACTTGTATGTCTCTATCATATCCCTCTCCTCCTCTCCTCCAGGGAGTACATGTTCAGTTCCTTCAACCTGTCTTCATAGGGCTTGTGATGCAACCCATGCACCATCTTTCTTGCCTTCCTCTGAACCTTCTCTACCCTGTCTATGTCCTTACGTAGGTATGGTCTCCAGAACTGTACACTGTACTCCAGGTGGGGCCTCACTAGTGTCTTGTATAGCGGAATTATGACCTCCCTTTTCCTGCTGGTGATGCCCCTGCCTATACATCCCAGCATCCTATTTGCTTTACCTGATGCCTTGTCACACTGTTTCCCTGCCTTGAGGTCATCAGAGATGACAACCCCAAGATCCTTTTCCTGCTTGGTGCATGCTATATCCTCACCCCCCTGGCATGGCGTCGCCTGGCAGGACACACACTGCAGGGTTACAGACCTCTCCTTCTGGCATCGAGCTGGGATAGGGACAATCTGTTTAATGCAACAGATCCCGTTCTCAGATGCTGGGCCAAAAATGAGCTTATTTATTATTGTCAGTTCCTTGACAGTAGGGGAGTACTGTAAGCATTAAAGGATAGCAGTCGGCTCCCATCCATGGACCATTTTAGGTACCTGCAGTTTAGGGCATATCATAACACGTTGTCAGAGCATTTACACAAGCTTCCTATGCCCCCCCTCTGCCCTCCTTGCCCTGCTACACCACCACCAATGAGAGGGATGACCTCGCACTTGGTAGGGCAGCTTTAAATCATCTTGTGGGACGTCTCTTCAGTCTCTACAATCTTGGTGTTGCACAGATAGGACAAGGAACTCCAAACAAGCTGCACCCCTGAACAGTGGCATAAATTCCCCATTCCCAACTCCAAAATTACTATGGCCCTTTATATGAAGGAATTCACCTGGTATTATAGAACCTGTTACTTCTGAACACCCATGGTTCTTAGCAGATACTTGGTCCCCAAAGCAAAGTGTTGCTGGAGAAACAGTGGGGAGACCACAGTGGATCAGGCCCACATAATTCTGGACCCTTCCTATCCTCACTCCTTACTGGACAGCAACCTCCACTGTCTTGGGAGACCTCTTCGACATTCCAGGTCCTCTCTCTTGACCCCTGCTTTTGATGGCTACGCCCCTTCCCCTGAGGGAATTTAAGAGGGAGGCAGTTGAAATTACTATTATTAGTAGTTGTAGGGGCTAAAAAGATAACAAGGCTTTGGTTGAACCCTCACCCACCGACTGTCCAGCAGTGGATAGTGTCTACTGAATCTGTATTCGAGGGTGGAGCTCTTGCAGCAGGTAATACCATTAGGATTGAAGCCAGCAGGTGTCAGGACCCCATGGAAACCTTGTAGCTAGCAGTCTGAGACAGGGACCGCTCCCTCAACATCGGCTATGCCCGATATCGGACATGGTGTAGAGGGGCGGTCCTCTGGCGCCATCTCAGTTCTTTTCCTGCCATTGACCCGCATAGTTCGGCTCCTCATCCGCCTTCCTTTGCAGCTGACAACCATCGAACGTCAGAAGTTCTTAATTCTTCAAAAACTTTAAAACAACGCCTCATGTATGTAGTGGCCCTCACCGCGTGAAAGGTAAGTGTCGCGGAAGCAGATCGGTCAAACGTACGCAGCCTGCCTCCTCTGCTTAGGCCCAGAACACCACCCCAATGCCTGCACACATTGCCAGAAGTTCAACCAGAAGACACGCGGTAGGAGAGCCAACGCACTCAAGACCTTCCTGCTAGAAAAGAAGCTTGCGGCCATGCAGCGAGGATCAGGAGCCAGCTCATCCTCTCCCACCAGGGGTTCCCCACCCAAAGGTAGGTCATCTGGCGGGAAGCGTCACTACGAGGATAAGGATCGGGCCAGGTCTGAATCCTGCCCTAAGTCGCCAGCCAGGCAGGCCTGGTCTTCCTCATCCTCCAGCCGGAGGTCCGGTTTGGTTCCAGCCCAGCCGTCTGAACCTTCCCGCACATCTAAGTCAACTCCTGCCTCCTCTCAGGGCAAACATCGGCAGTCAGCCTCATCGGGGCACCATCACTCTTTCCTGGCTCACAGACCCCTAAAACCCTCAGGGTCGGCCTAGGAAAGCCTGCCCAGGACTCAGGACAGGCCCAGTTCTTATGATAAATGCAAGTGCTCAGAAGAACCCTCAGGTAGGCAGGAGGCCGCCCAGGCTCGGACGCCTCCCCCTCCGGCTAGTGTGCGCCCTTCTCCAGATCAGCGCAAGCCTATCTAGTTGCTTACTCTGTTGACCCGCTCCCCGACACGGGGCAGTCGCCGGATGAAGACCAGTTGTCCGCCCCTTCGAGGGACCAGATGCCTGACAAAGCCACACCGGATGCCAGCCCAACGGACGAGGGCGTTGCCAGTCGTCGGCCTACTGACGCTTGGATCTCGGACCTGATGCCTGCTAAGCCAGAACTCTAGACGCCTGCACCTAAAGGCCTGACGTTCAGCCTCTCAAACCTGGCGCCGGCCCCTGTGGTCGTCCCAGTAGTGGACATCGGGAGTCTGTTTACTACCTGGTGGAATACAGTGAAAAGGGATCTTCTGTATGGACCCCAAGACACTGTCCCTTCTCCTCCACCCATGGGTCCCCTCCCACCCCAGAGCCTCGGGGGTGATCTTGAGCACCCACGAGCCGGACCCTAAGGGGAAGAAAAACCCTCATCTCCATCTCTCCCTGTCACGTCCTCCTCGAATGGAGGTGATGTGGATTCAAACCTTACTCTGGCGAGATTTTGTCCTCCTCCCGGGACCAGATCCCCCCCAAGATCATCCCTCATTTCTGGACATTATGAGGCACATCCAGGCTGTATACGAGTGGGACATGGAGGATCTGGACCCAGAGTGCAAGCGCCTGTCCAAGTTTCTCGGAGAGAAGGAACCCAAACCTTTGGTGATTCCACTCTTCGCAGAACCATTTCAGGACATAATACGCCTAACCTGGCGTATGCCATCTTCCCTACTGGCAGTCCCTTGGAAGGCAGACAGGCTTTATGAGCCTCCGAAGTCTGAACCCTTTCTGGCCGAGCAACCAAAGGTCAATTCATTGGTCCTCATGGCTGCCCATGGCAGGGGTTCCCAGCCAAAGCACTTGAGTTCCCAACCTCTGGATCCTGTCTCTAAAAAGTTAGACGGTTGTGGCCGAAAAGTCTTCTCCTCAGCCACTGGGGCCATCAGGTCTTTGAACTTCATGGCCCACGTGATTACCTACCAACAGTCACTGTGGAGGAAGGCAGTGGACCTCGTCAAAGCTATGCCTGACTCCACCTCGAAACAAGAAATTCTGGCATGTGCCCAGTCTGGATTAGATGTCAACAAACACACCCTTGGGTGTTCTTACAACGCTGTGGATATTGCCTCCAGAGCAGCTGCCGCAGAGGTCTGCATGAGAAGGCAGTCATGGCTTAGGCTCACAGGTTTCCAACCGGACCTACAAGAGTCTATTATGGAATCCCTTTTTCAGGGTCCTGTTCTGTTCAGCCCAGAAGTTGAACAAATGGTTAAGTAACTCAGGAGTCGCAGTGCGTACTGGCGGCACCGCATGTATAAATCTCAGCCTCAGAAACCCCGCTGGCGCCCTTTTCACAAAGGGCAAGGACAGGGGAGTAAACTTTCCCACAGTAAGGGGTTCAAGAGGCGGGGTCACCCTGCCCCTCAAGGTTCCCAGGCAGCCCAAAACTCCCAGGGCCCAGGGTCCCCCAACCCCCTCAGCCTGACACCCTGTGCCCCCCTCCTCCCTTCAGGGACAGGCAGAGTGAGAAGGTAGGAGGGCAGTTTGCACTCTACCCACTTGATTGGTCCAGTATCATTGCAGACCAATGGGTACTGGATACCATTCAAAAAGGGTACACGATAGAGTTCACCTCTGTCCCGCTGGACAACCCCCCGACCCGTTGTCCAGTGGAACACAGTCTTCTTCTAGAAGCAGAGATTCAACAGCTCCTAGAAAAAAGGTCCATTCTAAAGGTTCCACAGGCCCAGAAGGGAAATGGTTACTACTCCCATTTCTTCCTGGTCCTGAAGAAAACTGGAGACCTTCGTCCCATTCTGGATCTGAGCTAGCTCAATCTCTCTGTAAAGTACCAGAGGTTTCGGATGGTCACTCTGGCAGGTCTCTTTCCCCTTACTCCAACAAGGGGACTGGTTGTGCTCCCTAGATATGCAGGATGCCTACATGCATATCTAGGTCCTGAAATCTCACAGAAGGTTTCTACGCTTCAGCTTCCAGGACGAGCACCACCAATTCAGGGTACTCCCATTCATCATTTCTTCCATCTCCAGAGTTTTCACCAGGTTTCTAGCGGTGGTAGCGGCGGCCCTCTGAAGGAGCGGCCTCTTTTTCTACCCTTACCTGGACGATTGGCTCCTCTCCCCTCGGTCGGAGGAGCTTCTAATTGCCTTGCGAGACACACAGGCTTTATTTTCCTCCCTGGGGATCACAGTAAACTGGTCAAAATCACACCCTTGGCCAAGCCAAAGGCTGCAATTCACAGGGGCTGTTCTGGACCCAGGGCAGGGCAAAGCCTGTCTGCCTCCAGACAGGGCAGACCACCTTTGGGATTTGGCCAGCAGACTCCAGAAGGCACCCTGAGTCCCTGCCTGGGTTCTACAGCTGTTAGGCCATATGGCAGCTGCCATAGCCACAGTACTTTTCGCCAGACTACATATGAGGACCCTCCAATGGCATCTCAGAGTCCAATGGGACCAGTTGGTGGACGATCTGGATCTCCAAATCTGGATGTCTTGGGCAGCACACCATTCCCTCGAATGGTGACTCTGTCATGACAGTCTAGCGGGAGGAGTTCCATTCCGGAGACCCACCCCTCTCCAGACTTTAACCACAGATGCCTCTCTGTCCGGTTTAGGGGCTCATTTAGGGGATCACAGGACCCATGGGTCTTGGTCTGCCATAGAGAGCTCCCTACATATAAGCATTCTGGAAATGAGAGCCGTGCTGAATATCGCATTCTGAGACCAACTCTCGCCAGGTCCTCTCTTGGTGCAGACAGACAACACAGCAGTGGTCTTCTACATCAGCTAGCAAGGGGGGACTCATTTGTACCCACTTTGCAGGGAAGCCATGATAGTGTGTTTGGGCAGTTCATCTGCCTGGGGTTCAGAACGTTCTTGCTGACAGTCTCAGTCGCTCAATCTCTCTGAATCACGAGTGGGAACTGCTCCAAGAGGTCACAGACGACCTGTTTGGTCGCTGGGGCCGTCCAGAGTTGGACCTCTTTACATCCCCATGCAATGCCAAACTGCGAAATTTTAGATCACTCATTCCATGGCCTGGTATTTTTTGGCGAGATGCATTGTCCCTCTCTTGAACAGGGATGTTCCTGTACGCCTTCCCTCCTTTTCTCCTCATTCAGAGAGTACTGCTCAAGCTGCAGTCAGAAGGAACCAGAATGATTCTGTTAGCTCCTCTTTGGCCCTGTCAGATCTGGTATCCATTGCTCCAGCAACTGTCACTGGAGTCTCCAGTTCAGTTGCCACTCTCCACCCACTTGCTTTTGCAAGAGCAGGGGACACTTGTCCATCCTGCTCTTCACTCTCTTCACCTGCACGCGTGGCTCCTGCATTCCTAGCAGAAGAGAGATTGGGAGTGTCAAGCAAGGTGGCTGAGATCTTGATTGCAGCGAGGAAGCCTTCCACCAGGGCCACCTATGCTCTGAAATGGAAACTCTTCTGTCTATGGGCTACGGCCCGTGCCCTAGATCCCCTGGGTTGCCCGGCTAGGCACGTGCTAGAATCTCTCCATCACCTTCTGGATTTAGGACAGAGCTATTCGCCCATTAAGGTGCACATGTGTGCGGTTTCTGCACATCATGATCCTATTGGAGATAAAACTAGCACAGCTCAATGTCTGTAAGACATTTCTACGAGGTGCCTTACACATCAGACCTCCTAGGAGAGACATTGTTCCTCCTTGGGACTTAATTTTTGTCCTGGAGAAACTCACCCTTCCTCCCTTCGAGCCAGCAGCTTTCTGTGAGCTATGCTTCCTCTCATAGAAGACCCTTCTTTTGGTAGCCATCACCTCTGCTCGAAAGGTTTCCGAGCTCCAGGCCCTGATGTGTAAGGAACCTTACATAGTTTTCCACAGGGATAGGGTGACCCTGCGTACGAACCCTAAGTTCTTGCCGAAGGTGGTGTCTGTGCTGACTCTTAGCCAAGACATTAACCTTCTGGTTTATTATCTAGAATTTGTTAACCAAGGTGAAGTGCTGTAGCACACCTTGGATGTTCACAGAATTTTGAGGTATTATCTCCACAGGACTCGCTCCTCCAGGCAGTCGAACCAATTGTTCATCTCATTTGCCAAGCGAATGTTAGGGGCTCCTGTTTCAAAACAGTCTCTAGCCTGTTGGCTGGTGCAGTGCATTACTTTCTGCTACCAGCATTATAACAAAACACTTCCGGGAACAGTCAGGGGCCACTCTACCAGACAGTGGCCTCTTCCTTCGCGGCACTTAAAAATATCTCCCCGGCAGATATTTGTGCTGGAGCTACAGGAAGTTCAGTCCACATTTTCATTAGACATTACAGCCTAGACACTGCATCCAGAAGGAGAGCAGGTTTTGGACTAGCAGTCCTGTAGGGCCTACTCTCTTAGATGACTTTCTAATATGTTTCAGCTGTTTTTCAGCATCTCTCCCTGCTGCCCTGAGACCTGGGCCTATCCTTGGGTACTGCTTGGGACTTGTCCTAATGGTATTACCTGCTACAAGAGCTCCACCCTTGAAGTCAGATAGTACAGTTATGTAAGAACTTACTGTAACAGTAGATCTTCGAGAGGAGCTCTTGCAGCAGGTGGCTTTCCCACCCTCCATCCCCAAGGACAGTATTTTGGCTGTTGTATCACCAGAACATGGTGGGGACTTCCTGCTCGGTTCTCCAGTTTGGTTTCTAGCTGGGTCTCTGACCGGAGAACTGAGATGGTGCCTGGGAACTGCTCCTTTATACCACATTTGACGTCTGGCGTAGCTGACGTCGGGGGCAGTCCCCACCCTCAGACTGCTAGCTACAAGTTTTCCATGGGGCTCTGACGCCTGCTGGCTTCAGTCCTAATGGTATTACTTGTTGCAAGAGCTCCTCTCGAAGATCTACTGTTACGGTAAGTTCTTGCGTAACTGTACTTTTCCCTTTATCAGCTTGAAAACTGAACCTGTTACTAATCATCTGCCTGTTTTCAAAGAAACTTTGCAAAAATGGACACTATAAATTAAACACGGGTGCATTTTTTGTTCCATAAAGGGCAGTTTATCACCTCATTCAGTTTTCCCATTTACACTTCTTATTACTGTGAAAGAACTTATGTCAGCTCTGTATGTGCTCCTATACAGTATGCTAGCAGTACTGATCCAAGCTGATATGGAAACCATAATTTAACTGCAACTCAGTCTAACCTGTTGCATAACCAACTGATGAAAAGTACAATACCTGCAACATTTTGTTATTCTTGTTTCTAGAAAATCATTTTATGTTGTCTGTGAAAAATTTCTCTCTCAAAGAATGATGTTATTAAAAAAAATAATGAAGGGAGATGGCATTCAAAGAACAGACTGGTCAACAAGATTACCTACTTTTATGCTGTACCCCCCCACACCCAAAACAACACCCCTCAGCATGGCTGATGCTCTGTCTCTCCATACTATCATTACATCTAGTAATCTGAGGGTTCTTCCATTGGCTTATTTTATCAGAAATGTACTTTGCCTTTGTGGGTGAGTTCAGAGTTGATGGAAAAAGAGCTTTAAACACGGCAGCGGCTGCTGAGCGTGACCTGACTTGGGGGCTGGCGATCAGTCGGTCGTGTTGTTAGGCTGAGTTTACGTATGGCTCCGTGGTGGTCATTGTTTGGCACATCCACCGACTCCGCCAGGAACAGACTAGTGGCTTGTGTGCAGAGCTGTGACCTGGGATGGGAACTCTGGTTTGACTCCCACCACAGGCTCTCACTGAATGACTTTAACTTGTCACATCTGCTCCTTGTGCTTCAGTTCCTCCCCTCTATAGAAGCGGGATCCTCCCCCACCCCAACACAGACACACAAAAAAAAATGAAATGTTGCATTTCTCTTGAGATTGTGTGCAACAAGATGGAGAGCACAATGCCAATGAGGTACAGTATGAAGAGGAATTGGGCCAGCTAAGTCGCCTATAGGTAAAGTATTACTCTTCCCATCACACCTAATGCCATCAGGCAGAAAACCATCTAATGAACACATGGAAAAAGAAAAAATACTAGAAATTCAAAGTAACCATTTGAATACTTCTAAAAATGCATAACCTTTTCTGCCTGCTGTTCTTGACACTACTAGCTCTCCAACAGTGGTTCCAGGTATTTCACATAGTCTTGAAAGATACAGGTGCCTGGATGGCAGGAGACTAACACAATGGACTTGTGCCCCCCCCCCCAGCAGTTCTTATGTTCCTCTAATCAAGGTAATTTTCTTCCCAGGTGCCTCGTCTGAGTATCGAATCAACAGCAAGGTGGTGCAGCTGGCTGAGTACAGCGAGGAGCTGGAGAAGCTGGGAATTCTGATCAAGGCCCGCAACTTCCTGGTGTTCCAGGTACAGTAGGCTAAGGATTGCATAATGGCTCAGTAGAGGGATATATTAGTCATCTCCTCTGCTCCCAACAATAATTTATCATTTTAAAGAAACAGTACAGTAGCACAATGATTATCATGCAACATGGTGTCTTGGGTTATAATCTGATAAACCACCATCACTTTCTTCCCTATGCAGCTGTGGCAGTGTGTCCCTTTCTGGGTGCAAGTGAGATTCCTGACCCATTCCCCCAAATCAGATTTTCATTCTTTCTCTGAAAATGTTTCCGCCCATATAGCGTACAATGGCGCAGTCGTGTGCAAAATCAATGTTCGGGACAGATTAAGAAAATAACAGTGACACTGTTCATGAGCAGAGGTGTTAAAATGGCTATGTTAAAAATTTGGTGAAATACATCCATAAAATGACTGTGTTACGAGCGACCATTGCACAGTTTCCATGCACCCTCGTAACTTCATGGATTTCTAATATTTTCAACACAGAGTTTCACCAGTGGCATTTTTCCACACTTCTTATGAACAGTACAGCTGTCATTTTTTACATCCTGTTCGAAACGTGTTTTCGCACCTGTGGTGCCTAATGGCGTAGTCGCAGTGCAAAATCAGCTTTCGGCTAACCAACTGATATTGCCACTGTTCATAAGGTGGGGGTCACAAAAACCCATTTTGAAAATTTGGAGTGACAATGCCAACAAACGCCAGAGGCGTTAGGGTTTCTGACCATAACGCCCAAGCCTGTAGAGATTGAGAAGCATCAAGGGTGTGACTTGGGATTCTCGCCTGTAATGCTCATACCATTCCACACCCTGCAATCAGTGAGAGGCATCAAGGTGTGCCTTGGACTCTTCGGCTCCAGAGTTCACCCCGCTCTCCTATACAGGACCCATCTCACCGTATGTCCTGATGGAATGGAGTGAGCATAAGGGCCAAAGGCACACTGTAACATTTATCAGTATCTGCAGGGTAGGGTGTGGTGAAATGGCGTGGCCGTTATGCCTGACGAACCAAAGGCACACCCCAGTGCCTGTCAGTCTGTGCAGGGTGGTGATGGGGTTGGCTTCCGTTCAGTACTTCACTGCCATTCCTATTATGCAGCTCTCTAACTCCTACACTACCAATACCAGCAAGCAAACATTCGGCATTGACAAATGCTTGTTTTTTTTAACACACTTGCCCAGAGGGTCTACCCTGTTGCAGATCTTGGTGACATCTGCAAATAGGCAAACCTTCCCCTCCAGCACTTCAGCAATGTCACTAATGTAGACATTAAAAAGGACTGACTCTAGGACTGATCCTTGAGGCACCCCACTGGTCACCCCCCCTTTCCTCGGATTGGAGCCTATTCACCACCACCCTTTGCTTTCTATCCCTGTTACTCTGCACATTATCAGCAGGCTCTGTGGAATACAGTCCTGCCACTGTGAGACAGCTTGCCATTACAGAAAAAGCTTCTCCTAGCACATACAGTGAGGGCTGGTCTAGAAACTGTTAAATACCAGTTTTAAGTGGCTGTGATGTGAATGATGCGGCA
Source organism: Neoceratodus forsteri (assembly GCA_016271365.2). Classification (NCBI taxonomy): domain Eukaryota; kingdom Metazoa; phylum Chordata; order Ceratodontiformes; family Ceratodontidae; genus Neoceratodus; species Neoceratodus forsteri. The sequence continues at coordinate 307,501,198 of CM028138.1, read as the reverse complement.
TCGAAGACTCTAGCAAGTTCCGTGCCTGCTAGCAGATTTGAAAGGCTCAGAACAACTGGTTAGTCACCGGGCATGTAAAATAAGGCAACTGATTTCCCCTTTGCAGGTATTACGATGCAACAGGAACAGGGAGAGGCATTTAAAGGCATACCTCTCAGCTGCTATGAATTCCACATAGTGCTGTGATTTTCATGCTCAAATTTACCCTTGTTCTGCATAGGTTTTCTGATGTTCCTCATAATATTAAAGCTATTTCTGGACGCACAAACTAGTAAATCATGGAACCAAGTTGACAGAAGCATTCATTATCATTAAGTATATGGAGCCCACTATCTGTAGACATATTATTGTTTAAAATAAGAAAGTGCTATACATTCTGGCCCATTGCTATGGTTTTTGAAGGCCAGTGCTATGATTTTAAATGCTGAGAGGTTGAGAGGTATGCTTAAAGGTATTTAAAAATGCATGTAAAAAATGGCCCCATTGTAGTCTATGGAGCACACCCTCTCGCTATTCCAGTACCGACATCATAAAACGTGCCAGCGTGGGGGTGTGCCTCCAGTATAGGAAGTCGACGCGTTTTGGCTGCGGGCCTGGGATCTGTTTTTTCGAGTATTAATGCAAGAAATATACTGCTCAGAAAATTGCACCCTCAGAAGGATCGGTAAACCGGGAGACTAAGCTACCAAATCACTTAAGGGGTGAGATTGTGTCCAAAATAGAAGCCTGCTCTTTAAAGGATCCATGTGTATCCGTACCTGCATAACAGTTGAGGTGACAGAACTGGCTTGTGTTTTTTTTCATCAATGGATGACCTTCTGTATAGTTCTCTAAAAGGAACCAGTAATTTGTAATTTTCACTATGTCATGGTTTGTACAGAACTCTGAGAGTCCACTGTTGACCTCCTGGAGAAATGTCTCAAATTCTGTATTTCTGTTTAATAGTTCACTAGAGTCAGGTGTGGTACCGCAGGACTGGAGAGAACAGCACATGTGGTGCCCCTCCACAGAAGCGGTCCCAAAAGGTTAACCCAGGGAATTACAGACCAGTCATTCTGACATCAGTCATGTGCAAGCTCATGAATGGAGACCATACTTAAGGAAAGGTTGGTACAATATCTAGAGGAGCATGATTTCCAGGATGTAAGGCAGCCCGGGTTCATTGTGGGGGGGGGTTGTGGGGGGGAATCATGTCGGATGAATCTGATTGACTTCTTTGACTGGGTCACTAAGACAATAGACAGAGACTTAGCGGTAGGCACCTCTATCTTGATTTCAGCAAGGCCTTTGACTCTGTGCCCCACAAAAGGTTGATCAGGAAGTTGGTGGATCTTGGGGTTGGGGAAAAGATGGCCAGATGGGTGGGAAATTGGCTGAAGGACAGAACTCAGAGGGTGGTTGTGGGTGGAGAGTTATATGGCACCAGAGAGGTCACCAGTGGAGTCCCACAGGGCTCGGTGCTGGGGCTGGTGGTGTTCAATGTCTTCATCAGTGACATTGGGGATAGCATGAAGGGCAAAATGTGCCTAGTCATGGATGACACCAAGCTCTGTGGGAGCGTGGACACAGCTGAAAGGATACAGGACCTACATGATGATCTGGAAAAGCTGGGGAGGTGGTCGAGAATCTGGCTGCTTGGCTTCAATGCCAAGAAATGCAAAGTTATGCACATTAGAGCCAAGAATCCCAGGATGAAGTACTACCTGGGTGGAGTCCGAGTATCTGCATCAGAGGAGGAGAAGGACTTGGGAGTGATGATCACTAGTGACCTGAAGCACTCCATGCAGTGCAAGAAAACAGCAGCAAGGGCAAACAAGATGCTGGGATGCATATCTAGGGGGATCAGTAGTAGGAGAGAGGAGGTTATACTGCTCTTCTACAGGTCACTGGTGAGGCCACATCTAGAGTATGGAGTTCAGTACTGGTACCCACACCTCAAAAAGGACATTAACCTGCTGGAGAAGATCCAGAGTAGGGCTACAAAGAGGATAGCAGGTCAGCAGGGTAAGGCAAATGAAGAGAGGGTGAGGGCACTGAACATGTACTCCCTGGAGGAAAAGAGAGAGAGAGAGGACATGATTGGGACCTTGAAGTACTTGAAAGGGATAAATAAGGTGAATATGGAGGGTCTCTTTAGGCTGAGTGGCAGCCATAACAGTAGGGGGGCACAGTCTTAAGCTGGAGGTGGGGGGAGGTTTAGGAGGGAGGTCAGGAAGCACTTCTTCATACAGAGGGTGGTGGACACTTGGAATTAGCTGCCAGAAGAGGTGGTCTCATTGAAGACAGTAGGCAGCTTCAAGAGAGGCTGGGATAGACATAGGGGGAAGTAAGGATCATGGGTAGGGAGAATGGGAGGAGTGGGGAGGGAGGGCAGGGACAGTAGCACAAGCTGTGGACCCTGCAATACAAGCAGACTAGATAGACCAAATGACCTTCTACTGGCTTCTTCATGCGTTCATACACAAAAGTTGTGATATAGTGAAAACTCCAAATTATTGGTTACTCTAAAAAAAAACTACTGTATGTTGCCTATAAAGAGAACAATACAAAAGTAAGTTTTTTCATATCGACTTATTCAGGTGCAGCTAAATATGGATCATTTGGTGGTATGAATATAATTTCTGCAGTTAAACATCGCCAGATTGCTGCCAGTCGGAAACAATTTCATGTCCTCTTCAAGATACATTTGATAGCTGTTTCTTCTTTAAAGTCTGTAGTAAGGCCTGAATCCCTGGCAGCTCATCAAGTGTTGAGATTTTTTTTCAAAGGTCTAAATCATCTGTTATACCCCCCCCCCAACCTCTTGAGGAAACCAGTCCCACCATACGTTTTTAAATTTGATTCTTTCACAGTTGAGCAGTCTTTCCATTAAGCCTGTTTTCTTCAGAGCTCAGATATTTAACGTGGAAGGGTATGTTTTTTAGTAGCCATTACTTTTGCAAGAAGGATCAGTAGTGAGTTGCAGGCATGTTGGACAAGCGCTACTGTCATGGTGTTTCATAAGGATAAGGTAGTGCTTAGAACAAATGTGAAGTTTTTATCTGAAGTGGTTTCCTCATCTCACATGAATTAATCCAAACATTGTCTTTGTTGTTCTGCTAACCTTTGTTCTAGGAGTGTGGATATGTTGTTCATCCACACTCTTTGGCATGTTCCTTTCCCCTTTAAATCTAGCTGAAAGTCTTCAAGCTGGCTCCTCCCACCCACCCGGGTGGTAAATACCTCGGTTTTGCCCCATAATGCCATATCTTCCTTTCCGCTGGAAGATTCAAGTTCCCTCGTGCTACTTCTGCAGTATCTTAGGCCCTGGATACTAATTGACGGTTTTCACTGCAGTCGCTTTCTTTGAAACTCATACGAGTTTATGATTCCGATCCGAGCGCATCGGACATGGAGGACAAGTTGTCCCCTGGGTTTCGCCGGTGTTCCTGCGGACAGAAAATGTCGCGCACCGATTCCCACCTCTCGTGTGTCTATTGTTTGGGTGTCATACATGACACCTCTTTGTGCACCATCTGCTTGGCCTTCCATCCCAACGTTCTGGACGATGACAAGGTGCGCCTTAAGCTGGGGAGACCGGAGCTTCGCAATCCACTGGTGAAATCGAAGGAGGCAAGGTGGGTGGATTCAGCGGCCGCGGGATCCGTCGAGCAGCTCGACCAGATGGCGGCATTTGAAGAAGGAGCTGCCCAAGCCTTGGCCACCCAAGGCTTTTTCGTGATGCTAAACCTTGGCTCTGTCTTCACAGAATCCTTTCAGGAGCTGTGCCAGTCTCTGCCCATCAGGGGTGAGGCATCCTCTGGCATGCACTCCTCCCGCTCTGTAAGACGGGACAAGGACCCTAAGTCGTCTTCTCGGAGAAGATGTTCCTGGGACCGAGAGAGGTCTGAATCCCAGGACCTTGTGGTCTCGGTCGAGATCGCTTCCTTGGCTGCCGGCTTCTCAGACCTTCCGTCAGGCCAAGGCACCGAGGCCGAAGAAACGTCCGAACCGGTTGAGATATCTCTCGACCTGATTGAGCTGTTGTCACCGACCCCGGTCGCCGATTTATTGGAGAGGACACCTGTCCTTTCCTTCCCCGACGAGGAGACCCAGCCCTCTGGTATCCTGATCAAGGGACAGGAGCTGGAACCTCGGTTTTCACTGACTCCGGCCTCTCCTGATCCAACAAGCTAACCCTGTCGGTCTCGATAGAGGACCAGGACCCCTTTGGTGGAAAAAATGGAAAAAGGTCACAAACACTCTCGGAAGAGGCGTCGCCACCAATGAGGAGAGACTTCGACGGATGCTCCGTCGGCGTTGTGAGGACCTTATGTGGCAACAGCTAATTCTGACCAGTCATAAGCCGGCTCCGCCGGCTACACTGGCCATTACTTGGCCCCAGCCTCTTAGGCCGACCCCTCCGGAACCGAAGGCTCCGGTTCTTCCTCCGGTAGGACCGGCACGCATTCCTGTTCGGCCTGTTCTGGTCTCCCCACCAATTTTGGTGGAGCCACCGCCTAAGCAGCCTCAGGAAGGGGCTCCCTCGAAAGAGGACTGGACAGATACGGGTCTGCCCCGTCATCTGTCCATCACTGTTGTCCCCGATCGCCCTTGGCGTATTGAAGGGGACATAGGCGGGAGAATCTTATATCCTGACTCTTCGGACTCGGATACTAGTGGTCTACACTCACACCCCTATGATGAGTTGTCAATAACAAGCTTGGAAGAAGGTCCTTCCTCTTTTCAGGGCATCCTCTGCCTTATTCCAGAGTCAACCGGTATGCCCCTGGAGCCTATCCAAAAGAAGGCGGAATATCCTCTCATGGATATCCTTAAGAAGGGGGATACCCCGATGAAGGCCTTCCCAGTGGCCGAAGCTATTGTTGGCCCGGCCCTTGAGCTGTGGCAGCGCCCTGCCTCTTTCCCGGCTCCGTCTGCCCGCATGGCTTGCAAGTACACTGTACCCATGGGGTCCTTGGCGGGCTTCACAGAGCATCCCTCAACCTTTTGACTGCCTCTGTGTTTAGACGCACGGGTAGCTCAGCGGATACTGACCGCCCTCTGGACAAGGGGTCCAAAAATATGGACCATTCTGCCCGGAAGGTGTATGCGGCCTCATCCTTGGGCCTTCGTCAGGCCAGCTCGGCAGTGATCATGGCACACCTCTCTCACGCCCTCCTGGGATCGCTAGATGAAGACCTCCCTCATCTCCTAGTGGACTTGCAGACCACGGACAAGCAGATCCATGACCTGGGCCGTGCTGTTGCAAAACAGCAGCACCAGATGGCCTTGGATATTGGAGATTCCTGTGCCCGTTCACTAGCGGCCGCAGTGGCCACTCGCCGCAGGGCCTGGCTGAGGTTATCCTCTTTTCCGGCGGATACTCATTAGCTGACGTGCCCTTCCTTGGCACCAATCTCTTCGGTCCGGGAGTGGCAGGTCACCTCCAGCGCATAGAGCAGTCCAGTGCCACCTTGGATGCCACTTCTGCAAAGGGTTCTTCGGGCAAGAACCAGCAGAAGTGCAAGAAGAAGCCTTTTCAGCACTCTTCTCCTGTGGTTAAACAGCCCTCCTTCTAGGGAGGTCAGCAGCAACAGCAGGCTCAAGCTTGGCACCCCAGGCCTAAGCAGGGTCCCCAACAGCCCCGCAAAGGAGGTCGAGGTGCTGGTCCAGGAGACTCCTCCTCCTCTAAGCCTACTCAATGACGGGTCGGGGTGGCCACCCCTACACCCGTTACACCAGTTCTGGGTCCTCCCGTGGAGGGCCGGCTCTGCCAATTTCTTTCCGCCTGGTCCGGTATCACTTCGGACAGGTGGGTCCTGGAAGTGGTCGGTCGGGGACTGCCTCTAGAATTCGAGCAGTACCCTCCCTGCCAAGCCTGTGCCTCTCTGGAGGAAAGGATCTCAGTTTGCACTCAAGTCGGCCCTTCGGGATGACATTGCTCAGCTCCTCCACAAGGAGATGGTAGCTGCAGTGCCGGATCCTCCTACAGACCCAGGCTTCGTGTTTAGGTACTTCCTGGTGCCCAAGCAGATGGGGGGTTGGCGCCCCATCCTAGATCTCCACGACCTGAGTCAATATCTCAGGTCTCGCACCTTTCAGATGGTAACTCTGAATCAGATCATACCATCTCTGGAGTGAAACATGTGGTTCTGTTCACTGGATCTACAGGACGCGTTTTTCCACGACCCAATCCATCCGTCCCACCAGTGGTTCCTCCACTTCAGGGTGGAAGGGACTTTGTACGAGTTCCAAGCAATGCCGTTCGGCCTGTCATCGGCCCCTTGGGTCTTCACCAAGTGCATCGCAGTGGAGGCGGCCCATCTACTGCGTCAGGGTGTTCGATATACCCCTACCTCAATGATTGGCTCCTGGTGGGTTCCTTCCTGGAGGAGGTGGAGAGGTCCAGGGACCTGGCCCTCCGAACTTGTTCCCAATTAGGCCTCCTAATCAACGAGGCCAAGTCGAAACTCATGCCGTCTCAGGTGATGGGCTTTATCGGGGCAGAGCTCAACTCTCGTCAAGCCAGAGCTCGGCTCCCGGCCAACAGAGTGGAGGTTCTTTTCTCCTTTGCCCAATCATTTCTGGTTGGGCACTTGCGCCCTGCCCGGGACTTCCTGCACCTTCTGGGTTACATGGCGGCGTGCAACACAGTGGTCCGTTGGGCCATATTGCACATGCGCCCCCTCCATTGGGAGCTGGCCACTCAGTGGACTCAGTGTCAGGGTAATTTTGACCAGCTGGTCACTGTCATCCAGAAGATGTGGGACACTCTCCAATGGTGGATCGTCCCAGGTCGTCTGCAGGAAGGGATCCCAGTTGTCTGCCCCGAGCTGACAGTCGTCTCACGACTGTTGCCTCTCTCATGGGCTGGGGAGCCCACATGGGGGACAACAGAGCCCACGGCTTCTGGACCCCGAGGATTCCCGATGCCACATCAACCTGCTGGAGCTCAGAGCAGTCAGACTGGCACTGTCAGCTTTCACTCCTCAGCTCCGGGGTCAAGTGGTTCAAGTCAAGATGGACAATACCACAACCATGTACTACCTCTACAAACAGGGCGGCACATGCTCCTGTCTGCTGTACAAGGAGGCGCTCCGGATCTGGACCCTCATCAGCTGGTTGGAGGCGGATCTCCTTGCCATCCATGTGGCAGGAGTCTCGAACCAACTGGCGGATGCTCTCAGCCACACAGGCCAGACATCCCACGAGTGGTTTCTCCATCCAGAGGTAGCTTACAATCTGTTCTCCCGTTGGGGCAGACCGTTGGTGGACCTGTTTGCCTCAAGGGAAAACACCAAGCTGCAGCTGTACCATGCCTGCCCTCTCAGCAGGGCTCGCTCAAGGGGGGATTCCTTCTCGAGGCCGTGGACCCCAGGCCTATTCTACGCCTTCCCTCCATTTCCCTTGATCCACAAGGTGTTACTTAAGGTGAGGCGGGACAAGGCGAAGGTGATCCTGGTAGCCCCAGATTGGCCCCGTCAGTTCTGGTATCCAGATCTCCTCAGCCTCAGCTGCAGGGCCCCGGAGCGGCTTTGTAGATGCCCGGACCTAATATCATTGAACCAGGGGAAGCTATTCCATCTGGACCTTCAATCCCTGCACCTCACAGCCTGGTACCTGAGTGGTTAGAGTTCCAGGCTCTGGGTCTTTCCGAGGATGTCTACACCATAGTGGAGGAATCTGGTAAGGAATCGACCAGGAAATGCTATGCCTTCAAATGGAAAAGGTTTTCCATTTGGTGTCAGAGTCAGAGTCTGGACCCCTTATCCTGCTCTAACATTTTAGACTACCTTTGGTCTCTCTCCAAAGGGGGTCTGCGATCATCGACCCTTAGGGTGCACCTGGCAGCCATTTCCGCTTACTGGGCGCTGGCCGGTCAGTCGACATTGGTACAGGAGATAGTGGTCAGGTGCTTTTTCAAAGGCCTGGATCACATATCCCCTCCGGTGCGTGAACCTCCACCTCCGTAGGATCTTTTGCTGGTTTTGGCAAAGCTCATGGCAAGCCATTCGAACCCATGCACAAGTGTGAGCTCATACACTTGTCGTGGAAGACTGTCTTCCTGGTGGCTATCACATCAGCCAGAAGGACAGGGGAGCTCCAGGCGCTTTCGGTGGACTCCCCTTATCTGGTCTTTGACAGGGACAAAGTTGTCCTGCGCCCCCACATGAAATTCCTTCCGAAGGTGGTGCCAAAGTTTCACCTTAACCAGGTGTTGACTCTGCCGGTATATTACCCTAACTACACCTCGGGCACCGAATACAGGCTCCATGCCCTGGACTTTAGACATGCTCTCTCCTACTACAAGGAGAGGACAGCGGAAGTTCGGGGAGAAGTTTACCAGCTGTTTGTCACCTATGCTGAAGCTGCTTCTGGCAGACCTGCAGCCAAACGGACCATTGCAAGATGGATTACATCATGCATAGGTCTGTGCTATGAGTTGGCAGGCAAGGAGCCTCCCAGAGGGATAAGAGCTCATTCTACCCGCCATACTGCTGCATCGGTGGTTGCTTCCAGGGACATCCCTATCCAGGAAATCTGTCGGGCTGCTACCTGGAAGTCAGCAAACACCTTCGTTACCCATTACCACATCGACCTTGAGTCACGTCAGGATGCTGGTTTTGGGGCCTCGGTTCTCCAATCTCTGTTTCCTAAGTAGGGGGTGTGCGCCTTGCCTCCCTCCTCCCAGAGAACTGCTAGGAGTCTGCCAAAGAGTGTGGATGAACAACATATCCACGCTCTTAGAAGAACGGGTTACTCACCTGTAACAGTAGTTCTAGGAGTGGTATATGTTGTTCATCCACACACACCCACCCGATCTCCCCGGCTTTAGGTGCATCACCTTGCTTCCAGTGGGCTAAGATCTGGCGTCATGGGGCGGAGCCGGGGTATTTACCACCCAGGTGGGTGGGAGGAGCCAGCTTGAAGGCTTCCGGACAGATTTAAAGGGGAAATGGACATGCCAAATAGTGTGGATGAACAACATATACCACTCCTAGAACTACTGTTACAGGTGAGTAACCTGTTTTTTTTTTTTGTTTTTTTTTTTTGTTTTGTTTTGTTTTTTGTGCTTCAGAACGATTTTCCTAAATAGGTTCTAGACCCTACCCTCTAAGTACTACTTGGGGTCCATTATTTGCATGATCTTACAAATGCACTCTCGTTGGAAAAAAAATGTAATACATTACTCACCACGGTAATGATGTTTCTTCTAGTCATGCAAGCTCTCCCTACCTCCCTTTCTTGGAGCTTTACAAAAAGAGTTCTTCAGCACAAGTCTGAACAAATGCTCAATGTTCAGTGATCAGGTGTTTTCAGATTTTCTTTCTTGAGCCGTTTGCAGTTTTAAGTTTTTTTTTTCAAACTGTGATTCATCATTTCTAATTGCATTTACATTTGTTTTGTTACATGGCATAGGTAAGTTGAATTTCCACTGTTCTCCAACTATAAATGTACCGTTTTAAGTGCCAGGGGGATTATGAATGTACAGGAGAGTTTAAACTTTAGTAACATTATAAAGTTCTGCCTCCAGTGCATCACCTCCGGGCTGAGATGCTGCTACTTATGAAATGGATGGTAGCAAGGCAGCATTCTGATTGGCTGCTACGAGTGTGCTCATTTGTCAAACACCATGGCAAAAAGATCAGGTTTTGCCAAGCTATGACAAGTGGGCATTGATATGGGTGATGCTGCCCACTCAGAGCCTTGAGGAAGGAAAACACAGCCATCTTGTTTCTGTCAGAAGAGGTGTCAGCCTAACTGTAAAAAAAAAATAAATAAATAAAAATAAAATAAATGCATCCGACCTCCTGTTCAGTTGGCCTCGGTCTTTGAATGTTTCTGTTTTATATCCATGCAGCATGTAGCAAAGGGGAAAAAAAAAACGCAAAGTGCTGCAATCTCTTTCCCAGCCCGCTTACTCGCTCTCCATCCTAATCAGAAGCAGGTTGCCGATTATTACAGCCAGTTAAACATTTAAACAAAGTACTGCCACAGTCTCTCTCCTGGCCCGTCTGCTCAGTGGCTGTTCAGATCAGTTGCTAATTTGCAGCCGGTCACAACTTTCCCTGCATAGTTTCTAATTTCCGATTTATGTAAAAATAATTTATTTACTGTATTAGTTACAGAATCCACTTCTTTGCTTGTGGGGTTGGGGGTGAATACTGCCATGACAACCAGATATAAACTACTGAAGCCTTTGTAGGATAAAATTCCTTAAGTCAAAAAAAAAAAAGAAACAGTAGGTGGAGGAACGATTTTAATAAAAATGAAGACAAACATTAAACTTTTTCACTTTTAAATAGTATACGTTTTAGCTATTACATACATCTGTATTTTTGATAGCCATTTCAAAAGTGCAATAAGCCACTCCAGGGTCTGTGTGCTAGACACTTTGATACACGGCTAGGAGGCTGGATGCACTCGGCCAGTGGCCTCGTGCCTCACTACACCTCCTAGCCATGTCTTAAAGTGTCTAGCACACACCCTGTCATGTCTTATTGCTTACTTGTATTACCACCAAATACACAAACATTACTATGGTAATTTTTTTCTGGACTCCTCTGGTTCTGTTATGGCCTCCCCAAGGGTGAACCAATGGGCATATTTTGACCACACCAGTTTTTATTTTCCCCGCATCCTCAAGCCATCCCTTGTCTTTTTATAAAGCTTGATTGTACCATGATACATTCTTCCCAGTTCAGTTACAGTTGCTGGTTAACCCTTAGACTGCCGACAGAATTAGAACATACTGGAGTTCTCGACTGGTATATCAGTCTGCGTCCCTGCAAGGGTTAATTGAACAGTTTTAAGGTGCTAAAAAAAACACATGAAATATCTTTCCATCATGATATTTAATGTATGTGGCTAGGTCTGTTTTTTTGCCACAGTGAATATTCCTGTTATAGGATGTACTTAGAGGAACAATAATTTATTTCCTAAATGTTCTAATTTCTAGTTAAATATTTAACTAAAATATATGTGATACACATTCGCCCGACTCAAAAATGCACAATTTAGGTATGGATCAAAAGTATCTACCAGTGTGTTCTGTGTACTGAAAATGTTCAATAAAGAAGTATAAAAAGTCTAAAAAAAATACACAACTTATCTTCATGAGTGAGGGGCAGCACCATAACTCGGAGTGGGGGCAGGACCATAACTCGTGAGTGGGGCAGCACCATAGCCCATAACTCACGAGTGGGGGGTGGCAGGACCATAACTCAGGAGTGGGGAGGGGCAGGACCATAACTCATAAGTGGGAAGGCCACGGGTGAGTTATGCAAGTTCTGCTAATTCACAAGTAATGATAAATTATGTATTCAGTGTCAGGCAATTGTGTAATCATTTTATACAACACCAGTTAAGAGCTAGAACGTTTAAATAATTTGTGTGACAATTTAACTGCTTCAGTTGAAGTTCAGCAGCTGTCTTTAGGGGAGGTCAATTGTGGTGCCATCAGCATTGTAAAAAAAATGCTCTCTGATTGGTTCTGAGAAAAGCTTCGGCCTTAAAATATGTGGCTGTGACATGCAACCGCTAAAATAAATAACTGACTTATGCAACATCTAAAATAAGGTATTTTAGAGGTTGTTTATTTCATCCCATGGCCCATGGCATAGACGCCCGGGAGCTAAGTATAAAATCGGGGTGGGAGGGTGTACTGTCAGTCACTAAGCAAGAAAGGGACCTTGGGGTTACAATATCTTATGACTTCAAAGTAGCAAGGCAGTGTGACAGGGTAGTGGACAGGGCCATTGGGATGCTGGGGTGCAGACAGAGAGGTATCACCAGCAGGAGGAGGGAGGTGGTATTACCACTGTAACGGTCATTAGTGAGACCACACATGGAGTACTATGTCCAGTTCTGGAGGCTGCATCTCAGAAAGGACATAGACAGGGCGGAGGCAATCCAGAGCGAGACAACTGATATAGTGCAGGGGTTGCACGAGAATCCACGTGGGGAGAGACTAAGGGATCTCAGCATGTACTACCTGGGGGGAGGCGACATGCTAGAGACCTACAGGTACCTTTAGGGGGTGGACAGGGTACAGGTGAGGATAACATTTCAAATCAGAACGTGCAACAGAACAAGAAGGCATGCACCAAAACTAGAAGGGGGGGAGAGTTTAGGAAGGATGTGAGGAAATGCTGCTTCACTGAGAGAGTGGTGGATGCCTGAAACAGCCTGCCACCAGAGTTAGTGAGGTGAAAACAGTAAGAGGTTTTAAGCATGCATGGGATAGGCATAGGGGAACACTGGTAAATAAGCAGGCCGGGGGAGGCTTGCCGATGACCATTTAGAGTCTGCTAAGACAAAATACTGTAGGTATGGATTAGGGAACGTGTGGGTAGACTGGGTGGGCCAAGCAGTCCTTTTCTGCTGACAAATTGTTTCTATCATCAGAAATAACTCCATTATCTTTGTATTTTTTATTCAGCTAGTGTATTAAAAATAAAAAAAACTGAACTGTGACGAGTCATTTTCTTATTTTACTTACTAGGGGGCAGTCGAATCCATTGCTAAGAAGAACCCCAAAGAACGCACAGCTCTCTTTGAGGAGATCAGCCGCTCAGGTGAACTGGCCCAGGAATATGACAAGCGGAAGAAAGAGATGGTGAAAGCCGAAGAGGACACACAGTTCAACTACCACCGTAAGAAAAACATTGCGGCAGAGAGAAAGGAGGCAAAGCAGGAGAAGGAAGAGGTATGGTGTGTATTTTCTTGCAGTGAGGGAATGCATTTGAGGGTTTGTGTGCTTTGGGAGAAGAAGGAGACCGAAGCATACCTGTGGTGTATCTAACTTCAGGAAGTGTGTGTACTCTCGGGGCTGTCCACTGACTTGGATTTGGGAGCCTGTGAGAAGAGGCGGATCAGAGAGGGAGTGCCGCCTGCAGTGTTTCCCCGACTAAAGAGGGTTGTTGCTGCACCTGTAGCTCCAGTGGCCCTTGTGGTGGGGCACAGACGTTCTCTTCATCCACAGAGGTGTGGTGTGTGGATGTAACCTTTAATGTGGCACTGTACAATGCTACAGGGAGTTCAAGGGAGAAAAATGGAGTTCAGAACGGTCACCTTTCTGGTACTCTCAGGTCCACTCTGTTGATTGTTGTCAGGACTGGGATGTTGCTTTGGGGCGAAGGGGTACCTGGTCCTTTCTTTGAACCAAGGTGGGGTACGAGGGTTCTAGTAGGAGGAGAAAAACTATGCCTGCCCTTTGAAAGAAAAAAAAAAAAATCAAAGAGTGCTTTCAGTCTGCACGGTCTGTGTTAGATTTGGAAATATTGCATAGCCTTTTTCTCTTGGTATTCAAACGTAACTATGATGCAGGTTTTTAATAGCAGCATTTCATGTAGCAGATGGGCTTTGGAACGGAGAATACCTTTACACTGTTCTGGTCAAGAAACACCGGGCTCCCCAGTGGCACGTACTTGTTTCTGCTGAAGAAAACGGACGCCCTAGCTCCTAGTCTATAGTTACGTTTTCATTTGTTAGAGATGGCTTAACTTTCACTAGAAAATGGCCAGAATGGATTCTCTATCCTGATTGGCTAAAACTACCACCAACCTTGGCATCTATTTTTCAATAGATGCCCAGCAAAAAATAAGTACCAGCCAAAGTGCCACTTCACAAGGTACCATTGTACTCTGCTGCCTAGCCTACTTTCTCATTGGCTGAAGGAAGGTGATAAAATTTAAAATCCCTGCCATGTTTTTCTCTCGTTTAGTGAGAGCTACTGGTCTCCCCCTTCCCCCTCAGTATGCTTTCCCTCAGTAGCAGCTACACTAAATAAAATAATGAAGAATACACAGTCCGGTAATTTTGCCATCAGAACAGTGAAAACAGCAGTCTTGTTTTAAAATGGCACCACTCTCCTGACAGTGCTCTCTCAATGCATACTCGCAGCAAACACAAGGAAGCCATCACTCGCATCAGCTTCATCCTGCACATGTTTAAAATAAATAAATTAAAAAAGCAGGACGCCAGTAATTTAAACCACAATACAAATGCCCCCACACACTCTTCATTTCACAAAGAAATAAATCATGTAACTTGCAAGTCTCCCTCACAGCAAATACAGGATCCACAACGGTCAAAATTCGTGAGGACAACACACAACTTCCGAGTTCCAACTTGCAACTGCAACTAAATTAAAATAGGAAAATATTGAAGAAGTGAAAAATAACTATAAACTGCACAAACACAGTTCGTGCAACTTTTTTTTTTATCCACACTTGTTTTCTTCTTCAATCTGCAGTGTGTGTATCGGGGTGTGGCAGTCCATCAGTACGGCTCTGGAGGGAGGAGCAACAGGACCTGGAACAGCCTAGGCACTACTTTCTCAATGAGCAGTGTTCTGTAATACTTATACCCACTTTTGACACTCATTTCCTCTCTTATTTTACCACTTCACAAAAATTTACTTAGATGGCTATTTTCTAAGCTCAATAATACCCTCCAGGGTGGGCATTATTGGGAAATACCGGACCTTCCAGGGGCTATAAGGCCCTCTCTGCCTGTGGCATTGGGCCTCATTATGCCCCGGGCGGTCTGGTATTTCCCAGTAATGCCCACTTGTTGGGTATTATTGCTTACTTATTTTTCATTAAAACAGTCATGTCAGTTCCTTAGACTCAGTATTTTAGTAAAAATTGTAACTTAGCATTTTGTTGCTCAGTTCTTACTCTATTTTAAGGAACTGTAATAGCATTTCAAACAACATGAAGTCTTGCTGTATTCTGACATATGCAGTTAGGTCCTGCCTTTCAACTGCCCCGGAGAATAAAGAGTTAAACTTTCCATGGCTAGCATGGAATGATCACCGCGAGCTGGGGTTGAAGCCCCTGTCTGCTGTTGTTTAAACTCCAACCGTCAGATTCTTTACTCCGCCTCATTGAACAGTCGCTCCAGAGAGTTCTCCTTTGCTCGGTTCAAAAAAGTTGGTTAAAGTGTCATTTCTTTGCTCGGTTTCTACCGAATTGCTGCTACCGATCTGTCGGTTTAAGTCTCTGTCTGTGGTACCGTGAGTACTAGATAGGTTTTCTATGTAGTTTCTGTGTGGAACTTGTAAATTGAGGATTGGTTCAGCTGAACCGATCAGTTTCAGGTAAAAAAGTTTGTGTATTTACTTAGAGTGTCCATATCGGTTCTGAAAAAAAAAAAGGATTTTATTACGTTTTTTTCAAGACCCGTGACACGGTCAGGAAACGATAGGGGAGTCTTGCCTGGCAGATTGCCGAAAAAAGGGTAAGTTTTGGTTAGGATTGGCCATGTCTGAGAAGTCCAAGAAAAAAAAATGGGCCCACTGGGTTTCAAAACTGCAGTGTGTGTGGGGAAGTCTTTGCCAAGGCTGATCCCCACACCACCTGTGTTTGTTGTCTGGGGTTTGACCACCTCGATTCAGACTGCCAAATTTGTAAGAATTTTCCCAAATCTACCCTGGAAAAGAGATTAGGTAGACTGAGGGAAAGGGAGGCCAAGAAGTCCCGGATGGCCAGCCCGGTTCGGTTCCGACCAAACCGGAAGGAGTGCCCTCTGACTAGGGTGATACTTCTTCGGGCAAAAGGAGAGCCGATTCTGAGGACTCAGTTCCGGTAAAAAGAAAAAGAAAAGATAAATCATCTGGTTCGGACCCAGAAATTCATACTCCGACCGCCGATGAGATAGCCAAGGCGATAAGAATAGTGCAATCGCTTACTTTGGTTCAGGCCGAACCGGCACCATCTGGCAGAGGTTCAGTTCAGTCGGTTCCCCCGGTTCCGGATTACACCTTGGAAGAATTTTATGAACCGGATGAGGAGGAGGGAGAGTATGAGGATGATGCTGGTGATTATGAAAGTCTGGATATGCCTATTAACCAGGACATCTCCCCAGACAGACCTTCAGGTGTTTCTCCTCCTAGGCCTTCTGAGTCCCCTTCTCACTTTGTTTTACAAAAAAAGTGGCTGAAACTCTCCAGCTTCCTATGGAAGCGGCAGTAGAGGATCAGGAGTAGCCTGATTTTGTTGAAATGATGGACATCCCAGAGTCCAGGAGACTGTCTATTCCCCTCCACAAATCCTTTGGGAAACAGACACATAAAATTCTTAAGACTCTTAATTCCATACCTCCTGTGGACAGACGAATGGACAAGAGTATACTCTTTCAGGCCCAGATACGGAGTTCCTTTCCCATCAATGCAGCCATGTTGGGGTAGTGCAGGCTGCTGCCTGTGATAAGGCAAATACCCCCTTGGCATCACACCCCCCAGATAAGGACTCCAGGAGGATTGATGCCATGGCAAAGAAACAGCACATGGCAGCATCTTTGGGACTCAGGCAGGCTAACTATATGGCTTACACAGCTAGATACCAGAAGTCCAGGTGGGACACTGTGCTGGCTCTGGCTAAACAGGCCCCTGACCAGCTTGCCAAGGAGCTGGAGCAGATGGCTGCAGATGGAATTGAGGCATCCAAAGTGCAATTTCATGCTGCTGTGGACTCCAGTGATGTTTCATCAAGAGTCATGGCTATATCTGTGGCTCTTCAGAGGATGGCTTGGCTCAGATGTACTAGCCTCTAACAGGATACCCAGGCTTAGGCCATGGATTTCCTTGTTATTGGTAATTCTCTGTTTGGGGAGCAGACAGAGAACTACATGAAAAAGATGGACGAGTACAGGACCACTTACAGGAGTGCTCAGGCCAAAGAAAGGCAAGCTACTCCTCAAAGGCAGCAGTCCAGGGGCAGGGGCAGGCCTTTCCAAAGGCCTTTTTACCAAGCTCGGGCCTCCTCCTCTTATTCTCAGAGGGGGTTCTTTAGAGGGAGAGGCAGACAGGGGATGAGCAGGCCTGCATCCCCTCAGCCTAAAGCCCCTGCCAAGCAGACACCTTCATGGGTCTGCCCGGGCCGATTCTCCAGTACCAGTAGGGGGCAGGCTGGCTTACTTTGTCCAGGACTGGAAGTCTCTGACATCAGACAAGTGGGTCCTGGAAGTAGTAAGCCAGGGGCTGGTTCTCAGCTTCAAAAAATTTCCAAAGATGAGAAACAGATCCTTTCCACCTGTGAATCCATCAGAGACCCTTGCTTTAGAGGCAGAGGTTTCTTCCCTCCTAGCTCTCAGAGCTATAGAGAGGGTTCCCACCCTACACAAGGGCAAAGGATTATACTCCAGGTACTTCCTAACCTCGAAAAAGACAGGAGAATGCCGGCCCATCCTGGACCTAAGATAGCTGAACAAACACCTTCTAAAACCAAAGTTCAAAATGGTGACTGGGAATAATCCTTCCCTCTCTAAGGCCAGGGGACTGGCTAGCCTCCCTGGACCTCAAAGATGCCTGTTTTCACATTCCCATCAGGTGCTTCCACAGAAAGTACCTCAGGTTCGAGTTGCCCTCAGGCCATTATCGATTCAGAGCAATGCCCTTTGGCCTAACATCAGCCCCAAGGGTTTTTACAAAGTGCCTGGCAGTAGTGGTTGCTTTCCTAAGGAGAAAAAAGATCTCCATCTTCCCATACTTGGACGACTGACTCATAGTAGGTCAGTCTCCAGACCAAGTCAAGTCACATTTGCAAATAACTCGGCAAGTGCTCACTTCCTTAGGATTCCTTCTCAACCTTCCAAAGTCGCTTCTCGAACAAGATAGCCCTCACCTTCATAGGGGCGTGAGCTGGATACACACAGCAAGAAGAGCCTTCTCCCTGGACAGGGCAAGGACCCTTATGGAATTGGCTCTATTCACCCTACAGGTGTCTCGACCAGCAAGGCATTTCCTTCAGCTTGGGCCACATGGCAGCTTCCACAGCAGTGGTCCAGGAGCAAGATTCCAGATGAGGACATTCAGTTCCACTTAAAAAGCCTTCTGGTCCCAAAGAAACAATTTCCCTTACCAAACTAGTCCCAGTGACTGAACCTGAGCCAGGCCTTGCAGTGGTGGCAGGATCAGGACAATTTGAGACATGGAGTTCCTTTTGTCACTCAGTCTCATTCAGTGATACTCACCACAGATGCTTCCCTGCTGGGCTGAGGAGCCCATCCGGGGGATCTTACCACCCAAGGGCTGTGGTCACCTCAGGAATCTCGGCTTCACATCAGTCTCTTGGAACTCAGAGCAGTGTTTCTGGCACTGCAAGCCTTTTCCAAATCTGTACAGAACAAGGTGGTCCAGGTCAGAACAGACAACACCACCACCATGTGGTACATCAGCAAGCAGGGAGGCACTCGATCTACGGCCTTGAGCACAGAAGCAATGAAGTTGTGGTCCCTGGCCTATTCCCTGCAAACCTCTCTGATAGCAGTTCACTTCACAGGGAAGGACAATGTTCTAGCAGATGTTCTGAGCAGAATATCCCAGGGCCATCACGAATGGACCCTAGATCCCCTAGTTTTGAAAGTGATTTTCTTGAGATGGGGCACTCCACAGATAGATCTTTTTGCAGCCCCAGACAATCACCAGCTTCCTCTCTTTTGTTGCAGACCCCCAGTCTTGGGCTTAGTTCCACTGGATGCTCTGATCCTGAATTGGGAAGGGAAATTTCTGTATGCTTTTCCCCCCTTCCCTCTCCTGTTGAAAGTGTTAGTCAAGATAATAAGGTCACAACCATGCAAAGTGATTCTGATTGCTCCAGATTGGGCCAGACAGCCCTGGTACCCCCTGTTGCTGTCCCTAGCAGTCCACCTTCCCATCTCTTCCCAGGAACTACAACCTGTTGACATCCTCTCAGGGGAGGATTTGGTACCCAAACCTTCGGTCTCTCAATCTCAAGGCATGGCTCTTGAAGAGTTAGTTTGCTGACCTGCATCTTTCCCAAGGGGTTCTGGATATCCTTAAGGCTTCTCGAAAGCCTTCCACCAGAAAGACTTACAATTCCAAATGGAAAAGGTTCACTATTTGATGTTCTAAGAAGAATATTTCTCCAGATTCTGCTGGGTTGCCTACAGTTCTGGACTATATGGTCTATCTCAATGGCCTAGGCCTTAGGCCAGCTACACTTAAAGTGCATTTGGCAGCTGTCTCTGCTTTCCTGTCAGTGAGGCAAGCCTTCCCTCTGTCAGCCCATCCTGTGTTTTGTAAGTTCTTCAAGGGATTGATGCACACCAGTCCCCCCTTTAGGGACCCTGTTCCTGCTTGGGACCTTAATGTTTGCATTGCTCAGCTTATACAACCCCCGTTTGAGCCTTTGTCCTCTGCAGAGCTTAAGTACTTGACTTGGAAAACTGGGTTTTTGGTAGCCATTACCTCTGCCAGGTGTATCAGTGAATTACAAGCCCTGTCAGTGGAACCTGATTTAATCTCTTTACATAGAGATAAAGTAGTCCTAAGAACTAACAGGCAGCTTTTGCCTAAAGTGGTTTCAGATTTCCACCTCAACCAGTCTGTGTCTCTCCCTGTTTTCTTCACTGACCATTCCTCCTCTGGAGAGAGGAGGCTGCACAGCTTAGATGTTAAAAGGGCACTCAGCTACTACATAGAGCGCAGCAAGGGTCACAGGTTTGAGTCCTTCCAGTTGTTCCTCACGTATGGAGAGGTTGGTAAGGGCAAACCTGCCACTAAGAAATCTGTTGCCAGGTGGATTGTTTCTTGTATACAATTCTGCTATGAGAAACTGGAGAACTCCACCTCTGGCCTGAGGGCTCACTCTACTAGAGGTACAGCTGCTTCCTGGCTGCTGCAGGGATATTCTATCTTAGAAATTTGTCAAGCAGCCACCTGGAAAACAGTCCATACATTTACCAAGCATTACTCTCTGGATATCCAGGCTAGGAGTGATGCTCGGTTTACACAGCGTACTTCAGATCCTGTTTCCAAAGTAGGTTCTGTCCTTCCTCCATGGAGGTACTGCTTGGTAGTCTGCATATGTCAGAATACAGCAAGACTTCATGGTGTTTGAAGAAAAAATTACTCACCTTAGTAATGTTGTTTATTCTTAATGGAGTCTTCGTATTCGACCTCCCTCCCTGCCTCCCTTTCAGAACCTAGTTTTGGGATGTGGGTGGGCAGAGCAGTGTTGGCACCCTAGGGTGTCCTCTTTCACCCTCCTTTATTTGGGTGAGTGTTATGTTTTGAATTGTTTTGTTTTTTGGGTTTCCTGACTTGAATCTTTGCTTTGAAACCAAAAAACCCTTTTATATAGATAGAGTTGCCAGTTGGCTAGTTTTGAGTTTTACAGTTTCCACACAGAACTTCTAGTGAGTATTGCTCGTAAAGATCTGATGGTTGGAGTTTAAACAACAGCAGACAGGGGCTCCAACCGAGCTTGCGGTGAACATTCCATGCTGGCCATGGAAACTTTAACTGTTTGTTTTCCAGGGCAGTTGAAAGGCAGGAACTCACTACATATGTCAGAATGCAGCAAGACTCCATTAGAAGAAACAACATTACTAAGATGAGTATTTTTTTCTTTTTTCCCCACAGGTTCCATCATCTGTTCACAGTTCCCTTTGAACTTCACCAACATTGTAATTGGCATCCCCCCCAGCAGTAAAATTATGTGTGATAAAACTTTGGTTCAAATTTTGAGATTTAAAAAAAAATATTTCTAGGGTCATGGATATGTTGTTCATCCACACTGTCTGGCAGGTATCCTTGCCGCTTTAATTCTTGCCGGAAGGTCTTCAAGCTGGCTCCTCCAACCCACCTGGGTGGTAAAACTCTCGGTTCCGCCCCATGACGCCAGATCTTCCTTACCGCTTGGAAGCTCAGGTTCCCCTTAGCGCTCTGCGTTTTAGACTGGATCCTAACTCTTGGGTTCGTCCGAAATGGTTTTGAAGTTTTCTAAACTTCGGTCTTCTTCTTCCTTCATGACTGCGATGGACAAATCTATTTCCGGCTTTCGGAGGTGCCCTTGCAGGCAGAAAATGTCCAGGACGGATCCGCACTCCACGTGTGTCTACTGCCTAGGCCTAGATCACGACCCGCAGGCCTGCGAGTTGTGCCGCTCTTTCTCGGCCAACGGCCCTGGACGATCGAGCTGCCCGATTAGCTCGGGCGCCTGAGAAACGTTTTCCGCCGTAAAATCTAAAGAGGCCTGGGCGTGTCTGCGGCAGCTGGTTGGCTGAGCAGCTCGAAAGATGATCACCCCGAGGAGGAAGCGGCCTGCACGCATCTTCCTCCTCCCTCGCGCGGCATTTGTCCTGTCTCTCTGAGTTCCTCGTATTTGGCTTCCGTTCAAGGGAGCTTTGTCGTCCCTTTCCCACCGAAAGGTGAGGGCCTTCGGGACATTCTTTCATTCAAAAAAAGTCGAAAGTGTAAGTCCCCACCCATCGGCGTTCGTGGAAGTGGGAGGTCCCTTCCCGGACAGCTGACCGCCGACTTGATCGAGTTGCGGCTGGGGCCTCTGGCTTCCGCGGTGCCCCGGCCAGGCCAGCCTGCCGAGACTCCGACGAAGTCGAGATTTTTCTCGATCCGTTAGATAGGCTGTCGACTGGAGAATCCGACAACCCTCCTTCACCGGTTCCCCCGGTGGATACCGAGGATCTGCCTGCGCCTTCTGGGCCGCAGTCCACGGTTAAAGTGCCCGAGCCGAGGGAAGAGCGGGTGTCCCCGGCCCCTTCCCAGACCCACTCTCGGTCCCCCCGAAGGTCTCAGTCTCGGACCTCTTCTCGGTCCAGCCGTTCCCGCCGACATTGGCGGTCTTGGTCTCATTACCGAAGTAAGCGGCGACGCTGTTGTTCCTCGTCCTCCTCCTCGGGTGAGGAGAGGCTGCAGCACAAGTTGCGCCGGCGCTATGAGGCCCTTATGTGGCAGCAGTTGCTGTTGTCCGGGCCTAAGCCGACCCCGGCCATCAAGTGGCTGTCGCCTGAACGACCGAAGCAACCTCTCGTTCCAGTTGAGTTGCCCGCTCCAGGGCCGGTTGCTCGGCCGAAACCAGCTGCTCCACCGATTGTGGTGGAACCTCCGCCTCCACAACTGAAGTCGGGGGCACTGACCAAGAATTCTCGGTCAGGTCACGGCCTGCCCCACAGGTTGTCGGTCACCCTCACTCCCGACCGTCCTCGGCAGGTGGAGGGTGGCTCAGGGCCGAGGCAGCTCTACGCAGACTCTTCAGAATCCGGCAGCCACGACTCACTTGTTCTCCAGGCAGTTCGATCTGGAGCCCTCCGGGGCCAGTCAGTGGAGCGATAGCCCATCGCTCTTCTTGGGTCTGCTTCAACTCATCTCGGAGTCCACGGGATGCAGCTCGAGCCCTGTCCAAACGGCCTGGCATCCTGACGGAGATTCTGGACTGAGGGGATTCTCCCAGGAGGCCTTTCAGTGGCTAGAGGCCATTGTTGGCCCAGCCTTGGAGCACTGGCAGCCTGCTTCCTGTCCTCGCCCTTGGCAGGATGGTCAGGAAGTATCACAGTCCCTACCGGCTCTTTGCCGGTTTCGGAGCACCCCTCTCCCGAGGGTTAGTTACCGCTAGCGCTTCCGGCATTCGTGCACCGCTCGGGATGTGGATAAGCCCCAACAAAGAGTCCAAAAAGCTGGACTTTGCCGGGTGCAAGGTGTACGCTGCATCCTCCCTTGGCCTCCGACAGGCCAGCTCGGCCATGCTGATGGCACACTTCTCCCACGCCCTCTTGGGCTCCCTGGATGAGGTTGTTCCTCATCTCCCACCTGACCTGCAGACCACGGTCCGCCAGGTGCGGGACCAGGGTAGGGCGGTGGTGAAGCAGCAGCTTCAGACTGCTCTGGACATAGGTGATTACTGTGCCAGGTCAGTAGAGGCCGCGGTGGCCATGCGACGCAGGGCGTGGCTGAGGATATCCACCTTCACGGTGGATACCCAGCACAAGTTGGCAGACGTCCCCTTCTTGGGGACTGACCTCTTCGGCCCTGGAGTGGAGGGACACCTCCAGCGGATCGAGAAGTCCAATGCCACAATGGACTCGGTCACCTCCGCCCAGAGGGACAAAGGCCGCCGTCAGCAGCAGAAGTCCTTTCGTCCTTCGGTCCCTGCTCCTCGACCGGCCCAGCAGCACCAGCAACAGGGCCAGCAGGCTCGCTTCTTGGCGTCCCAAACACAAGCTGGCGGCTTCCTCCAACAGGAAGCAGGGAGGAAAAGGCCCAGGAGGTCCCTCAGCCGGTCCTTCCTCCAAGCCTGCCCAGTGGACGGTTGAGGGTGCCGCGCCCAGCCTCACACCCCTGGTTTCCCCCTGGGACGGGTTCACACTTCCTTTCCGCTGGTCCGCTATCACCACGGGACCGCTGGGTGTTAGAGGTGGTAGGAAAGGCCTGCTTCTGGAGTTGAGCAGGCCCCACTCTTCGACCCGTCACCTCGGGGGGCCACGGGGTCCGCAGCCTCGCTGTCGGCCCGCCGAGCCGATATTGCCCTGCTCCTCGAAAAAGAGATCCTCCTCCAGACCCAGGGTTTGTGTCCAGGTACTTCCTGGTCCCAAAACGGACGGGGGTCTGGCGCCCCATTCTCGACCTGCACGACCTGAACAAGTTCCTAAGGTCTCGAACCTTCAGGATGGTCACTCTGACCCAGATAATCCCATCCTTGGAAAGAGGCATGTGGTTCTGTTCCCTGGACCTCCAGGACGCGTTCTTTCACGTCCCAATCCATCCATCCCATCAGAGATTCCTCCGCTTCAGAGCGGAGGGATCCCTTTACGAGTTCCGGGCCATGCCCTTCGGCCTTTCCCTAGCTCCCAGGGTCTTCACCAAATAACAGTGGTGACAGCATTCCTCTCTATGGGCGCGCGTCTGGGTCTGTGCCCTTACCTGGACGATTGGCTGATAGCAGCCCTCCAGACAGGGGAGGTGGAGCGGTCCAGAGATCTGCCCTCCAGGTTTGCTCTCAGGTTGGCCTCCTCATCAAGCGAGGCCAAGTCAGAACTCGTGCCAAAGCAGGTGATACTGTTCATGGGACAGAGCTCGACTCTCTTGCGAGGCCAGAGCAAAGCTCCTGGTGGACAGGCCGAGTTCTTTCCTCCTTTGCCCAGTCATTTCTGGTTGGGCAATTGCACCCTGCCGGGACTTCCTGCGCCTCCTGGGCCTCATGGCGGCCTGCACCAGCGTGGTCCGTTGGGCCCGTTGGTACATGCGTCCCCTTCAATGGGGACTGGCCAGCCAATGGTCACAACGCTGCGATCCGTTGGACCAGCCCATGACAGTGACCCAGGGGATGTGGAACGCTCTCCAGTGGTGGACCGTTCCAGCACATCTGCAGGAGGGCATCCCATTCGTCCGCCCCAAGCCGACGGTCTCTCTCTCTCGACCGATGCATCTCTGATGGGTTGGGGTGCCCATCTGGGGAAACACCGAGCGCACGGCCTCTGGTCCCCTTGGGAGTCCCGATGCCACATCAACCTGCTGGAGCTCCGACCGGTCCGTCTAGCTCTCTCCGCTTTCACTCCGTTTCTACGGGGTCAAGTGGTTCAGGTCCAGACGGACAACACCACGACCATGTACTATCTGAACCGCCAGGGCGGGACGCGCTCCTTGCTGTTATGCAAGGAAGCTCTCCGAATTCGGTCCCTTGTGCGCAGCCTGGAGGCGGATCTCCTAGTCATTCACGTGGCAGGAGCCTCCAACACCCTGGCCGATGCCCTAAGCCGGATAGGGGCTGCGTCTCACGAGTGGCCTCTCCTGCCGGAGGTAGTACAAGATCTCTTCTCCCACTGGGGCACGCCTCAGGTGGACCTGTTTGCCTCAAGGGAGAATGCGAAGCTGAGTCTGTTCCATGCCCGCCCCCCTCAGCAGGGCTCGCTGCAGGGGGATGCCTTCTCGAGGCCATGGACCCTGGGCCTCTTTTACGCCTTTCCCCATTTCCCTTGATCCACAAGGTGCTTCTCAAGGCGAGGAGGGACAAGGCGCAGGTGATTCTGGTAGCCCCAGACTGGCCCCGCCAGTTCTGGTATCCAGATCTCCTCAGCCTCAGCTCCAGGCTCCCGAGGCGGCTTCCAGCCGGCCCGGACCTGATCTCAGCCAACCAGGGGAAGGTATTCCATCCAGACCGTCAATCCCTGCATCTGACGGCCTGGTTCCTGAGCGGCTGGAGTTCCTGGCTTTGGGTCTTTCCGACGAAGTCCTCAACGTTGTTGAGGTGTCCGGTAAGGAGTCGACCAGGAAATGCTATGCCTTCAAATGGAAGAGGTTCTCCATTTGGTGTCAGGGGAAGGGCTTGGACCCTTCCGACTGCCCCTTGGCAAGCATTCTGGACTACCTGTGGTCCCTTTCTCAGCAAGGGCTGATTCGGCGACCATAAGGTACACCCTGGCAGCCATCTCTGCTTGCAGGTAGCGGGCGGCAAGCAGTCGGTGGCGCAGGAGAAGGTGGTCGGGCGCTTTTTCAAAGGCCTTGATCATATCCCCTCCGGTGCGAGAACCTCCACCTCCGTGGGATCTACTGCTGGTATTGGCCAAGCTTATGGGCAAGCCATTCGAACCAATGCACAGGTGCGATATTTCACACCTGTCGTGGAAGACCGCCTTCTTGGTGGCTATCACGTCAGCCAGAAGGATGGGAGAGCTCCGGGCGCTTTCCATCGAGTCTCCCTACCTGGTCTTCCACAGGGACAAGGCTGTCCTGCGCCCGCACCTGAAATTCCTTCCGAAGGTGGTGTCGGAGTTTCACCTTAACCAGGTGTTGACTCTGCCGGTGTTCTACCCCAGTCACACCTCAGAGGCTGAGTATAGGCTCCATACTTTGGACCCTAGACGAGCGCTCGCTTATTATAAGGAGCGGACGGCTAAAGTTCAGGGAGAGGTTCGCCAGCTGTTTGTCACTTACGCTGAAGCCGCACCTGGTAGACTGGCAGCCAAGGGATTATACAGGTGGGTCACCTCCTGCATAGAGCTCTGCTATAGGTTGGCGGGCATGGAGCCTCCCAGAGGGATAAGAGCTCATTCTACCCGCCATACCGCTGCATCGGTAGTTGCTTCCAGGATGTCCCTATCCAGGATATCTGCAGGGCTGCTACCTGGAAGTCGCACATACCTTTATTACCCACTACCACATCGACCTCGAGTCACGCCGGGATGCTGGTTTTGGGGCCTCGGTTCTCCAGTCTCTCTTTCCCAAGTAAGTATAGCGGGGGTGTGCGCCTTGCCTCCCTCCTCCCGGAAAACTGCTAGGAGTCTGCCAGGAAGTGTGGATGAACAACATATCCATGTCCCTAGAAATACAGGTTACTCACCTGTAACAGGAGTTCTAGGAATGGTATATGTTGTTCATCCACACGACCTACCCGACCTCCCCGGCTTCGATGGACAGCCTGAGCTTCCAGCGGGCCAGATCTGGCGTCATGGGGCGGAGCCGAGAGTTTTACCACCCGGGTGGGTGGGAGGAGCCAGCTTGAAGACCTTCCGGCAAGAATTAAAGCGGCAAGGATACCTGCCAGAAAGTGTGGATGAACAACATATACCATTCCTAGAACTCCTGTTACAGGTGAGTAACCTGTATTTTCTAAGTAGTGTCAGAGAAGAAAAGAACAGTCCCAACAGGATTTAAGCACTGCACTTGCATTTGCTGTGGCTTGTGGGTGGCGAGGACAGATGGCTACTCACTGTTCTGTTGCTTGGGCCCTGATTACAATTTTCTGAATTGTGATCACAGTCAAATGTTGTCAAAAACCAAGCTTAAAGCAGCAGTATTTGTTAGTCGATGAAAAAACAAATCATATTTTTTTTTTTTTTTTTAACAAAAATGTATTTCTGACAACTTAGGATTCATGCTCAGTATATTTGTTTTCTCAGATGTTAAGACTTTTTTTAGAGTGATGAGGTGCCTTTGTAAATGAGTTGACCGGCTCAAAGGTTGTAAATCCGATATTTCAAATAAATAGTTGATTTTGTAATTAATGTCTCACGTCATTAAAGATGGCTACCATTCACCACTCTTAAAAAGCTCTTCCCCTGGTGTTACTTGTTGGATGTACATGCTACATTCATGCTGTAGTTGTATTAGGATGGTTCTTCTGCATGTTTCTGATAGTAAGCAGCACAAAATAGATATTTTTATTTAATGGTGGGTGTGACATGGGCATGGCACGGGTATGGGAACTTTGATAAACTTCAGGACCCCACATCCTGGTTCAGGAATGAAAAAAACTGAAAAGAAAAATGTGTGTCTTGATATTTTTGCCAGACAAGCCTTATTACTGGAAAATGTGTATCATTGCTAACAAATACTGCTACTTTAAAAGGTAAAATAAAGTAGTCTCTGCTCCAGCCTGACTAGAGTGTTCCCCTGTGTGACAGGCTGCATTCATTTTAGCAATGGAGAAGGGACCATCTAATCGTATGACTTATGCTTAGCAGCAAACCGATGTCAGGCAGGCCACCAAGACATCCTCAAGTGGCAAAACCCACAGAAACCCTGCAAGGAAGCATTCTGATGGTAAGGACAACAGTAGAAAAGGCATTTGAAAGAACATAAAACATCCACTAGTAAAAAGTCTTACAAAGAGAAAAACATTGAGGTTCCCTTGCTTAGAGCAGCTGAGGAGTAACATCAGTGCCAGCCAAAGATTTGCCGTCTCTCGAGGATACTAAGCAAATCTGGTAATGCTAGCAAAAGAAGAAACCTAATTTATTTAATTTTGGTAACTGGGTGGGCCCACTGGAACCATTACAGTCCCTTTTTCAGGGGTGACCCGGAATTAATTACAGGTAGAGATACAAAGACATTTTACACAGTATGAAAAAATGGTTACATTACAACATACAATAGTCAAAGACATTAATTAATGCAGTCAGGACAATTGTGTTTTTTTTTTACAGTAGGGTTAATACATTTTTGATAAACAATCAGTAGCTACCACTAGGTTAGCAGGAGTAGGTGGTAGTATTCTCAGATCACAGTGCAAAAATAAGTTTGCATTAATACATAGACCAGATCTCTAGCTTTGCAATCTCATTATTTCAAGGCATTGGGGTTGATCCTCTGTGGAATACTAATCTTATATGGCAGTTACACCATACGTGGTGTGCATTCACCCGCCATCCTGAGTATTAAGAGGACTGTTGTGGAGAGTTAGTGGTAGCGAGTGCATGGGCTCCGCTCCTTCAGATGAGCCTTGAGTCCTCTTTCAGATCCCCCTAAAGTGTTGCATTCCTGGAGCATTCCTAGCAGGACATTCCACAAGTGTGGTATATAGGCAAAAAAAGACCATTGTCCTAGGGAGGACCTCACTTTTGGCACTTAGAGGAGTTAGAGGTTGGATGACCTGAGACTCCTGCTGCTTTGCGTGGCAATTAATGTACCAGCCAGGCTGGGTGGGGCATTTTCTAGCTGGAGTTTGTAGGCCAGTTACAGAGCTGGATAGTTCAGTCTGCCTTCTAGTGAGGGCCAGTTTAAGGACTGGTGCACTTGACAGTGTGGCTCCATGGGTAGGGCCCCTGCGGCAAACCGACTTATCCTATGGTATAAGGTTTTAAGTTTCAAGTTCTCAGTGCCTTTGACTGAGTATAACACCGGTATTCCATATAACAGGGATGGTAGTAGGGTACCTGTTGCAGCCTTTCGTCATGAATCCCGTGTTAGGAAAGGACTGAAGTGATAGGGTAGACCTAGCTTCTGGTTTAAATATTTTGCTTAAATGGTCAATATGTGCTTAAAGGTACAGTCTTCATCTAGGATGACCCCAAAGTACGTAATGCTGTCTACCACTTCGACCCTTGAACCATTTGTGAGAGTGGGTGTGAGAAATTTCGATCCATCAGATCGCAGGCTTTTGGGGCCTAATAGTATGGCTTTTGTCTTTTTTTCCGTTCAACACAACGGGGAACCCAGGGATTTGGATATAATAGGATCAGAACAGAAATGGTTTAGTTCTTATCTCACAAATAGGGAACAAATGGTAGAAATTGGGGAATTTAAATCTACAGTACTTCCGATTGAGATAGGGGTACTCCAGGGTTCTATATTGGGCCCCCTGCTTTTTAATATTTATATCAATGGTCTAGAATTTAGTGACCCAGAAGTTAAATACCATATATATGCTGACGATACGTTGATATATGCGGAGGGGAGTTCACTGGAAGGCATAAATAATAAACTACAACATGCTTTTTGTGAAATACAAACTTTTTTTGATACCCTGAATTTGATAATAAATGTAAAGAAAACGCAGGTGGTTCATTTTAGGGGTTCGGCTACTTTATACCCACCCTTAGTTATTAGAACCAAATTGGGGAGAAAGTTCAACAAGTTTCAAGTTATAAGTATTTGGGGATGTGGTTGGATTGTAGGTTAAAATGGGATAAGCATTTGGAATGTTTGTTGAGTAGTCTCAGTAGGAAACTAGGAATGCTCTACAAATGAAAATACTATACCACCAAAGAAATGCGATGCAGGATCGTGGAAACCATGATCTTCCCGATACTTGATTATGGGGACGTGGTGTGTGGGGGAGCGTCGGGAGTTGAGCTGGCTAAGCTGGATGTGATGTACAACAGGCTTGCCCGCTTCATTCTCAGCGCCCCCAGAAATACCCATGATTGTGATCTGTACAGGGCATTAGATTGGTGGTGTTTAGAAGACAGGAGAAATCTTCATCTTGTAATTTTCATGGGTAAAATAGGGAGCATAAAATTGCCCAACTATATTTTGAGTATGTTCACATTTAGAGAACAGAGAGAGGGTTTGCGATCTTCAAGGGGTATTCAATATGTTGTTCCAAAATGTAACTTAGGGGTGGGTAGAACCTCGGTTATATGTAGGGGCTCCAAAATATGGAATACTCTTCCTTTGGAATTGAGGGAAGGTAATGTGTTTATCAACTCAGGGCTATTAAAAAAATGGTTTATGAAATGTAAACATAGTTCAAAACAGTGTTGTCAATGAATTAAGTCTGGGGGGGAGGGGTTTGCCCTTATACATGTCATAATAAGAATTACTCTTGACTTAAAGTTAAGGTGCTTTACATAAAAATAACATGAAAGAAATCTACTGTAGCTTTTTATATCTTTATATTGGGTATTGTATTAGATGGTACAAAGTTTATTCCCTGTATTATCGCCATGTTATAATGGTATGGATGTGTTTTTGTGATGCATGTATTTGTATATGTTTTGTGCATAAGTACTTATTATACTTATGTAGTAACTGTTTGTAAAGATATATGTATATGTTTTAATAGCTGAAAACTGAATGCATGGTTTTGGACCTCCTTGGAAATGAGTTTTTAACTCAGTGGAGTTTATCCTATAGTCTTGTTCATTTTATTATAAATTTGAATAAAATCTTACAAACAAACACAAGTTTATTGCTCTCCAGTGAGCCCTCAGGAAGTAATAGGTCGTGCGACAAGGAGTGATTTAATTGAGCAGTGTCCTGGCAGGCCCTGTTTAATGCATCGTGAACCACATATAAGGTTCGGTTTGCATCACCACAGTGGTTCGGCATATCATTTATAAATGGGGAGAACAACAAAGGTCCCAGGAACTTTAATTGCACCTTTATCAGGAGGAACAGTACCCTGTAACTTACTGAAGAGAAGTTTGAGGAGGATGCAGAGCCAGTTTCTCCAGACCTCACAGGGGATGATGAAATAGGTTTCTTCCCAGAGTGCTAGATGATTACTCCCATACTTCTGCAACAAATGGCGGACATCCTGGACTTGCGTACCACAGACTGTGATGCTGATGTAGAAGAATCCCTGGTTATAAGTATGCTGGGACTTGCATCTCTTAAAAGGGTGTCAATACCAATACAAAAGGCATTGAGAAGGCAACAAGAAAGCTTTTAGAGATACCTACTTCAGTCCCTGCACTTGATTAAAAAAACACACGCACAAAAAAAGAAACCTGAGAAAAGGTATGTGGGTGAGAATATGTTTATGTGCACTCTTCAGTGGAAGGTCCTACACAGGCTGAAGCCTGTGAGAAGGGGAAGGTAAATTTCTAAACTACTGCCCCAGGTAAAGATGGCAGGAACATCACTTATCTGGAAAAGAAGTGTTCGAGCTTCGACATCATTGTTGAGGAAAGCTATCTTTTTAACATGGAAACATAGACTTTGACAGCAGATAAGGACCGCTAGGCCCATCTAGTCTGCCCATTTCCCTAGCTACAGGATAGGCCGCAGATCCTATTTAACCAACAGCCTATATCTTCCTGCCCCACACAAGAATTGCCTTATGTCTGTCCCATGCATTCTTGAATTCTCCCACAGTTTTAGACTCCACAACTTCCTCAGGAAGGCTGTTCCATGCATCCACTACCCTCTCTGTGAAATAATACTTCCTCACATTGCCCCTGAACCGCCCTCCTTCTATCTTTAAATTGTGTCCCCTTGTTCTTGCAAGTCTCTTTTTCTGAAAGATGCTACCTCTTGGACTTTGTTGATTCCTTGAGGTACTTGAAAGTTTCTATCATGTCCCCCCTCCCTTCTTTCCTCAAGGGTATACATATTAAGCTCCTTTAGTCTCTCCTCATACGGCTTCTCTTGCAGACCCTGCACCATTTAGTTCCCTCCTCTGGACTGCCTCTATCCTGTCTATGTCCTTGCGGAGATGGGGTCTCCAGAACTGGACACAGTATTCCAGATGGGGTCTCACCAACTGTCTGTACAGAGGGATAACAACTTCCTGTTTTCTGCTGCTGATGCCTCTCCTATACATCCCAGTATACCCCGGCCCTCCCTACTGCCTTCTCACATTGCTTGCTAACCTTAAGGTCATCTGATATGATTACCCCCAGGTCCCTTTCCTGTTTTGTTGTTGTTACTACCTCCCCACCCATTGTATATTCTTCCCTGGGTTCTTGTTTCCCAGTTGCATTATTTTCACTTTTTGCATTGAATCCTAGCTGCCATCGTCAGACCATTCCTCCAACCTTGCCAAGTCCCTTTTCATCCTTTCCACGCCTCCTTGTGTATCAACCCTGTTGCAGATCTTTGTGTCATCTGCAAAAGGCATACTTTTCCTTCCAGTCCTCTGCAATGCCACTGATGAAGACATTAAAAGGACTGGACCCAATACTGAACCCTGCGGTACCCCACTAGTAACCGCCCTTTCTTCAGAGTGGACTCCATTTACAATTACCTTCTGTGTCCTGTTGTCCAGCCAATGTTTTACCCAGGCTACCACCCTGGGACCCACTCCCAGGCTGGTTAATTTGACTAATAATCTTTTGTGTGGGACTGTGTCAAATGCCTTGCTAAAGTCTAGGTAGGCCATGTCCACAGCCCACAGCCCATTATTTAAAGGCTTTATTGGGCTTCCTTATGCTGTTGTGTGAGGGCTTGACACAGGAGGCTAAAACTCATGTGGCACACACTGTTATGCAAGGCTGAGTGCTACAAAATACCAGTTTCAGATGGCAGTGGACTTTAATGACACTGCCGTCGGAGCACTGGCCAGTTCTTTTTGCCACAAAAAGGTATGTGTGGTTGAGAACCTCAGGCCTCACATTTGATATGCTGATTTTAACCTTTAAGGTCACTGCTGTTTGCAGCCAAACAGGTGTACGTGAAAAATGTTGATGAAAGCAAATCAAATTTAAGAACCTTATACAGAGGCTGGCCCGGTGGCATAGAGGGTTGAGGCGCTGGACGCCTTACCTCGCATCATGCCGACGACGCGGGTTCGGGAATGACCTCTGGTCGTCGGGGAACTTGACACGAAGGAGGAGAGGAGGGAGCCGGATTGATCAGCGAAGCAGCTTTCCTCTACCGGGGAGTTTGTTTGCCCCTCCCTGTAGTTCTGCTCTCATCGGGTGGAGGTCCGATGGGTAGCATAGGTGGGAGGGGCCGGCGGTGATTGCCAGGGGTGGGGTGGAAGGGGCTGAGCCAGTGCCCGGAGTGCATGTGCGCCTCCATGTGCATGCACTGACGCAGTTGCTGGAGTCCCGGGATGGGGAAGAAAATACAAACATTGCATATAGAAGAAAGAATCTTATAGAGAAAGTAGGGGAAGGTGTGTTTATTATAGGCTCTACAAAACCGGGAGAAATATTAAAGGTAATTTTAGCAGAAAGTATGCTTACCATGACTATACCCCAACATGAGGTGCACACAGCAGCAGAGATGGTAGGGAGCTGGACAACAATCTACATCAGATCCATCAGCACAAACTAAAACTGACACTTAACAGTTCTGCCCGTGTCCCCATAGACCCATTGCCAGTAGGGGATGCCTTTCTTAATACTTACAGACAGGTGGTGCTGAAAGTAAGAGAGGGTCTCACACTGCAGTTTCAGCATTTTCCAAAATTGCAGAAGCACAGACATTTTTGTGACACTGGAGACCACTTAAATTTTAAAACTGGAAGCCACAAAACTGTTGATGTTAACAGCAATGGCGAGATTACCATGCTTACAAACAGGGATAGAGTTTTTCTCAAGGTACTTTCTAATTAAAAAAGAATGGGGAATGGTGACCAGTATGGAACCGCCAGCACAGTGGCAAGCCTGGGTCATTGGGGCTGGCTGGGGGGGGACTGAATGTCCCAGAGGAGACACTCCTGCTCCGGGAAAGGTGGGTCGCTGTCCTTGCTACAGTACTGCCACCTGGGTGACCACAGGTGGAAGTGCAGTCAGTGAAGGGCTCCAGCAGAGAAACAAATACATGCTAGAGGTTTGACAGCATGCGCACGCGCGCGCGCACACCCACCTTGAACCGAACCTCCCAAGTGCATCTGTGCCTGTGGGGCTGGAGAGAAGACTATGGGAAAATGTCTCTGTTGCTCAGATGATAACAGACTCCTGTGCATCAAAAGAGGCACTGGTCCTGAGCCCCACAGCTAGCCACCTGACAAAAAACAAAGCAGTCTGAGGGGCATGGCCCCTTTACCCTGCCCGATGGGCACATCTGAGGCAGGGTGGAGGTGAGGTGTTACTGGAGGGACAGGGTCCAGCGGAGCCAGGCACCTTGGGGTTCCTGATGGAGTTCAAGCAATGGTGTGAGAGGAACATAAACATAGAATGGGGGAAAAAATTGGACCTCCGTTATCTAAACAAGGACAAAAAAAAATGTTCAGGATGGGTTCTCTAAAAACCATCATTTCTTCCGTAGGGTGGGGAAATTAGGTAGCTTGCCTGGGTCTGAAGGATGCTTATTTCCACATTCCTTTAAAGACACACCCACAGAAGATATCTAGGAATCGGTGCAGGTCATACACAGTAATTGTACAGAAAAATGCTTCCTGGCTGACCTCAACACCAAGGGTACAATATTTACAAAATGCCTATCAGTAGTTGTAGCAGCACTTTTAAAGACTGGCTTCACTGTGTTCCTATACTTGGATGACTTGCTAGTACATTATGTGGGAAAACCAAGGAAGAGACCCTGTCAGCATTAGAAGAAACAAAATCCTTGGTGACTTGAGTAGGATTCTTATTGAATCTGAAGAAATCTCAGTTGACCAAGAACAAGTACTGAGTTTGTAGGAGAGTTAAAAACTCCCCTGTTCCCTATATTCCCTTCCTCTTGGTGCACCTGAAAGGAGCATTGGTTCAGTGTGCCTTTCCCAGACACCAATTTTCAAATAAATCTGAAATAAAGGGAAAAGCTTTTCTTCCTTAACAGAGGGCAGGAGATTTATTTATTTTATCTTTTTCTTTGAGTTTGTGTTTTATTGCATAGAAACTTTAGGAAGAAAGCCATACAGTTGCGGCATATGCAAGCAGTTATAGTAGAATATTTGATTGTCTTTCTTATTGCTACATCATTGAGGAAACCACAGGTAAGGTAAAAAGAGAAATTACCATAAGCTTATAACAAAATACAGCTCCATGCAACCAGTTGGCTGGGACCTGGCTTGAACGTAAACTAACTTGCTAGGTAGGAAAAGCATATTGCAGCACCTAGGGCTGCACAGAACCCCTATATACTACTAAGTGTCAAGCATGAACAAGCAAAACAACTCTTTAAGAAATGTGAAACGCCAAACTTCCTCACGATGCAGGTTGCAACCCCCAGCCGCGCAGCTCCAAGGGTGCTGTGCATTTGTCATATATAATGTATGGTAGAACGTTATCACTAAAAATCCATCGTTTTACAGGGTTGTTGCACCCATGATGTAGCGTCATGATTTGTTATACCATCGTGAGTACGTCACATCGATGGTACAACAACATGGGACGTGTTTGTGCAGCATGCGCATTGAGTGCTGGACCCGGAAGAAAGCCGAGCCGTGGTGACTAAAAAAACTTAAAAATAAGGATCCTGCCTCTCATTGTTCTTTATGTGGACCATACACTATAAAAGACAATGTACGGTCCACTATCGGCATCACAGCGAGTGTTGCCATCTTGAGGTTGCCAAGATGACCAAAACCTCTCGAGCTTCATTCTTGAGGTTTAAACGGTTGCCATGGCTACCTCTCTGGCTACACGCGCTTGTTGCTGATAGCGGACCATACATTGTCCTCTGTTACGTAGAATGAAAAATTAATTCCTTGTACTCTAGGATCAAAAGTAAAGCAGTCATCTAAACATATTAGTTAAGTTTGTAACAGCAGTCTGCAACTGAATACAGGGTAACAAACTGATGGTATTCAGTTATTATAAATTCAGTAAACTAGGCCGAAATCTGGAAGATATGCACAGTTACTAATATTTGTCCTTATGGTAATCCAGAAATGGCATGAAGGTTTGTGCCTGTATGGAGGTGCCATTTTTTTTCAAGTTAGTACGCAGTCAAATTATGAGCCTGCAGCAAAGTTCATTTAACATTTAAGGAGATAAAAAAGTTCAGTTAAATCACAACACGATGAACTTCTGTGGCCCGTGGTGGCAGCCTTCTAAGGCATAGTCCGATAAAACTGCAAAGTTACAGGCATCCTCACGATTCAGTGTCCAGCTGTTCCTCACTGTCTGCCTCCCTGACAAGTTCTTTACCAATCCGCACCAACAATTTATCAATATCCTTTGGATAATTATAGATGCAGATATGCCAGCATATTGTACTCTGTTTGGCAGGGTATGCAGTGCTGAAAGGACGTAGTATTCTTGTAGTTTCCTCTTACCCCTTCAAACTTTTTCTGACACTAGCAAGTACTAAAACTCAAATCAGGATAACAGTGAACTTTTTGTCTGTCCACTTAAGTCCTGTACGCTCCTGGCTGCACGGAGGATACATTTCTTTGTATTACTGAGCCCGTTTTTATGAAAAGGGTTCTGGTGACCATGTTGGCTGTTGCTTTTCGAGAAGTGACCCTGTAGCACTTTTCTGTTGTAAGCAGCATCTCTGTTTTGAGACCCCATGCCTCCTTTAATCAAGCAATGACGGTCCTGATTGGAGCCTCCCCTTAAAAACCTTCTGCAAGTCCATTTATTCTGACATTCTTCTCATACCAGGTTTTCTATATGTTCTAGTCTGGCCCTCATCAGGTTGTTCCCCCCCCCCCCCCCAAACAAGTCCCATTGACACAGAGTGACACAGTAAGCACCTTTCCCACAGTACTTGTCACCGCTGCGATCACTGTTGTGTGGGTTTCAGCCCACTACTCTACTGTCTGCAAGAGCTGAGTAAGTGAATCAAACTTTGAACTCAGCAGTTCGATTGCATGTTCTGCACTGAAACAGTGAGGGATGTGAAAGCCACGTGAAAAGTCCTTCGATATTACGGGTGCATTTTTTGGCTTTACCATTGTGCAATCTGGACCAAAATTGCAGCATAAGTTCACACTGATAACTTCACCTTTCCAGTAATTTGTCACTGGATCGGTTGTGAATAAGAGGTTTTAAAAGTTACTGTTTATAGAGTTATGCAGGAGCTGTTGAGAAACACGTCTGAACACCCGGGCTGCTAATCTCTTGAGGGCAGATGTTTTGGTTCACTATGCAGCCACCTTTCATGCAGGGTTATTCCGTCCTGCAGAGGAGTTTCTAACGTTACTAGGCCACACATCCTCGGCCAGATTGGGCAGGGCTGGAAATATAAGGTATCTAGTACTGTCTCAGACCGTACCAGTGCCAGACTGCTGCTCCACTGAGCAAACAAATCCCACTAAAGCAGTAGTCCGTGGAGACCCTTGCATGGGGGGAAGGAAATGGACAATCTCAGGGAAGGAATTCCTTACCTAACACCACAAATAACAAAAGGTTCTTATTCCAGATGAGTCCCTTCTTGGTTGGGAGGGCATCGAGAAGACCATTTTATGAGTTTGATGTCATCCCCAGAGGAAAGGATGAAACACATAAACCCTTTTGAAATAAGGAATGTGTTCCTGTCCCTGAAAAGTTTTATCAGAATCAGTCCAGATAAGGACATATAGTGTATTAAATAAACAAAATGGAGCAAGGTCCTCTAAACTTTGTGTAGTGGCAGTGAAGATTTGGAACTCGCCATACAGATGAAATGCAGATCTCAATGCAGTACATTTGGCAGGGGAAAGACAATACATTAGCAGACTTTTTTTTTTTTTTTTAATTATCATTAAGGTGTTTCTTTTCTTAGTGCCAGCCTCCTTCAGTCCCACCCCACTATCAGTCGGCACTTGCCTTCTCAGGACTTACCGGACATTATACCCCAACAGATTACCCCCTGTGGCGGGACCATGAGTAGAGGGGCTGTCCTTCCTGCCCCTGTGACCCTATCTAGTAGTGGTCTTGCCTGGGCAGTGGTCCAGGTCCGGAACAGGGCAGGCATCATTGTGCTGCATGTCTTTTTAATCCTCTGTTTTGTCCCCTTCGCAGCTGGTGGGCACTCACAGGTGCAGAGGCATGCACACACCATGTGTCGGGTGCCGGCTGCTCCCCTGCTCTGGGCACAACCAATACCCCATCAACATGCCTCCACACGTGATGGTACAGGAGTGGCATGGCACATCCCCCCCCCCGGGAGAGGGTAGATAATCTGAACCTGGGTTGCTGGAATGACGGGAGATGTGGCATCCTCTGCCCCAATCTACCACACTGCTGGGCTGGCCAGTAGCAGATTCTTTAAGCAGAATGGGTTGTGGAACCAATGAATGAACTCTGAACCAGTCTGTTTTTCAGACCATTGTGGACAGGTGGGGAGTCTCAGACGTAGATATGTTAGCCTCATTGAACATCAACAAACTACCTCTGTTTTGCTGCAGACCTCAATCCATGGGAACTGTACCTCTGAATGCACTCGCACTTTTGCTGGAGACACTGATTTCTCTTTGTGCATTTCCTGCATGTCCATTAGTTCAGAAATGACTTTGGAAACCGTGTGGAGAAAGCAGCCATGTTCTGGATGTCCCCGGCAGCCCAAGCAACCATGGTAGTCCCTCTTGTTGCACCTGTACAGCAAGTCACCAGTAGTCCTCTCATTGAGACCGGATTGCCTGACATTATCCAAAAGCAGTGCTTCATCCAGACCTGAAATCACCTTGCTTAAAGAGCAGCTGACGCAGTCTGGGCAGGCAACTCTTGCCAAAGAGTGGCTTGCACGATAAGCTAAATTTGCTCCTGTTCAAATTTTTTTTTATTCAGTAAATAAAGAAAATTTGACCTTACTGTGCGGGGCTAGTAACTTTTGTGTAGGAGCGGAGTGTCCATTGCACGCTACAGCTCTGCCCCCATAATGTAGCACTTGGACGATATGAAGTAGGGAATGGGGCTGCAGGTGCTCTGTGTAGATGTTAATGGGATAGGGGGAGGGGGTGGTTCAAATGTACTTGGATTATCTTTGCCAGCAGTTCTTTCTGTATAGGGCTAATAGATGCCTATTACAGTTCCATAAATGTTGAACTGCCGGCAAAGATAATTTAAGTGCATTTAGACAGCCCCCTTCCCCCATCTTGCTCAGCTCATACAT
The DNA here is from genome assembly GCA_016271365.2 of Neoceratodus forsteri. NCBI lineage: Eukaryota > Metazoa > Chordata > Ceratodontiformes > Ceratodontidae > Neoceratodus > Neoceratodus forsteri. The sequence continues at coordinate 307,462,578 of CM028138.1, read as the reverse complement.
GGAAGTTAGAGTCAGGCCGATTAAAGTAAAAATTTCTTTATTCACTTAATTTAAAAAAAATCTTTGAAAAGTAGCGAATTTAGATTATTGGGCAGGTAACTCCTTGGCATGAGTCGCCTGCTCAAATAGTGTGTGTGTGTCAGCAGTTCTTTAACAGCATAGGGAATCGTGAACGTTAGGCACTTATGCAAAGCCATACACCAGTGATGCCACGCTGACTCCTGATTAACTGCTTAAAAACTTTTATTAAACTAATTATTGATTGCAGTTTATTTGTTTGACTTAATCATTACAAAATGCACACTTTTAAAAACGTCAACAATATATTATGAAAAAAACCAAAATGACAGTTCAAAAAAGTATATATTTACATGCATATGTTTCAATCTGGTATAAATGAGAAAGTCAAAACGGCAAACTCAGAGTTATCCTAAGTTTAAACAGAACCCTGTAAGATTCAGGTCTGGTTGCCTACATTTCTTACAGTGCATCGAAGTCCGTAATCCCCAATCCAAAATTTGGAAAAATGTCCAAAGGACTTAAAAAGTAATTTAAGATACATCCTGGGACCTTTACATGAATCTGTAGCAACTTTCCAGCAGTCAGAGTTCAGGGTTTTAATTGATCGGTATAGAGAGTACTGTTAAGTTGATACAGAATGAGATGTAAAAACACTTTTAAATAGATATGTCATCTTGTACCTGACATTGTTTCTTAAAAGGGGGGAGACAATCTGTCTTTCATTGTCTTAAGAAAACCTATTAATTAATTTAACATATTCATATTGCATGAATTAAATAACATTCTTAATTGCACTTCTGTTGCATCCATGTTTGAAGCAAGCAAATCATCCAGAAACTTTTGCCTGTTAACAGCATATTTAGGACATAGAAGAATGACATGATCTTCAAGGATATCGCTTTCATCGGGCCACACCTTTGGAATTAACCTGCGTCAGCACTAGGGCCACACGGAAACTTTCACCAACTGGGGCTGCCCACGACGATGTCATGTACTGGCATCCATATATACATGGACGGCCCCTCCTCCCTCAATTCTTTTCCCGCTGTCGATGAGACTCGTCAGACCTGCCATTGAAAACATTGCTGCAAAAAGCCGTCATTTAGGTTTTTTTTCTTTCCTAAATCTGATCACTACTTTAGTGATTTTTGGCAACCTGTATGCTGCCAAAAGAACCGTTTAATCTTTTTCAGTACTGTGAATGTGGAGGAAAGATCTACAGAGACAATGCATATCAAGTATGTGTCAGTTGCCTGGGCATCTCTCACAGTGTGAAAGCCTGTGAGATTTTCTGAGGATTCAATTCTGCTACCAGGCGACGCAGGAAAGGGGCATGGAAAAGTTTCTTCTGCAAAAGACATTGGCAGCAATGGACCAGCAGCTGCAGGGAAAATCTGCGTTACGAGCCCCATCGGTGGACTCACGGTTGTCAAAGTCCAAGGTCAAATCATACTTGGGGACCACAAACCTAAGGATAGGGCCTCCCCGATGATATCCAGGTTGCTGCTGCGGTCTGCAGGTACGTCCCATTCCTTGTCGCCACCCGCTTTGGCGGTAGCGACTACAGCCACCCTGACCATCGACCAGTCACCAGGGCTGGCGCTTGGCTTAGGTGCTACTGGGCCTGTTATGGCCGGTATGTTGCTGCTGGGGATTCAAAACCCACTGTGACCAGTGCTGTCACGACCACTAGCTCATGTGGCATCGATGCACTGGCCGTGCTTGTATCTTTTACAGCCATGATACGGTGACTGCTGCCAGGCCTGCCTGTTACTGTGGCCCTGTTGATGGGGACTAACACTATAACTACCCTGTCAATACCACAACCTAATATACTGCAAAAGTCAAGACTTTCTCAATCACAGCCAGCGTCTCTGGTGCAATCTGCCTTTTCCTATCGATGATCGAGATGACGATGGGGTTGAATACAACCGTGATTTAATCATGGAGGAAGAGTATGACAAGGAGGAAGATTATGCTGAGGATAGTCAGTATTTTGCTGGCACCAGGTCTACTATATCCTCCTGTAGTGAGGACTCTGTGGTGCATACCCCAAGGTCACCCCTAGGGGATTCCCCCCCCCCTTCATTCCGTGCTGCAGCAAATGCAAGCTGCTGTGGGGTTCACCTTAGAGTAACAAGATTCTAGCAGAGGGAACCTAATGGAATTTCTCAGAGTGCCAGAATCTTCTTCTGCCGTCATTCCTCCACCGTATCCAGCATTGGAGGATGACACTTACGCAGCCTGGTATAGGCCGAATTCTCTACCAGCTGTGTCCAGAAAGGCTGACAAGATGTACCCAGCTCCATCTAAGAAGCCTTATTATTCCAGTCAGCCTGAGACTGATTCTGTGGTGATCACTGCTGCCCATGACCGGTCCAGGGCATCTAGGTACCCGAGTTCCCTTTCTCCCTAACAAGGAGTTCAGGAGGTTGTACATTATGGGAAAATGTACCTGTGTGTCTACATCATTGGGCCTACGTATTGCCAGTTACCAGGCCCATATGATAAAATATCAGAATACTCTATGGTGGACTGCCAAAGCTGCTGCCCAGGCCTTGCCCGAGAGTACTGCTGAGCAAGAGTTAATGAAAACTTTTATTGCAGGTGCTGAATCGGGTAAACACTTGAGTCATTCAGCATATGATGTATCGGATGCTTCTGCCAGGGCTGGGGCCTCTTGCATTTGTTTGAGGCGTTATTCATGGTAGCAGGATTTGCCAGTGATGTGCAACAAAGTTTTAAATGCCCCTTTTAGAGGCTAGATACTGTTTGGCCATGATGTTGAAGAGTCTTTGAATAACCTTCAAGCATCTGGTAAGACGTTGAGGTCAGTCAAATCCCTGTACCATGCCACAGGTAGGGGTAAAGGCTGGGGTAATTTTCGTCAGTCTGCTGGCAGAGGGAATCGCCAGGCCTACAGACAGCCAGGCAGAGGTAAGGGTGCTGGAGCTTTACCAGCCCCCCTCCTCCCAAGTACCCATACAAAAGCACCCAGAGGAGGGGGAGCCGGTGGTTCTGCTCCCACTGGCTCAGCATTACTTGTTATACACCTCCCAAAACCGTTATCCCCAGGGGTGGTGGTCGGGGGTCGACGCTCCCTTCATTTGAGTGAGGGGAGGTTACCACAGAAGAGTGGGCACTACAGATTATACAGAAAGGTCATGCTCATCTGCCACTTGCTGCAGTCTGTCCACAGGGACACCTGTCCCTGTTGAAGGGGGAAATACAGGCCTTAATCCACAAACGGGCCATAGAATCTCTTTCTCCCAGACAGCGAACAGGATTTTATTCTAGATACTTCCCCGTCCCCAAGTGGACAAGGGATCTCTGACCTGTTATAGACCTCGGAGACCTCAACTCCTTCATAGAATGCAAGTTTTGAACAGTCTCTCTGTAGGGGCTGTTGCCCCTGTTGCAAACAGGGGACTGGATATGCTTCCAGGATATGAAAGATGCTTACCTTCATATCAAAATCAGAAATCCTCACAGGAAATATCTGAGGGTTCTGCTTGAAGGGGAGCATTACAGGTTCAGAGTATTTCCCTTTGGCCTACCTCATGTGCCTTGGGCCTTGTAGTGGCTGCAGCCCTTGGCAGGGAAGGCCTGTTGTACGTCTTTCTGTATCTGGACGACTGGCTGTTAAAAGCCCACTCCAGAGAATGATTGATGTAGACTGTCGCATGAACCAGACAACTGTTTGATTCCCTGAGGTGACAGTCACCATACCAAAGTCCGTGCTAACATTTTTTCAGTGCCTGCAATACATGGAGGCAGTCTTGGACACAACCATGGGCTGTGTGTTTCTACTGTTAGACAAGGCAGACTGACTGACAGCACAAGCCATTATGTCCCAGCAAGGACTTTTCAGTGCCTTCTGAGTCTCATGGCAGCAGCCGTTGTCACAGTGCCACTGGCCAGATTACATATGTGGATACCACAGTGGACTTTGAGAATGCAGCGGAACCAGTTGACAGACTACCCAGACCAAAAGGTGCTAGTGACTTCTCCCTTGCACAAAACAGTGACATAATGGATGGAATGCCACAGTCTGCAAAAGGGAGTTCCGTTCCTTGATCCTGCTCCAAAACAGATTCTCACTATGGATGCCTCAGGATCCAGGTGGGGATTGCACCTGGAGTCCTTGCAGATGCAAGGCACTTGGAGCCAGGTGGAACGCACTCTGCATATTGGTGTCCTAGAAATGAGTGGTCTTATACAGCCTCCAAGCATTTCAAGAGCACTAGTCTCCAGGCCTCCTGTTAGTACAGACAAATAACATCAGCATGATGCATTACATCAATAAGCAGGGGGGGGGCTCCTTCATACCCATTATGCAGGGAAGCAATAACAGTTTGGTACTGGTCTCTGTAACACCATCTAGAACTATCAGCAGTACATGTTCCAGGTGTCCAAAATGTCTTGGCAGATGGCCTCAATAGCTCACAGTCCAGAGAGCATGAGTGGGAACTGCTGACCTTGGTGGTTGAAGCTGTCTTCGAAAGATGGGGTGTCCAGAGTTGGACCTTTTTGCATCCCCACACAATGCAGAACAGCTTTTTTTTTTTTTTTTTAACTCGACTGACCCAGGGCCTGGAGTTTTCTGGCGAGGCGCATTGTCCTTCTGGAAAGGGAGGTTTCTGTATGTCTTCCCTCCCTTTCCTGTCATACAGAGCACTACTCCAGCAACAACAGCTGGCAGTGGAACTCCCAGTACCTCTACCTTTGTGCAAGAGTTTGTTGTCACAGGACCAGGGTTCCCTGGTTCATCTGGACCTGAAGTCCCTGCACCTGCATGCATGGCTCCTGAAGACATAGCCATTGCTTGTTTTGGGGTATCACCTTGAGTGACTGATGTTCTGGTGGCTGCCAGAAAACCTTTCACCAGACATAGCTACTCCCAGAAATGGAAGCAGTTTACTTTGTGGCTCGCTTCCTGTAATTTGGACCCATTTACCTGTCCAGTCAATGTGGTTTTGGAATACTTACTGTCTTTGTCAGACTCCAGCTTGCAGTATTCCTCACTTAAGATGCAGTTGGCTACCCGGCCTGGTGGCGCTGAGGGTTGAGGCGTTGGATGCCACACCTCGTGCCACGCCGGGCGACCCAGGTTCGGGAACGAGCCCGGGTTGTCGGGGGTCGGTAGGGACGGGGAAGGATCATGCGTCCTATGGCCTGCTCTCCGTCCCTGGGGAGGGGGGAATCCACCTGCCGCTGCACTGATGACCTCTAGTGGAGGCTGGAGGCATTACAGTGCACGGCCGCAGAATGCAGGGGATTGGAGCTGTGTCGGACGTCTTTCGGTGGTGCGCGGGAGTGTACACCTGCCGAGCTGGATGTCATTGCACGTCTGAACTTTGAGGAGGAAAAAAGGAAAAAACCCTGCCCTCTGGGATAGGCGATGGCACCACCTCCCACCAGCCACATTCTATCAAGCGGACTTCCTCCTGTCCTGGGCTGGAGCCCAGCCGGCCCGAGTGTAGATAGAGCACCCTGCTGATAGGGCGGCCCTACCTCGGGGGCCCAGAGCTGGGGATAGCTGGGTGGTGCCAGGTCATAGGAGGAGTTTCAGGCAAGGAGTTGGGGGTACGGTGGATGCCTGAGAAAGTTTCCCAAAGTGGCAGTGAATAAAATAGAATGTGGAAAAAAAAAAAAAGATGCAGTTGGCTGCTATATCAGCATTCCACGCAACTGCTGATGGACGTACGATTGCCCAGTTAGAGGTAGCCCATATATTTTTAAGGAGTATTTTGCACATAAAGTCCCACGTTAGAAATCCAGTCCTGGCTTGGGACTTCAGTTTTGTGTCAGAAAAATTTACTTTTTGGCTCCATTTGAGCCAGCTGCACATTGTGGCTTATGTGTCCTTTCATGGAAAGTGTTCTTTTTAGTTGCAGTTACTGCTGCTCAAAGGATTTCAGAGCTGAAGGCCCTCGTGTGTGAGCCTCCTTATTTGATTTTTCACAGAGTGTCTTTACATATGAATTTTAAGTTCTTATCGAAGGTGGTGTCTGAGTTCACTCTAAATCAAGCCATCCACCTTCCAGTATACTATCCAGAGCATGCCAATCCAGGGGAAGCATTACTCCATATGTTAGATGTGCATAGAGTTCTTGGGGGATATATGCACAGCACCAAGGACTGCAGAAAGTCTTCTCAGCTTTTTGTTTACCTCTGAGAAAGAGGGCTCCCCTGTATCTAAGCAGTGCCTGTTTAAATAGCTGGCACATTGTGTGCGAGTTCTGTTACAGGAAGTATGGTAAGGAACTTCCTGGTGTAGTTTGGGGTCGTTCCACAAGGGGTATGGACACCTCCTGCCAGTTTCAGAAATGAGTCTGCTGCAGAGATTTGTGCTGCTGCCACCTGGAATACTGTCCACACGTTCACTAAGCATTATAGTCTGGACATTGTCTCTCGTTGAAAAACAGGGTCTGTCTTATGAAACCTACTGTCCTAAGCATGTATGGTCCATCTGCCCAGACAGCTTTTGGTACTGCTTGGGACTTGTTCCAAGGGTGTGGTCTGATGAAAGTGATATCCTTGAAGAAGATACAACAGTTACATAAGAACTTATCGTAACAGTAGATCTTTGAGAGAATCTCTTTCATCAGGCCATACCATCCCACCCTCCTTCCTCAGGAGGTTTGGCACCAGAATTCTGCCTTATTGCTCCATGGCTGCCTTTTCCAGCACTCATTGTCACCTGGTACATAGATACATATAGATACATAGACAGTGTCGGCAGATAAGGGCCTATGGCCCACCCAGTCTGCCCATTTGAGCTTGTAAGTTCAGTTTATGGGACTTGTTCCAGAGTGCTGGCATATCACCTGGTTCTCTAGAAGGAGGTCCTCTGAGCATGATTTCCAGCAGGAAACTGATGAGAGGAGGGGCCACCCACATGTATATGGGTGCTAGTGCATGACGTCATCGCGGGCGGCCCCAGCTGGAAAACGTTTGTGTGGTCCTAGCACTGATGAACGGTTAGTTCCAAAGGTGTGGCCTGATGAGAGATTCTCTTGAAGATGTACTGTTATGTTAAGTTAGTTGAGTAGTCGCTTTGAATTCATAAAATCGCAACTCTAAATAGTTGTAAAATGTATGGAAAAATCACCCCCATTCAAGTCAATGGCGCGCACACATGCAGCCTTTGTTTTATGATGGTACAAAACGGGTCTGCGTGTTCCTGCGTGGGGGCGTGTCCTTAGGTTTGGGAAGTGGCTCTGTTTATAGAAAGTGCAAAATTATGAGGGATATAACATTTTCATAAGAGGAAAATGACTGGAAATATTGATACCCCTCAACTTTGCGGCAGGTGAGGTATCACATTATGTTTGGGGGGGAGGGGGGCTGGAAAATCCGTAGTGTGCACCTGCTCTAAGGTGCACCTAGCGGCCATCTCTGCATACCAGGTGTGGGCTGGTATACTGACTGCCCAGGAGAAGATGGTTGGCTGCTTTTTCAAGGGCCTGAACCACTTGTCCCCTCTGGTATGTGAACCACCACCATGGGACCTACTGCTGGTGCTGGCTCTGCATATGGGCAAGCCATTTGAGTTTGTGCACAGGTGTGAGGTGTTGCACGTCATGGAAGATGGTCTTCTTGGTGGCCATTATGTGAGCCAGAAGGAGTAGTAAGCTCCATGTGTTCTCTGTGGAGTCTCCTTATCTTGTCTTCTACAAGGACAAGGTCATCCTTCACCCCCACCTGAAGATCCTCCCAAAGGTAGTATCAGAGTTTCACCTTAACCAGGTGATTAACCTTCCAGAATAGTTTACCAGTCCATCTTCGGAGACCGACTGAACGCTTCACACTCTGTACTTGTGGAGGGCACTTTCTTATTATAAGGAGTGCACGGCTGGAGTTTTGGGAGAGGTTCGACAGTTGTTTGTCACTTTTGCTGAAGCTACACCTGGTAGACAGGCAGCTATGTAGCCGATTGGCTGGTGGATACATCCTGTATTGACCTGTGCTGTAGGTTGGCTGGTAGGGAGCCTCCTGTAGGGCTTAGGGCTCAGTCCACGAGACATATCGCTGCCTCAGTAGCTGCTACCAGAGACATCCCCATACAGGAGATCTGTCAGCGTGCTAGCTGGAAATTGGCACATGCCTTTATTTCCCACTACAGCATTGACCTCAAGTCACATCAGGATGCTGCTTTTAGGTCCTCTGTTCTGCAGTCTCTGTTTGTCAGGTAGGGGTGTGTGCCTTGCCCTCTCCTCCCGTTAGGAGTTTGCCAGAGTGTGGATAGTGAACTACATCCACACTCGTAGAAAGATAAGGTTACTCACCTGTAGCTGTTCTGGGAGTTTATACAGCTCACATCCACACAATCCACCTGGATCCCTGCTTCTAGCATAGAAAGATCTGATGTCATGGGGCGAAGTCGGAGGATATATGAGCCAGGTTGTAGGAGGGGCATAACTTAAAGGCATCTGAATCAGCACTTCCAGTGGAACTGCCAGAGTGTGGATGTGAACTGTATACCACTCCTGGAATAACAGTTGCAGGCAAGTAACCTTTTAGCTGTGCGCACCAGATCGTTGTAATGACACCGACAGTGCTTCTGTGGCAAGAGTGAAATAACATCACGGACACATGGGAAAGGCAGTTCCATTGGCAAGAGTAAGCCGGTGATCCTTGATTTGGATGTTCATGCCTGATTGTTGATTGGGCTTTGACATTGTTGACAGTGGAATAATTTAGACCATTTTAAATTAGGAGAACAAAATCTATGCCGCAAAAAAAGTACATGTATTTTATCTGCATTTCTCTAGGAAACTGCCTGTATAAGGTCTCTGAATCTCACACCACTGAAGCTATAGCTATCATCTTGATATTTCGTCCCACCTGCCTTTGTCTGGCCCAGTCAACAATTCGGGCATGAACATCCAATTTGAGACGATCATTTGCCCACTTCTGTCAGTCAAACTGCCTGGTCTGTGATGCTGTTCAACTGTTGCCATCTAATCAGTCCCCCTTCCCCCGCACGCCCCTGCAGAGTCCCCATTTTGGGGAAAGAAGCACCCAAGGGAGATCCAGGAGGGTTGGCTTTATCCTGCTGTGTGCTGGGGTTTCGTGTTTCTTTGCAGTTAAAGGAGCTTGCTAAGGTTACTGTGTTTATTGTATGTAGTATTTTAAACATATATTTCATTAACTGACCCCTGCGTGAGTTTTAATTGGTAATTTTCAGTGGAGGGATTGTACATTGGATCAAAGAAACAGCCAGCCAAGCCATAGATTCATAGACGTGTGTCGGCAGAAAAGGACCCTCCTGGCCCATCAAGTCTGCCCACTTTCACTTCCTGTTATGCTGGCCCTGCCTCAGACCATGTTATTTGTGCAACAGCGTTGATGTATATTAAAAGTTGCAGTAACATATACAATCGCATGCCAAAATAGCCCTGTAGACTTTTATGGTGCTTGCCCTTGCACTCTCCCTGTTCAGACATCATGAAACATCTGAATACGGGAAACGGGGATGGACCGGTTTACAATCCCTTCCCTGCCAATGGGGACAGCATTGGAAATTCTGAAAATTTACCTATAGAAACTCACGTGTAGTCCAGGTAATGAAATACGTGCTATGAAATGCCAAATGTGTTTAGCACAGTAATCATAACAATTTCCTTTCATTCCCAGGATTGGCTAGCATAGGGGCCAAATATGCATGCTCGTGCAGATGTGTGGCTCCAGCCATCATCCTCCAACAAGCTGCTTCCACTGTACTGCCATCTATGTTTTCCCCAGGCAACAGTATTGCAGCGGAGCCTGCTGCTTTCCCACCCTGGAGGAGAAGAGCATCCTCTGAGGTGCCCAGTCTTGCTCTCTTTGGCAGACCCCCAATGTCCAGGCTTGTTCCTGAACCGCTGATGCCACTGCATTGACAGGAAAGGCCTTTTTTTAATAAAAATATGTGTAGGCAGGAAGGCCACTGAGCTGGAGTCCGCTGATTTCCAGGTGCCTCTTTTGGGGTTGGGGGAGTAGCATACTTAATAGATGGGAAAGTATAAAAGATGCAAGTAAAACCGTAGGCAAGAAACACATTTTGTACAGCTATTTAAAAAAAAAAAAAAAAGAAAAAAAAAGTTAAATATATTCACTATCTTCATGGCCCATTGGTGCAGGTGACCAGGTTCAGAAGCAAACTTGGGATGCCGTGTCAGGAGGCAGGCCAGACAGCAGCAGTTGCTGCTCTGCAGTGCGCTGTGGTCAGGGAGCTTGTTCCCTCTGCAGGGTGTCTCTGTTTGCGGCTGGAGCCACATGATGGGCTTCACCCACACCACAAGAGGAAGGAGGAACTAGGGAGAAGACTGGGAGAAAATCCATGTACATATATGCTGGCCTGGGCTCCCAGAGCCTCCCCTGGGTCCTAGTGCCACCGACACAGGATAGTAGTAATCCACATAGTGGACTGCCTTGGTTGGGGGTGGGGGAGACTGCCCTTACCCTGGAGCCCCTGCCACAGAGTGGAGAACCTTGAGGCTAGTTGGTGGGGGGGAGATCCAAAGAAGATGGGGGTTAATGGGCTAGAGGAGGGTATAACACTGGGAATCGTATATCCTTCACAGACATGGCTGAGGCCTGGAGAGAAAAAGTTCTGTGGGGGAAAAATATACATTTTCTTGAAATGGGCGCAGTTTGAGCTACTGACTATATAACACAGTAATTTAAAAGGAACATGAACCCTGTGTACAGCTTGCAAGTTGAGCTGAGGACCTACAGTAAAGTTTTTCCATGCAGGGCTTCCATTCAACTGATGACACTAGGTTCCGGAACGGCTGAGTAATTAAAAAATGAATATTGGGGTTGGGGGTGGGTGAAACTCTGCATTTATAAAGGGATCCTACATAAGGAACACACATGACTGTTTATTTCAACACACACAACATTCTGGAGTGACTAAACAGACTTATACGTGCCTAAATGTACAGTCATATTAAGAAATGTAACAACAGGGTTTATGTTTTCTTTAAACAGTTATGGACATTATCAGTGTTTAACGTACAGTGCTTGTAGAACAGTACTTCATAAACAAAATTGTCCTTCCAGGCGGAGCGCTACCAACGTCTCAAGGATGAGCTGGGACGGGCTCAAGTGCAGCTGCAGCTCTTTAAGCTGTACCACAATGAGATGGAGATCGATAAGTTGAACAAGGACCTGGCGAACAAGAATAAGGACATTGAGAAGGACAAAAAACGCATGGACAAGGTGGAGGAAGAACTGAAGGAGAAGAAGAAGGAGCTGGGCAAAATCATGCGAGAACAGCAGCAAATTGAGAAAGGGATCAAGTGAGTGGCTTGTCCTTGTCCTTATTTTTGCTTGGGAGAGGTGGGGGTGAGGTGAATGCATAGCTGTGGGAGGGTGGCTACACAGCGGTGGCAGGAAAAAACAAAGGAACTGCAAAATTCAGTTCAGTGACTTAAATGAAATTTAGTGCAAAAGGAGAGCATGGCCGTTGCTTACCTCAGTGCTTCACCTCTGTACTTTTCAGGCTTTGTCGGGGGCAGGGAGATGCGAGATGATGCTTCTTTTAAGCTGTTAAATGGCCCGCCCAAAACTGCAGTTCATTCTGGTGATGTAAAGACACATTTGCCCCAGTGGGGGCTGATAAAGGATAAGTACCTGTGTTGGAGTAAGAGGAAAAAGTAGGAAAGGATAAGGAAGAGATGGTGGAATAAGGTGGGGGGCGGGGGAAAAGGGTGGGCAATGTGTGCCAATAATCTAGGGTTGCCAACCTTGCATTTCAAAAATAAGGGTCAGAACCCCCAAAACACCACTACCGGGCCGACATCACGGAAAGGTATCACTGTACATGTAATGAACTGCTGTAGGCTGCAGTTAATCCGCAATGTTTAAACAGCGTCAGACAAAAAAATACATAGTTAAAATGCATTTCTAACAATGAGCTCAAAGTTGATTAAAACAACCCCATTTTGACAGGCATTGAGGGTAATAAAATCGTAAAAACAGGATACAGCCCAGCACAATAGAGGCAGACCTACTAAGCCAGCAACAACAAGCCGTCTTCTTTAATTAATTCGTTGCCTGAGAAGCGCCCCCTGCATGGAGTCTAGGATTTCTCTACTCTGACTGTTGCTGCAGCTGGGAGGCTCCAATCCACATCTGGCAGATTGAAGTGTCCCTACCAGCAATATCTCTCCCTTGTTAGCCATCCCTTGGATTTCTAAACTGCTGGCTTTCCCATACTGGGAGTCGAACCCTGACCGCCAGGGTGAAAACCAAGAATCGTAACCAATGGACCATATGGGTCATCATCTTCTTTATGAAATGCAGTTTATGCAGATAGACCAATTCTAGGGACGTGGATATGATGTTCTATTCACATTTCTGGCAGTGTCCTTTCCCTTTAAGAGTTGCTGGAAAGTCTTCAAGCTGGCTCCTCCCACCCACCCTTTGGTATATCCCTCAGCTCCGCCCCGTGACACCAGATCATCCTTTCCGCTAGAAGAAGCAGGTTCCCTCCTTACCGCTCCCACGTTGAGTAGGTACTGGTGCTTTCGGATTTCATTCCGAAACTTAAACTCATTCGAGTTTAGTCTTCAGCTCGATCTTCGATCTCAACCACGATGGAGGATAAGTCCTCAACCGGATTCGGATTTTGCTGGTGCCTATGCGGCAGAAGATGTCACGTACCGACCCCCGTGCCTGGTACATTTACTGTCTCGGCCACAATCACGATACTTAGGCCTGCAACATTTGTCGGTCCTTTCATGTGACGGTCCTTGTGGACTGCCTTGCTCGCCAAAAGTTGGGCTGCCGGGAAAAGTGACATCTGCCGGTCAAATCCAAGGATGCCCATTGGGTGATCTCCGCGGCTGCGGGGTCCGCTGAGCAGTTGCAACAACTTATGGCCTTCGAGGAGGAGGAGACGGTTCAAGCCGCTGCTCAATCTTCTTCTGTTTCGGCTTTTGTTCCGATCAAATTCGGCTCCACTTATTCAGGCTCCTTCAAGGAGCTGTGCCAGTCCCTCCCGATGAAGGGTCTCCCGATGAAGGGGCAGGGCCCTTCCGAATCGCACAGTTCCCGCTCATGCAAGGAGGAGTCCAAGACAGAAAAACAGAAGACTCATCTTTTGTCGATCCTGGGACTGGGAGCATTCTCGCTCTCAGGAATCTCTGGCTTTGACTACTGTCGAGACCGCAGCCTTGGCCACTGGCTTCACAGAGACCCTGTTGGGCCAGTCGGCTGAGACACCAGCCGACGATGCAGCCAAGATTTTTCTTCACCCTGTCGACCGGTTGTTGTCCGAAGAGGCTGACAACTCTCTGTTCAGGACTCTGGTCCTGCTGGTGACCACTGAAGGGGCGGCCGGAGCTGGAACCTCCGGTCATCGACCGAGACCAGGAGGAGACGCAGGTCTCCCCGGCTCCCTCTGAGGCCTCCCTCGTTGGCACCCCCAGTGGTTGAGGTCTAGGTCTTCCTCATCCTCTGGGTCGATCAGGTCCTGACATCGGTCTTGCTCTCTCTCATCACCATAGAGGCGGCGCTGCAGCTATTCTTCGTCTTCGTCCTCCTCAGGTGAGGAGAGGCTTCGGCGCAAGTTGCGTCGACACTATGAAGACCTTATGTGGCAACAGTTAGTACTGGCCAATCTGAAGCCGACCCCGGCTCGCATACTGGACATCACCTGGCTGTCGCCCCCGTTGGGGCCGGTTGACACCATTCCTCCCCCAGCGGAGCCGGTCCAGACTGTTCCGGTTCAGCCGAAGCTGGCTTCTCCACCAATCGTGGTGGAGCCGCTGCCCAAGCAGCCGCCGACCGGGCCTCCGTCCAAAGAATCTCGGCCGGCTGAGGGGCTTCTTCATTGGCTGTCTATCACTATCACACCTGACCGCCCACAGTGAGTTGAGAGTGACTCTGGTGGTCATCTGCTTTATGCGGTCGCCTCGCTGTCCAAAGATTCCTCTCTGCAATCCTGTCCGCTTGATGTGGAGTCGATGGGGGGATCTTTCGATGGAAGAAGTACCCACTTCCTTCATGAGCATCCTCTGTCTCATCTCTGAGTCCACAGGGATGAAACTGGAGCCCGTTCAAAGCGGGTTCGCTATCCCCTCGCAGAGAAATTCTGGATACGGGTGACTCTCCAGAGGCTTTTCAAGTGGCCGAGGCCATTGTTGGCCCTGTCCTGGAGCTTTGGCAGCGTCCAGCCTCTTGCCCTGTGCCTCGGCCCAGATGGCCCGCAGATATGCGGTGCCCGCCGGTACCCTTTCGGGTTTCACGGAGCATCCCTCGGCTGAGGGGTTGGTGGCTGACTCCGTGTTTTAAGCGCTTGGGCAATACTGGGGTGCTGATAGACCACCAGACAAGGAGTCCAAGAAATTGGACCACTCAGCTAGAAAGGTCTGTGCTGCCTCCCCACTCGGCCTCTGCCAGGCGAGCTTGGCCGTCTTGATGGTACACTTCTCCCATGCCCTTTTGGGCTCCCTGGATAAGGTAATTCCTAACCTTCCTGCAGAACTTCAGACCATGGTCAAGCAGGTCCGTGACTAGGGCCAGGCTGTGGTCAAACAGCAACTCCAGATAGCTGTAGATATCGGGGACTCCAGTGCCCTCTCGTGGCGGCCGCAGTTGCCATGCACCATAGGACTTGGCTATGGATCTCGACCTTCATGGCAGACACCCAGCGCAAGCTGGCGGATGTACCATTCTTAAGCACCAACCTGTTTGGGCCCGGTGTGGAGGTTCACCTCCAGTGCATTGAAAAGTCCAGTGCCACCCTTGACTCTGTGACATCGCCCCAGAAGGACCCCAAGGGCTCCAAACAGCAAAAGCGCAAACCCTTTCGGTCCTCTACTCCTGTAGCAAAACCAGCCCGGCATCAGTCTAGCCAGCAGGCTCAGTCCTGGCAACCTCGGGCCAAGTCCATCGCCTCAGTGGTCCAAAAGCACGGAGGGAAGGGACCCAGTGGCCCTTCAGCTAGATTCTCCTCCTCCAAACCTGCTCAGTGATGGGATGAGGGGTGCCTCCCTCATGCCTGTCACACCTCCCGTTTGTCCTGTTGTGGGGGGCTGGCTTCACCACGTCTTTCCACCTGGTCCGCTGTTACCATGGACAGGTGGGTTCTGGGAGTGGTCGGTCAGGGTCTGCCTCTGGAGTTCGAGCAGTACCCTCCTAGCCGAGCCCGCGCCCCACAGGAGGACTTGGTATCCGCAGACACTTGGTTGGCTCTCCGAGATGACATAGCCCATGGTTAGGTTAGCGGATCCTCCGGAACACCCAGGGTTTGTCTCCAGCTACTTCCTGGTGCCAAAGTGGATGCGGGCTGGCACCCCATTCTAGATCTGCACGACCTGAACAAATTCCTCAGGTGTCGCACTTTCAGGATGGTTACTCTGTCTCAGATCATACCCTCTCTTGAGCAAAACATGTGGTTTGCTCCCGGGATCTTCAGGATGCATTCTTTCACATCCTGATCCATCCATTCCCACCGAAGGTTCCTCCTCTTCTGAGCTGAGGGAACCCTCTACGAGTTCCAGGCCACGCCACAGGTCTTCACCAAATGTGTTGCAGTGGTGGCAGCTTACCTGAGGTGCCATGGGGTCTGAGTGTACCCCTACCTGGATGACTGGCTGATAGCAGGTCGCTCCAGGCAGGAGGTGGAGCGGTCCAGGGACGTGGCTCTGCAGACTTACGTCGACTTCGGCCTCCTGGTCAATGAGGCCAAGTTGGAACTCGTGCCCTTGCAGGTGATCAGCTTCACTGGGGCAGAGCTCCACTCTTGCTGAGCCAGAACCCGCTCCTGGCAGACAGGGCGGAGGTTCTCTCCTCCTTTGCCAGATCATTTCTCGTTGGGCACTCTGGCTGTGCATAAAAGGGGGCGGCCCCAGGTACACACTGTTCATTTTCCCTCCGGCTTCAGCCCGCATGGCAGCTAGCTCAATCTTCTGCATTGCAGTCTTCAGTGTGACCTTGAACCCGATTTTTCTTCTCTCTGCCAAGCCTGTGGTACACTCCCAGACCTCGGCTCTTCTGCTTCCACTGGGCCGGGCCTGTGCTCCACTCACAGTACCTCTGGCCCTCCTTGTTTCTGTGGGCGTATGTTCACTCACAGCACCCACACTGCTCTTGGGCCCAGGCTGTCTTGCTGGGTCCGGGACTCTGTCCATGGTTGACAAGGCAGCCTTCCCGGGACAGACCTCGGGGACCTGTGTTAAGGGTCCTCGGCCCAAGGCTCTTAATTCCAGCATCGGAGGCAGCAGGACTCACACTCCTCTCAGTCCTCTGATCTGCTCCGTCGACAGTGGCTCCTCCATTGTCGACGAGGCCTTCATCTCCTACCGTCAATGTAGGCTATCCCCCCCATCAACGGTGTGGCTCCCCTCATCGTCGATGGACCATACCCCGTTGATGGAGCACTTTTTTCACTTGTCCCGCCGCCGCGCTATCCCCCCCGCCGCTGGGTGTTCATCGCCGACGGGATCTTATGCTCCCCATTCCTCATTGATGGGCCATTCCCTGTCCACTGAGCACTCATGGAGGTTTCCAGTTGATGGGCAGTAATCCCCCATGGACGGAATGTTCTTCGTTGACGGGAGGCTTCCCTGCGATGGAGCATGTTCTTTCTCTCCTTTAGTCAATGAGCTCTCCCCGTCGACAGTGCATGCAAGTGCTCTCATTTTTGTCGATGGGCGCTTCCCGCAGGCCGGGGCATGTTCCTCCTTCCGTCATTGACGGGAGCATTTCCCCCGTTGATGGAGCATTCTGCTCACTCTCGTCGATGGAGGCTCTTCCCCCATTGACGGAGCACTGCTTGTCGACGGGCTGCTTCCCCCATTGACAGGGCGTCCTGTTTTGTGTTCCTCATCGATGGGGCTGCTTCCCCCCATCAGCGGGGCGTCCCCATTTCCATGGGCTTGCTTCCCCATCAACAGGACGTCCCTGCCTTCCCCCCTTTCAGTGGGGCTGGTTCCCCCATTGCCCGACAGGGCTACGCTCGGGCGTCCCCAGTCTTGGTCCCTTCCCTGCCCGCCCTTACCAGCACCAGCGTGCTGTTCCTGCATCACTGGGGGTGCCTCTCAGTCACCAGATTGGCACAGCTCGGCAACCCTTCCTTTGTGCCTTCAGACAGGGTTTCTGGGTCTCGCCCCCTACTCCGGTGCCACCCCGCTGGGGTTGTGATCCCCATGCCCCGCCTTTCTGGCTTCGTCTGGTTCAGGCTCTCTCCGCCTGGTTCCCCCTCCCTCCTCCTGTTTCTGGGGGTCCATTCCTGGGGGTTCCCTGTGGGGGGGCCTTTTCTGCCCATGCCTGGGCTTGGGCGTCCCCTCCCTTCCCCTTCATGATACCCGCGTGGGCCTCCTGGTTGTGCAGCGCCCTGCTGGGCCTTCCTTCTGTGCCGCCGCTCTTGTGGCTGCCTCCGGGGGCTTTTGGGGGGCTCCTGCCTGGCCCACGTGCCCCGCCACACCTGTACCTGTTCGCCGGATGTGGTTCCCGGCGTCTGGTGTGCTTTGGCGTGCCCTCTCTTGCCTTACTGCTTCACAGCCTTTCCTATGTGGACCACGTCATCTGGTGCCTCCACGCCTCATGTGTTTCAGCTTTGATGGCTTCTCCCTGCCACTCTCCCCTGCCTGGGGTCAGCCCTATTAGCGCTGCCCATATACACCCTTTCCATGCCTTCCTGACACCGGCTTCCTGCGGGCTTCGATGCTGCATCCGCTCGTCTCTCTGTCACGGCAGTTGCCTTCTGGTACTCCGCCTGGCCTCGGGTGTCTGGTTCGGCACCCGCTGTTCGTCTGTCTGCTGCTGTCGCCCCTTTTGTGGTGCTACGTTTTTGGTCAGCCCCAGGCCTTTCTGGTTTGCTGCCCACTATCCTGTCATGCCAGATGGTCGGTTCGGAACCTCTCCCTTGCCCCCAGTTCCCATTATCTTCCTCGACTGCCAGGATGTCCCGTGCCTGTCCCCCTTCCCGAGGTACTGCTCTGGTCTCTAGTGGGGCCTCTTGTGGGGCTGCTGCGTCTGCCTCCCGTCCCACGCCTCTCCTCCTGGTGGGGCTGGGCCTTCCCCTCCTCCTTGACCACTCTACAGGGCTTGCACCCTGCCTCCTTGTGCATGCCTTGGAGGTGCCTGGGTGTCCCTTCACCCTTTTTTTCGGAGGCCTGTTTCCTTCTCCTGCTGGATGCTTCCCTCCTCTCTGTGGTCCTTTTGTCAACCCCCTGTTGTTCTTTGATGTGGCCTGCCCAGTGCTCCTTGCCCCGGTCCTCTCCACTCCCTGCATGCGCACAGCGTGCTTTGCGTGCTGTCCTGGGTTTGCTGTGTTCTTGCCATAGCCTTTCGACCCCTGCCTCGTCGGGTTGCTTCTTTGTGCATGGCCTTCTGCATCTCTCTTTTCCGCCTTGACAGGTCTCCGACTGTCTCTTTGGTGCTTTGGATGTGCTGTTGCACTTGCTGTATGCCACTGCCTTTTATGGCCCTGTTTCTACTGTCCCTTCGTGAAGTACTGCTGTCCTCGCCACCCTTGACTTATCAGCCCTTCCGGGTGTGGCTTGAGTTGACTTGACTATGACTTTTGTGACGCTGTCCCTTGGCCTTTTTGTGGCTCCTCCATGGCTTCCGCCTGGTATGTTTGCTGCTGCTTTTTCCATTTTTACGGATGTGTCTTCTTGGCATTGCTTGGAGCCGTGGCTTATATCCTGGCTACCTGCTCTGCTTGTCCTTCCTTTTTTATAACTGCTTGGTACTCTCTCAAGAGTACAGCTCAGCACAACCGCCGCCCTCCTCGAATTTACCTCCCATGTCCATACAGCCCTGGACCACGGCCACCTCACTGGTGCCATCTTCGTGGACCTATCTAAGGCCTTGATAATCAAGTAACCATGCCCTCCTACTGAACACCCCAGCTCACACGGCGCCTCCAATGATGCCCTAAACTGGTTCACCAGCTATCTCCGATGGAACGAGTTAGTAAGGTAGGACCTGTCCTGTCCCCCACCTCCTATCCGCCTCCGGTGTCCCCAGGGCTCCATACCGGCCCCTCCTCTTCAGCCTATACCTCAACTCCTCCCATCGTCATGCACCGGAAATATGCTCCTATACGCAGATGATGCGGTCCTGTTCGCCTCTGACCCGACCCCCCTCAAACTTCACCAAACCCTCCAACACTCTTTCCGTGAGATTGAAGACTGGCTCACCGTCTAGCGTCTTACTATTAACTACAGTAAGACAAAAGTCATGATATTTGCCCACCCCAGAACCCGCTCAAGAACCTCTGCCCCCAATTTCTCACTGCCAACCAGACCCCACTAGAACTAGTTAGCCAGTTTAAATACCTAGGGATCACATTAGACCCTGCCCTAAGCTTTCATCAACATATCCTACACCTCTCAACAGCCCTTAGCTCAAGGCTGGGTGTACTATACCGTCTCAAACACTGTCTCACCCTGAAGCCTTAAAATTTACCATAAACTCCTCAATCCTCTCCCTACTAGACTGTGGCATCCTAATCTATAGTGCTGCACCATCCTCTACCCTAGACAGACTTCGTCTCGTGCTTAACAAAGCCTGTCGCCTCTTCCTTGGATGTGATCGTCTTACTCACTCCTGCACCCTATACAGCAGCACAAACTGGCTAAACCTTGATAACCGAATTAGGTATCACACCTGCCTTATGACCAAAAAGGCCTTACTTGGTCTCTCCCCTCCTACCCTTAACCAAATTATCCACCCAATACCTCCAGGCAAAACAACTCGTAGCTTGAACAAACGGCTGCTATGGGTCCCCCCTGCCCGGACCTCCCAATTCCAGCGTACTTTCAGCTACAGAGTCCCCACCTGGTCTAATGCCCTCCCTGGTCACATAACAAACGAATCAAGGCTTGGCCCCTATAAATCCAAGCTGAGGACACACCTTCAGGCCACTAACCAATGTGACTGCCCTTAACTCTAGAATGCCCTATCCCTCCTCCCCCCCCCAAAAAAAAAAAAACACCCTCTCCTATTTTCCCCCCTTACCAAATAACCCTCATGAATCTATATGACTATCAGCCTCTACAGAGCCCTCTGTATCTTCTGGCTGTGCTATAGGAATGCAAAGCGAAACTACTGTCAGCCAATCTATTTAACTACCAGTAACTTTAATATGTTGTAATGTTTTCTGTAACCTGTATTGTCAAGTTCGCTCCATGTGCCTGTATGTATGAAGTGGAACCTCTGTAAATGAGTCCCTGACTCAAAGGTCTTTCTGAATATTACAATAAATAAATAAAAATAATAACCTACTGCAAGAGACCTGTCCGTAGAAGATAGTTTTGTTACGTAAGAACTTACTGTAACAGTAGATCTTTGAGGTACGGTCTCTTGCAGTAGGTACAGTCGTGCCCTCCGTCCCCCTGCCTTTTTTCGTCATGGTCCTTGGCTTCCTGGACATTGGGATGGGTGTTTTCCTTGGTCCCTCAGTTTCCCTCCGTCCTCGGCCTTTTGAGTGCTGCAGCTGGCGGGGAACAGTGTGTACCTGGGCCACCCTCTTTTATACACAGCTAGAGGAAGTGATGTTGTGTGGGGGGGGGGGGGCAGCCCTATAGAAGACTGCTGGAAGAAGCTACTGCGTGACAGCTCCACCTAGCGGACTCCCAAGAGTAATAACCTACTGCAAGAGAACGTACCTCAAAGATTTACTGTTACGGTAAGTTCTTACGTATCGATACTTTCTAGAAGTGGTATATGATGTTCATCCACACAGACCCACCGACCTCCTCTGGCTCAGGCGCACAACACTGCTTCCATCGGGTAAGATCTGGTGTCATTGGGCGGAGTCGAGGGGTATATGACCCAGGTGGGTGGGAGAAGCCAGCTTGAAGATGTTCCGGCAACTCTTAAAAGGAAAGGACACTGCCAGAAGTGTGGATTAACATCATATACCACTCCTAGAACTACTGTTACAGGTGAGTAACCTGCATTTTTAGGCACCCATCTTGTTCTAAATCACAGAGAAACCGAGACCCCTTTCCTTTTGTGACGGTGCAGCACCTGTAATGTTATGTAATGTACATAGGCTTGAGTTTCATTTGGAACATGCTGCAACAAATGACAAAGGAACAAGAATCAACTTACTTGCTTCTTAAATCGAGGACCTCTCTGGACCCACGGCATGAGCAGGGCCCACCGCCCGACTCTGCTGCGTAGAACGGGTGGAACCTATCCCGTCCCCCCCCCACCGGAGAAGTGCAGCGGGCCGTGTGCTGGAAGTTGCAGTAAAACAGTTAATGTGCAGTAGCTGCAGCAGTCTACATTTGTGCATCCCAGTAATTCCCCATTCAGACAAGTACACAGGTGCATACTATAGCCAGGACAGCCTGTTGCCCGGCCAGGCTTGCCAGCCGTGCCATGAAGAACCTGTCTGCACTCTCTAGTCTTGACACTTACCTGGCTGGCCTCTCTCCTCCCCTCCTGCTGCTGAACCAACTGCTGGAGGACAGTGCATTTTGCAGAAAAATCTTACTATTTTTTTTTTTTTTAATTATTTATATGACAGCAGCAGGCTAGTCTTCTGTTCTGGCTTCCTCAGACTTTTTTTTTAACAATTATTTTACCAGGTGAGACACACTAAGCTGCAAGCTTGTTTGCAGGTGCAACCTGGGAGCATGAGGAAGTTAAGTGACTTGCTCAGGGTCACACAGTATGCAAGTGGGGACTGGGGGATTCAAACCCAGGTCTCCAGATTTGCAGCTCAGAGCCTTAAACCAATGCACCATATTGCCTCCTAAACTTCTAGACTTCAACGGCCTGGGGTGCGTTCAGTGGCCCGACAGCAAGCAATCAGCAGCACTGTTCACACCAGTGTCACCACTCACTTCTGGCTGTGCTCCACATGACAAGACGACTCATGCGCTGACAGTCTGATTGATAACCTGCCTTATAGGCATAAGTGACTGTACCAGGTGGATAGGCAGTTATGTCAAATATATTTTTGGAGTCTGAAAAGGAAATGCAAACTTGGATCTCTGTGCAACACATCCTTTAAAAGAGTCACTCTTACTAGCATTGCAGTGTTGCATTTAAATAGTGTAGTCTACATTATATAAAAAAAAATCAATGTATATCATAAATAAAAAAATGTATCAAAACACCGAGTTTAAGTCTAAGGAAAAAATATTTGAGATGGGGATAGTCATTTCATGTTATTCAGTTAAGCAACAACATAAGGGGGGCTCAGTATCAATGATAAAAGTCCCAAGTTTTTTATATGTAGGGAAATGAAATCTTACTTCGAGAGGGTTCCTTCAGTAGGTCATCACATATAGGACTGGCGTCACCTGGCGTCGGGCCACACGGCAGACTTTTCTAGCAATACCTGACGGGGGACCGCCCACCCGATGTCACGTGACTGACGTCAGCGTGACTGTATATAGTGGGCGGTCCCCACGCCCCACTCCAGTTCTTTCCCACCGTCTCCTCATGTCAGTCGCATTGCAGACTTCCAGTAGCAATTGTCGAGAAAGTTCTTTTGCGTCGGGTTTTTCCCTTGCAATTTTCTTTAATAATTCTTCCAAAACATTTGATGTTTTCTCCGAAGAAAAAGTGCTTAGCTTGTGGCATACAGATCCCGCACAAAGACGGTCACCAGAAGTGCATTCTCTGCCTAGGCCCAAACCATCCTATCTCCTCCTGCCCTGAGTGCCAGTCATTCAACCAGGCCACTAAAAATGGAGACAGCAGGCATTGGAGGCCTACCTTCTTAAATCTTGCCTGGCCTCCTTGGAGAAAAAGATGGAGCACCTTAGGGATTCGTCTGAAAAATTTTCCCCCTCAAAAAAGCACAAGGAGAAGACTAGGGAGCGGGCTCGCTCTGCGGACGACACCAGGCTGTCCACAAGCAAGGCCCAATTATCGCCGACGAAGACAGACGAAAAGTCGGACAAGACTCCAGTGGGTAAGTCAGCTCCGGCTCCTCTGGTGACTGCGCCAGCTCCTGCCCGGTAAGTCGGCCCCGGCTCCTCAGAGACAGCGGCGGCAGCTCGACTCCCGGCTGGGGGCAGTCGCCGGGCCACGGTCGATAAGCTGGCCAGGGGCTCCTCCCCTGACCGCCCGACTTTGCCCACTAAGACGACTGTTTCTGACGACCGCACAGGCCTGGTTCCCCTATTGGGGCCTAATGGTGCCTCACCCGACGTCCGACGGGACCAAAGGGAGAAAGCCCCTCTCCCTACTACTGAGCCCGCGTCCTCACACTCCTCTTTGGACGCGTCCGACGATAGTCTCGGAGACCCCATAGAGCCTGTTGACATAGTGGGTACTTCTCCGCATTCCCCTGTGGGGGTCCCGAATCAGGAGGCTCCTTCACGGCCGTCTGGCCTTCTTGTGGAGGGTCCTCCGCCTTCCGGTGGGACACCGGCGCCTCCCCTGATGCCAGTGATCCTAACGACAGTCCCTCAGCTGGGACCGGCCGACAGGCCTTTGCCTCTGGCCCTGGCCCCGACCCCGACGCTGCAGCTTCCTTGTCCGGTTCCGATGCCGGCCCCTCCGACACCGAACCCTCTTCCAGTGCCAGATCGGGCTGCGCCGGTGCCGATGTCGGTCCCTCCGACGTGGGCTGTCCCGACGCTGGACCCTCCTCCCATCTACACAACGGCGGGTCCGACGTGGGTTCCCCCAACGCCTGATCCGTCGTCAGGAACCTAATATAGACCCAGAACTGTCCCACATTACCCCTTGGGGTATCCTGTGGATCCCTGCCCGGGGGGTTCCACTCCTGATTGGAGCCATTTTGAGCAGTTCCACCATGGATACAACCCATATTCCACTTATATGGGTTTCAGGGTGTTATCCCCCTCCGGTCTTCCCTCCTCGTCCCCCCAACCTCAACCAGCCCCTGCTCCCCCTTCTTCGGTGGCCCCAGATTTAAAAAACCTTAATTCAGTCTTGGTGGCAGGGGGCCAGGTCAGACTGGTTACTGATCTAGAAGCCAGACTCCCGCAGCCGCAGCTTCCTATATCCCCTTCCCCGAGCAGTTCTGTTTCAACTGTCCACATCTCGGGGAAGACTCAACAGGACGTTTCCTTGCAGGGTTTCCATCGTCGTCCTGTTGAGGAGGTGGAAGACAGTTCCGAGGGAAGGGAGAACTCCGAGGAGGAGGAACCTGTTGAGGACCCTGAGAATATGAAAGGAAGAACCTACCCCCAAATCCCCTCCTGAGGATCCTTCCTTTTCAGACCTCTTGAGGACCTTAAGAGATCATTTCGACTGGGAGTCGGGGGACTAGGATCCTATGCGGCAAAGACTCGCGGAACATCTTGATTTAGAGTCTCTGCCGTCTGTTCCGGTCCCCCCATGGATGGGTCCTCACCAAGACCTCACCACCAGCGTCTGGCAGATGCCTCATTCGATCCCGGCTGTTCCCAAGAGGGCAGACAGGCTCTACCGGGTGCCAAAGGACACACCTATTTTGAAGGTTCATCCTAAGACAGACTCTGTGGTCATCTCGGCTGCTCATGACCGCTCCACAGCTCCCAAGCACATGAGCACGACACCTCCGGACAAAGAGTCGAGGCTGATGGACCAGTTCGGGAAGAAGGTCTACTCATCGGCCATGTGCGCCCTACGCTCCCTTAGTTACGTGGCCCACATGGTATCTTGCCAAAACAGACTATGGCCAGGTTGGAGGCGAGGGTCCAGTTTGTGGATCCATCGCCCCTTAAGGAGGAACTTGCCAAGGATCTCCACCTCTCCAAGATCTCCTGTAGGCATGCTCTTCGAGCCACCTATGACTCCGTCGATTCGGTGGCCCGTACCTCGGCAACTGCCGTTGCCCTTAGGTGGCATTCCTGGCTTCGTCTCTCTGGGCTCGCCAGCGAAGTCCAGTCGGCGATTCAGGACACCCCCTTCAGAGGCTCAGTCCTTTTTGGAGGAGATACTAAGGACATCATAATGGATTTACAGGACAAACTTGTGGCCCTTAAATCCGTTAGGTCCATGTACCGATTGGGCACCGAACAACAGCAGCAGCCCTTTCAGAAGAGGACTGGGAGGCAGCGGAAGAACGCTTAGGCGAGACGTCAAGGTAAGCATAAGGCCACGGGTACTACCCCCGCTCCCAAGAATCAGCGATGTTCGGAGACCTCCTCCTGGCGTCGTGCCACTTCTTGACTCTCCGGCCCTGCACCCTCAGTCTCGTGGGGGAAGGTTTGCCCGCCCGCAGCGCGGAGTGGAGGCGATCATTTCAGATGAGTGGGTCCTGCAACTAGTGTCCGTCGGACACACCATCGAGTTTCTGGAGATCCCTCCGGATACTCCTCCACGGAGGTCCTCTTATTCCCGGGACCAGGCCCTCCTCGTTCGCGAGGAGGTCAGTGCGCTCTTGCTCAAAGGAGCAATCGAGCCAGTTCCCTCCGGGCAAAGGGGAAAAGGGTTTTACTCCCATTTCTTCCTGGTTCCAAAAAAGACTGGGGACTTCAGACCCATTCTTGACTTGAGTCAATGCAGTCAGTATGTAGAGTACAAGAAGTTCCGCATGCTGACGCTCCAGAGCCTTCTTCCTCTCCTGTTGGAGAATCATTGGCTCTGCGCCCTGGACATGCAGGATGCTACCTGCACAGCCCTGTCTTCCCTAGCCACCACCATTTCCTGCGTTTTTGTTTCCAAGGAGAGCATTTCCAGTTCCGGGCGTTCCACTTTGGTCTGTGTTCGGCACCTCGGGTTTTTACCAAGTGCCTGGCGGTGGTGACGGCATTTCTGCGCTGCTGGGGTTTTGCGGTGTTCCCTTACCTGGACTACTGGCTGATCTCAGCTCCATCCAGGGATCTTTTATTGGAAACTCTGTCTTTCACACTGGACCTCTTCAACTGACTGGTGCTAACTGTCAGTGTTCCCAAGTCGTCTCTAGTACCATCCCAGAAACTACAGTTCATTGGGGCAGTTCTGAATACAGTCCAGTGCAGAGCCTTCCTTCCTCCAGACAGGGTGGAGACCTTAATCAGCCAGGCTCACAAAGTAGCCTCTCTCAGGCCCATTCCTGCCCGGGAGGTCCTTCATCTTTTGGGACTGATGGCAGCTTCCATCAGGACCGTTCCCTTAGCAAGGTTACACATGAGAATCACTCAGTGATCATTAAGGGTGCAGTGGGATCAGCTCCTAGACGACCTGGACCATCCGGTCTTGGTCTCTTCAGAGGTCCAAAGGGATTTACAGTGGTGGGAGGATCCACACAATCTTTCCCTGGGACTTCCGTTCCCCAAAATCGTGCATCAGCAGCTACCCTCACCACGGATGCCTCGAATATGGGGTGGGGGGGCCCCATCTGGGGGATCATCAAGCTCAAGGCCTTTGGACAGGCCTGGAGACTTCTCTCCACATCAGTGTTCTCGAGCTCCGGGCAGTCCTATATGCCTTACAGGCTTTTCAGACCCTGCTATCCAAGGGAACACTGCTGATCCAAACGGACATGTCGGTAGTTTGGTACATCAACAAACAAGGAGGAACCCAATCGTACCCTCTTTGCAGGGAAGCGACCTGGGTGTGAAACTGGGCAATCCAGCACCTTCTGGTCCTGGTGGCTGTGCACGTTCCAGGCGTTCTAAACGTCCTGGCGGACAGTCTCAGCAGAACTCGAACCCTCGCCCACGAGTGGGAATTGCATCAGGAAGTGGCAGACTCCATCTTCCCGAATTGTGGACGTCTGGAAATCGACCTCTTCACCTCCCAGTCCAACGCAAAACTTCCCAAGTTTTGCTCGCTCGTTCCAGAGCATGGTGCTTTCTGGAATGACGCATTATCTCTATCATGGACAGGGAAATTTTTGTACGCTTTCCCTCCTTTTCCCATTCTACAGAGAGTTCTCCTCAAACTTCAAGCTGAGGGAGCAAGAATGATCCTTATTGCTCCTCTCTGGCCGAGACAAATTTGGTTCTCGCTGTTACAGCAGCTCTCCAGTGAACCACCGGTTCCGCTTCCACTGACTCACTACCTCCTGACTCAGGATCAGGGCAGGCTGGTTCATCCGGGGCACAGGACCCTGCATCTTCATGCGTGGCTCCTTCAGACATAGCGATTTTTTTGCTTTGGGGTCTCCTCTAGAGTGCCTCAGGTCCTCATCGAGGCCAGGAAACCATCTACCCATTCCACTTATGCTATGAAGTGAAAGCGGTTTTTGATCTCGGCTTCCACTCAGGGTTGGGACCCTTTCTCCTGTTCAGCCCCTCAAGTCATGGAATACCTCCTTCATTCATCAGACTCTGGTCTGTCGTATTCTTCTTTGAAGGTCCATATCTCGGCCATTTCCGCGTACCATGAGCTAGTGGATGATAAACCCGTGGCTCAGTGGAGGTCTCAAAGACCTTTCTGAAAGGCATCCTCCATCTGAAACCCCCATCCGCAATCCAACTCCACCTTGGGACTTGAACTTCGTCCTGGAAAAGCTCACCCTTCCTCCTTTCGAACTGGCCATGAGCTGTGATCTGTGCTTCGTTTCCTGGAAGACGCTTTTTCTGGTGGCTATCACCTCCGCCTGAAGGATTTCGGAGCTTCACGCTGTAGTCTGCAAGGAGCCCTACTTGATTTTCCATAAGGGCCGGGCGGTCCTTAGGACGCATCCGAGGTTCCTTCCCAAGGTGGTGTCAGAATCCACACTGAATCAATCAGTAGAGCTTCCAATTTACTACCTGTCTCCTTCCAACAAGGGTGAGGCACTCCTTCACACAATGGATGTCCGTCGGATCCTCCGGTGCTATACTCGCTGGACTAAAGAGCTCCGCTCTTGTGATCAGTTATTCGTTTCCTTTGCCCCCAGGTCAAGGGGCAGACCAGTTTTTAAGCAGGGCCTTTCCAGATGGTTGGGAAACTGCATCCAGTGCTGTTGCCAGAAGTATGATAAGCCTCTTCCGGGTTCCATAAGAGGACATTCTACTAGGGGCATGGCTGCCTCCGCGTCCTTCCTTCGGAACGTTTCCACAGCAGACATCTGTGCTGCCGCTACTTGGAGTTCTGTCCACACCTTTACCAAACACTACAGTCTGGACATTGCTTCTAGGCGGAGGGCCGGCTTTGGATTAGCCATCCTGCAAGGCCTTTTGTCCTAGGCTGGGTCCATGCTGGACTTCAGTTGTTCTGTTGGAGCTTGCTTCCTCCTCCCTAGTTTCTCTCAGATTCTCTCTGGAGGGACTGCTTGGGACTCTGTCCTATATGTGATGACCTACTGAAGGAACCCTCTCGAAGTAAGATAGTACAGTTATGTAGGAACTTACTGTAACAGTAGATCTTCGAGAGAGGTTCCTTCGGTAGGTCATATTTTTCCCTCCCTCCTTCCCCTCATTTTGTGTTTTACAGGGACTCCAATTCCTGTTCGCTCCTGCTGTATGGCCTCTTCCTGGCTCCGGCGGGAGAACTGGAGGGCAGGCGTGGGGACCGCCCACTATATACAGTCACGCTGACGTCAGTCACGTGACATCGGGTGGCCGGTCCCCCATCAGGTATTGCTAGAAAAGTCTGCCGTGCGGCCTGACGACAGGTGGCACCAGTCCTATATGTGATGACCTACTGAAGGAACCTCTCTCGAAGATCTGCTGTTATGGTAAGTTCCTACGTAACTGTACTTTATACTAGTCTAGGAACATGGAAGATGGAGGTACAGAAGAATAGTTTTATAAGGGCAAATGACATTGAGGGAAATAGTGAGCTAGAGATACAGGCAAGATTCAGGGAGCTTGCCAGGGTCTGTCATGACATAGGATGCAGAGTTTCCTTCTCAGAAATCCTGCCGGTGCCAAGGGCTAGTGGGGAACACAAAAGGAAGATTAGGGAGATAAACCAGTGGCTCAGGGAGTGGTGTGAGGCCAGAGGGTATTGGTTGATGGGGGATTGGGGAGACCTGGGAGGATAAGGAGCTGTATGCTAGAGATAGGCTCCATCTCAATTTGGAGGAAGGGAATCCTTAAGTTGAAAAAAAGAGGGGTTCATTGCTGAAAAGTGCGGTTTAAACTTGTGAAGGGGGGAGGGATGGGAGAAAAAGCAGTCGAGGGGGGTCCGATAAAGGAGGGACTCTGTCTCCACCCCCCTGGGGAGCTGGAGGATTGCGGGAAAAGGCTGACTGGTAAAGTGCAGACCAGGGGAAAACAGAATCCCCATGGGAACACGAGCCTGGGAAATGGAAGTATAGGGAAAGGGTGGAAGGTAGTCCTGCTAAATGCCAGGAGCTTGGGAAATAAAATGCCTGAGCTCCAGGCGATGCTAACTGAGGGAGCAGTAGATGTGGCAGCGGTCACTGAGACCTGGGCCACTGCAGGACACGACTGGGACCTGAACCTGGAGGGTTACACCATGTTCAGGAAGGACAGGGGGAGGGAAGGAGGGGGTAGCAATGATAGTCAAAACTGCATTGGCATAGGGGAGTAGAGGAGGCGGAGGGGAACCTTGGAAGCAATTTGGGTCACCGTGATAACAAGGGGGGGGGGCAAGAGAGTAAAAATAGGAGTGGTGTATAGACCCCTGCCCTGGCGGAGGAGCTGGAGGAGAGTCTGGTGGCAGATGTTGGGAGACACTGCAGACTGGGCAGAGTAACGGTGGTGGTGGTGTTGGGGGACTTAAACATGCCAGGAACAGACTGGGAGACTATGACATCTTCTGTGACCAGGGAACAGAGGTTGTTGGATGTCTTTCAAGACGCGTTCCTAACTCAGCAGGTGGGGGAACCGACCAGGGAGGCGCGGGTACTGGATGTGGTCCTGGCAGACAGTGACCAGATTAGGGGCCTGGAGGTAAGGGACCCGTTGGTGGGGAGTGACCATGCCACGGTCTGGTTCTGCCTGGACCTAGGAGGGCTAGAAAGCTGCACAAAGACGGAGGTAACTGACTTCAGGGGAACAGATTTTAAGGAAATGGGAAGGATCCTTAAGGAGCATTTGGATGGGATTGGGTCAGACATGGACGCTGATATTAGGTGGGAAATCATCAGGAGGGGTGCAAGATGCTACCAGCACCTGTGCAAGAGTAAGACGAAAATGCGGTAGGGCCCGAAAACCCTGCTGGTGGACCAGGGAGGTCCAGGAGGTGGTGCAGGGAAAGAAGGCAGCCTATAGGCAATTCAAGTGGTCAAGGAGTGAAAGGGATCGAGGGGAGTATGAGCTGATGGCTAGAAGGGTCACTAAGGTGGTGAGGGCGGCTAAGGCAAGGAAGGAGCAGAACCTGTCCAGGGAAATCAGGAGAGGGAACAAGGGGTTCTTTAGATACATTGGGGAAAAACGAAGGGTGAAGGGGCAGATTAGCAGGATTAAATCAGGGGAGAGATGGGCACAAGACCCGGGGGAGCAGGCTGAGGTACTACATGAGTACTTCACCTCAGTTTTCACCAAGGAAAATGGGGGTGCTGCATCATACATGGGAGGAGACAGACATACTGAGGAGGGGGGGACCCTTACCGATCGGTGGGTCTGGGGAGAGGGGGAGGCATCACTGGCAGGAGGGGGGAGGGCTAAGCAGGGAGAAGAGGTACTGGAAGTGGAAATCACAGCAGAGAGAGTGAGGGAAGCCCTCGGCTCCCTTAAGACGGAGAAAGCACCGGGGCTGGATAAATTACATCCCAGAGTGCTGAAGGAACTTGCGGATGTCCTGGCGAAACCCCTGGCGGAGCTTTTCACCATCTCTCTCTCTCTCTCTGAGGACAGGGTGGGTGCCCCAGGACTGGAAGGTGGCGCATATAGTGTCTATCCACAAGGGGGGATCAAGGGAGGTGGCAGAGAACTAAAGGCCTGTCAGCCTGACATTGGTGGTGGGCAAGGTGATGGAGGGCATTGTCACGGAGAGGCTGGGGGGGACCTGGAAAAGTCAGGGTGCCTGGACAATGAGCAGCATGGATTCGTCTCGGGAAATCGTGTCAGACAAACCTTGTGGAGTTCTATGACTGGTGACGAGTGCCTTGGACTTGGTAGAACCAGTGGACGTCCTCTTTCTAGACTTCAGCAAGGCATTTCACTCTGTTCCTCACATGGGCCTGTTGGATAAGCTGGGAGAAATGGGGTGGGGACCAGATGATCAGATGGATAGGCAATTGGCTCCAGGACCGGACCCAGAGGGTCGTAGTTGGCGGGATAGTCTCATCCCAAAGAGGGTCATTAGTGGGGTCCCACAGGGATCAGTCCTTGGGCCCCTCCTGTTCAACGCCTACGTCTCTGACATAAGGACAGGAATCAGGAGTGAGATGAGTCTCTTTGCGGATGACTCAAAACTGGGGCGGTGGTGGATGGGGAGGAGGGAGGGTGGCCTTACAGGGGGACCTGGAGGCTCTGGAAAGATGGTCTAGAAAGTGGAAGCTGAGGTTCAATGCAGGGAAATGCAAGGTACTCCACCTGGGGGCCAGAAACCCGGGCCAAGTATACACCCTGGAAATGCTACAAGTCTCGATGGCTGAGAGGGACCTGGGGGTGGTGGTGGATGTCAAAATGAACAACTCGGAAACTTATAGGAGGGCAGCGGCCAAGACCAACAGGTTGCTGGGATGCATCGCTAGGGGGATCACCTCCAGAAAGAGGGAAGTGATGCTCCCTCTGTATAACTGCTTGGTGAGGCCACACCTTGAGTACTGCGTGTAGTTTTGGAGGCCACACTTAAAGAGGGACATTAAACTCTTGGAGAGGGTCCAGAGGAGGGCAACCAAAATGATTTGGGGCTTGGGGGACAGGACCTATGAGGAGAGGCTCGAAGAGCTAAATATGTACACATTATAAGAGAGAAGGGACTGGGGGGACATGATAGAGGTCTTCAAGTACATGAAGAGGGTAAATAGGGGAGGAACAGTCAGGGTGCTTTGAAGGAAGGAGGGGGCCACTAGAGGGCATGGGTGGAAGCTGGAGGGAAGATTCGGGGAGAAAAGGAGGTGCTACTTCACTGAGAGGGTGATGGAGCCATGGAATGCGCTGCCTAGGGGGCTGGTGGAGGCAGAGACGGTGGAGGGGTTCAAGAGGGGCTGGGACTGGTACAGGGGAAGGGTTCTGGAAGCAAAATCCAATGCAGCAAGAATATCCGGAACTGGGAAGGGAGAAGCCAGAGAAGGCGAGGGGGGCAGCAAGGTCAGCACCCAGGTTGGGGACTGACCAATCGAGCAGACTCGAAAGACCGTTAGGCCTATTCTGCTGGCATTATGTATGTTAGATAGGTAAGAAAACAGAGAATACAGATGGGTAAATGGAGAGATAATTATGCAAGTAGATGTAATAGAGAAAAAAGTGTCAAACATAGGAGATTAAATTGATGATGGTGCAGGAAACCTTATCCCGGTGTGCACAAATGTGGATCAAATCAATGCAAACGCCAAAAAAAACAAACATATGTTTAAATGCAGTTAAATTTTGATTTTTGTGCACTCTAACAGATGCCAGAATGGATATAATTTACGAAACTTTTCAGGAATGGTACGAGATCAGTGTAGTCATTCAGATCATTAGGGCTCATTGCTTTAAGGAAAAAATCCACTTAAATTGCACAAGGAGTTCCGTTCTGTCACCTCCTCTCCTTAAGGGGCCAACACGTTTCAGATCCATAGGGTTCTCTGTCTTGGATCACTTTGATGGAACTCTTCAAAGTGTGTGCCCAGTGTGGTGTCTGGATTTGCATTAATGATGGAGGGAACATGCTCCTGAATACATTTCATTAGGGCTCTAACAGCTCTCCCTACATACAGTAGAACATGTTGCTTCCACACTGAATCACATACACCACAAACGTAGTACAGCATGAGATAAATTGGCGTATCTCTGTAGTCGGTTCACTTGTTAGATGGGTGAATGTTGTACCTTGCATGCAGTAACTTCAGACGTTAACATCTGCCTTAGGTATGGCTTCACACAGGTGGTTTACTTAGTCACGTCACAGCTTTAACTGGTTCATCCTTGGTGTACACACTATGTGTTAAATCACCTGGATTTTTACCCCTCCTATAAACCACTTTTGGTTTATCGGTTTATCCTTCAAAACCTTGCTTAAGCCATGATCACCTTTCAAACCCTTGTGATGCTTGCAGTTGATGCGTGCTGCTTAGGAGCCAAATAGTAAAACTCGGTAATAAGAGCCGGCCTGTCGGCGCAGTGGTTGGATTTCCACTTGCGATGCCAGCGACCTGGGTTCGGGAACGGACCTGGGTCACCGGAGGGCCGGCCGGGTGGGGAGAAGGATTGAGCGTCCCTTGGACAGCTCTCCTTCTCCGGGGGTGGAGGGCAGGGCGGCACCTAGCAGAGGCTGGGTAGCTGCACCCACGTCGGCGCTCAATAGAGCGAATCAGGGCCAGGCGGGGCGCCAGGTCGCCATTGCACGCCCCGCCCTGCTTAAAGGGGATGAAAAAAATCCCGAACCTCGCCGTCTACATGATGCTCTGCCCCTGTGTGTGCTTCAATCAGCTTCCGGAGCCGATCCCCCGACCAGATATAAGTACTGTGGCCCTGATATAGGGGGTCGCTGCTGCGGCCCCATTCTCTGGAGGGGAAGCCAGGGATAACTGAGGGGATGCAGGCATAATCCGGAGGTGGAGGCGACGGGGGTCCGCGACCAGAGCAGAAAAATACTGACGGGAGTAGTAGGAGCAAAAAGAGATTAATAAAAAAAAAAAATTCGGTAACAAAGCATACCTCCCTGTTTCTCAGTTCTTAGTACTGGGACTTTTAGGGATCAGTAACTGTTCCCTAGTGGCGTCCTAACTGTGGAACACCCTTCATCCAGTGTTTCCAGTGGATACCCACACTCTAATAATTTGTTGGCGAATTCTCCTGCCTGGACATAAAAACCTTTGATACTTGAGCAGTTCCTACGAACGCGAATGTACCGTCCATATGGAATTGCTTTGATCACAAATGGCAGATGGGCACTACTTACCAGTAACAGGGTGCTCCTTGCATAGTGTTTTCAGTGTGTGGCAGTAGTTATGCCACCTTCCTCAGAGATGGAGAAATGAAGATCAAGGAAGTCGATGTGACGTGGGTCAGTCTGGTAGGAAAAGTGCAGATTTAAGATATTCTGATGAATGAATTTAATAAAGTCTAGTACTCCCATGGCACAGGGCGAAGGGGTTCGCCTGGCACGCTGGTAACCCGGGTTTGCTTCCAAGCCCAGAACAACAGGAGCGGAGGCCGGCAGGGATGGCTCCAGAGCACCCTATGGATGCTCTCCTCCTGGGGTAGGGTCAGGAACACGCTGCCCTTTGGCGTCTTCTGGCATCCGGCATCGCGCTTTGTGGTGTGGGTATCCACACACCACATGCGTGGTCACGCCAGGACGTCGTGGCATGTGTTCCAGGGGTTGGGGCAACCAGAAAATCGTAAATGCCGTTCAGCCGCCCGGATGATGGTGGCCCACTCTCCCGGTGCCTCGAAGCCTGGGATTGGCCTGTGCTGTGCCTTCACTACCCCTCCGGCGTAGATGGCGAAAGGTTCCGACAGGCACTGAAGTCTCCCCTGCCACGGGTGGGGGGAGGGAGGGATTCGCCGGGTCAACTAGAGAAGTGGTTTGATGAGAGGCAGCGGACGGCGATTGGGAGGAAGCGGTGCGCGGCTGAGCAGGACAAAGGAGGCATAAAGAGCATTACACACACACACAAAAAAAAATTCTAGTACTAATGCTTCTGACCTATGCCAGATGACTGATTTCATCAATGAATCAACCCCAGAGTTTGATGTCACGTGGAAGAGTGGCAGCTTGCTTGTGGGGCTGTGTGCATGCATGCACATGCATTTTTGTGAGAGTCTGGGCCTCTGTCCTCCCACCATTTAGAGGGGTTACATAGAAGCATATAATTTGTTAGCAGAAAAGGACTATTTGACCCACACAGTGTGCCTAGATAGTTCCTGCCTAGTCTGTCTCTGCAGACCCTAGCTGGTTTCCAGTGACCCTCCAGACTCTTCATCAGGGGGAGGGGCAAATAGGGTTACAGATTTTATAGGTGAATCAGTAAGGCATCACAATCAAAAAAGTAGATTCCAACAAGGAAAAATTACTTGTTAGCAAGTTCATAAAGTAAAAGTCATTAATAAATGCTGTAGCTATACAGACTGGGAAAAAGAACACTTGTTCTAGAAAAATTATTAAACCATGGCATTCTCTAAAGTTACATGTACTTATATAAACTGATTATTGTTAAGATAAACATTCAGTGCAACCAGAGGTCTCGAACAGACAAAATAAATGGACTGCAAAAAATGCATTAAGTCCAGGAGGATTGTGGTAGCACTGCAGTGCTGGTTCAAATACCTGGAAAAAAAACACCAGAATCATTTAGATATTTAAAAATGTATAAGTAAATAGTGAACAAACAAAATAACAAGAAAAGAAAGAATTAAATCCAGTTAGGCAAATGCTAACCCTATACAGTGGGCCAAACTACAAATAAGGCAGAATATCCCATACATCATTCAGTCCCCTCTGGTATAATGAACCTACAGTGAATATCAATCTACTTTCAAGTTTTTGAGGATTTTCACATCTGTTGCCTCCCCTAATGTGGGCTTTGATGTCAATCAATCAATACTTTATTTATAAAAAGGCGCCTTTCCAAAAATCAAGGCGCCTGTACACCACATAATAAAACAATATTAATAAAACAAATTAACCACACAATAAGATATTAAAAATCATTATATGCTTGTTTAAAAAGATATGTTTTAAGTGCTTCCTTAAAGGTTTCGATGGTCGGGCAATCTTGTACCTGACGAGGTAGAGAATTCCACAGGGTCAGGGCCACAAAGCTAAAAGATCTGGCCCCAGAAGTCTTCAAAGCGAAACCTGGGAATCTCTAGCAATCCCTCGTCCAGTGGATCGGAAGAAGAAGCGGGGGGACAGTAGAGACGAAGGAGATCTTTCAGGTAGCTAGGTCCCTGATCATGTAGGGCCTTATGGGTCAGCAAACCGACCTTGAAGGTGATACACAGCATATTGCGGCCAGTGCAATCATGAGCACAGGCGTTATATACTGGTCCTAGAAGAACCTGCCAATAGTCTGGCTGCCGCGTTCTGCACTAGCTGCAAGCGGCGAATATCAACCCCGTAGCCCAAGATACAGGAATTGCAGTAGTCAAGACGGGAGGTAACAGAGGCGTGGACCAGAGTAGAAAGATCATCAGGAGGAACCAGGTGCTTCACCCAGGCAGTGTTCCTCAAATGGTAAAAAGAGGCTTTATTTATTTTATTTATTTAGTTTTTGTTAACTGGGTAGGTGCACTAGCCATAAAATGACTATTTTCAGGCACGACCCGGGAGAGTATAACAAAAGAACAGTTGAACAACAGCAACATGGGTACAATAGTACAAATAGAGGAACAGTACAGCAGTGCTACAAAAATACAATGGGTAGAAACAACAAAAAATAATGGCAAGCATTGTACAGATAATGGCAGTAAGATATATAATAAGTGCAGAAACCATGGACCCGACCTGTGGAGTGAAAGGGTTAATAAAAGATAGTAAGGTTATATAGAGAGAGAAATGTGAGGAATGTTCAAATATAACAAGAAAGACTGACAGAAGGAAGGTCAGGGGTGGTAATTGGCAAAACAACAGTCAGCGACACCTGTGATTTAAGTGTCAAACAGTTGTCAAAAACAACGCCCAGATTTCACACCTGATCTGAGGTAGTTAGCTGGACACCCCCAAGCCATAAGCCTGAGGGAGATCCAGACAACAAACCCGCCTCCCGACGACCTGGGTCCACGACCAACACCTCAGTTTTTCTTGGGTTCAACCGCAGCCAACTCACATTCATCCAGTCCTGGATTTCGGCAAGACAGTTATTAAAGACCGAGAAAATGGCATCTTGGCCAGGTACAAAGGACATGTACAGTTGAGTATCATCTGCATAGCAGTGAAAACTCAAACCGTACTGCCTAATGATCAATCCCCAACGGCAGCATGTACACAGCAAACAACATGGGTGCCAAAATGGAGCCCTGTGGTACCCCACAGGATAGGGGGAATGATGTTGAGGAAAAAATCCCAGACACCATCCTCTGAGTCCTACCCTCGAGGAAAGATCGAAACCAGCTGAGGATCTGCCCAGACAGTCCACAGATAACATAGGCCCAACAGCACACCATGGTCCACTGTGGTCAATGTCGCAGAGAGATCAAGAAGGACCAAGATGGAACAGGTCCTTCGATCTCTCGCTATCAGGAG
Organism: Neoceratodus forsteri; assembly: GCA_016271365.2. Lineage (NCBI taxonomy): Eukaryota > Metazoa > Chordata > Ceratodontiformes > Ceratodontidae > Neoceratodus > Neoceratodus forsteri. The sequence continues at coordinate 307,425,468 of CM028138.1, read as the reverse complement.
ATCATTTAGTACCCGAACTAGAGCCGTCTCGGTGCTATGTCTCTTCCTAAATCCAGACTGGAGAGAATCATAGACATCGTGGCTGGTTAAATGATCATCCAACTGCGTCACAACCACCTTCTCAATAACCTTTCCCACAAAGGGTAGGTTAGAGACGGGTCTATAATTAGCCAGACAGTCCGGGTCCAAGGAGGGCTTCTTAAGAAGGGGGCTGCACCAAAGCCTCCTTCAGGGGATTTGGAAAAATCCCCCTCTCCAAAGACCTCCAGACTATCTCAGCCAGAACCGGACCGATTTTATCTACACAACCCACTAGGAGATGTGTCGGGCCCGGATCCAGACCACAGTTGGTCGGACGCAGTAATCTGATGACCATCACAGTGTCATTGATTGTGGGAAGGCTGAAGTCGGACCACACAAAACCGGTGTCCGACATCTCCTGTCGACCACCACTACTCCCACTAGAGAGCGTCAGACGGACGTCGGACCTGATCTTGGCAACCTTATCTGAAAAGAATTGAGCAAGCTCCTCACACCATTCTTGAGAAAAAGCTCTTCTGGGCTGAATGCAGATTGGATTGCACAATCTGTCCACGGTCCGGAAAAGCTGAGCTGGTCTATTCTGAGCAGCAGCAATCTCTCTGGACAGGAATTCTGCCTTTTTACGAGAGATTGCTGATTGATAAACCACGTAATGGTCCATCATTCTAAGTCTGTCACAATCCAAGCCCGACTTCTGCCAACATGTCTCTAATCTTCGTCCAACTCTCCTCAACTCCCTTAAAGTCTCATCAAACCAAGGAGACCTAGGGCGAAGAGTGAGAGGATGTACACGAACAGGTGCAATGGAATCCAGGGCCCCTGTCACTGCCTTATTATAGGCAAGTACCAAGTCCCCTGGATCCCTGCAATCACTCAGAAAACCCGATAGGTCCAGCACCGCCATCAGGCCATCTGGGGAAACACCCCTCAAAGGGCGGTACCGGACCATCTCCATAGGGGCTGGCCTACTAGGGGTGGCCTCAAAACTAAACCCAGTGGAATGATGGTCAGACCATCCGACTGGTTCCACCACCAAATCGGATATCTCCATCCCCAGTAGGAACACCAAGTCCAATGAATGACCACCAATATGGGTTGGGGAGGAAATAACCTGTGTGAAGCCCAGTGACATCATTAACTGGCGGAAGTCTTGACCCAACTGTGAGAGTTCATCGTCGACCCATGCATTGAAATCACCCAGAACCAACCATCTGGGGGATCCCAATGTCAGGTCGACAATGAAGTCTGCGCCTTCCTGCAGGAAAACATTCCCATCACCTAGTGGACGGTAGATGAGAAGAATCCTGCGCCCCACACCCTCGCCCATAATACATTCAAAGGAGTTGGTATTACCCACTGGTACTTCCACTAGGCTGAGTTCTGATCTAAAACAGATGGCAACACCCCGCCCCTACGATCCATCTAGGGCGGTGTATCCTCAATACTGGCTGGAATTGCAACCAAACTTGAGGCCAACATTTCATCCAGCCAGGTCTGGTGATGCCGCCCAGGTCAGATGTTTCAACAAGATCCGCTATAACAGCGGTCTTGTTTTAATAGACCTGGCGTTACATAACACCACCGAGTTGGATGAGCATCCGAGGATGACCGCTACCTGCTGACTACCAGCAAAACCCTTGGGTATGGGAACCAACCGGGGGGACCCCTTTCCTGGACCCATTTCGCCCCAGGGCGTCTCCTTGTCCCCACTATCCCTATCCGCCCACTCCTCTCCATTCACTCTCCAGGCCCAGCCCTCATCCTCCCCCTTTTTCTGGTAATCCCCAGAGCCCTACACCGTCTATATACCTCTGGTGACAGGGGAGGACAAAAAAATGGACAGAGGTCTCTGAGCCTGGAGGGGGAATAATAACCGACCGTCTTATTACCATCCCAACATATATTTACTGCGCTAACTAATCAAACAATCCCAAAATTGCAAATTCAATCCTAAAACTAAACCCAACTAAACATAAAAATATAAATACGGAATAACTTAAACTCAAAAATATAAAGTTTATAATAAGAATGAAAATATAAAAACAATTTCTTCCTTCAGCCACCAAAGGCCCTCTCACAGCCAAGGAGGCCAATAGAGCACAGGTACTCTCACTACCTGAGCCCGACGAACCTTTACTTTTAAATTAACATTCCACCCCCCGAGTACTCTCACTACCAGGGGGACCAGGAAGGCACTCTCACTGCCAATCGGATATTAAATAAAACTAATCTCAATACAAGACAATCAGAGGATACAGGAAATCCTGGAAGATGGGTCCAATGTAAACACTTGCAGAACAATGATAAGTGAAGACTCCCCACCGCACCCCCAAAAGACCCGAAAAATCAGACTACCCCACACAGGACCCGCAGCCACAGATACCCAGAGGTCAGACTAAAAAGGCAAACCCCGGGAAACCCTAAGAGTACCCCAACGGCCTCTAGCTCCCCAGAGGCAGATGAGGCAACTCCTGCTCAGTCCTAGGCAGCGCAGCCCACAATCACCAGGCACAAAAAGGGGGTAAAAACCTCCACCAGCCAATAACCATGCAAGGTCTGCTTCTCCAAATTTTTTTTTTTCTCTATTTATACTTTTTGCGCCCCCTCCTCTGCGCCAAGTTATCCGCCCGGTCATGGATCCCCCTGCTGTGGCATCCCCCATTATTGCCATACTCCCGTACCCCCTAGCTTACCCCCAAGTGAGGCGTGACACCCAGGCTTCTTAAGGTGCCACGAGCAGCGGGATAGGGCGGGGAGCCGTGGCGGATGGAGGAGCCTACGGCAGCCCAAGGGGACGGGCATCATAGAGCGCCAGGAGGTAGGCAGGGTTTTTCCTTTATGGGGGCGAGAGCTGCAATGACGCCTCGTCCGTCGCCCCTTGATGATGCTGTGGTCTGAATGCTTGGGGTTCCTGGTCTCCACCAGGAGTCCCCTGCATCGGCGACTCCACACCTCCCCGGAGAAGGAGAGCAGTCGTGAGATGCCGATCCCTCTCCCGGCGGCCCTCCGGCGGCCTGAGTCCGCCTGAACCCAGGTTGCCGGCGTCGCAAGCGGAAATCTAACCGCTGTGCCGGCGGGCCGGCATTGCTTCTCCAAATTTAACGCTGAGCACTCCACATAAAAAGAATGTATAATCAAAGAAATAGTAGAATCCAAAAACGGAGGGCAACCGATCAACAAATCGGGTCCCCCACTCACAATACTTCAATGCAGTCCAGTCAATCAGCTTCCTGGCCCATTTAGTCCCAGAAAATCCTGTCCAATCTTCAAATCTTTAGCAGTTCAACAGAAAATAATCCATAAAATCAGAGATTGATCCACAAATCAAACGGCACCAGTCCAGGAAGCTTCAAACTCCACAATCAACGTGCAGCAAAAATCCATAGAAGATGTTAAATCCAATCGACTAAACCCACTAAGAATAGTGGATGTCACTCAAAATAGAAATCAGAGGCAGAGGAAGAGGACTGACAGAGGATCTGTAGCACCAGTCTAGGAACTCACTCCAAGAAGATTCAGCCAGCTCCAGTGACCACACCAGACTCCAGCACTCAGCACATAAGTCAGTACAATAAAAATTCCCATGGCTCCTCATTCAATCAGTTCTTTCAGCAGTTCCGAAATGCACCCCACAGGAGCCAGGAAACTTCACTAACGGCACCTGTGAGGCTCAGCACAGCCCAGCTCACTGTCCTATTTCGTCGCCGAGGGCAGGAGGACACACCACCCAGGACAGCACCAGCCTGTGGGCAATACCCATAAATTTTAAATTACTGGGTGAGGCATGATGTTTAATACACCATTGGCTGCCAACGGGTGTATCACCCCATTGGTTTAGGATGGATCAAACATGTTCTTGGATCCTATCCTTGAGGGGCCGGGTGGTAATGTCCATATAAATTGTGGGACAGTCGCACCACAGGGCATAGGTGACGAAGGGAGCTCTACAAGTAATGAAATCCTGAACTTGATGCTGAAAACCATTGGTGCAGCTGGTAAACTGATTGCTCTGCGGCATTATTGACATATGTTACAGTTGCCACAGTGATGAGAACCTGCACTAGGTCCAGGGATGAAGGTACGAGGGGGCGGGCTAGTTGCAGAAAAATGACTACTGGTAACTCTTATCACCAATACTTCATCCCTTTTTATATACTACCCTAGGTGAATCTCCTGTGTTGTCCTTCAAATCCAGGTTAGCTTGGAGAATATTCCAAAACCGTTAAGTGCACTGGCTGTCTTTGGCATTACAGAATTAAATTCCGTAATGAAATTGACTCTGTTGTAATTTTGTTAGCCTCCTGTTTATGGGTAAGTAAGGTAGTGAGATCTTGGGCACGAGTGTGGATATCCGCTTCAGTCAGGATTGATTGTTCATGTCCTCTGTCCAAGAACCTATGTATAAGTTCTTGGGAGTGTTGATCATAGGTATCCATGTCAGAACAGTTTCTGCGGATGTGCAGAAACCGACCTTCAGGGATCCCCTTCTTTAAATGTGGCAGGTGACAACTATCAGGTCCGAGCAAAGTATTGCCCTCAAGGGATTTTCTGAAGTTTGGTCTGTTCGAGACCTCTGGTTAACCTGAATGTTTATCTTAACAATGACCAGTTTATAGATGTATGTGTAACTTTACAGAATGCTATGGTTTAATAATTTTTCTAGAATAAGTGTTCTTTTCCCCAGTCTGTATAGCTACAGCATTTATTAATGACTTTTACTTTATGAACTCGTTAACAAGTAATTTTTCCTTGTTAGAATTTACTTTTTTGATTGTGATGCCTTACTGATTCACCTATAAAATGAATGTCTGTAACCCTATTTGCCCTCCCCCGACGAAGAGCCTGCATGAGGTTCGAAGCGCTGGGGCTTGTCCTGTTCCGTTTGTTTTAGCACTTTTATTAAACCCTTTGCACTCAGCATTACTACCTGGCGTACTGTTACTATTCATGTTGAGTACCTTTTTGTTTGGTTTTAGTGATTGACAGTCCCACCCCCACCCCCCACTATCCTATACTCAATTCTTGTGTTCCTACCTGCCACTTTGAAGTCATCCAATATGACCACTCCAAGGTCCCTTTCCTACTTAGTGACTGACCGTACCTCCCCCCCATCCTGTACTCAGTTTTGAGTTCCTGTGCCCTAGGTGCATGATTTTGCACTTTTTGGCATTGAACCCCAACTGCCATGCTCTTGACCACTCTTCGAGTTTCCTAAGGTCACTACACATTCTTTTCACCCCTTCCTTATTGCCCACCCTATTACAAATTTGGGGGCGATAGTGTAGCACTCAGGGCACTCAAAAGTAGCGTAGTGTTATATCACGAAAATAGTGTACATTACGCTATATTACCGCTAAGCTATTTGTGTAACTTGCATGTAACCTTAATTGACTGAGCATCGTCTGACTGCCGTTGAGCATGACTGCTCGTGCGAGCATGATGACCGGTCGTCGCTGATTCTGTTAGGTCATGAATGCATGAAAAGGGCAGTTATATGTAAGTACAATTATTTACTTCACAAAAAGGTTTTTTTTCTTAATTTTCTTTGCTATTAAGGGGAAGGGGTGGTGCCTCCCACTGTAAACACAGTATAGCTACTTAGGGGTTTCCATGAAAATCCCCCATTCCAGGGCTGGATTTTAGTGTGTTTTTTGTCTTCTTTTTTTTGGAACATGTTGTGATGGGGGTCCCACTAAAATATATAACTACAATGTTTTTTTTCCTAATGGGGAGCTCCACACCCATACCTCCTCTTAGAGAGGGGAGGCAGGAGAACAGCGAAGTGGTCATAGCGGTAGTGGTTAGCAAAGTGGTTGTAGTAGTATCAGGTGAGAAGCAGAAGTGTCGGGAGCGTAAGAGCGTCAGCGTCAAGACTCAGATGTTGATGTCAACATACCGTATCTTTTAGCGTAGATAAACATGTAGTGTAAGTGGGTCCTGAGTGCTACACTATTGTCAATTTGGGTACCATCTGCAAAAAGGAATACCTACCCTTCCAGTTACAAAGACCTCGCAGAGGACTGGTCCCAGTACTGAGTCCTGCTTCATCCTGCTAGTCACACAACCATCGTTAGAGTGAGTGCCATTAACCACCAGCATCTCTCTCCTATCCGTTAACCAGTTTCTTACCCAGTTCACCACTTTGGATCCCACCCCTGTGCTGCTCAGTTTCTGAATCGGTCTCCTGTGTGGCACAGTTCTGAAGGCCTTGCTAAAATTCAAATAGGCCACATCTGCTGCTCACCCCGATCTTTTTTCCTCGTCACTCAGAGTTGTGTGTGTCTGGGTTTATTTGCATGACAGTTGAGGCTGTGTATATATGCCTACAGCCAGGTGTAGGTTTAGTGCATGTGCCTGCGTGACAGGATACACTTTGAGCACATTTACCTATGGATGTGTGTCTGGATGTGGAGCAAAAGGTTTTTAGGTAGCGTGCATGGCAACATTGCAGCAGACATGGGTGTGGAGTAGCTTCGGGTCTGTGTGTGTAGTTGTCTGTATGTCATTTCATGCAGTTGAAGTGTGTAAGTGTCTGTGTGTCTGTGTGTCTGTGTGTTTGTGTGTCTGTGTGTCTGTGTGTCTGTGTGTCTGTGTGTCTGTGTGTCTGTGTGTCTGTGTGTCTGTGTGTCTGTGTGTGTGTGTGTGTGTGTGTGTGTGTGTGTGTGCGTGTGCCTGGGGGTGAGTAGCTGCATGTCTTTGTACTCATGACTTCAAGATTCTCTTGTAGTGTCCCTCTCCAAAGTAATTTCGATGGTCTGCACTTGTAAATTGTCTTTATTCTGCTTGCAGGGTGAGAAAAAGAAAACCATAAGCCAGGGTGTTCCCTGATGGGGAATGTCCTCTGGCAACTTCCTGCTGCCTGGGCCAATAACTTTCAACTTTCATTTCAGGGAGAAGGACTCTGAGTTAAATCAGAAGCGCCCACAGTACATCAAAGCCAAGGAGAACACGGCTCACAAGATCAAGAAGCTGGAGGCTGCCAAGAAGTCCTTGCAGAACGCACAGAAGCTGTATAAGAAGCGCAAAGCTGACATGGATGAGCTGGAGAAGGAGGTGCACGCAGTGGAGAAGGCCAAGCAGGAGTTTGAGGAACGGATGGCTGAGGAGAGTCAGAGCCAGGGAAGGGATCTGACGCTGGAGGAGAACCAGGTGATGAGAGCTTGCCACCATATGAAGTTGAGAGCATGCTCACAGTGGAAGTCGGGAATGTTGATTGTTTCTTTTCTTTCTCTGTCTCCCCCTTCAGGTGAAGAAATACCACCGACTAAAGGAGGAAGCCAGCAAAAGAGCGGCAACCCTAGCACAGGAGCTGGAGAAATTCAACCGTGACCAGAAAGCAGACCAGGACCGGCTGGACCTAGAGGAGAGGAAGAAAGTTGAAACAGAGGCAAGTTTTTGTTTTGTAAGAGGGTCACAAGATGTCTTAGATGTGGATGGGTTACAGAAGGCGGTGACAAAGCATAACACTTTAACAACGTAGGACATAATGTGTGAAACACTGTACCAGTCCACCTGCACTAACCCCACAATAATCCTGCTACTGTTATGCACTTGTAAGGGAAGATAAGTGATGTGTTTAGAGCACAGAGCCATGTAAAAGTACATCCCAGGTTCGAATCCCACCCAAGGCCAGTGGCTCCTTGCGAGACCTTGAGTTGAGTCGCACATCTGCTCTGTGTTTAAAGCAGCAGTTTATGTTCCGTTCTAGTTACTATAAATAAAATGGCAGTGACATTTTTGGTTCAGTAAGGGAGCATATAGACTCCCTTACTGAATTGCACCACCATGAGCTAAAAATAACTAAGATAAATGGTTTATTTTTAGCTTGTATATTTTGTTTGGATCTGCAGAAAAGATGGTTCAGGGCCAGTCCCCTCTGACTAGACCAATTGCAGTAGATCTCTGTTTTAGATGTCTGTTTTGGTTGGTCTAGAATTGGGTGGGGGAAGCTGCAGACATATTTTTTGTGGTTCTGAAGCAAATGATTTATTTTTTTTATTTTACTTGAAATTTGGTAACTGGGAAAGGCACACTGAGCTGAGGCTCGTTTCCAGGTGCGACCCTGGGAAAGGGAAGACTCATGTATATGAAGGAAAAAATTTACAATCATTGCAATAAACAAGTGCAAGTAAAAAAAATTATCTGTTTTATCTTCGCCATTTTAAGCGCACGGTCACGTGATTCAGTAAAAGATCCTATGTGTTCTCTTAATTAAGCAAAATGCCATTACAGTTTTTTTTGTCTTTGATTTTTTTTTTCCTCCTTCTGACCAGGGTGCACATACCCAGACAAAGGGCATGGGCTGCTGTGGTGTTCAGAACCCTCCCATGAGGTCCTGACGTCAACTGCTTACGGGCCATTATATTATGGCTGTATGGAGTTACCCTCAATGAAGATCTTCCTCCTACCACTGTTCCTGGGCTACCTCCTAACCCCGTCAGTCCCCATCTCTGCTGCGACATACCTTACGACTTTACAGCACCCCCCCCCCTTGTAATGGAGCCAGTGGTGGAGGAATGGACACACCAGGGTTAGGTTTCAAGCTGGGTTGGCAGTGGAGGGGTTCAAGGTCCGAGAGTGCCACAGGGTTAGCCATCTAGCTACATGTGGGGATTTTGCCTCTTTTGGGGTTTTCTGCCCACGGAATGTAGGCATGTTTGGGACTTCTAAAACACACTTACTCTTTCCCATGGTGATGCAGAGCCTTGCCATCCTCCCTCCCTCCCACAGTGCCGTCCTTTGCAACTGTGATCCCCAAGTGGCAGTTCCTGCAGCGTGTATAGTAGCCCTTCCTGAAGGAGTAAACATCCTCTGGGATGCTCGGTTCTCTTCTCCTCTGCTGTCCCTCCGATGCTGTGGGCGATTCTGCAGCAGGGGTGGCGGTGGACCTCCCCGAAGGTGTAGAGCATCCTCTGGGACATAGGGTGCATAGGGAGGGGAATCACCAGCAGAAAGAGGAAGGTGGTGTTGCCTCTATGTAGATCTCTGGTAATACCCCACTTAGAGTACTGTGTCCAGTTCTGGAGGCCACACCTCAGAAAGGACATAGAGTGGAAATGGTGCAGAGGAGGGCAACTAAAATGGTGCAGGGTCTGCATCAGAAGCCCTAGGAGGAGAAATTGAAGGTCCTAAATATGTACACACTGGAAGAGAGGAAAGGGGGGATGAGGTAGCGGAGGTGGAAATCACGGCAGAGAGAGTGAGGGAAGCCCTCAGGTCCCTTAAGACAGAGAAAGCACTGGGGCTGGATAAATTACATCCCAGAGTGCTGAAGGAACTGGCGGATATCCTGGCGAAACCCCTGGTGGAGCTTTTCAGCATCTTTCTGAGGACAGGGTGGGTGCCCCAGGACTGGAAGGTGGCGCATATAGTGCCTGTCCACAAGGGGGGGATCAAGGGAGGTGGCAGGGAACTACAGGCCCGTTAACCTGACATCGGTGGTGGGCAAGGTGATGGAGGGCATTGTCAAGGAGAGGCTGGGGGGACCTGGAAAAGTCAGGGTGCCTGGACGATAGGCAGCATTGATTCGTCCAGGGGAAATCATGTCAGACAAACCTTGTGGAGTTCTTTGACTGGGTGATGAGTGCCTTGGACCTGGGCAGACCAGTGGACATCCTCTTTCTTGACTTCAGCAAGGCGTCTGACTCTGTTCCTCTTGGGGGCCTGTTGGATAAGCTGGGAGAAATGGGGGTGGGGAACCAGATGATCAGATGGATAGGAAATTGGCTCCAGGACAGGACCCAGAGGGTTGTGGTTGGCGGGATAGTCTCATCCCCAAGGAGGGTCATTAGTGTGGTCCCTCAGGGATCGCTCCTTGGGCCCCTTCTGTTCAACGCCTACGTCTCTGACATAAGGAAGGGTATCAGGAGTGAGATGAGCCTCTTTGCAGATAATTCAAAACTGCTGGCGGTGGTGGATGGGGAGGAGGGGAGGGTGGCCCTACAGGGGGACCTGGAGGCTCTGGAAAGGTGGTCTCGAAAGTGGAAGCTGAGGTTCAGTGCAGGGAAATGCAAGGTATTGCACCTGAGAGCCAGAAACCCGGGCCGAGTGTACACCCGGGGGATGCCACTAGTCTCAGTGGCTGAGAGGGACCTGGGGGTGGTGGTGGTGGATGTCCAGATGAACAGCTCGCAGATTTGTAGGAGGGCAGCGGCCAAGGCCAACAGGATGCTGGCATACATCGCTAGGGGGATCACCTCCAAAAGGAGGGAGTGATACTCCTCTGTATAACTGCTTGGTGAGGCCCTATCGAGGTGCTGCGTGCAGTTTGGAGGCCATACTTAGAGGGACATCGAACTCCTGGAGAGGGTCAGAGGAGGGCAACCAAAATGATCTGGGGCTTGGGGGACAGGACTGATGGGAGAGGCTCGAAGAGCTAAATATGTACACATTAGGCGAAGGCACCGGGATGACATGATAGAGGTCTTCAGGTACATGAAGGGGTAAATAGGGAGGGCAGTCAGGGTGCTCCGAAGGAATGGGGCAACTAGAGGCATGGGTGGAAGCTGGAGGGAGATTCAGGGAGAAAGGAGGAGGTGCTACTTCACTGAGAGGGTGGTGGAGCCATGGGATGCGCTGCCCAGGGGACTGGCGGAGGCAGAGACGGTGGAGGGGTTCAAGAGGGGGTGGAACAAGTACAGGGGAAAGATTCTGGAAGCAAAGTCCTGTGCAGCGAGAATATCTGGAACTGGGAAGGGAGAAGCCAGAGAGGGCGAGGGGGGCAGCAAGGTTGGCTCCCAGGGTGGGAGCAGACATGAAAGACCGTTAGGCCTATTCTGCTGGCATTTTAGTATGTTAGTACATTAGCAATAGAGACCTTTAAATACCTCACAGGTGTAAATGGTACTAGAGGAAAGTATTTCGCAGGAAAAAAGATGATCATGGACAGGGGGGCATGATAAGAAGCTGGAGGGGGTAGATTTAGGAGACGTGTGAGGAAGTACTTCTTCACAGAAAGGGTGGTGGATTCCTGAAACACACTTCCAGCAGAGGTGGTGGGGGTGAGAATCCGTGGGATAGGCGTAAGGGATTCGTGGGGAAAAAAGAAGGGTGAATGGGCCGGAGATCAGGTAGGATCTGTGGTGATACTGTAGGTGGGGGAAAATAGGCAGACTAGGTGGGCTTAAGCGGTCCTTATCTGCTGGAAACTTCTGTTTTTTTACAGGACACTCAGTCCTGTCTTTCCCCTGCCGACCCTCCAGTGCGCCAGGCTTATTCTTGAACCTGGGTTGTAGAATCTGGAAACAGCAGATGTGCGGTAATGCCACTGGGCACTTACTGGAAGCTGCTGTACAGAGGGATGACTGTCGTGTTCAGCCTCCTCGACTTCCCGCCTTGTGCCTGGTGATTGGAGATACAAAGTGGGAACCCATTTTGTGTGTTGACTGAACTTGGTCCAGGCTGGAGGAAGGGGACAAGTAAAATACAGTTCAGGGGGCTTCTTTGTTTGAGAAAGCTGGACTGCTGGCTGGATGAGGAGAGCTTTGGAATAGTGGATTGCAGGTTACAGGAGAAGTCATGTAGATGGCACCATGTTCCTTGCTCGCTTGTGAGAGGAGACTTCTCTTTGGACTAGCACACATTCTTTTTGTTTTCCCCCTTTTGTACTGAATTTTAATTGTTGTAAAAGGTGCCTGTTTGACAGCATCAGAAACTAAAGTGGCCTTGAAACTGGGAAAAGGAGTGAAAGAACAATTTTACCCCCCCTCCTTTTTGCATGATTTATGCCCTCTTTTTATTTTGAGAATTTTCCCACCTTTCACTTTACAGTATATTGGTAAACAGAACTGATAGTACTGTGTTGACTACTGTAGCTGCTCCAGTACTGCGCACCAGCAAAGTTGAAGCAGTAGGGCCGGGGACATTAAAGAGTTTTTGTGCAAGTTATATTCGGTGTAGGAGACAGTTTCAGGAGTTGCTTACTCACTCACTGACCAGAAGTTTATATAACCTGTTTACAAACATATATCTATACATACCACATATAGATATAAAACAACCTAACTGCAAAAGCACTGAGGCAAGGGTTACCCAGCAAGGGCATTGGCGACAAAGCCAGGTTTTCAAAAATCTAAAATCACACATACCCGCATAATGTAAAGCATCATGGGATATACATGCAAATCGCCATGAAAATGTAGACTTGTTCTGCTTTAAGCAGGAGTGCTTGGTACCAGAGTGCCTCTTGCTTAATCTGCAAAGGCTGAGAACAGAAGATACAGACACGTGTTTTTTGTCCTTCTCCGGACTCATCAGTGTGCTTTAGCTGTATCTCAATTTAGGGGAAGATTAGATAGATGAATGGCTGAATAGAGAGAGAGATAGTGTCTCTCTTTAATATATACTGTACTGCCCTCTAGGCTCATGCGCTCTGTGTGAGAGTGCCATTTGCTGCATGACAAATTTGGAGTATGATTACATTGGGATCCCACAATGTCCTGCAAGATATTGCAGCAAACATTGTGATGAGAGCACTTGATCCTAGGATGTGAGAGAGAGAGTGTGTGTGTGTGTGTGTGTGTCTGTGTGTGTGTGCGTGCAACTGTACATAGATGTATAGAGGTATGGAGATGATTATAAACTGAAGGTCGTAGTAGTGCATAGCAGTGGGGAAGTATCTCCAACTTCACAGCAGTATCAGGCAAAGAGATCCAGTGACTGTAGTTGTTCATTGTGTATAAGATTTGGTTTGGAGTCAGGGAGTCTGAAACTGGTGGGTGGATGGCAGTGCTACCATTTTTTTCTTCTATAAATGTTTTATATCTCCTTTAGCTCTGTCCTCACCATCCCCACCAATCATCTCCTCCCCATGCTTACCTGCACATCCTGAATACTCCCACAGATTATCCCCTTTGGTTGGGGTCAGGAGGGGCCCCCCACCGAAGTACAATCCATTTTCGGACGGCCAGGTCCCTGGTGGTGAGGCAGGTGTGGGAAACTACACACGGAGCATCAGGAATGCCTGACTTGCCATCATTTTCCACTGCTTTTCTCCCCAGAACCCTTGCTGGGGCATGCATGTCACGGAGTCCTGCAGCACACACCCTTCTCTTCCTGCTCCAGTCTTGCATCGCAACCAGACCTCCACCTGGTGGCAGTCGGCAGTCATTTGATGGAAATGGCAGTCCTCCCTCTCCAGGAGCGGAGAGCTGTTCTTTGGATGCTCAATCCTCTCCCCAGTTTGCAGTAAATGGTTTTGAGTCCTGAAAATCATTTTCCCCTTCTGAAGTAGTCTATCTAGAAAATGGATACAACATGGGTGGCCTCAATACAAACATCCTTACCTGCACTCTCTGCTCTGCTGATATGCTTCAGTACTGTCCTGGAGGGACCACCTCTAGTGTGTCGACGCATTGTTGCACTATGCCCGTTTAATCTTAGACCCTTACATAGGGATGTCACAGTATGACATTTTGACAGTATGACAACAGTTGCATGTCATTATGATACCATGGTATTCTGGAAGTAGTGATTTTGTACAAAAAGAAGTTTCCTCAGGCTCATGTTGGGGAGGGTTGTTGTGGAAGTTACAGTTGTCCCTTAAAATACACAATAATTGGTTGAAAGGCCTGAAAACTGTGTTGTACCATGAACTACAGTTATTACAGCATTAGACATTTCACGATATCTATACTGTGATTTCTAATACTGTAGTATACCATAAAACTGTCATACCATGACACCCCTAGCCTCATGTTAGACTGCCAAGGAAAGTGCCAGTTGGTGGCAGTTGTGATGGTGGCTTTGTGATGAGACAGCTGTTCACTAGGAACTGGACTGAGAACAACCACAGCTCGTTTCACACAGGCCATCCATCAGCCAGCAGGTGAAATGTGCACACTACCAACCTGGGCAGGATTTGAACCCCTTACCCACTGCTAATCCACTGAATTGCCTAGATCTTACTTCGAGAAACAGCTCTTGCAGCAGGTTACACCATTAGGACTGAAGCTGGCAGGCGTCAGGACCCCCGGAAATTTTCTAGCAGCAGTATCCAGTAGAGACCACCCCCTGATGTCAGCCCGGCCCCCGACATCAGGCATCATACAAAAGGGGATGGTCCCCCAGAATGCCCAGTTCTTTTCCCACCATCGACTCGCCAGCATCGGCCTCACGAACGCCTCATTAGCGAATGATGACTAGAACTTCTCCAGCAAAATTTCTTGCTTACTAAATGTCGCCATCTCCTACTCCTTCCACAGAAGGACACCCCTCAAAGTGTGCCTGCGGCAAACAGATCCCTTTCAAGGATCTCCATTCGGCCTGTCTGCGGTGCCTAGGCCCGGAGCATGACACCAAGGCCTGCTCCTTTTGTCAACAGTTTAACAGCCGCACCAGGATCCGCCGTCAAAAGGCACTCCAGGGGTTCCTGTTAGAGGAAAAGTTAAAAACGATGGAAAAAGACCCTGCCTCCAGAGGTGAGTCAGCCTCCAAGTCCCATAAACACCGGGAGAAGGCCAGGTCCAGATCCCCGAACCGGGCCTCTGACTCACGCACCAGCTCCGGCTCCACGTGCTCAGACTGCTCTCCCTCCAGGGCTCGTTCTTAGCCTCCACCCGTTAAGGTTAGATCCTCGGGCAGTCCTTCAGCTTCTCTCCACCCGCTCAAGACTTCCAGGACTTTGGACCCTTCTCCAATGCCCTCCCGGGCCTCAGCGAAGTCATCTTACCGTTACAGGTCCAAGTCCTCTTCGAAGTCTTCTTCTACTTCCTCAGACAAATGCCGGGAACCCGACGCCAGATCGGCCTCCCATGGGACCTGACCCCCCTCCCAGGAAGACCAAGGACCTGATGTCCCACAAGCGGACGATGGAACCTAAGCGGGCTGCCGATCCTTCACCGGCCAAATGCCCGGCAGACCAGACGTCCCTCAAGCACCCGACGTCGGTCAAGCGATCTTCAGAGCCGACGACTGCCCTCCCTTCACTGGTTGATACCGGTAGCCGGGGTTCATTGGAGGAGGATTTGACATTGCCTGACGACCAGGTAGGCGACACTGAAGACGGCAGGCTTCCGCGAGAGTCTTCGCCCGAACCGGCAACGACCTCGAACCTGACGTCTGATCCTGGTGACAGACCAACCCTGATGCCAGGCCCATCGTCCAGCATGAATATTCAGGAAGTCAAGGATCTCTTCACTTTTTGGTGGGACACTATCAAAAAGGATGTGGTCCCAGTAAAGCCTCCTCCTTCTCCTCCCCAGGGTCCAGACGGTAGACCCCTGACCCCCAAGGAGCCTACACCACCTCCTGGGGTAGATCCAGAGAAAGGAGAAGGCCCACTTCCCGATCTCCCTCAGGGTCCCCCAGCCCCAAACGACCCAGAGGAAGAAGGTCCACTCCGTAGTGGGACGACTCTAGACCGGACTCATCGGATACCTCCAGGTCTCCTTCTCCCATCGGTATTCCATCACCAGACCCATGAGACCTCCCCAGGTCACCTCCGGATGATCACTCTTTTGCTGAAATCATGCGGCACATCCGGGAGAATATGGAATGGGAAACATAAGATCTAGACCCTCGAACGACAGCTCCTAGCTAGATGTCTTCGCAGAAAGATCCTAAGCCTGTGGTGGTGCCTTTTCGGACGTCACCAAGGCAACGTGGAAACGTCCCTGCTGTGCCAAAGAAAGCTGACCGCCTGTACAGGGACCCTTTGGAGGACCCATATTTGGCGCACCAACTCCTGGATGATTCACTGGTCATCACGGCCTCACATGACTGGTCTCAACGGCCGCAGCATTTGGACACCCAGCCACCGGACCACGAATCCAAGCAATTGGATTCACCGGGGCGGCACATGTATGCGGCTACTATATGCTCCATCAGGTCACTGAACTACCTGACACACATGGTTCAGTTTCAGAACGCCCTATGGGAACAGGGCCAGGACCTGGTTAAAGGCCTTCCGGATGGCGAGCAGAAGGAGGAACTCTTGAACCTTCTTCACACAGGGTCAGACGTGGGGACCCAAGTTTTGAGAGCTGCCTATGACTCGGCGGACTCTGCGGCCAGGGGAGCAGCCTCGGGCATCTGTCTCCGGAGACACTCATGGCTTCGCGTCTCCGGATTTCCTCTGGACGTCCCCTACAACAGAGATGTCCTGTTTGGTGAAGAATCCCGAAAAGGTAATCACCAAGTTACAGGACGCTGGGAAGGCGGTGAGGACTGTACAGGCCATGTACGGGCCCAAGACTGGTTCCTTTCGTGGGAACCAGAATCTCTTTCACGGCCAGCAAAAATGGCAACAGCCATGTTCCGGCCAGCAGCAAAATGGCAAATTCAACCGCAAGGCTCAGTCTAAGTCTTCCCCAGGCCAAGGTCAGAGATACACTAAACCGACCCAGCCTGCGGGAGGCAATGCCGCCACAGCATGACTCCTTCCCGGCCCCCGCCCCTCCTCTGGATCAATGGGAAGAAAAGGTTGGGGTCGCATCTCCCGCCACCTTTCAGGGTGGCAGACGATAACCGCTGACCGGTGGGTCCTACAGTTGGTAGAGAGAGGACACTCTGTAGAATTCCTCGACCACCCACCTTCAAGGCCTCCCCTGCTTTCCCTTTAACTCGGAACAGCATGCCCTGCTTATTCAGCAGGAGGTGCTAGTGCTTCTGGACGAGGAGGCCATAGAGCACGTACTGCGGAACTAGAGAGGAGCAGGATATTATTCCCACTTCTTTCTGGTTCCCAAAAAGACAGGGGACCTCTGTCCGATCCTGGACCTCAGCGACCTCAATGCTTCGGTGCTTTACAAACGCTTCTGCATGGTGACTCTTCCAGGGCTAATTTCCATGCTCAAGCAGGGCGCCTTCTTAGCATCACTGGACATGCAGGATGCCTACCTGCATATCCCAATAGCTGGGGTGCACAGAAAATTCTTGCGCTTCGAGTTTCTGGGTCGCCATTATCAGTTCTGAGGCCCTCCCCTTCGGGCTGTCCTCGGCACCTCGGGTATTCACAGGGGTGCACGGCAGTCTGTGACAGCTCTTGGAGACAAGACCACTAAGTGTTCCCCTACCTGGATGACTGTTTCCTCATGGCCCCCTCTCGGGAGGCCCTGATGTCTGCGATTCATTGTATTAGTTCCCTCTTCGGGTCGTTGGGCATCACCATCAGTCGGGAGAAGTCGCACCTGGTTCCGTCTCAGAGACTGCAGTTCATAGGCACAGTCCTGGACACCGTCCAGGGGAAAGCTTTTTTGCCCCAGGACAGAGTGGAACACATCAGATCCCTCATAGAGGATATCTTGGCGAAGAAGACCGTTCCAGCAAGATTGGTCCTTTGCCCGCTCGGACACATGGTTGCGGCCATTACAACAGTCCCTTTAGCCCGTCTGCACATGCAGGTGACCCAGTGGATGTTACGGGTGCAGTGGGATCAGAAGCAAGACCATCTGCAACATCCAGTCAGGATCACGAACGCTGTCATTTGGGATTGGCAATGGTGGCTCATCCCAGAGCACCTTTCCTTTGGAGTCCCCTTCATTGTGACACTCTCCACGGACACTTCGAGGTCCAGTTGGGGAGCACACCTTAACGGTGTCAGGGCTCGTGGACGACCCAGGAAGCTCACCTTCACATAAACATTTTAGAGATGACAGCGGTCCTTTATGCCTTGCAGGCCTTCCAGTCAGAGATTCCACCAGGTATTCTTCTGCTGCAAACAGACAATACTGCGGTGATGTACTATCTCAACAAACAAGGAGGCACTCATTCCTACCCTCTTTGCAGGGAGACCATGAGGGTGTGGGATTGGGTACTTCAACACAGCGCAAACCTTATTGCTGTGCATGTTCCAGGAGTTGACAACATTATTGCAGACAGTCTGAGCCACTCTCAGGTCAGAGTCCATGAATGGGAACTACTTCAAGAGATCGTAGAGGATCAGTTTCACAGATGAGGCACACCAGAATTAGACCTTTTCGTGTCCCCATCCAACGCAAAACTGCCCAATTTCTGCTCGCTAGATCCAGGGCCTGGTGTTTTCTGGTGAGATGCGTTGTCCCTATCTTGGGTGGGCAGATTCCTCTACGCATTTCCTCCCTTCCCATTGATCAAGAGGGTTCTTTTGAAACTCCGCAGAGAGCAGTCGGCGCTGATCTTAATTGCGCCCTTATGGCCCAGGTAGATTTGGTTCCCTCTGCTGTACCAACTTTCTCAGGAACCGCCGGTGCCTCTGTCTCTCAGCTCTCACTTACTGTCCCAGGAGGTAGGATCCTTGGTCCATCCAGACCTACGCTCTCTGAACCTGCTTGCCTGGCTCCTAGGGACATAGCAGTCATGCGCTACGGGGTCTCACAAGAGGTAGCAGATGTTCTAGCGGCTGCTAGAAAACTGGCCACTCATGCCACATACACCATGAAATGGTGCAGATTTTGTCTCTGGCTCAAGCACGGGGACTTTCCCCACTGGATTGTCCTGAGGGTTCGGTATTAGACTACCTCCTGTCCCTATTTCAGGCAGGCTTGGCCTACTCCTCGATAAAAGTACACCTCTGTGCCATCTGGGCCTGTCATGCACCTATAGGCCTACGGTCCATATCCCAGTTGGAAACTGCACATGCCTTTTTGAGAGGCGTTCTCCACTTTAGGCCTCTGATTAAGGATCCCATTCCGCCTTGGGACCTACACTTCGTTCTGGAGCAGCTTACGCTGCCTCCTTTTGAACCAGCTGCGGATTGTGAGCTGCGTCTTCCTACATGGAAGACGTTATTTTTAGTTGCTGTTACTTCTGCCACAAGGATTTCTGAGCTTCACGCACTCATGTGCAAAGAACCTTATTTGGTTTTTCACCAGGACAGGGTGTCCCTAAGGACAAATCCAAAATTTCTGCCTAAGGTGGTCTCAGCCCTTACTCTTAACCAGGATATCGACCGACCAGTGTACTTCCCAAAGTGCTTCAATAGAGGAGAGGCCCTGCTGCACACTCTCGATGTGCATAGGTGTCTAAGATACTACCTGACCAGAACCAGACAACACCGTAAATCTGATCAGCTTTTTGTCTCCTTCGCCCATAGGATGCTGGGAGCTCCGGTCTCTAAGCAGTCTCTTTCTAGATGGCTCATTCATTGTATCACGTTCTGTTTCCAGAAGCGTAACAAGTCCCTACCGGGCTCGGTTAAGGGACATTCCATGGGGGGGGTGGCTACCTCCTTTGCTACTCTGAAGAACGTGTCCATTTCAGCCATCTGTGCAGCAGCTACTTGGAGCACCGTACACACCTTTATCAGGCATTATAGTCTGGACGTTATTTCAAGGCGAAGAGCTGGTTTCGGTCTAGCAGTCCTTCAGGGACTACTGCCCTAGGCTCCGGTTCAACTCATGATCTCTCCCTAGCCTCCTCCCATCTGAGAAGGATTTCCAGAATTGCTTGGGAATCGGTCCTAATGGTGTAACCTGCTGCAAGAGCTGTTTCTCGAAGTAAGATAGTACAGTTATGTAAGAACTTACCGTAACAGTAGATCTTCGAGAACAGCTCTTGCAGCAGGTGGTTTCCCTCCCACCATCCCCTCTGGAGGTAGAGTTGTTCCATTTATTACTACTTAGGATTCAGTGTTTTCAACACCTCCCTGCTGCATACCTTCTTTGAAGGTGGATCCTCAGTCTCCACTTCAGATGTCATCTAGCAGCCGGGAGTCTCCGGCGGGAGAACTGGGGATTCTGGGGGACCACCCCTTTTGTATGATGCCTGACATCGGGGGCGGGTCCGGTCCTCGCTGGATACTGCTAGCTAGAAAATTTCCTTGGGGTCCTGCTGCCTGCCAACTTCAGTCCTAATGGTGTAACCTGCTGCAAGAGCTGTTCTTGAAGATCTACTGTTACGGTACTTTCTTACATAACTGTACTTTCCTGTAATCTAAATGAACAAATGCATTTAGGCTAAGGCAAAAGAAACGTGTGTACACAATGGTTCCTGATAAAGAGTGGTAGTAATGTGGGTTTCACTCTTCTCTTTCAGGCTAAAATCAAACAGAAACTGCGGGAAATTGAAGAGAACCAAAAGCGAATTGAGAAACTAGAGGAGTACATCAGCACCAGCAAGTATGTCTGCTCCCCCTACACACACACACTGCAGGGTTTCTCCAAAGGAACAGTTAGCATCCCCCTACATTAATTGTCTTTAATAGTAATTGTAATCATTTTTAAAGAAGTTTTACTTTTATTATTTTTGCAGTATTTTATTATTTATGCAGGATAGCCCAGCTGAGATACAGCTCGTTTCCATTGGGGGTTCTGCTGTTACCCATTTCTGCAGCAGGGTGGACTGGAGCACGGAGAGTTTAAAGGGAAGCTACAGTCAAGTTTTACAAACAAATATGTTGTGCAGAGTGTTTCGTTTTATAGGTGTAGTTCTAGCAAGTCCTTCCCTTTGTTTGCTGTCGGAAATGTTTTCTAAATTTGCCTGTTATTTTCTTGAACACTGGGGATCTCCATGTTAGCATTTTTTGTTGCTCTTCAGATGTGAGGGACCCTGTGTGTATTCCCCTACCTAAGTGACTGACTTCTCTTGTTCCTTCCTGGCTATATTGATATTGTACCGAACTCTCAAGTTGTTTACCAGCAGGGATATCCTGGTCAGCGAACTCGGATCAGTTCTGACCCCTTCCTAGCATCTTGAGTTTATTGGCACAGTCTTAGATATGTTAGGTGCAAGTGTTTTTATTAGAATACCACGCCAGCACTCTGATGGCCCTGGCGATACTATTCGCCTCTTGGAGGCAGCCACTGTGACTTTTTCCATGGCCCTCTTCCACATATGCTTTCCCCAGTGGATGCTTCATGTCCAGGCTTCCCAATGCAGTATCTGGGACACTGTGTTCTGGTCACAGGCCCCTTATGCAGGGCTTTTTGCTGGTGGCAGTACCGCTTCCATCTTTGAGGAGTTCCCCATTTCTCCATTGGTCCCCACTGGAAGGCCTCATTACAGATGTTTCAGGGATGGATTGGGCCCATTCAGGTGCAATCAAGACCCAGCGTTTGTGGTCCCTCTTCAGACTGTTCTCTCCACGTCAACATCCTGGAGATGTCAGCTGTTCTTTGCCTGTGTGCCTTTTCTCCCTCTCATTCAGGGGCTGCCCTCTAATGGAAAGGACAGTTCTCTGATGGAAAGGACAGACCACTTTTGTGTCATGCACTACCTCAGTAAAACAGGGTGTTACCCACTCCTGCTCCCTCTACAGAGAGTTACCCAGTCCTGCCCCCTCTACAGAGAAGTCATGCAAGTGTGGGAGTGAGCCCTGGTGCATCATGTTTATTTTGTTGCCATGTTCCTCCCTGGCACTCTGAATGTCCTGATGGACTCTCTCAGCAGGTTGGTTGCCCAGTCCCGTGAGTGGGAAATCCTGGGTCACATGATCACAGACCTCTTTGCCCATTATGGTTGCCCACAGTTGGACCTTTTTGCACCTCTGCACAATGTAAAACTGCTGTGTGTCTGCCCACTCCGGGGCCTGGAGTTGCCTCTCTCCTGGAAGGGGTGTTTTTTGTACGCCTTTACTTCAGTCCCTCTGATTCAGTTGGTATTAGTTAACCTTTGCGTTGATGGGGCCATGATGATGCTAGTAGCCCACTTTTGGCCAGGCAAATTTGGTTTCTACTCTGGCAGATTGTGGTAGACCCTGCTGTCCTCTTCCTCAGAATGGGACAGTTGTCACAAATTCCAGTGCAGTACCTCTTGGTCTACCTCCTGTCCCTTTCTTTTTGGGAAGGTATATCTTTAGGCCATTTTGTCCTTTCATCCCATTTTGGGGTGGCAAGTCTGTGGCCCATTTGGAAGTATCCCGCAGGTTTCTCAAAGGGCTCATCCATCTGCGTCAAACGGTTTATAGTCCAATTCTGGTGTCTTCTACACAGGCTCTTTTCGAACCTGTAGCCTTTTATGAAATGCATTTCCTTTCATGGAAAATGCATTTTCTGGTGGCAGTGGCCTCTGTTTAGAGAGTTTCTGAGCTGCAGGCATTGGTTGTGGATCCTTCTACCTTTTTTTTTTTTTTAACCAGGATCGGGTTTCATCATACACCCATCCTAGGTTTTTCTTGAGGTAGTTTCTGAGTTCACATTGAATCAGACTATCCACTTTCCTTTGTTTTTACCATTACCTCAGAATGCAGGACATGTAATCCTGCATTCTCTTGATGTCCGTAGAGTTTTTCACTTCTACTTGGAACCCATGAAGGACATTAAAAAGTCTCTACAGCTTTTTGTTTCCTTCACCCCCAGGATGGTGGGTGCCCTATCTATAAGCAGTGTTTTTCCAAATGGTTAGCATCCTGCATTTCTTTTTATTGGAAATATGGTGAGCTTCCTAGTTCTGTCCTTAGGCTTAGCACCCATGGCATGGCCACTTTTGTAGCTTGTTTCCATTCAGTCTTGGCAGCTGATATATGCTCTGCTGCCACATGGAGTTCTGTCTGCACTTTCAGTAAATACTGCAGTCTTGACCTAGTGTCTTATAAATGGGCAGTTTTTGTCTTGCTATCCTCCAAGGCCTACCGTCTAAATGGTTTTGTACATCCCTGCTATCTGTCTTTCCACAGACTCCACTGTTTTGTACTGCCTGGTCGTCATGCTAGAAGTGTGGCTTTATGGAAGGAGATGTCCTCGAAGAGTGGTGGGGGCTTCAAGAGGGGGTGGGACAGATTCAAGGGAAGGGTACAAACTGGGGAGGGGCATATGAGGGAGGGGGGCCAGCTGCAGTTTAATGGACTGAAGTGCTGCACACCCGTGCAGACTAGGTAGACCGAATGGCCGCTATCTGCTGGTAACTTTGTATGTTCGTATGTTCGTAAAATACTTACCAGTAACAGTAGATCTTTGAGAGTATCTCTCCATAGCTTACCCTCCCAGCTACATCCTTCTGTATTTCAGATGGCATACTCTGGAAGACATACCTGATCTTCTTCCGGGATAACTCTTTCATCAGGTCACACCCATGGAACTATCCCACATCAGTTCCAGGATCCACATGCAGTCATTTCTGTAGCAGTCTGCTAGGGGCTGTCCATGCTGAAGTCATACGCCGACGTCCCTGTATATATACGTGGGGCAGCCGCGCTCCCCCTTCAGTTCTTTCCCACTATTGACCATACTTACACAGACTCCACAGGTGCTTCGTAGTTCAGTCGACCGCCTTTTCTACCTCCCTTGTTTTGTCTTTGATAATAGTGTTGGATCACTTTTTTTGTAAAGTGACTCTGTTCTTTTGCATGTTGTGAATGAAATACGTGTCGAGACTTTTCCGTCACTGCCTCTGAAAAAAGATTTCTGCCACTGATGAGCACAACGTCTGTGTCTGCTGCCTTGGGCCTACCCACGACGTCCTCGCTTGCCAGCTCTTCCTGAAGTTCAGCCTTGCTACCCGGTGGTGCTACAAGAATGACCTAAAAGCTTTTCTGTTGGAGCAACAGCAACAGGTTACTAGGATGGAGCAGGGGCCTTTGAGGCCTACCCCAACGAGTCGCTGACTCGCTCTTCAGGCTTCCAAGATCCAAGACAAGGCTTTGGAGAAATGCTCCCACAGAGACCAACAACGTAGTAAAAGACGATCTTACTTCGAGATACAGCTCTTGCAGCAGGTTACACCATTAGGACTGAAGCCGTCAGGCGCCAGGACCCCCACGGAAATTTCTAGCTAGCAGTCTTCAGCGGGGACCGCCTCTGACGTCGGTCCCGCCCCGGACGTTAGGCATAGTACATAAGGAGGCGGTCCCCACACAATCCCCACTTCTTTTCCCGCCGTCAACATCGCAGCTTCGGCCTCTTGGTCACTGTCTAGCGTGCGACGACTAGGAACTTCAACGTTCTTTCTTCTCTTTTAGATATTGGATTCATCTGATGTCCTCTCCAAACACCTCTTTGGAAGGTCACCCATTGAAGTGTGCCTGCGGCAAACAGATTCCCTTCAAGGATCCTCACTCTGCCTCTGTGCGTTGTCTGGACCCCCACCACGATACCCAGGCCTGCTCCTTCTGCCAGGGCTACAATAGTCGCACCAGGATCCGCCGCCAGAAGGCCCTTCAGGCTTTTCTTCTCGAGGAAAAACTCAAGGCCATGGATAGGGAACCTTCCTCTAAGGGGGAGTCGTCAGGGAAGACCCATAGGCACCGGGAAAAACACCGGGAGAAGTAAAGGCCCAGATCCCCTTCCAGGGCCTCAGACTCCCGCAGCTCCGGCTCGAGGTCAGACCGCTCTCCCTCTAGGGCTTGCTCTTAGCCTCCCCCGGTTCAGGTTAGATCGTCCAGCGGTTCCTCCTCCCTGCAGCCTATCAAGCCCTCCAGGCCTTCGGCTTCATCCACTCCTCCTAAGGCCTCGTCCAGGTCTGGGGAGCGCCACAAGTCTTCCTCCCATCGTCCGGACTCTGACGTCAGGTCAGTCTCCCAGCCGCCGCGTGGGCCGGACCCACCCCAGTGCAAGACTAAGGAACTGACTTCCCTGAAGCGGACGTCGGTCCACCCGACATCAGCCAAGCACCATAGGCACTCCCAGGAGCCGTTTGCAGTAAGGCACCCGTCGCCGGTCAGGCGTTCGCCCACAAGGACGTTGGCCGGGGGACCGACGTCAGCCATTGCAGAGGGGAGGACCGCAACACCGCCTACCGTCGTCGGAGGAGGATACCACTCAGCCCGAGGACCAGGCGGGCAACTCCGGAACCGTCGAGCTCCCACGGGAACCCTCCCCGGAGCGGGAGACCCCCGGGGACCTGACATCCGACCCCGGCGACAGGCCACCAGTTCCCGGCCCGACGTCGGGCCTGAATCTGGCAGAGGTGAAGGAGCTCTTCACCTTCTGGTGGGACACCATCAAGAAGGATGTGGTCACTGCACACCCTCCTCCTACGCCGGCTACTCCTTTAATGCCTGCGCCCCCACTCCCACCCAGGGGGTCAATAGAATGGTCATCGACCCCCAAGGAGCCAACACCCCCTCCTAGGGGCAGATCTTCGGATAGGAGAAGGCCTCCCTCAAGATCCACTTCAGAGTCCCCCAGCCCTAAGAGACCCAGACGGCATCGGTATACC
Organism: Neoceratodus forsteri; assembly: GCA_016271365.2. Taxonomy (NCBI): domain Eukaryota; kingdom Metazoa; phylum Chordata; order Ceratodontiformes; family Ceratodontidae; genus Neoceratodus; species Neoceratodus forsteri. The sequence goes on along the minus strand of CM028138.1, from coordinate 307,400,418 downwards.
TCGTCCACGGAGGCCTCCTATCTGACACCTCTGGGCGCTCCAGATCTCCTTCTCCCATCAGTGTCCCTTCTCCAGACCCACGCGACCTTCCCATGTCTCCTCCGGATGACCCCTCGTTCGCTGAAATCATGAGACATATCCAGGAGAACATGGGGTGGAACGCTGAAGAACTAGACCCTGAGAGACGACGCCTTTCCCGTTACCTTCGGCAGAAAGATCCAAAGCCTGTGGTAGTGCCACCCTTGGTGGACACCTTCGCGGACATCACCAAGGCTGCGTGGAAGCGTCCACATTCGACTCCGGCGGTGCCGAAGAAGGCTGACTGCCTGTACAAGGCCCCAAGGGAGGACCAGTACCTGGCGAACCATCCTCTGGCCGATTCCCTGGTCATCACAGCCTCACATGACCGGTCTCAGAGACCTCAGCACTTGAGCACACAGCCACCGGACCCGGAATCCAAACAGTTGGATGTCCTGGGTAGGTGCACGTTCGCAGCTGCGACTTACGCCATCAGGTCACTAAATTACCTCACCCACATGGTTCCAATTCCAGAGCGCATTGTGGGAGCAGGGACAGGACCTGGTTGAAAAAATGCCAGGCTGGTGGGCAAAGGAGGAGCTGTTAAACCTCCTCTGTACGGGTTCGGACGTGGGGACCCAGGTGCTCAGAGCCGCATATGACTCTGCGGACTCTTCGGCCAGAGCTGCAGCCTCAGGCGTGTGTCTCCGGAGACACTCGTGGCTCCGTGTCTCCGGTTTTACTCCGGACGTCCAGAAGAATATCATGGACGTCCCTTACTATAGTGAAGTTCTGTTTGGCGAAGCCTCGGAGAAGGTGATCACCAAACTTCAAGACGCTGGGAAGGCAGTTAGATCTGTGCAGGCTATGTACAGGTCTCGGCTTAGTTCCTTTCGCAGGAACCAGAGTCGTTTTCGTGGCCGGACACAAAGGCAACAACCACATTCCGGCCAGCGACAAAGGGGCTCCTTCACCCGAAAAGTCCAGGCTAAGACATCCTCAGGCAAAGGCCACCGAGTTGCAAAGTCGGCCCAACCTGCGGGATCTAATGCTGCCACAGCATGACTCCTTCCCGGCCCCCGCCCCTCGTCAGGATCAACGGGAAATGAAGGTCGGGGGTCGCATCGCATGTCACCTGCCAAGGTGGCGGTCGATCAGCACTGACAGGTGGGTGCTACGGTTGGTCGAAAAAGGCCATTCTATAGACTTCGTAGGCAGCCCACCCACAAGGCCTCCTCTGCTTTCCCGCTACTCGGGTCAGCACGCCCTCCTTATACAACAGGAAGTGCTCACGCTTCTGGAGAAGGAAGCTTTGGAGCACGTTCCAGAGAACCAGAGAGGGTTAGGCTATCATTCGCACTTCTTCCTGGTTCCAAAGAAAACAGGGGATCTCTGTCCAATTTTGGACCTCAGTAACCTCAATCTGTCGGTCGTCTACAAACGCTTCCGCATGGTGACCGTTCTGGGTCTAATCCCCATGCTGAAGAGGGATCCCTACCTGCACATCCCTATTGCTCAGGCGCACAGGAGGTTCCTACACTTCGAGTTTCAGAGCCGCCATTATCAGTTCCCAGCACTTCCCTTCGGGCTGTCATCGGCACCCCGCATCTTTACGAAGTGCATGGCAGTCATGGCGGCGTCTCTGAGGAGACAAGGCCACTATGTGTTCCCGTACCTGGACGACTGGCTTCTCATGGCTCCCTCCAAGGAAGCATTGTTGACGGCCATTCATCGTACCCAGGCCCTTTTTCAGTCACTGGGTATCCTCATCAACTACAAGAAGTCTCTTTTGGTACCATCCCAGAAACTGCAGTTTATAGGAGCAGTTCTGGACACTGTCAAGGGAGAAGCTTTTCTTCCCACGGACAGAGCGGAACACATTTGATCCCTCATAAGGGATCTTTCGGTGAAGAAGACCGTCCCGGCCAGACTGGTCCTTCGCCTGCTTGGACACATGGCTGCGGCCATTCCAACAGTCCCGATGGCAAGACTCCACATGCGGGTAACCCAGTGGATGTTAAGGGTGCAGTGGGACCAAAGGCAAGACCATCTGCAGCAGCCTGTCCGAATCACGAAGGCCGTGATTCGGGACTGGCAATGGTGGCTAGACCCCAGGAAACCTCTCCGTGGTGGTTCCCTTCACAGCGCCGTCTCCGACGGTAACTCTCTCCACAGACGCCTCAGGGCTGGGGTGGGGAGCGCACTTGAATGGGGTGATGTCTCAGGGCACATGGACAGTCCAGGAATCTCATCTCCACATCAACATTTTGGAGATGAGGGCGGTCCTTTACGCCCTGCAAGCCTTCTAGTCGGAGATCCCACCGAGTACTCTCCTGTTGCAAACAGACAATAGTGCGGTGATGTATTACCTCAACAAACAAGGAGGCACTCACTCCTATCCCCTTTGCAGGGAGGCCATGAGAGTGTGGGAGTGGGTAGTACGGCATGGCGCAAACCTTATTGCAGTTCACGTCCCCGGGGTGGACAATACCATTGCAGACAGCCTGAGTCGTTCTCAGGCCAGAGTCCACGAGTGGGAGCTTCTACAGGAGGTGGCAGAGGATCTGTTCCACAGATGGGGCACTCCAGAATTAGACCTTTTCGCGTCCCCATCCAATGCAAAACTGCCCAATTTTTGCTCGCTAGATCCAGGGCCTGGTGTTTTCTGGTGAGATGCGTTGTCCCTCTCCTGGGCGGGCAGATTCATCTATGCCTTCCCTCCTTTCCCGTTGATCCAGAGAGTTCTTCTCAAACTTTGCAGGGAGCAAGTGACGCTCATCTTGATAGCGCCTTTCTGGCCCAGGCAAATCTGGTTCCCGCTTCTGCATCAGCTATCCCGGGTACCTCCGCTTCCTTTGCCAATCAGCTCCCATCTGTTGTCTCAGGAGGAGGGTTCATTAGTCCATCCGGACTTAAGTTCATTGAACCTACATGCTTGGCTCCTAGAGACATAGCCATGATGCGACATGGGGTCTCACAAGAAGTGGCAAAAGTACTTTCTGCCGCCAGAAAACCGGCAACATACGCCATGAAATGGCGCAGATTTCGCTTGTGGACTCAAGCACCTGGTTTCTCGCCCTTAGACTGTCCCGAAAAGCTGGTTTGGAATACCTGCTTTCAGTTTTTCAGTCCGGACTAGCTTACTCCTCGATCAAAGTGCATCTTTGTGCAATTTTGGCTTATCATGCCCCCATAGGCCATCGGATGGTGGCCCAGTTGGACACTACTCATGCCTTTTAAAGGGGAGTCCTCCACCTTAGGCCACCTATCAAGGATCCGTTTCCTCCCTGGGACTTGCCCTTTGTCCTGGAGCAGCTTACGCTGCCACCTTTCGAACCAGCCGCGGATTGCGAGCTACATTTTCTGTCATGGAAGACGTTGTTTTTAGTTGTAGTTACTTCGGCAAGAAGAATCTCCGAATTGCATGCACTCATGTGCAAAGACCCTTATTTAATTTTCCATCAGGATAGGATATCCTTGAGGACAAATCCTAAGTTTCTGCCTAAGGTGGTCTCAGCCCTCACCCTTAATCAAGATATCGACTTACCAGTGTACTTTCCCAGATACACCAGTCGAGGAGAAGCACTGCTTCACACCCTTGATGTTCACAGGTATCTCAGATATTATCTGACCAGAACCAAACCGTATCGAAAATCGGATCAACTGTTTGTCTCCTTTGCTGAGAGGATGAAAGGAGCTCCTGTTTCTAAACAGTCTCTATCGCGTTGGCTCATCCAGTGTATCTCTTTCTGTTATGACAAGCTCAGCAAACCCTTGCCAGGTGTGGTTAAGGGTCATTCTACCAGAGGAGTGGCCACTTCCTTTGCAGCGCTGAAGAATGTCTCCACTTCAGCTATTTGTACTGCGGCCACCTGGAGCTCGGTGCATACCTTTATTAGGCATTATAGCCTGGATATCGCTTCAAGGCGGAGGGCAGGTTTTGGCCTAGCTGTCCTCCAGGGACTTCTGTCTTAGGCTCGAGCAGGGTTGTGATCCCTGTCTTTCCTCTTCCCGGTGGCATTTGATTGCCGCTGTTGCTTGGGAATCAGTCCTAATGGTGTAACCTGCTGCAAGAGCTGTATCTCGAAGTAAGATAATACAGTTACGTAAGAACTTACCGTAACAGTAGATCTTCGAGAACAGCTCCTGCAGCAGGTACCTTCCCGTCCACCATCCCCCCTTCTTGTGGAGGTAGGTCATAGCCAAACATCCATCTTACGAGATGGGACAGGTTGTCTTAGTCGTGGTCATCTGAGGGCGGATCCTCAGTCTTCTCTTCTGATGTCATCCAGCGGCCGGGAGTCTCCGGCGGGAGAACTGGGGATTGTGGGGGGACCGCCTCCTTATGTACTACGCCTGACGTCGGGGGTGGGACCGACGTCTGAGGCGGTCCCCGCTGAAGACTGCTAGCTAGAAAATTTCCGTGGGGTCCTGGCGCCTGACGGCTTCAGTTCTAATGGTGTAACCTGCTGCAAGAGCTGTTCTCAAATATGTATTGTTACGGTAAGTTCTTACGTAACTGTACTTTCCCCCAGGAGGTGCTCCCATTCCCCGACAGCTGCTGCATCTTCCTCCTGGATAACACCATCAACTGCTTCAGTGTTGCCCCCCCCCCCCGCCACCCGAGCTTGTTCCAGGCCACCCCCCGCAGTGAGTTCCCCTGGCCTGTCTTTGTCAGGTGAGGGGTCATTGACAACAGCTCCACTGCTGCGACCTTCGCTTTCACATGGTTCAACTGGTGATGAACTCCACTGCCTCTGCTTCTGTAAGCGGTACACTTGTGATGCAGGGGCCTGTGTGTGCCCCATTGCCGAATGTCTCCACGGTGTTACCTTCCCCCACTGTTGACCTGAATGCAATGCTCTCCTGTAGCGCCATAGCCGTTATTCAGCAGCTTGTTCCCAGGCCTGGACCATCATTGAAGCAACTCCAAGCCAGCAGGGGTTTCCAGACTGAGGAAGAGGATATCACCAGGAGGAGCCTGGTGGATTTTTTGGAGATCCCCGAGTCTGTTCGTAAGATAATCCCTCCTTTGCTGCCAGCCCTGGACGATGCTGCCACTGCCACATGGCACAGGCCTAACATGGTCCTAGCCATGCCCAGGAAGGCTGATAAACTTTATCAGGCCCCTTTGGGGAAGCCCTTTTATGCCACTCAACCAGAAACCGACTCAGTTGTCATTAAGGCGGCTCATGATAGGTCCAAGGTACCCAAGCACCTTAGTTCCCTTCTCCCTGACAGGGAGTTCAGGAGGATTGACCTTTGGGGCAAAAGGACTTTTGTTTTTGCCACTTTGGGCCTCAGGATTGCCAACTATCTCTCTCACACATGGTCAAGTACCAGAACACCCTCTGGAAGAAAGACAAGACTGCAGCCCAAGCCTTTCCTGAGGGTCCCCAGAGACAGGAGCTTCTTAAATCCCTCTTGGCTGTATCTGATGTGAGCAAGCACCTCTTGAGGGCCATCTATGACGTATCTGATACTGCTGCCAGTGGCATTTGTCTTAGGAAACACTCCTGGCTGCAGGTCTCTGGGTTTGCTGCTGATGTTTAGCAGAAGGTGCTAAATGCCCCCTTCAGTGGTTTTAAGCTTTTTGGCCCAGATGTGCAGGATATTATTAATGACCTTCAGGCATCTAGCATGGCTATTAGGTCTGTTCATTCATTTTACCACACCAAGCCTAGAAGCAGGCAAAGTCCTCCTTTCAAAGGGTATCCAGGAGGTTGATTCAGGACCCAGGCTCCAGAGCAAATGTAGGGCCGGGCCCACTCTGCCTACCCCTTCCTCCACCACTGGTGCCCCTGCCAAAAGCCCCAGAGGTGATGGTGCGGCCCCAGGCGCTGGTTCTGCCTCTGCATGACTCCTTGCCTGATTCCCCCCCCCATCCCAAGCCAGGAGGTGGTGGCAGAGGGTCGTTTCTCCCTCCATCTAGATCAGTGGAGAGCCCTTATTACGGATGCTTGGGTCCTGCAGCTGACAAAACAGGGGCGTGCTTTAGAACTTATCGAACAGCCTCCAGACTTTCCACCCATTCCTTCCACTTATCCTGCAGATCACATCCCTGTGCTCATGGAGGAGGTGCTCACCTTGCTCCTCAAAAGGTCTATAGAGCCAGTGCCTAGGTAGCAAAGGAAAAAGGGATTCTGCTCCTGCTTCTTCCTTGTTCCCAAGCGAACAGGGGACTTGAGGCCGATTGTAGACCTCAACGAGCTAAACTGTTACATTCAGTACAAGAAGTTCTGGATGGTCACTTTGCAGGGCCTGCTCACTGTGCTGAAACAAGGGGACTGGCTATGCCCTCTGGACATGCAGGCCGTGTACCTGCACATCAAGATTTGCTCCCCACACAGGCAGTACCTCTGGTTTCTATTTCAGGGGTAATACTGCCAGTTCTGAGTATTGCCCTTTGGTTTATCCTGTGCGCCACAGGTTTTTATCAGGTGCTTAGCAACGGTGACGGTGTCGGTGGCCCTTCGGCATGAGAGCCTGTATGTTTTCCCCTACCTGGATGACAGGTTGCTGAAGGCTGTCCCTGTCCAGTGATCTGCTGGTGACTCTAGAGCATACCAGGCAACTGTTTCAGTCTTTGGAGTTACGATCAACCCGACCAAGTCCATCTTAACCCCAGATCAGCACCTGCAGTCCATAGAGGCGGTTCTGGACTCAATCCAAGGCAAGGCCTTCCTTCCCCTGGACAGGGTGGAGAACCTCATAGCCTGGGCCCAGCTGGTCTCAGCACCGGTATGTTACATCTTGGATATTCCTGCGGCTGTTAGGCCTCATGGCAGCACCCATTACCACCGTTTCCTTGGTCAGGTTGCATATGTGGATCCCCAATTGGACTCTGAGTCCAGTGGGACCAACGTTTGGACAGCCTAGAACAACAGGTTCTTGTCGCCTCTCCTGTCCGCAGAGTACTTCAGTGGTGGATGGAGCCCCACAATCTCTTGAGAAGGGGTCCTCTTCTTCATACTTTCTCCCCTGCAAATTCTCACCACAGATGCTTTGGGTCTGGGTTGGGAAGTGCACCTGGGTCCTTTTCAGACCCATGGGACCTGGTCCTGGATGGAGGCCATCTTCCACATAAACATTTTAGAAATGAGGGCAGTTCGGTACGTCTTCCAGAAGCATCTCTCTCTGGATCCCGTGCTGGTGCAGTCGGACAATCTCAGTGTGGCCTATTACATCAAGAAGCAAGGGGGGGACTCGCTCCTCCCCCCCATGCAGGGAGGCAATAAGAGTGTGGTATTGGGCTCTGGAACATGGTCTAGAATTGTTGGCAGTCCACGTTCCCAGTGACCAAAATGCCTTGGCAGATAGCCTCAGCCAGTCACAGTCCCAGATCCCCGAATGGGAGCGGCTGACATCAGTCATAGAAGACCTGTTCAACAGGTGGGGTAGTCCAGAGTTGGACCTTTTTGCGTCCCCACTCAATGCAAAACTGCCACGTTTCTGCCCACTAGATCCAGGGCCTGGAGTTTTGTGGCAAGATGCATTGTCCCTCTCTTGGAAAGGGAAGTTCCTCTGTGCCTTTCCTCCCTTTCCCTTGATCCAGAGAGTTCTCATCAAGCTTCAAATGGAGGGGGCCACCTTACTTATGGTGGTTCCATTCTAGCCTTGTTAACTTTGGTTTCCATTACTGTAGCAGTTGGCAGTGGAACCTCCGGTTCTCCTGCCTGTTTGCCTGGACCTGTTGACACATGGTCAGGGAACCCTGGTTCATCCAACCTCAGATCCCTCCATTTGCATGCATGGGTCCTGAAGACGGAGCCATTGCTTGGTTTTGAGGTATCTCAGAAAGTGTCCGTCAGCCAGGAAAGACCCTCCACCAGGGCCACTTACTCAATGAAGTGGAAGTGCTTTGCTATTTGGGCCTCTTCCCATTACCTGGATCTTTTTTCTTGTCTGGTGAACCAGGTTCTAGAGTATTTCCTGTCCTTGTCTGATGCAGGATTTCAGTACTACTCTATTAAGGTGCACCTGTCGGCTAGATCCGCTTTTCATGTGCCTGTTGATGGCTGTACTGGGGCCCAGCAGGATGTGGCCTGTACTTTTTTGCAAGGCATTCTTCACTTGAAGCTTCCCATCAACAGTGTAGTCCCAACTTGGGACCTGAATTTCATGCTCGAAAAGCTGACCCTGCCTCCTGTTGAGCCAGCCGCATCTTGTGAGCTACGCATTCTGTCATGAAAAGCATTATTTTCAGTTGCCATCACTTCTGCTCGGAGGTTTTCAGAGCTTCAGGCCCTCGTGTGAGCAGCCTTATTTAATTTTTTTACAAAGACAGGGTGTCTTTGCATGCTAACCCTGTTTCTTCGTGAGGTGGTGTCTGAATTTACTTTAAATCAGTCCATCCACCATCCTGTTTATTACCCAGAGCATGCCAATGCAAGGGAAGCATTGCTCCATACTTTAAATGTGCATAGAAATTTACGTTATTATACACACCGTACCAAGGACTGCACAGGAAAAAGGGCATACCAGTTTCTAAACAGTGCCTGTCCAAATGGTTTGCCAGCTTATTATTTTTTGTTATTGGAAGTAGGTTAAGGAACTTCCTGGGATTGTGCTTGGTCATTCCACCAGAGGTATGGCCAGTTCTGTTGCCTTTTTGTTTGTTTGCACGCATGTGCAGAAACATAGTACCACCATACGAATTTTCGTAGGTGTGCCACTCAGCTTCCAATGCCCTGCTCCCTTTTGTAGGCGCTATCTCACTGCACCAATAAATGTCGGAGCTGTCTATGACAGCAGTTCAGATGCAGTGGCGTACAGTTGAAAGCAAAAACTCGCTGCAGTCAGCGATGGTGACGTGTAGGCAGTTTGCATACTGCTGTTGGCAGTATGCAAATTGCCTGCATGTCACACTGCATCTGAACTGTCATAGACTGTTCCCCCCCGCCCCAAACACCTACGTAGCATGCTGGGACCCCACCCCAGCGTGCTCATGCACTCTCCCCACCCGCATACTGTATGGCCAACGGGGATGCTCAATCCCCTGTCGGCTCCGCTGTCTCCCCACCCAAAACAGATTTCCAGGTGCCACGCTGGGGCCCACCCAAGCGTGGCAAAGGCACGATGGGTGTGCCCAATCCCTATTGACTCCACTGAACCCCCAAGCAAAAAAAGAGCGACTTCCAGGTGCCATGCTGGGAGCCCACCCCAGCGTGCAAGCGTTTGTATGGCCGACGGGGTGCCCAACCTCACGGGCTCCACTAACCTCCCAAAAAAAAATAACTTTCAGCTGCCACAACTGGGAGCCCACCCCAGCGTGGCAAAAGTCCTGTGTCGTCTTCTAAAATAAAAAAAAAAAAAAAGACACCTGTAGAGAGAAAAAGAAAAAGGTCCCCCGTTGACTGTCTTGCCCTCCTCAACCCACACCCACCCTCTGCACCCTCCCCACACCCCCCACACCCCATACTTACCTCCGGTGCCCAGTGTGACAATCTTCAGTGGACCGGGAACACATCTGCACTCTTCAAAGCTGTCCGCGAACTAAAGAAATTCCGGTAAGCTGTATAATGGCATAAATGGGTTTTTTTCAACTTTGGTGCATATCTCGGCCATTTTGGGGAATTTTTTCATCAAATTTTCAACATGAGGTTCTTGGGGCCCCAACTCATGAACTCCATCAATGTCATTTTGTTATTCAGTCCCAAAAGGTGATTTCGCGGTCACTGTGCGGAACCACCTTTCAGGACTGAATAACGAACGACAGTGTCACAGTTCATGAGGTAGGCCCCAAAACCCTGTGTTGAAAATTTGGTGAAAAATGACTGTTTTATGAGCGTATGTTAAGATCTTCACGCACGCCTGTGTCTCTCAAATTTTAATATTTTAACTCCAGATTTTCAACATTGCCATTTTACCACTCCTCCTTATGAGCAGTACAGCTGACATTTTTCACATCTCACCCAAAATGTGTTTTCACACATGTAGCGCACAGTGGCGCGGTCAGTGTGCGAAATCAATGTTCGGGACAGATTAAGAAAATCACAGTGAAACTGTTCATGAGCAGAGGTCTTAAAATGGCTATGTTGAAAATTTGGTGACAAAAGTATAATAAAATGACTGTGTTACGAGCGTGCATCATGCAGTTTCCACGCATCCTCTTAAGTTCACTAATTTGTAATATTTTCAGTCCAGATTTTCTACAGTGGAATATTTCCACACCTCCTTGTGAAGAGTACAGCTTTCATTTTTCACACCCTGGCTGAAGTGTGTTTTTGCACTTCCGGGGCAGAAATGCATGGTCGCTGTGGGAAATCAGTGTTCGGGACAGATTACGAAAATCACAATGACACTGTTCATGAGCGGAGGTCCCAAAATGCCTGTGTGGACAATCTGCTGTAAATAATCCCCAAACTAATTACATTTTGGGTGTGCGTTGCGCAGTTTCTACTCACGCTCGTGACTTCACCAGGTTTTTTATATTTTCACTTCTCATTTTCAACATTGCCATTTTTACACCTCCTCATGAGCAGTACAGCTGTCATTTTTCACATCCTGTTCGAAATGTGTTTTCGCACCTGTGGTGCCAAATGGCGTAGTCGCTGTGCAAAATCATCTTTCGGCTAACGAACTGATATTGCCACTGTTCATGAGGTGGAGGGGGGGTCACAAAAAACCCATATTGAAAAACTGGAGTGAAAATACCAATGAACGCCTGGGGCGTTAGGGTTTCCAGCCATAACGCCCCACCGTGTAGAGACTGGCAGGCCTCAGGGGTGTGACTTGGGATTATCGCCTGTAATGCTCATACCATTCCACCCACTCCCTGCAGGCAGTGACGGGCATCAAGGTGTGCTTTGGACTCTTCGGCCCCAAAGTTCACCCCATTCTTCTATACTGCACCCATCTCACCGTATTTCCTTATGGAATGGGGTGAGCATAAGGCCCAAGGCACACCGTGACACTTGTCAGTGTCTGCAGGGTAGGGTGTGGTGAAATGGCGTGGCCGTTATGCCTGACAGACCCAAAAGCACACCCCAATGCCTGTCAGTCTCTGCAGGGTGGTGGTGAGGTTGGCTTCAGTTCAGTACTTCACTGCCATTCCTATTATGCATCTCTCCAACTCCTACACTACCAATGCCAATGCCAGCAAGCAAACAATCTGCATTGACAAATGCTTGTGCAGGAATGTGTCAGCAGCTGAAATTTGTGCTGCTGCCACTTGGAGTACTGTCCACTCTTTCACCAAGCACTACAGCCTGGACATTGCCTCGAGGAATAGGGCAGGCTTTAGCCTAGCTGTACTTCAAGGCCTTCTTTCTTGGGCCTGTAGCCTCCAGCCGCCCACACTGCCCCTTTGGCTGCAGTTGCTTGGGACTCATTCCATAGGTGCGACCTGATGAACGTGATGTCCCCGAAGAAGATAGAACAGTTACGCAAGAACTTACTGTAACAGTAGGTCTTCGAGGGAATCTTTTATACGTCATGCCAACCCACCCTTCTTCCCCCTATTTTCTGTTTCCAAACTGGTTTTCCTGCTACTCTAGCTTTTTCTGTAGCTGGTCACCTCTTCTCTCTCTCCTTGGTTTCCCAGAGGAAGGCCTGACTGGTATAATCATTAACACATTTCATTCCTGCCTCCAATAACACCCCTGGATCCATCAAATTATTATGGCAAATCCAATCAGCTTCCTAGGCAACAAGTAAGTTAATGACACCATGATTCTATTATCCAAAAAAAACAAGAATATATTGTGTTATCTAAAGTGCATTACAATGGTGATATATAATATGTTTTTATAGTGAAAAAAATTTAATTTTTTCAACCCCTGGGGGCTAAGTTATGGATCCATGCAACCTGGACAGCTCTACTTAAACCCATGGGGGCAGTTACACATATTGCAAGGTGAATTACCCAATTCTAGGATTGTGGATATGTTGTTCTATCCACACTAGTTGGCATGTCCTTTCCCCTTTAAATCTTACCAGATGGTCTGAAAGCTGGCTCCTCCCACTCACCCTTGTGGTATATCCCTCGGCTCTGCCCCTTGATGTCAGATCTTCCTTTCTGCTGGAAGGTTCAGTTTCCGTCCTTTCCACTCCTGCGTTGAGTAGGCCCTGGCGCTTAATCCTTCAGACAAATTATCCAAAATTAAACTTGTTAGAGTTTCTCCGTGTAAATTCGTGATATCGACCACGATGGGAGGACATGTATTCGCCCGGGTTCTGCCGGTGTCCCTGCAGGCAGAAGATGTCCCGTACTGACCCACATGCCACGTGTGTTTACTGCCTGGGCCATGCGCATGATACCCAGGCCTGCAATTTTTGTCGCACCTTCCATCCTGCAGTTTTTTTTTTTGTTTTTTTTTATACTTCCTTTATTTAGAAAGAATCTGAATACATACAGTTGCATAGGTGGTATAATACGTTTGCTACCATTATTATTACAACATGTGGCTGTTTACAACTACAGCCTGTCTAATATATAACAAAGAAAAAAACAAGCCAAACTTACAAATAAAAATCTAATATTGGCTAAAAAGATACAATTCCATGGAGTTCTGCAAATAAAGATCAATTTTCTTTTAATAACAAATAAGAGTGAGTAACATCTCATCCCCACCTTTACTGGGTAGGTGTTAGGTATTTGCTGTGTGAGGTGGAGGCACAATGTACCCATTTCTGATGTAGTTTTACTCCAGCGGGGGGCTCTACTATCAAAGCCCAGGTATCACCAAGCCAGCCCATGTGGGAATCAGCCCCTCACTGGACTTGATCCTGTATCGGTTCCCATCTAGCCCAGCGGGAGACATATGCCTTTATTCTACCCTGAAGTGCAAAAGACATCTGTTCATTGTGTTGGATGGTAGCTATTGGAGACTTCCATTCGGAAATCAGGGTAGGAGCCTCCTGAAACCACCTTTTGGTGATGGATTTGTATGCTGCACACAACAAGATAGACCATAGGTACAAAATAACTTTATCTTTAACCCCCATAGGTGGAGTACCCAATAGCAAGTTAATCCCTGTGAGGGGATGCTGGAGATCAAGACTAGATGTTATGTATTGAGCAACCTGTCCCCAGAAATTAGATATTTGGGGGCAATCGAAGAAGATGTGCTTGTGGGATGCCCTGACCTCCCTGCATTCCCTCCAACATCAGGAATGGACCCCCGGGTTTCTAAGGGCCACCATCGTGGGAACCAGGAAGAATCTCACTCTGGCCTTCCAAACAAATTCTCTCCAAATAGGGGATGAAGTGGTGGTCCATGTTTCTTTCCCACACCTTATTCCATTCCTGTTTGGGTATTACTTGAGCAAATTCCTTTTCCCAGCTAGATTTTACTATGTCTATAAAGTGTGCCTTTTGCTGAATTAGGAATTTATAAATAATAGAAATAGCTTTTTCTCCCTGGGAAGAGGACCAGATGTGAGACAATGGAGTGAGATCCTCGCCTATCTGAAGTCCACCCTCTCTACTTCCGATTTGTTTGATTATAAAGTCTCGAATTTGGTAATAATATAACCTATCTCTCTCTGTCCAGAGGTATCTGTGCTGGCCCTCCTCAAAGCTGATTACTGTATTGCGCTTGAGAAGTTGCCAGGGAGCCACTAATCCCTTACCGGCCTGAATTTCATACCATTGTCCCTGGAGGGAGGGAGGGCTTAAATTGGGGTGTTATCAAGAACCATTGATATTTGGAACTAATTGTACCGTCTGTTTCAGTAGGGACAAGGAAAATTGACTAGCTGACAGTTGAGGGCTCACTGGCCTTGCCAGATCTGTTTGTTTCCAGGCTGCTACACAGGATCCAGTATCTCACAGAAGCGCCAGTCTCATTTGCGCAGCGACCCAGTAGTCCATCAGAGAGGCAGGGCCACGACACCAAGGGATTTGGGCAGAAATAGTTTATGAATATTAACTCGGGGTTTACTGTGACTCCACTGAAAAGCACTCATAGCTTTCTGCCAAGCCAGGAGTTCCTTCGGTGATATATGACACACGGTACACATTGAAAAAGGTATAAAAACCGTGGTAAAACATTAATTTTGAGAGAGAGGGTACATGTATAGAAGGAAGTAGGAAAAAGATTCCACCATCTAAGATCTTGTTTAATAGTTGTCACTAACGGGGTGTAATTCTGGGAATGCAAGAGAGAGAATTCTTTGGGAATCTGTATACCCAGGTGCTTAATGGATCGCTTATTCCTTTTGATCGGGAATCTAGATCTAAGGCTGGGGTTGGGGTCACATCCAATAGAGAGAGCTTCTGTTTTAGATATATTAAGGGAATAACCGGATAAAAGGGAGAAGTCTTGAATTTTTTGGAAAAGGGCTCTCATGGATGCGTCGGGATCTGATAAATAGACCAAAAAGTCGTCAGCAAAAGGGGCTACTTTATGCTCTGTTTTCGCCACCAGGATTCCCTTAATATCAGAGGAAAGATGGATGTATTGGGCCAAAGGCTCAATATAAAAAGCAAAAAGGACGGGGGATAGGGGGCAGCCCTGCCTAGTCCCTTTGTGTAGGGAAAAGCTTTCTGTTATATGGCCATTCATCCTAACGTATCCGTTGTGCTTGCTGTAAAACTTGAAGATGGTATCGGACAGTTGGGCCGGAAAACCAAAGCAGGCAAGGACCCCCTTCAAAAACCTCCAAGAGACCATGTCAAACACCTTTTCTGCATCTAGCCCAAGTAGAAGTGCAGGGGTCTTCTGTGACTGTATTTGTTCCATTATGTAGATGGTGCACCTGATGTTATCCTGCGCCTGGCGGCCAGGTATAAAGCCACATTGGTCTATATGTATTTTAGTTGGGGCTGTTTGAATGAGTCTCTTGGCTAATATAGACTCAAAAATGTTATAGTCTGTTTAATACTGATATAGGTCTGTATGATGTACAGTGTGAGGGGTCCTTGCCTGCCTTTGGTATGACAGAAATTATTGCTTCGTTTCATGAAGGGGGGATTATGCCCTCTTTCATTGTTACAAATGAAAATACTCTTCCCAGAAGTGGGGTCAGAGTCTTGGAGAGGGTTTTGTAAAATTCACCCGGGAGTCCATCAGACCCCGGGCATTTCCCTGTCTTTAGACCTCCTATAACCGATTCTATCTCCTTGATGGATATTGGGGAGATTAGTTGGGTACATTGTTCTTTAGTCAGGGTGGGCAAGTCGAGGGATGAGAGGAATTCCTGGATTTTATGGTTGGGGCTGAATTAAGTGATGTGTAATAATCAATGAAGGACTCAGATATTCCTTTAATATTGCTCTGGACTTCGCCTGATACAGGGTGCCTTACCCTCAAAATGGTAGATCTGACTCTCTGAGCCCTCAATTGACCTGCTATTAGTCTCAGGAAATGGGGACCACCATCGTAGTATTTATGTGTTAAGAATATTAACTTCTGTCCAACAGCATAATCTAAAATATTATTAAGCTCTTTTTTTTAATAAAGCCAGCTCTTGGCTTCTGATTTTAGTTACTTTGACTCTCTGGAGTTCCTCTAGAGCCTTAATTTTCTCCTCTAAGGAATGTCGGTGAGCCTCCCGTTGTCTTTTTTTATATGAGGAGATTCCAGTCAGCTTTCCCCTAGCTATTGATTTTATAGTATCCCAGACAATTAACACCGGGGTGTCCTGGGTGTCATTATCAGAAAGGGCCTGGAGGATCGTGTCCTTAACCGACTCCTGAGTCTCCTTATCCTTCATGAGGGAAAGGTTTAATCTCCAGAAAGTTCTCTTCCTCAATAACTGTGAGTTGAGTTTACAGAAAATTGGGGCGTGATCAGAAAGGGTAAATCCCCCATCCTGATGTTCTGAACCGTATTCAATTGCTCCTGAGGGATCAAGAAAAAGTCCAGGCAGGAATATGAGTCATGGGCTTGGGAATAAAAGGTATGTCTACGTGTAGAGCCATGTAGGAATCTCCAGACATCCTCATAACCCAACTCTTGGAGTAGTTTTTGCACTTCCCAAGAGGTTTTGTTGACACGACCCAGGGAGGGATGGCCAGAAACCCCCTCTGTAATATTTAGGTTAAGGTCCCCCTTACAGATCACTTGACCCTCGGCCCACTCAACCAGCTGTGTGAAAAATGATATGTATACCCCATAGTCAGATGCAGGGGGTATATAAACTGAGGCCAAAGGAGTCATTTGCCCGTCTAGATGACCTTTCAGTAACACAAATCTCCCTTATCAATAATCCGGTCCTTGTGTTTAAACTGAACCCCTTGTCTTATCATTATAGCAGTCCCCTTCTCCTGCCCCCCCCCATAGGAGGAAGGTGCCACAGACAGAAACACAGACGCTCACATTTTTTATGTTCAACCTGCGAGAGGTGGGTTTCCTGCAGTAGGATAATGTTAGCGCCCTCCCTTTTCAAATATTGTAAAATTTTACTGCGCTTAATAGGGTTGTTAACCCTATGCACATTATATGTGCATATAGTATATGTTTGTGACATAATTATGTATTACCTATTTTATTGACCTGATAGTGTGCTATTGGTTGCTGATTTTCAAAGTATGGCTGCCCCCCAGTCCCACTGACCATTATGGAGAGATGCTACTGCTCCTTGGTTTCTGGTGCCCATTCAGTCAACATGGCTTCAACATTAGTCATAATAACCATATTAACCTTAACACAACTGGTTGCTTCCAAGGCTGGAGGCTAATCTGTAGTATTAGCCTCTGTGTCCTCCCTCTATGAGGAGAATGAGGTGGGTTACAGGTGCTTCCGTTTCCAGAAGACCTCCTCTAGAGCCGCGATACCAGAGGGCTCCAAAAGGAAAAAGTGCAAGCACTTTTAGGTACACTAGTCACGGGTTGCACAGAAATTTGTTGTGCCCCTGAGACCCAATCCACCTTATAAGATCTTAGAGAAGAATTAGTAAAACAGAATGCAGGCTTATTTAATAATTCTGATGACCACCTATACCAAAACAGGTGCAGTGCTCTAGCCCTCTGTTATGACCTGATAACTCGTTTCACTCCCTCCTTCATTTTGTGCCAACAATAAAGGAAAAAAGCGTCCTTCAGCAGGTGGCATCAACTAGAGAATGAAGGAGAGAGATAATGACTAACATCCTTTCTCATAGTTGAGGATTCGGAGGGTTGCCTAGGGGCATTCAGTTGTAATTGGGTGAAACATAGCTAAAGCACTTCTCAAACATAGCCCTCCCTTTATTCTTTATTTCAGGATATATCTGTTAAACTGAGCAAAAGATAGTTTTATCACAGAGTCGGTGGCAGATTAGGTCTGCATGTTTGTGAGTAAAATGCCTCTCCCTGCTCTCCTTCTCCCCCGCACAGATCTATCAGTTCGAACTGGAGAAAAGAGAGACTTCAAATAGGCCCAATACTACAATAAAAGTACTTCGCCAGTAAGCAGTCCACTGATGGTGGGGGAGTATGCAGAGGATCTTCGGAAGAAAGCTACTTCAGTTTTAGGTAGTAGTTTGAGTTGTTTCGGTGTCTCATGCAGGTTTGTCTGCCCGACTGGCACTCTTATTGAGTAGGCTCTGGATTCTGCGCAATGCCTCAGTGTGTGGGAGTGTTTTGGTTCCCCCTCGCTTCCTGCTTATAGTGCGCTGCCAAATCTGACCGCTTCTCCCATCAGGTTGGTTCTGAGTGTCTGGTACAGAGATCTTCCTTTCCTTTAGAGCCTCCGACACCTCTTCCACTGTGGAGTAGACTTTAACCCCGTCTTCCCAAAAGATCCGCAGCCTGGAGGGATATGGAGTGTGGAAACGTATTGCCTTCTCTCGGAGTGCCCGCAGAATCGGAAGGTAATGTAACCTCTGCTGCTATATCTCCTGTGGATTATCATGGTCTAGAAATGGACGGTGTGTAAGATATTTAATTTTTTTGGCCCAAGCCCGTCTTAAGATATCCTCTTTCACACTAAAGCAGCTGAGCTTGAAGACAATAGAGTGTGGGCATGCTGCGGGCTCAGCGGGTTTTACTTGGAGGGATCGATGGGCTCTCTCAATATGAAGTGCATATGTGGCAGGGAGCTCTAAAATGTCCTTTCACAGGTTTTCTAGGAAACGTGCTACTGGGGTGGTCTCCATGTCCTCCGGGAGTCCGTATAAGCATAGGGTCTTGCGTCAAGAATGCCCTTCCTTGTCCAGGCACTTGGCTACCAGTTCCCCAGTTTATTGCAAAAGGGCCTGGACTATCTCAGAGAGCTGTGCCGTTGTATCCTCCATTTCCGACACCTGTTCTTCAATCGAGCCAGTACGTGTTTCTAATGTGGTAAGTTGCTTTTGCATGGCTCTGCACTCCTGTTTATTCTCCTTCCTAGATTCTCTGATTTTGTTCAGGAGTGTTTTGAATCTGGACATCAAGGGCTGTTCGTTCTCTCTATCGGTGTCGTACCCTGCCACATGGGAGCTCGCGGTCGAGAGGGATCTGCTGGGAGGGTCTGTGTTTAATTGGGTGCCATCTCTCGTTTTGCCTTTGCCTTCCATCCGATTTCTGCCTCTGTTACCTGTTATAGATGATCCTCCTGAGCTCCCTGACATTTTTGAGTGAAATTAAGTTTTGGAGGTTTTAGTGGTTAATAGGTCGAGGAGCACTGAGAGTTAAGCTCCTTGCAGTCCCGTGACGTCACCGGAAGTCCATCCTGCAGTTTTGGATGATTGCTTTGCACGTTTGTAGCTCAGATGACCAGAAAAATGGTACCTGCTGGTCAAATCCAAAGACGCCCGTCATGTGGTCTCCTCGGCCACGGGATCCACCGACCAACTGGAGCAAATGAAGGCCTACAAGGAGGAGGCGGCTCGCGCCGCTGAGCAATCCTCTTCAGTCTCGGTCTGAGAGACAGAGCGAGATCTCGGTCCCATGAGTATCTCATCTCTACTTCAGTCGAAATTGCAACCTCGGCTGCTGGCTTCACGGTACCCCATCAGGCCAGCCAGCTCAGACGTGGGACGACAACCAGGTCGAAATAGTAATCGACCTCGTCGACCCGTTGTCAACTGGTGGGGCTGACAATTCTTCGTTTACAACTCCGGTCCTGCCGGCCACTGAGGTGGAGACCCAGTCCGTTGGGACTCCACCCATGGTCTCTGTCCCTGACCTGGAGGAGCCGTGGTTCTCCCTGGCCCCTTCCGATCACCCCCGTTGGTCCCCCTGATGGTCAAAGTCGATCCCCAAGAAGCGGTGGCGCTGCCATTCGTCCTCGTCCTCCTTGGATGAGAAGAGGCTTCGATGCAAGTTGCGTCGATGCTACGAGGACCTTATGTGGCAACAGCTCATGCTGTCCGGTCCGAAGTCAACCCCGGCTTCCACTCCGGCCATCACTTGGCTGTCACCCTCTAGGCCGACGCTGACTCCTCCGGAGCCAGCCGATACCGCCCCTCCGCCCGCGGGGCCGGTGAAGACCCTCCAGACTCAGCGGAAGCCGGCGCCTCCACCTGTTTTGGTGGAGCTGCCACCTGAGCAGCCTCCCTCAGGGGCTCCTGCCAAGGAGTCTCTGCCTGTTCAGGGCCTCCCACACAGGCGGTCTGTCACCCTCTCTCCCGACCATCTGTGGTGGGTCGAAAGTGACTGTGATGGTCGACCGCTGTATCCAGACTTGGGGTCTGAGGATTCAGACCTGAATTCGTGTCCATGCAACGACGATTCCTTGAGTCTGTCGACGGAGGAAGGTCCCACGTCCTTCCTGGGCATCCTCCGTCTCATCTCTGAATCAACAGGGATGTCCTTGGAGCCTGTTGAAAATGGTCCGAATATCCCCAAACTGATATCCTCAGAAAAGGGGATTCTCTGTCTGAGGCCTTCCCAGTGGCCGAAGCCATGGTTGGCCCGGCCTTGGAGCTTTGACAGCACCCAGCCTCCTGCCCTGCGCCTTCAGCCTGGATGGCACGCAAGTATGCAGTTTCCATCTGCTCCCCTTCGGGGTTTACACAGCACCTCTCGGCTGAGGGATTGGTGACTGAGTCTGTGTTTCGGTGCTCGGGCAACTCAGGAGACACAGATAGGCCTCCAGACAGAGAGGCCAAGAAGTTGGACCATTTGGCCAAAAAAGTCTGTGCTGCTTCCTCGCTTGGTCTCAGACAGGTGAGCTCAGTTGTCATTATGGCACACTTCTCCCATGCCCTCTTGGGCTCTCTGGATGAGGTACTTCCTTATCTCCTTGCGGACCTTCAGACCATGGACAAGCAGGTCCGTGACCAGGATCAGGCTGTTGCTAAACAGCAATTTCAGATGGCTCTGGACATCATGGATTCTTGTGCCCATTAAGTGGCAGCCACAGTCGCCATGCACCGCAGAGCCTGGCTGAGAGTCTCAACGTTTACAGTAGACACCCAACACAAACTGGCAGACGTTCCTTTCCTGTGTACCGACTTGTTTGGTGCAGGAGTCGAAGGTCACCTCCAGCGTATTGAGAAGTCCAGTGCTACCTTGGACTCCGTTACTTCAGCCCAGAAGGAACCCCAGGGTTCAAAGAAGCAGAAAAGAAAGCCTTTTCAGCCTTCTGTCTCTGTGGCCAAGCAGCCCCAATACCAATCTGTGCAGCATCAGCAGGCTCAGCCTTGGCACCCCGGCCCCCCCAGGCCTGCACAGTGATGGGATGGGGGTTGCCAACCCCATGCCGGTCCGACCACTCTGGGTCCTCCCGTGAGGGGCCGGCTCCACCACTTCCTTTCTGCCTGTTTCGCTGTTACAACGGAAAGGTGGGTCTTAGAAGTGGTTGGCCAGGGACTGCCTCTGGAATTTGAGCAGTACCCACCAATCCGAGCCCGCGCTCCACAGAAGGAGAAGGTATCCACCCACACTCAGTCGGCTCACAGAGATGACATCGCCTAACTCCTTGACAAGAAAGTGTAGTGGTTAGAGTCGCGGATCCCCCTGTCAACCCAGGCTTCATTTCCAGGTACTTCCTGGTCCCGAAACAGACGGGGAGCTGGCGCCCCATTCTAGATCTGCACAACCTGAACCAATTTCAGCAGTGTCAGTGGCTCAGTAGGTAGCACACTCGCCTCTGAGGCCGGGAGATCAGAGGGCTGTGGGTTCAGTTCCCACATCTGGCACTTGGGTTAATATCCCAGTACTGAGACTGTAGTGCAGCATGAGAGGGGTGCTGCACTTCTGAGGTGCCGTCTTTCGGATGAGACGTTAAACCGAGGTCCCATCTGCCTGGATTGGTGGTAGTTCAGGTGGATGTTAAAGATCCCATGGCACTTATCGAAAAGAGTAGGGGAATTTCCCCGGTGTCCTGGCCAAATTTCCCTCTTTCACTAAAAATACCACCAACAGCTTAATCTGGTTCAAGGTCAGTTGGCATTCATCTGTATCCCCCTCCCCCCGGGTCGTGCCTGAAAATAGGCAGGATTTGTCTAGTGCACTTACCTGGTCAACAAAAGCTTAATAATAATAAAATAATAATAATAATTTCTCAGGTCTCGCACCTTCAGGATGGTAACTCTGTCCCAGATCATACCATCTTTTGAGCAGAACATGTGGTTCTAGGAGCGTCGATATGTTGTTCATCCACACTCTTTGGGATGTCCCTTTCCACTTTAAATCCAATCGGAAGTCTTCAAGCTGGCTCCTCCAACCCACCCAGGTGGTACATACCTCGGCTCCGCCCCATGGTGCCAGATCTTCCTTTCCGCTGGAAGATTCAGGTTGCCTCCCGCGTGTTCTAGCATTTCGTGGGCCCTGGCTCTCAAACCTTCGGTTTTGCAGAAAATTCGCATTGTTCACAGTAACGATCACAAGTTTGCAGCTTCGATCATGGAAGATAAATCTTCCCCCGGATTTCATCAGTGCCCCTGCGGCCAGAAGATGTCATGTACCGATCCCCACTCCACGTGCGTGTACTGCCTTGGTGTCGGCCATGATACCTCATCATGCAGTATCTGTTTGGCCTTTCATCCCAACATTCTCAGCGACCGTCTTGCATGCCTTAAGCTGGGGAGGCCGGAGAAGAGGAACCCTTCGGTGAAATCCAGGGAGGCCCGGTGGGCGGTTTCTGCGGGATCCACCGAGCAGTTGGAACGCATGCAAGTGTCGCAGAGTCTTCTCAGAGCTTTTTTGTTCCACTCAACCTGGGCTCCACCTTCTCGGGTTCCTTCCGGGAGTTGTGCCAGTCTCTTCCCTACCAAGGGAGAGACGCCTGCAGGCTCGCACTCCTCTCGATCCCGTAAGCGGGAGATGGATCCGAGTGCGTCTTTGTCTCGATAAAGGTGGTCCTGGGACCAGGAGAGGTCTCGGTCCCAGAAGCATGCAGTCTCGACTTCGGTCGAGATCGCTTCCTCGGGTGCAGGCTTTTCGGACTTGCTGTCCAGCCAGCCGACTGAGGGTCTGGTCGACGATGTGGAAATCGTCCTCGACCCTCTTGACCCTTTGTTGCCGACTCCGGTCAACGACTCCTTAGAGAGGACTCCAGTCCTTGTTTTCCCCAATGAGGAGACCCAGCCTGCTGGAGTCCCCATCGAGGAACCGGTCCCGGACTCCGGGAAGTCACTGGCCCTGCCGGTGTCTCCCAACCGACCGAGTCAGCCTGCCCGATCTCGATCGAGGTCTAGGACCTCTCGACCGACAGGCCGAGGAAGAGCCATAAGCGCTTTAAGAAGAGGCAACTCCATCAGTCGTCCTCCTCTGATGAGGAGAGGCTCTGGTGGAAACTCCGGCACTATGAGGACCTCTTGTGGCAGCAGCTAATTCTGTCTGGGCATAAGCCTACTACAGCTTCTACCCTGGCCATCACTTGGCTTTCGCCTCCCAGGCGGAAGCCGACCCCTTCAGAGCCGATCATATCAGTTCCTCAGCCCGCGGAGCCAGCAAGACCCCCTGTTCGGCCCAAAATGGTCTCTCCACCTATTGTGGTGGAACCACCGCTCAAGCAGCCTGTGGGAGGGGCTCCTTCCAAGGAAGTTAGACTGGACACGGGCTCCCCTGGCGATTGTCGGGTATGGTCACCCCAGACCGCCCTCGGCAAGTCGAAGGTGACATGGGTGGTAGGCCGTTGGATCCGGATTCATTAGATTCGGACGTTACCGGTCTACATTCACATTCAGAGGATGATGAATTGACCGCTGGCTTAGGGACGGAGGAAGGTCTCTTGTCCTTTCAAGGGATTCTCCGCCTCATCTCTGAATCTACAGGGATGCCCCTGGAGCCAATCCAGAAAAAGGCGAAGTACCCTTTTACGGATCCCCTAGAGGATACCGGCCAGCGTTTCCTGTGGCGAGTCCATTGTTGGACCAGCCCTAGAACTCTGGCAGTGTCCTGCCTCTTGTCCAGCTCCTTCTGCCCACATGGCCCGCAAGTATGTGGTGCCCATGGGGTCCCTTGTGGGGTTCACAGAGCACCCTTTGGCTGAGAGCTGGTGACTGCCTCTGTGTTCAGGCGTGCTGGCAGTTCTGCTGACACTGACCGACCTCCTGATAAAGAGTCCAAATGTTTGGACCATTCAGCCAGGAAGGTCTATGCGGCTTCCTCCTTGGGCCTTCATCAGGCAAGTTCGACTGTCATCATGGCACACTTCTCTCACGCCTTCCTGGGGTCGCTGGATGAAGTTCTCCCACATCTCCCTGCGGACATGCAGACCACGGTCAAGCAGGTCCGGGATCAGGATTGAGCTGTTGCCAAACAGCAGCTCCAGACGGCCCTAGACCTTGGGGATTCTTGTGCCCATTCGATGGCTGCCACAGTTGCCTCTCATCGCAGGGCTTGACTGAGGCTTTCCTCCTTCCCGGCGGATACCCAGCATAAATTATCTACGTGCCTTTCCTTGGGACATGACTTGTTCAACCCGGGAGTGGCTGGTTACCTTCAGCGCGTTGAGCAGTCCAATGCCACCTTGGACGCTACCTCTGCCTCAGGTGTCAGCGTGGCTCAGTTGGTAGCACATCTGCCTCTGGACCAGAAGGTCGTGGGTTCTCATCCCACACCGGGATTGGACTTGCACCTAAAAATCGCTGGCATCCGAGTGCAGTATTGGGGGGTGCTGTACTGCTGGGGTGTGCCGTCCTTCGGATGAGACGTTAAACCGAGGTCCCTTCTGCCCATCCTGGTGTTGTCCTGGTGGGTGTCCAGGTGGAAGTAAAAGAACCCAGAGCACTCTTTGCAAAGAGTAGGGAGCATTCTCGGTGTCCTGGCCAACATTCCCCTTCCCATAAAAGAACGGTTCATGCAATTATCCAGGCTGTGTGTGGGTGATGATGTGCGATATGGCCTCCACCACACATTCAGTCACTTCACTACCAGTCTAGTGTTGCTTGTAAAGTGCTTTGGATGTATGAAAAACGCTATATAAATACTGATTCTTCTTCTTCTCTGCCAAGAGTTCTTCGGGCAAGAACCAGCAGAGGAAAAAGAAAAAGCCTTTTCGGCATTCTGCCCCTGCGACTCAGCAGTCCTCCTTCCAAGGTGGACAGCAGCAGGCTCAAGCTTGGCACCCTTGGCCCAAGCAGGTCCCCAGCAGGCCCGTAAAGAGGCCGAGGTTCAGGTCCTGGATCCTCCTCCTCCAAGCCTGCTCAGTGACGTGGCGGGGGCTGCCAACCTTGCTCCTGTCATGCCAGCTTTGGGTCCGCCGGTGGGGGGCCGGCTCCGCCACTTTCTTTCCGCCTGATCCGTTATCACCACGGACAAGTGGGTTCTGAAAGTGGTCGGTCAGAGACTGCCTCTGGAATTCGAGCATTACCCTCCAAGCTGAGCCCGCGCCCCTCGGGAGGAACAAGTATCCGCTCAGACTCAGTCGGCTCTCCGAGGCGACATCGCTCAGCTCCTCCTCAAGGAGGCAGTAGCTCCAGTGGTGGATCCTCCAGCAGACCCAGGCTTTATTTCCAGGTACTTCCTGGTCCCCAAGCGGACGGGGGGCTGGCTCCCCATTCTAGATCTGCACGACCGGAATCAGTATCTGGGGTCACGCACCTTTCGGATGGTCACTCTGTCCCAGATCGTACCATCCTTGGAGCGAAACATGTGGATCTTCCCTTGTCAATCTTCACCATTCATTACTTCCTGGGTATAAGCCGGGCGCACTCGTCACGGGAGCTTTTTTTTGAGATTTGCACCAGCAGCTAGCCGCCCTCGAGAGTGCGCGTCATGTGCGAGGGGCAGCCGTTAGTAGCGACCGACTCCTCCTCCAGCTCCGTTCTGTTTCTCCGCCCGTCGAGGCAGCACCTGCTCACGGGCGTTTGTATTTTTCGACTTCGTCAGCGACTCCTCTTTCCACACCTCGACGCAACCGGTAAGACTGTTCCTTTTCTTTCTAAAAGCGGCGGCGGGTGTGTTTTCCTACTGTTTTTCTCATTAGTTTGGCGTTCTGTCCGGTTCGGGCTAAGTGTTTTCTAAGGCAGACCGCCCTATCGTCGGTGCTCCTGTGGCGGCATTTCTCCGTCTGGGACCGGCATGAGCGTTTGTCTTCGTTGCCTGGGACCCAACCATGACATGGATTCGTGGCGCCTGTTTCTCTATGGACGCCCGTGTCCCCGGAAGTCCAGCGTTCAAGCTCGGCAAGACCCGCCGACCTTCGGAGGAGCAGCGTCGCTCAAGGGATTCTCCGGTAAGGTCTCTAGGCCCTTTCCGGGTCCCCTCCGGGCCTGCTCACGATCCGAGGAGGAGGGTCCTCGTCTTTTCTTGCGGAGGCCCCTTCTGCGGTGTCGAGGGCGTCGTAGTCCCTCCGGGGCCTTGACGCCCGGCTTGCCCGGCAGTCACCTCCTTCGAGTTGCAGGCTCCCCGTGTCGAGGCCCTCGACTTTGGGCCTGGCACGGTGGACCCTCGGCGCCGCCTTTCGGCGCCGTTTTGGATCCAGCGCGTTCGCGATGCCGGTGATCATCAACAGCGCCCGTTGGCAGTGCCGCTTTGGGCCTCGGCGCCGTTCACGGCACCGATGGTCATGGCCGGCGCCGTCCAGCGATGCCGCGGGACTAGTCCTGCCTCCTCGCTGCGCCCGGGTCGGTTTCCGGCACGGGGCGGTGCCGTTGTCCTGCTGGCACCGTGGGGTTGGGGAGTCGGGCCTGGCTGCTGCGGCGTTGGGGCGGCGGCGCCCGCTGTTGTTGGTACGGTGCCCGTTCGGCGGTGCCGTGGCCTCCTGGGACCCCTGGGGTGGCCAGCATTGAGGTCCAGCTGGTCTCGTCCTCCTCGGGCGGATGGCTCAGATGTGGACCCATCCTGGCACCCCACTCTTCGGTCTGAGTCCCTGTGGCTAGGGGTACCAGGCGGCGGCGGGCCCTCCCTCTGTCCCCCTTCCGTCGTCTCCTGAGGCTCCCGGCTGGGGTGGCGGGGGTCCCAGGGGCAGGCGTGGGGTGGCGGAGGGGCTCCCCTCCGGAGGGCGGTGACAGCTACCCCGGTGCTGTTGCCCCTCTGGAGACAGGGGCAGCTGCTGTCGGGAGGAGGCCCTCTCAGAGTCCGAGGGTTGAGGGGCAGAGGGTCTGGCACTCGGTCTTCTTTGTGCCACCTGGGGGTGGCCAGACCATCAGTGCTGAGACCCGCCCCCTCCCGCTAGACTTTAGGGTGCCCTCGGCGGCGTTCTTGCGGGCTGCCTTCTGGATCCATGCAGTCCAGCGTCGTCACGGGAGGTTCTCCCCTGGGCTCTTCCAGGCCCGCTTCCCCAGAGTTCCGTTCTGCGGCCTGGTCTGTTGTCCGGGACCCCTCAGCTGGGCTCCGTTCCCCGGTTCCAGAGCCCTGGCAGAGGCTGTTGCCTCCTCGGAGGTGCCCTCTCCCATCTCTTGCCTCCACCACCCCGCTCCCAGGCCATGTCGGTCCTACGGGTCCGTTATCCTGGGAGCAGTTCAGGGGTTCTGCGGCGGCCTTCCCCTCATATGTTAGATACATGCATGAGCGGGTCTTTTGACTCTCCCCACCGCCGCAAGAGTCCTCTGGACATTTCAGCTCCCCATCATCCTCGTCTCCCTCCTCGGAGGGAGAGGAACCCCCTGCTCATCTCTCCTCCGATGCTGATTTCATGGAATATCAGCGTTTCCTTCGAGGATGGTGGGGATCTTGGATTTCCTGTGTTCGGAGAGACAATACCCGAGCAGGGGAGGCGAATTCTCGGTGATTCAGTGCCCAGCATTTAGTGGTACCATCCTGGCCTATCCCTTCCAGGAGGCGTCTGTCGGTCCTGGCAGTCCCCAGCCCTTCTTCTCCAGCCCGGCTGACTGTCAGTGAGTATTGTGCACCCTCAGAGTCTCTAGGTACCCTTCCAACCCCCTCTGGTTTGGTCTACCTGGACACTCCTTCCGGCGCCGCTGCCTGGCTGCGACCGCCCACCGGATCCGGACTCTCTCAGTTCGACTGTTGAGGCAAAGTGTTCTCTTCTTCTCGATGAGGTTGCCTGTATTGCATCTCATCAGGCTCACCGCTGCCTACAACGGCATTTGTGGTCGATGATGTCCCAGCTGTTGGCATCAATGCCTGATACGGAACAAACCAGACAAGCCGTTGCCCTCTCCGCGGTAGGCCTGGAGCTGGCAAGACACCAAGCAAGGGCATCTTACGACGCCAGTGAGGTGGCTTCCAGGCTTGCGGGGACAGCGATCTGCATCAGGCGGACGGCATGGCTTCGTCTCTCTAGGTTGTCACCCCTGGCCCGGCGTAGGGTGATTCGCTCTGCCTTCCGGGGGACCCGTCTCTTCTCCTCTAGAGCTAGGAGACTTTTGCAGGGCTCTCTCCGTCTCTCCTCATCCTCGGGAGGCTCCTCTAGCTCTTCTCCCACTTAGGCTTTTCTGAATAAGCCAGGGTCTTCTCCTTCTGTTTCTCACCAACAGGAGGCTGGGGTCTTGTTCCTCAGAGTTATTTACCTCTTCCCCGAAGCGAGAAGGAGCAGTACTCACCCAGGAAGTAATGAATGGTGAAGATTGACAAGGAAGATATAAAATACGTACCTACCGTAATTCTTGATCTTCTCTTGTATCTTCACCATTCATTACTACCACCCACCATCCCCTCAGTGGCCTCCTCCTGTGGCTTCTCCCCTCCCGTCTCCTTCCTCTCTGCAAAAAAAAAAAAAAAAAAGAAGGAAAAATTACTCCAATTTTCCCCCAAAAGAAGAATATATATATTTTTTTTTTGAGAATATCTTCTATCAGAAAAATTATTTACTCTAAGATTCTTGGGCGTTTTCCTAGAATTGCGGTGTGTGATCCAGACTGCTAACTATCTCTTGCCATACCTTCTGGCGAGATGCTTCTGGGTTTTGCCTGACTCTGTCTATACAGTTTTAATCCGCAATTCCATGCTACCAGCTGTTAAGCCTAGAATCACAAACCCCCCTTTATTCTTGCCTTGCAGAACAGAAAGCAGGTACAATTATTTTCCTTCAAAAAAGGAAAAAACTGAGGGAACTCTCTCCGACTGCTGTAAGGCAATCTCTGGCTTTAGGGTCATGCTCCTAAGCCTGCAAGTTATGCTCTATCAAAAAAAAAAACAAAGGCAAAAGAAAATTCTTTCTTATAATAATATTGATGATTGTTTTCCTTCAAGTGTCCTTCCTGGACAGTTTTGCAGAGAAGCAGTGCTGACCATGACCAATCTTAGCCAGCCCAAGCCTCTGGCCCTGCCTTGTGAAGTCCGACTGAGTTCCATTTCAATACCTATAAACCGCCTGAAAGGCTAGATTTTCCATTTCTAAACCCTTGAGCAGCTCTTACATGCTGCCTGGGTTTATCCTTTCCTACTCGGGTGTCCTCAGTTAAAGGCCCTTTCTCGACAGTAGCCAGTGAGAATCAAGACCATGGCATGTTGAGGGCGAGGACTATGCCCTCCTGAGTCTGTCTAGTGGGTTGGTGAACCTTCTCTTCAGCTCTATCACCGGGGATTCTTGCTTCCCTGCTAATCGAGCCTTAAGCTTTCGGCTAACTATGCTCGTTGGGCATTCTGGTCCCTTCAACATCCCATCTTTCTCTTTTCTTCTTCTTCTTCTTTTTCTTCTTCTTCTTCTTTCTTCCTCATTACCTTCCTTCTCTCTCCTCCTGTAGCGCCCAGGTAAGGAGGCCCTCACGATCCCTAGGTTAGGAATGCTCTTATCTCCTCTGTCCTTTCTCCATCGGATTATTCCTTTTCAGTTCATTCTTCCTTAACTCACTATCCCTTGGCTATCTTGCCTCGCTATCTCTCTTTCTATGCTTAGCTTTTTGCCTCTCGGCTCACAGAACTGAGTTGGAGGAGGAGTCGTCTTCTAACGGCCGCCCCTCGTGCATGACGTCACTCTCGAGGGCGGCGCCGTTGGTGCAAGTTTTTAAAAAAAAAAAAAAAAAGCTCCCGTGACGAGTGCGCGCCTCCGGCTTACACCCAGGAAGTAATGAATGGTGAAGATACAAGAGAAGATCAAGAATTACGGTAGGTACGTAATTTTAATTTCTGTTCACTGGATCTGCAGGACGCGTTCTTCCATGTCCCAATCCATCCATCCCATTAGTGTTTCTTCCACTTCAGGGTCGAAGGGACCCTGTATGAGTTCCAAGCCATGACGTTCGGCCTGTCATCGGCCCCTCTGGTCTTCACCAAATGCATTGCAGTGGTGGCGGCCCATCTCGGGGGTCAGGATTTATCCTTACCTCGACGACTGGCTCCAAGCAGTATCCCCCCAACAGGAGGTGGAGAGGTCCAGGGACCTGGCCTTCCAGACCTGCTCCCGACTTGGCCTCCTGATCAACAAGGCCAAGTGAGAACTCGTGCCATCTCAGGTGATGGGCTTCCTCGGGGCACAGCTGGACTCTTGTCAAGCCAGAGCTCGGCTCCTGGTGGACAGGGTGGAGGCTTTTCAAACAACATGAAGTCTTGCTATATTATGACAATTGCAGTTTGTCCCAGCCTTAGAACTGCTCCGGAGGTGAAAGAGTTAACTACCATGCCAGGCATGGAACTTGGAGCGCGAGCTCGGTTAGAGAAGCTCTGTCTGTATAATTTCAAACTGAAACTGTCAGATTCTTTACTCCGCCTCACTGAACAGTCGCTCCGGAGATTCCTCCTACTGCTCGGTTCATTTCTCGGTTAAAAAGTGTTTTTTTCTCTGTTAATTCAACTGCGATTATATTTATTTTAACCACAAACCGGTCGGTTCAAGCTCTGTCTGTGGTACTGTAAGTAATAGACAGGTTTTACTTTCTGTGTGGAACTTGTAAATGTGTTATCGGTTCGGTTTGAACCGATCAGGTTGTTTTAAAACATTATTCAAAAATAATTTTAAGTCATTTAGAGTGCGGTTCCCGGTTCTTATCGGTTCTAAAAAAAGAACGGATTTCATTACGGTTTTTTCCACGACCCATGACGCGGTTGGGAACCGATAAGGGTGTCTTGCCTGGCATTTGCGGGAAAAGGAAGTTTTTGGTTAGGCTGGCATTATGTCTGAGAAACCCAAAAGAAAAACCGGGCCCACTGGTTTCAACACTGTAGTGTCTGTGGGAAGCCTTTGCCAAGGCTGACCCACACCACATGTGTTTATTGTCTGAGGTTTGACCACCTCAATGCAGACTGCCAGATTTGCAAGAATTTCCTGCAGATACCCTGGATAAGAGGTTGGTAGGCTCAGGAGCGAGAGGCCAAAAGTCCACTGACCCGGATGGCCAGCCGGTTCGGTGCCAACCGAACAGGAGGGACTACCTCTGACCAGGGCGAGACTTCCTCGGGCAAGCAGCTGACTCAGAGGCCAGTTCCAGCAAAGAGAACTAGAAAATCAGCAGGTGTGAGTCAAAATTCTTTCTCCAACTGCTGCAGAGATAATAAGCGATCAAATTGTCCAGTCGCTTTCCCGGTTCGACCGAACCGCCACTTTCTGGTAAAGGTCGGTTCGGCGGTTCCACTAGTTCAGAATATGATATAGAGGTTTTATGAACGGAGGGGAGGATGATTATGAACAGTGTGAATGTGATTTTGAAAGTCTGGATGTGCCCATTGAACCGGACATCTCCCCAGACAGACCTTTAGGAGAGTCTCCCCTAGGCTTTCTGAGTCCCCTTCTCATTTTCTGTTTTATAAAAAGTTGCTGAAACCCTCCAGCTCCCTTTGGAGGAAGCTGTGGATGAGCAAGAGGAACCTGACTTTGTGGAGATGATGGATATCCCAGAGTCCAGGAGATTGTTTATTCCTTTACATAAATCCTTTAGGAAACAAACAATAAAAATTTTAAAGCTCCTAATTCTGTGCCTCCTGTGGATAAAAGATGGACAGGAGGTACACTTTATCAGAATCCTGATACAGAGTTTCTTTCACAGCAATGCAGCCATGTTGGGGTAGTGCAGGCTGCAGCCTGTGATAAGGCTAATATTCCCTGGCTTCACACTCTCTGACAAGGACTCCAGGAGGATTGATGCCATGGCTAAAAACAATACATGGCAGCGTCCTTGGGACTCAGACAGGCAAATTATATGGCCTGTGTTGCAAGATACCAGAAATCAGATGGGATACTGTCATGGCTTTAGCAAACAGACCCTAGGCCAGCTTGCCAAGGAGCTGGAACAGGTGGCTGCTGATGGTGATTGAGGCATCTAGGGTGCAATTCCATGCTGCAGTGGATTCTAATGGCGTATCTTCAAGAGTCATGGCTACATCTGTGGCTTTCGTAGATTGGCTTGACTCAGGTGTACTAGTCTGTCACAGGATACCAGGCTAAGGCCATGGATTTTCCTGTGGTGGGAAATTCTCTGTTTGGGAGCAGACAGAGAATTATATGAAAATGGATGAATATAGAACCACTTATAGGAGTGCACAGGCCAAGGAAAGGCAAGCCACTCCTCAGAGGCAGCCCCCCAGGGGCAGGGGCAGGCCTTTTCACAGGCCTTTTCACAGGCCTTTTTACCAAGCCCAGGCCTCCTCTTCAGCTTATGTTCAGAGGGGGTTCTTCAGAGGGAGAGGCAGACGGGGTACGAGCAGGCCTGCTCCCACCCCTCAGCCTAAAGCCCCTGCCAAACAGGCACCCTGATGGGATGCCCAGACAGTAGCGGCTCTAGCCACAAATGGTTACCAGGGCACAACAGATAACAGCCAGGGCACTGATATATTGTTACTATGGAGGAAGCTCTGCAGCATATGGGGCACCAACTGAGGCACAGCATTTTTTTACCAGGGCACGTGCCCTGGCAGGCCCTGGTGTAGAGCCGCCACTGTGCCCAGGGCCGATTCTCCATTACCTGTAGGGGGCAGGCTGGCTTACTTCGTCCAGGACTGGGAGTCTTTAACATCAGACAAGTGGGTCCTGGAAGTAGTAAGCCAGGGACTGGTTCTCAGCTTCAAAAAATTTCCAAAGATGAGAATCAGATCTTTTCCCTGCAAATCCACTAGAGACTCTTGCTTTGAGACAGAAGTCTCAACCCTCCTGGCTCTCAGAGCTGTAGAAAGGGTTTCTCCCCTACACCAGGGCAAGGGACTGTACTCCAGGTACTTTCTTACCCCAAAAAAGACAGGAGAATGGCGGCCCATCCTGGACCTAAGATATCTGAACAAGCGCCTTTTAAAAGCCAAAATTCAAAATGGTGACTCTAGGAATGATTTTACCCTCCCTAAGGCCAGGGGACTGGCTAGCTTCCCTGGACCTCAAGGATGCCTACTTCATGTTCTTATCAAAGCTCCCACCAGTACCTCAGATTCGAGACTGCCCTCAGGCCATTATCAGTTCAGAGCAATGCCCTTGACCTTACCTCTGCCCCAAGGGTATTCACAAAATGCCTGGCGTCATGGTTGCTCACTTAAGAAGGCAAAAGGTGCCATCTTTCCCTACCTAGGCGACTGGCTCATTGTGGGTCAGTCTCAGACCAGGTCAAATCACACCTGCAGGTTACCCAGCAGCTGCTTGCCTCTCTAGGTTTTCTTCTCAATCTTCCAAAGTCAGTTCTAGAACCTGTCCAGCTACTTACCTTCATGAGGCCAGAACTGGACACAAAGCAGGCCAGAGCCTTCCTTCCCTAGAAAGGTAAGGACCCTGGTGGCCTGGCCTCCTCCTTCACCCTACAGGTCTCCCGACCAGCAAGGCATTTCTACAGCTCCTAGGACACATGGCTGCTTCCACAGCTGTAGTGCAAGGAGCAAGATTTCAGATGAGGGACATTCAGTTCCATTTGAGAGCCTTTTGGTCTCAAAGAAGAGACCCTATCCAAGTTGATCCCAGTAACTCGAACCTGATTCAGGCCCTACAGTGGTGGCAGGATCAAGAGGCCTGAGACAAGGGGTTCCTTTCATCCCTCAATCTCCTCCTTGACCCTTACTACAGATCGTCCCTTTTGGGATGGGGAGCTCACATGGGCGACCTCTCCACCCAGGGATTGTGGTCCCTCAGGAATCTCTGCTCCACATCAAACTGTTGGAACTCAGGCTGTTTTCTAGCACTTCAGGTTTTTCTGCATCTGTTCAGAACAAAGTGGTACAGGTCAGAACAGACAACACCACTCGATGTGGTACATCAACAAACAAGGGGGCACTCGGTCTTGACCTTGTGCACGAGGCAATGAAGTTGTGGTCTCTGGCTTATTCCCTGAACATCTCCCTCATAGCAGTTCACCTCCCAGGCAAGGACAGTGTCCTGGCAGATGCTGCATAGCAGGATTTCCCAGGGCCATCATGAATGGTCACTGGATCCTCTAAGTACTGGGGTTAGTTTTGCCAGGTGGGGCACCCCTCAGATAGATCTTTTGCAGCCCCAGACAATCATCAACTTCCAGCTTTTGCCTCAGGCCCCAGTGTTGGGCTCAGTCCCCTGGATGCCTTCCTTCTCGACTGGGAAGGAAGTTCCTCTATGCCTCCCCTTCCCTCTCCTGTTCAAGGTGCTAGTCAAATCAGATCTCAACCCTGCAAGATGATTCTGATTGCTCCAGATTAGGCCAGAGAGCCCTGGTACCCACTCCTTCTGTCCTGGGCAGTCCATCTTCCCTGTGTCTCCCAGGAACCACAATTTGTTAACCTGTGCCCAGGGGAGAGTTTGGTATCCGGGTCTCAAATCCCTCAACCTCAAGGCCTGGCTCTTGAGGAGTTAGAGTTTGCTGACCTACACCTTTCTCAAGGTATTCTCGAAATTTTGAAAGCTTCTAGGAAGCCTTCCATCAGGGCTACTTATAACTCTAAATGGAAAAGGTTTTCCATATGGTGCTCTGGGAAGCATATTTCCCCAGAATCTGCTGATTTGCCCACTATCTTGGACTATATGGTCCATCTAAATTCTTTGGGGCTGAGACCAGCTACCCTGAAAGTGCATTTGGCAGCTGTCTCTGCTTTTATTTCAGCAGGGAAGCCCTCTTCTCTTTCTGCTCACCCTGTATTTTCCAAGTTTTTCAAGGGATTGCTTCTTACCAATCCGCCATTCAGGGACCCTGCCCCTGCCTGGGATCTGAATGTTTGCATTGCTCAGCTGATGCAACCCCCCTTTGAACCTCTGTCTTCGGCAGAGCTTAAGTACTTGACTTGGAAAACTGTGTTTGTAGTAGCTATCACTTCTGCCAGGCGCATAAGTGAGTTACAAGCTTTGTCAATGGAGACTGACTTTATTTCCTTTCACAGGGATAAGGTAGTCCTCAGGACTAACAGGAAGTTTTTGCCTAAGGTGGTTTCAGATTTCCACCTTAATCAATCTATTTTGCTTCCAGTGTTCTTCACTGACCACTCCTCCTCTGGCGAGAGGAGGCTACACAGTTTAGATGTTGAGAGGGCCCTTAGTTACTACATAGAGCGGACTAAGGATCACAGGTTTGACTCCCTCCAACTCTTTCTCACTTATGGTGAGGTTGGGAAAGGGAAACCTGCCACTAAGAGATCCATTGCCAGGTGGATTGTCTCTTGTATCCAATTTTGCTATCAAAAACTGGGTAAGGTTCCCCCTTCAGGCCTGAGGGCTCACTCTACCAGAGGTACAGCTGCGTCCCTAGCTGCGGCCAGGGACATCCCTATCTTAGAGATATGTCAAGCAGCTACTTGGAAAACAGTACATACTTTCACTAAGCATTACTCCCTGGATATCCAGGCCAGGAGGGATGCTCGATTTGGAACAGCTGTGCTTCAGAGCCTATTTCCTAAGTAGGTTCTGTCCCTCCTCCATGGAGGTACTGCTGTGTAGTCTGCAATTGTCATAATATAGCAAGACTTCATGTTGTTTGAAGAAAAAATTACTCACCTTAGTAATGTTGTTTCTTCCAATGGAGTCTTGCTATATTATGACTTCCCCCCCCCAGCCTGCCCCTCTCAGAACCTCTACTCTGGGTATGGGGTGGGCAGTCCAGTGTTGGCACTTAATGATGCCCATCTTGTGTTTTCCTCCCCTTCTTTTTGGGGTGTTTGGGTGTTGTGTTTTATCTTATCTTATCTTATTTTCTGGTCCCCTGACTTGAGTCTTGGTGTTGGGACCAGGAAAATGTGTTAATATTTAAGTAGCCAGTTGGCTAGTGTAGGTTTACAGCTTCCACACAGAACCTTAGTGAGTTTTGCTCGTAAAGATCTGAGCAGTTTCAGTTTGAAATTATACAGACAGAGCTTCTAATAAAGCTCAGGCTTTCCAAGTTCCATGCCAGGCATGGAAGTTAACTCTTTCACCTCCGGAGCAGTTCTAAGGCTGGGACAAACTGCAATTGTCATAATATAGCAAGACTCCATTAGAAGAAACAACATTACTAAGGTGAGTAATTTTTTCTTTCCTCCTTTGCCCAGTCATTTTTGGTTGGGCACTTGTGCCCTGCCCGGGACTTTCTGTGCCTTCTGGGTTACATGGCGGCGTGCACCTCAGTGGTCCGTTGGGCCCGGTTGCACATGCGCCCCCTCCAGTGGGAGCTGGCCTCCTAGTGGACTCAGCGCAATGGTCATTTCAACCAGCTGGTCACTGTGGCCCAGAAGATGTGGGACGCTCTCCAGTGGTGGGCTGCCCCAGTCTGGTTGCAGGAAGGGATCCCGTTTGTCCGCCTGAGCTGACGGGCGTCCTTTCGACCGATGCCTCTCTCATGGGCTGGGGGAGCCCACATGGGGGACGAAAGGGCCCATGGGCTCTGGACCTCCAAGGAGTCCCGATGCCACATCAACCTGTTGGAGCTCAGAGCAGTCAGACTGGCACTGTCAGCTTTCGCTCCTCAGCTCCGGGGTCAAGTGGTTCAAGTCCAGATGGACAATACCACGACCGTGGACTACCTCAACAAATAGGGCGGCACGCACTCCGGTTTGCTGTGCAAGGAGGCGCTCCGAATCTGGACCATCGTGAGCTGGTTGGCGACAGATCTCCTAGCCATCCATGTAGCAGGAGCCTCAAACCATCTGGCGGGTGCTCTCACCCGCTTAGGCCAGACATCCCACGAGTGGTCTCTCTATCTAGAGGTAGCTTACAGCCTGCTCTCCCGTTGGGGCAAACCAATGGTGGACCTATTTGTCTCCAGGGAAAACACCAAGCTGAGGCTGTTTCATGCCCGCCCCCCTCAGCAGGGCTCGCTGCAGGGGATGCCTTCTCGAGGCTGTGGACTGCAGGCCTCCTTTACGCCTTCCCTCCATTTCCCTTGATCCACAAGGCGCTCCTCAAGGTGAGGAGGGACAAGGCAAAGGTGATTCTGGTAGCCCCAGACTGGCAGCGCCAGTTCTGGTATCCAGATCTCCTCAGCCTCAGCTGCAGGCACCCGGAGCTGCTTTGCACACGCCCATACCTGATATCACTCAGTTAGGGGAAGGTATTCCATCTGGACCTTCATTCCCTGCACCTGACAGCCTGGTTCCTGAGCGGCTAGAGTTCTAGGCTTTGGGTCTCTCCAGTGATGTCCTCAATGTAGTTGAGGCATCTAGGAAGGAGTCGCCCAAGAGGTGCTGTGCCTTCAAATGGAAGAGATTCTCTATTTGGTGTAAGGGCAAGGGCCTGGACCCTTCGTCCTGTCCAGTGGCTAGCATTGTCGACTACCTTTGGTCTCTGTCCAAAGGGGGTCTTCAGTCTATGACCCTTAAGGTGCACCTGGCAGCCATCTCTGCTTACCGAATGTGGGCTGGTCAGCAGATGGTGGCACAGGAGAAGGTGGTCTGGCATTTCTTTAAAGGCCTTGACCACATTTCCCCTCTGGTGCATGAATCACCACCACTGTGGGATCTACTGCTGGTACTGGCAAAGCTCATGGGAAGCCATTCGAACCGATGCACAGGTGTGAGATGTCACATCTGTTGTGGAAGACCACCCTCTTGGTGGCTATCTCGTCAGCCAGAAGGATTGGGGAGCTCCAGATGCTCTCTGTCGAGTCTCCCTATCTGGTCTTCCACATTGAAAAGGTTGTCCTGCGCCGCAACCCGAAGTTCCTTCCGAAAGTGGTGTCGGAGTTTCACCTAAATCAGGTGATGACTGTGCCGGTGTACCACCCCAGTTACACCTCGGTGGCCGAGTACAGGCTCCATACTTTGGACCTGGGGGCAGATCTGTCTTATTATAAGGTGTACAGCTGAAGTTGAGGAGAGGCTCGCCAGCTGTTTGTCACCTATGCTGAAGCCGCAGCAAAGCGGACGATTGGCAGATGGATTACATCTTACATTGATCTCTGCTATCGGTTGGTGGGCAAGGAGCTTCCCTTAGGGATAAGAGCTCATTCCACCCACCATACTGCTGCGTTGGTGGCTGCTTCTAGGGACGTCCCTATCCAGGATATCTGCAGGGCTGCTATCTGGAAGTCAGCAAACACTTTCATTACCCATTACCACATCGACCTTGAGTCACGCCAGGATGCTGGTTTTGGGGCCTCAGTTCTCCAGTCTCTGTTCCCTAAATAGGAGGTGTGCACTTTGGCTCCCTCCTCTTGGAGAACTGCTAGGAGTCTGCCAACTAGTGTGGATAGAGTGACATATCCACGATCCTAGAAAAACAGGTTACTCACCTGTAAAAATAGTTCTAGGAGTGGTGTGTGTATGTTCATCCACGTGAACCCACCCGACCTCCCTGACTTCGAAGCACAACCCTCTGCTTCCAGCGAGCAAGATCTGGCGTCAAGGGGTGGAGCTGAGGGATATATCACCGGGTGGGTGGGAGGAGCCATCCTTGAGACCATCTGGCACAATTTAAAGGGGAAAGGGACATGCCAACTAGTGCGGATGAACAACATATAATACTCCTAGAAATACTGTTACAGGTGAGTAGCTTGTTCTAGTAGCGTGGATATGTTGTTCATCTACACTCTTTGGCATGTCACTTCCCCTTTAAATCTTGCCGGAAGTCTTCAAGCTGGCTCCCTCCCACCCACCAGTGACCTCGGCTCACCGCGCCGGCCACCAACTCTTTCTTTCTGCTGGAAGATTCAGGATTCCTTGTGCTACTTCTGCAGTGCGAGTTTGTGAGTTCCGATCCGAGCGCACCGGACTTGGACAAGGTGTCCCGGGTTTCACGGTGTCCTTGCCGGACGAAAATGTCGCGACACGATCCCCACCTCTCGTCGTCTATTGGCAGGTGTATGCGTGCACACACCATCTCTTACACCATTTGTCTGGCCTTCCATCCCAGCGTCACAGGGCGACCGCAAGGCGCGCCTAAAGCTAGGAGACCAGGCTTACGCAGCCCACGGTGAAATCGAAGAGGCCAGGTGGGCAGTTTCGCGCAACCCACGGGATCCACCCGATCAGCTCGAACAGATGGCGGCTTTCGAAGAGGAAGCTGCTCAAGCTTGACCAGCTGAAGTTTTTAAAGCCGAACCTGGGCTTCACTTTCACTGGAGTCGTTTAGGGGCTGTGCCAGTCTCTCCCTTCAAGGGTGAGGCACCCTCAGGCTTGCTCCTCCCACCCTAAGAAAGGGACAAGGACCTAAATCTTCTTCTGCCCGAAGAAGGCGTTCCTGGGACTGAGAGGCGGTCGATTCTCAGGACCTTGCGGTCTCGACCTCGGTCGAGATTGCTTCCTTAACCCGCCGGCTTCTCGGACCTTCTGTCAGGCCAAGGCACCGAGGCAGAGGATACGGCAGAACCGGCCGAGATTTCTCTCGACCCGATCGAGCCATTGTCGCCGACCCCTGTTGATGACTCCTTGGAGAGGACACCCATCCTTTCCTTCCCTGACGAGGAGACCCGTCCTTCGGGTATCCCGATCGAGGGACAGGAGCCGGAACCGAATCCGGCCTCTCCCGATTGACAGAGCTGACACCGTCGGTCTCGATCGAGGACTAGGACCCCGTTGGTCGAAAAACTGAAAAAGGGTCACAAACACTGCCGGAAGAGGCGCCGCCACCTATCCTCATCCACCTCGGACGAGGAGAGACTTCGACGGAGGCTCCGTCGACGTTATGAAGATCTCATGTGGCAACAGCTAATTCTGACTGGTCAAAAGCTGGCTACACTGGCCGTTACTTGGCCCCAGCCTCTTAGGCCGACGCCGACTCCTCCGGAACCGAAGACTCCGGTTCTCCCTCTGGTAGGACCGGCACGCATTCCTGTTCGGCCTGTTCCGGTCTCCCCACCAATTTTGGTGGAGCCATCGCCTAAGCAGCCTCAGGGAGGGGCCCCCCTCGAAAGAGGATCGGACAGATACGGGCCTGCCCCGTCGTCTGTCCATCACTGTTGTCCCCGATCGCCCTTGGAGTATTGAAGGGGACATAGGCGGGAGACCCCTGTATCCTGACGACTCTGATACCACTGGTCTTCACTCACACCCTGATGATGAGTTGTCAGTGACAGGCCTGGAGGAAGGACCTTCCTCTTTCCAGGGCATCCTTCAACTTATTTCAGAGTCCAGCGGTATGCCCTTGGAGCCTATCCAAAAGAGCAGAATATCCTCTCACGGATATCCTTAAGAGGAGGGATACCCTGACTGAGGCCTTCCCAGTGGCCGAAGCCATTGTTGGCCCGGCCCTTGAGCTGTGGCAGTGCCCTGCCTCTTGCCCGGCTCCGTCTGCCCGCATGGCTCGCAAGTACACTGTACCCATGGGGTCCTTGGCGGGCTTCACTAAGCATCCCTCGGCCGAGAGCCTTGTGACTGCCTCAGTGTTCAGATGCACGGGTAGCTCAGCGGATACTGACTGCCCTCCGGACAAGGAGTCCAAAAATATGGACCATTCTGCCCAGAAGGTATATGCAGACACATCCTTGGGCCTTCGTCAGGCCAGCTCGGCAGTGATCATGGCACACTTCTCTCATGCCCTCTTGGGGTCACTAGATGAAGTCCTCCCTCATCTCCCAGCGGACATGCAGACCACGGTTAAGCAAGTCCGTGACCAGTGCCATGCTGTTGCTAAACAGCAGCTCCAGATGGCCTTGGACATTGGAGATTCCTGTGCCCGTTCACTAGCAGCCGCAGTGGCCACTCGCTGCAGGGCCTGGCTGAGATTATCCTCCTTTCCGGCGGATACTCAGCACAAGTTAGCTGTCGTGCCCTTCCTTGGCACCGACCTCTTAAGTCCGGGAATGGCAGGTCACCTCCAGCGCATAGAGGAGCCCACATGGGGGAACACAGAGCCCATGGGTTCTGGAACCCGAAGGAGTCCCGTTGCCACATCAACCTGCTAGAGCTCAGAGCAGTCAGACTGGCACTGTCGGCTTTCACTCCTCAGCTCGGGGTCAAGTGGTTCAAGTCCAGATGGACAATACCACGACCATGTACTACCTCAACAAACAGGGCGGCACGCACTCCCATCTGCTATGCAAGGAGGTGCTCCGGATCTGGACCTTCGTCAGCCGGCTGGAGGCGGATCTTCTTGCCATTCATGTGGCAGGTATCTCGAACCAATTGGTGGATGCTCTCAGCCACATAGGCCAGACATCCCACGAGTGGTCTCTCCATCCAGAGGTAGCTTACAGTCTGTTCTCCCGTTGGGGCAAACTGTTAGTGGACCTGTTTGCCTCCAGGGAGAACACCAAGCTGAGGCTGTACCATGCCCGCCCCCCTCAGCAGGGCTCACTGCAGGGGGATGCCTTTTCGAGGCCGTGGACCCCAGGCCTCCTCTACGCCTTCCCTCCATTTCTCTTGATCCACAGGGTGTTACTCAAGGTGAGATGGGACAAGGCAAAGGTGATCCTTTTAGCCCCAGATTGGCCCCACCAGTTCTGGTATCCAGATCTCCTCAGCCGCAGGGCCCTGGAGCGGCTTTGTACATGCCCGGGCCTGATATCATTGAACCAGGGGAAGGTATTCCACCCGGACCTTCAATCCCTGCACCTCACAGCCTGGTACCTGAGCGGCTAGAGTTCCAGGCTCTGGGTCTTTCCGAGGATGTCTATACTGTAGTGGAGGCATCTCGTAAGGAATTGACCAGGAAATGTTATGCCTTCAAATGGAAAAGGTTTTCTATTTGGCGTCAGGGTAAGAGTCTGGACCCCTTATCCTGCTCTGTGGCTAACATTTTGGACTACCTTTGGTCTTTCTCCAAAGGCGGTCTTCGGTCATCGACCCTTAGGGTGCACCTGGCAGCCATCTCTGCCTACCGGGCGCGGGCCGGTAAGTCGACATTGGCACAGGACACAGTGGTCGGCGCTTTTCAAAGGCCTGGATTACATATCCCTCGGTGCGTGAACCTCCACCTCCGTGGGATCTTCTGCTGGTTTGGCAAAGCTCATGGGCAAGCCATTCGAACCCATGCACAAGTGTGAGCTCTCACACTTGTCGTGGAAGACTGCCTTCCTGGTGGCTATCACATCAGCCAGAAGGACAGGGGAGCTCCAGGCGCTCTCGGTAGACTCCCCTTATCTGGTCTTTCACGGGGATAAAGTTGTCCTACGCCCCCACTTGAAATTCCTTCCGAAGGTGGTGTCAGAGTTTCACCTTAACCAGGTGTTGACTCTACTGGTATATTACCCTAACTACACCTCGGACGCCGAGTACAGACTCCATACCCTGGACCTTAGACACGCTCTCTCTCCTACTACAAGGAGAGGGTGGCGGAAATCCGGGGAGAGGTTCGCCAGCTGTTTGTCACCTATGCCGAAGCTGCTTCTGGCAGACCTGCAGCCAAATGGACCATTGCAAGGTGGATTACATCATGCATAGGTCTGTGCTATGAGTTGGCGGGCAAGGAGCCTCCCAGAGGGATAAGAGCTCATTCTACCTGCCATACTGCTACATTGATGGCTGCTTCCAGGGACATCCCTATCCAGGAAATCTGTCGGGCTGCTACCTGGAAGTCAGTAAACACCTTCATTACCCATTACCACATCGACCTTGAGTCATGTTGGGGTGCTGGTTTTGGGGCCTCGGTTCTCCAATCTCTGTTTCCTAAGTAGGGGGTGTGCCTTGCCTCTCTCCTCCCGGGGAACTGCTAGGAGTCTGCCAAAGAATGTGGATGAACAACATATCCACGCTCCTAGAAAAACAGGTTACTCACCTGTAACAGTAGTTCTAGGAGTGGTATATGTTGTTCATCCATACACACCCACCCGACCTCCCCAGCTTTAGGCGCATCACCTTGCTTCCAGCGGGCTAAGATCTGGTGTCAATGGGCAGAGCCAAGGTATATACCACCTGGGTGGGTGGGAGGAGCCAGCTTGAAGACTTCTGGCAAGATTTAAAGGGGAAAGGGACATGCCAAAGAGTGTGGATGAACAACATATATCACTCCTAGAAATACTGTTACAGGTGAGTAACCTGTTTTTTTTTCCCCTCTCCTGTGAGGTGCTGCCCACACTGCATAGTGCGTCAGCACAATCCCACTGGGACTAGAACCTTTTTATTAAAATATGTATTTTTAATATCTCTTTTTATATAAAACACTGTTAAAGAATAAACTTAACCACAGTATTCTTTTTTTTATATTACCTAAAAAAAAGATGGACATTTTGTTAGAAAACATTGAAGCCTAATGGCTTCAGTGATATAATTAGGCTTGGCAGTTTTCGATTTTTATTTTTAACAAATTTCGACGGCTAAAATCGATGTTTATTTTAAGGTCTTTATTTCGATTAAAATCGATCTTTATGGTAAAAAACATACGGAGACACACAGAGTTATACAAAGACAATACCACATGCTCCCCCAAAGTGCAAATCTGTGCTGGATTCAGTTGTGGAATTTTTTATATCTGTGTCGCTAAATGCATCAAAACTTCCTGTTATGTCCTTGTTGTGGTACAAAATGTTTAGCATCCCCAGTCTCTCCTCTGAAAGGCGCATTCGGAGTTTATCTTGAACTTTTCTGTACAGACTAAACGCACGCTCTACAGCAGTAGATGTAACTGGCATAGCCAGTGCCCGCAACGCAACATTGGAAAGTACAGGTAGGTTTAGCATCTCACTCTCCCAGCACTCCATCGGAGAGATCGTGCGGTCTGAAGGAACCTCAAGTTTCATATATAAACTAAAGTCCCGCTCAAAGTCTTCTCTTTTGTAGTGAAAGGTGTTGCTTATGGAAACCTATTTAGAGACATCAGCAGAGAGCTGTTTCTTTATAAAGGGATCAAACATCCTGCAATTGTCAAACAACGATCCAGAACCATAAAGTCCTTATGGCACATTTCGTGCAAGTGTTGCGCTTAGGTTTGAATGAAAATTTCTTGAGAAAGAATGCATTGCTGCAGACGGGGACTGTCGTTTGGATCCCATTGACTTTAAATCAACATCTTTTAGTGAACTTTTGACATCGCTTGCCACACTCAGATTGAAGTTCAGTAGTCTGTCAGTTTTGTGAATTAGTGGTGCTTTGGTTTCCATCTGTACATGTATAACATGGATTTTTCCTAGAAAACTGAACAGAAATGTAAGCTTGCAGTAAAGATCTCTTTGACTGGAATCATCCGTTACTAGTCTCCGTAATTTGGAGGCTTTTTTAGACTGATACTCTACCTCCTCATTAATTAAAAAGTCACACACACTATCCCAATGCGCATGAATGTATTGTACTGCTTCTAACCAGGAAAACCAACGACAGGGGACAACTCTGGGGGAGAGTTTCGTACTGGTTAGTGGAACGCCATTGTTTGCACACACTTTAAAAAAACGCTCTCCTCTGTTTATTAGCACTCTTAAGTAGAGCTGAAAAATGTACCACAATTTCATTTACATCACAAAATTTGTCTGTTTTAATAGCATGGTCGATAGCTACGTGCAATAAATGTGCGATGCAGGGTATGTGCAGCAAATGTGGGTAAATGTCTCTAAGGTCTTTAATCATTCTCTGCATGTACATTGCTGAATCGGTGTTTATTGAGACACAATCAGACCAAGACAAGCAATAGTCTCTCATCATGTCATGTAGTAAGTTAGAGATTACACCCGCATTGCACTGCATAACAACTGTTGATTTCAGTAGCAGACAGTTTATGGATCTATTTTTAGATGAGTAAAAAACTCCCAGAACATTAATAGCAAGTAGACCTGCCAACTCAGGTGTTTCATCGACAACAATAGAGAATTGCTCACCAGATAGCAGCTCATTTATTCTTGCTTTGTGATGCACGAAGACCTCTGGAATATATTTCTCCTCCAGCTGACGTCTTTTTGGACATGTTCTCCCAGCTGGTGCATATTTTCTTAGAGCACACATCAGATAGCTGGAGCCCCGGGCTGCATTCATTGGAATTGCTTCAAAACACAAAGCCCTAACAAGATCATGTGGGAAGTCGGCAGCTTCTTCTTTTTTCTGCTTCATGCACCCCATAAACGATTCCATTGAGGGCTGCGAGATAATGTCCAGACTTTGCTTTAGCCTCAGGTGTGTCTTGCTGTTAAAATGCTCAGAAATGCGATTTGCCTGACCAGATA
Organism: Neoceratodus forsteri; assembly: GCA_016271365.2. Classification (NCBI taxonomy): domain Eukaryota; kingdom Metazoa; phylum Chordata; order Ceratodontiformes; family Ceratodontidae; genus Neoceratodus; species Neoceratodus forsteri. Next base: position 307,355,895 of record CM028138.1, on the reverse strand, counting down.
CTTCGGTTTTACAAATCTTGCATCGTAAAATGTCAATACTTTCCCCATCACCGGTCTTTTTGACAGTTGTTAATTCCAGTTCAGGGAATTCAGAGCAATACTCGTCTGCACATTTTCTTTTTCGACCCGTGCTGTTCGGATGTGTTGCTTGATCTGAAATCTGAGGTCTGATTAAAACACTACTTATTTCATTATCAGCTCAGAGGGCACGGGAAACCACAGAACTATGCAGCAACTAGTAATTAGGTGTTACTGGAATAGAATTCAGCCATACGTCTAAGTGTTTGCAAGTGAAAACGTTCTGATTAAAGTTTTAATTGCCTGGTGATTTAGATGCGTAAACACCCTGTTTCTCAGTATTTACTTGCTGTGTGATTCCCTATCCAGACCAGGAATACTCACAATAAAGAAAGTTATGAGAGGCGGGCAGTTTATAATCAAAATCACCAGGCAGTATAATTAATCAGAGCTTCAAGTGATGCACGAAATATTAGCATTTCGATAGAAATCGTCGAAAATAGATTTTCGTCGAAACTGACAAAATAGCACGTCTCGATGTAAATCGACGGAAATCGATATCAATCGCAAACTGCCAAGCCTAGATATAATGGATTGGAAGCCTTTTCTGTGAGCATTTGTATCTGGCCGGGCTATTAGTTTTATATGCTTTTGTTATAGAATTATTAAAAAATAATAAAGTCAAAATCACACTGCAGGTATCTGGAAGATCAATAAAGTTTTTTTAGGTAATATAAAAAAAGAATACTGTGGTTAAGTTTATTCTGTAATGGTGTTTTATAGAAAAAAGAGAGACGTTAAAATTTATTAAAAATATTTGTTTTAATAAAATGGTTCTAGTCCATTGTAATGCACTTGAGATAATACAGTATATTCTTGTTTCTTTTGGATGATAGAATCATGGTGTCGTTAACTTAATTGTTGCCTGGGAAATTAATTGGATTTGCCGTAATAATGTGATGGATCCAGGGGTGTTTGGGGGGGCAAGAATGAAACGTGTTAATGAATGTATTGGATTAGTGAATGTCACATGATTGTTTGACATTGTAAGAATGAACTCACAGTTATGCCACACCCCGATGAAGAGGTCTTTGTGGCCTCGAAGCGCTCGGCTGTTTGCACTATTTTTTGGTATGTGACCCAATGCATTGTGTCTTATAGTACAGTGTGGTGTATTTGCACTGTATTTTGCTTTATTTAATAATACATAAAAATATTTTTAAAGGCTAGCCTGGAGTGCTATATCTTATGTTATTCTGGTCTCCTGTTCCTGTTGGTATGGTACAGCTCTAAGCTCGTCTCCGGGAACTGAGACGGTACAGTGCTGCTCCAGTTATAGAGGTCGCCGTGGGTGGCTCAAGCTAGGTAAAAGTTTCCAAGTGGTCCTGAAATGGCAGCTTCCAGTTCAAATGGTGTGCACTTTGAAGGAGAGTCTCTTGAAGATTTACTCTTACTGGTAAGTAAAAAAAATATTTTGGTGGTAAGATGGAGGGCCTCTTCTGGAAAGAAAAGAATCTTGTCCAGTTTCAGCATTTCAGTTTTACCCAGGTCCGGCTGCCATATATCCTGCTACATTTTTGAGAGATGCTGACCATGTTTATTTTTTATATTCTTCTTCTAAACGTACCCTTTCATTTGGATTCTTGTCCCCAGCATACATTTTGGGGATTGCTGTGGTCGAACTGTTTCTTCGGCTGGGAGGGCAAGCTCTAGTGGCTGCTTTCATAGCAAATGCCAATACCACAACCTAAACAGTCAGTGGGATGAGTGAATACGAGATGGTCCTCTCCATTCCTCCTTGGGAGCTTAGCACCTCCCCTTCATGATGCACTCAACCCCTCCTGCACTGCCTTTAATGGTGTTTTTTTCCTTTTTTTCCTTCCTTTTGCTCACCTCCGGTCCGGACCTTGACTTCCTTTCACCTGAGTCTCCCATTACTGTAGCCATCTTTCTAAAGCTGTGGCACACTGGCTTAGAAACACAGAATTTGCTGGCAGATAAGGACTGTTTGGTCCTTCTAGTCGGCTCATTTTTCTCTGCCTACAGTATCATCACAGGCTTCCTGGCTTGTTTATGTGCTCAAGAGAATGGACAGCAATTGGTCCATCTTTTCATGCTGCCACCCATGGAGGGATTTTCTCCCCTTTTACAGTGTACACCCACCCCTCTCTCATGAGCAAGCCAGCTCACGATGACTCCGGAGTGGGGTGGGCAGATGATGACCTGTGGTCACCCCCATTACCAGGGGGGCTGCTACCACGCCACCCCATGTAGTACTCAGACACACTCTGTTGACACAGAGGAAGGAATAAGGGAGCTCCGGGAGGATCTGGGTAGGTCGGAGAATGGTCAAAGATCTGGCAGCTGTTCGTCAACACAAAGAAACGTAAGGTGAAGCACATTGGGAAAAGGAACTCAAGAGTGCAGTACAAAATAGGGGGGTTGGTGGTGGTGCTGAACAGCACTGTGGAGGAAAAAAGACCTAGGAGTCATGATATCAGAGTGCCTGAAATTCACAGCACACTAACAGAGCTGTGGGAACGGCAAACAGAATGTTGGGATGTATAAGGAGGGGGATAAGTAGCAGAAGTGAGGAGGTGGTCCTACTGCTATACTGTTCACTGGCGAGACCACACCTGGAGTACTGTGCAGGGTACTGGAGTCCACACCTGAGGATTGGTGGGGGCAAAGTGAAAGTAGTACAGTGCAGGACAACCAAGATGCTCCAGGGACTAGAGGGCGAGTCCTTTGACGAGATGCTGCGGGACTTGAACATGTACACCCTTGAGAAGGGAAAGGGGTGACATGACAGAAACATCGAAGTATCTGCATGCGATACACATGGAGGGTGCCAATAAAGGGATGAGGGGGAACTCACTTACACTAGCAGGAGGGAGAGTTAAGAAAGATGTCTGCAAGCACTTTTTCACATAAAGAGTGGTGGACAAATGGAACAAGTTGCTGGACAAATGAAACAAATTGCTGGAATAAGTAGTAAAAGCCAAATCCGGGAGAAGAAGAAGAAGTTAGGGATGGGGCAGGCAAATGGGCTTAGTCAGAAGGGGAGGCACTGGCATGAAGGTGTGGGACTGCCACTAGGGCCAGTGCAGAGTACTTCAGTTTGGTGGGAAGTCTGGATGGGCTGATAGGCCTTTTTCTGTTGTCAGTGTCTATGCATCTTCCCTGACAGCCCTTTCTGCTGGTTGCCAGCATGCTAGAGTGGTCCCTCAATGCTCGGTGCCATGGCGTGTGATCATACTTTTAACATAAAATACATTATAAATAGTTTAAAATGATGTGCTGTAGCATAAAATTGGTTGCACTCGGGGGTGCTGAGGACCGAAAAAACTCCCATCCCAGTCACAATGGATGCAAAAAAGTGAGTATAAATTTATTGATGAACCAAGGGAAGAATACCGACCCAAACAAGGCCCTGATGCTTCGACCACTGAGGGTATTATTCACGGGCGTCCAGATGAAGACCTGCAGTTGTTAAAGTGCCGGGCCTTGTCTGTGTTTTTTTTTTTTGCATACATTGCGACTGGTATATGGGTATTTCTGGCCTCAGCACACAAGTGCAACTGCTTTTGTGCTACTGGACTGTTGGGCTTCCTTATCCATGTTTGCACTGACGATGCATTCTCTAGAGATGCATTACTAATGGGATCTATGTTTCCTAAAATGATGTGCTGCGGTGTCTGTGGTGAACTTTGGGTCAGCATGCAGCCCTTCTTCTGGCATTGTTACCCTAAAGCTTAAGATGATGTACAGCCCTCGAAGACTATCTTTTTTTTTTTTTTTTTTACCTGCAGGCAGTCTTTGGAGGAACAGAAGAAACTGGAGTCAGAATTAACAGATGAGGTGGAAATGGCCAAGCGCAGGATAGACGAGATCAACAAAGAGCTGAACCAAGTAATGGAGCAGCTGGGAGATGCCAGGATTGACCGTCAGGAAAACAGCCGGCAACAGCGCAAAGCAGAGATCATGGAGAGCATCAAACGCCTCTACCCTGGCTCTGTGGTGAGTGTCGAAGTGGTCCAGTATCAGGCAGGGCATCAAGGGCATTCCTCTTACAGGTGGGCCAGGTCACTGTGGGGATGATGGACTTTGTGCCTGGAGTGGCAGGCTTAGTCCGCAACATGAGGGTGGTGGATGTTGTCCCTCCCAGGGTTGCTGACATCACATGCTGGTCCTTCCCCAGGCGTTTTTCGTGTGTGTGTGTGTGTTTCAACACTTTTTGTAGCCTCAGGCTTTATGGATCTAATGATCTTACTTCGAGTATATCTCTTGCAGCAGGCAATCACTGGTGGGAGTAACCCGTCAGGCTCCAGGACCACACTGAAACGTTTCTAGGTAGCAGTCTACCAAAGGGGACCACCCACCTCTGACGTCAGCCTATTTTATATAAGGTGGGCGGCCTCCACACCCTCCTCAGTTCTTTCCCGCCGTCAACCAACACACGTCAGACCACTGACACTGCTGCAGCTACAGTCAACCACCATTTTCACGCATTTACCGTGCTTTCTTATTTTTTAATTTTACAAAATTAAACAGAGTTTTTCAGTGTTCCTTTCTCATGTTTGTCTTCTCAACCATCTTCTTTTTCTGACTGCTCCACGAAGTGTGCCTGCGGTAAACAGTTCCCTGACGAGGACGGCCATTCTGCTTGCTTCTTCTGCTTAGCCCCAGACCACAGTGTTCAAGCCTGCGAGGTCTGCCAGAAGTTTAACCCAGCCACTAGGAGATGCTGCCAGAAGACCCTGGAGAGTCATCTTCTCAAGTAGAAGGTCACCATGATGGAATGGGAGCTGCAGGCCTGGAGCTCCTCTGTCTCCTCGGCCAAGTCCTTGGGTTCTTCGTTGTCCAATTCCAAGGACAAATCATTGAGAAAGCACAAGCATCGGGATAAGGACCAGGACCGGAACTGTACCCCAGTCTGTCTCCCATTCGCAGTCTCTGCACAAGGCTCCACAGACCTTGTCACAGTCTTCCGCCCTTAGGGTGTCGACCTCCTCGGCCTCGCACACCCTTACCTCTTCAGGGCTGCTGGTGACCCTGACACCCACCCAGATCTTGGTCACGGGCAGTGTCTCCTCTGGGCAGGGTATTCCATATCCTGCCTCCCAGCCCTGCTGTTCAGCAGTTGGCTTGGCCCAAGCTCTTCCGGCCATCGCGGGTGCTGCTGGTGCCAGTAATGTCTCTGCTGCCCCGTCACCCGCACCCCTGATGCTGGTTTCGGCCTCCTTGACCTCTACCGGTCTTGCTCCCCTTTCACAGGGGCAGGCAAAGCAGGGCACTGGCACCTCCCAGAGCCTGGTTTCCCTTCGACTGAGTGGCCATCCTCTCTGGCACCAGCCTCCCCTTACTATGGATCCCCTTCCAGCATTACCCGGGCCTCCACCCTCCCCTTGCCTGTGCCTGTTCCTGTCTTCCCACAGCCTGTGGGACCTTCATCAGTTCGCTGCTTTTAGGTCCAGCTGGGTCTCCGTCGGCCCTCCCGTTACCGATGCCCGGGGGGCCTTGACCCGTCCAACTGTGCCTCCTCCCACGCCTGTGGGTCTACTGCCTGGGTATCCTGCTCCAGTGCTTGGGGATCCATCGCCGGCCTACCCCTACCCAACACCTGGGGGACCGGTGCCTGCTTACCCATACCCTGTGCCTGTGGGACCCCTGCTGGTCAATATCCAACACCCGGGGGACTGGCACCTGTGGAGTACCATGGCTTGATTTACACCCCGTGTGCTTTCATGCAGTCGCAGGTTCTTTCTCCTGGTGGTTCGACCCTGGCACACTCCCAAGGGCATTTCCTGGACCCGCCACTGGCCCCGAATGCTCCTTGTATGCCTAGGAGCCCTACTGATGCGGGCAACCCGCTCGCTCAGATGGACACTGACCCAGTGCCATTGGGGATTATGTCTCACCCACTGATGATGGTGACAATTCTGAGTCTTCCTCCATTCTGGAAGACTCCTGGGGTGATGGAGGGGGCGCCTAGTAATGTCCCCGAATCTTTCCCTGATCTCACGTTCATAGGCATCATGAAGCATATTCAAGCTACCATGGGGTGGGAGACTGAAGAACAAGACCAGGAGCGCCACCTGGCAGTTTACCCTCGCCAGCATGACACTACTCTATTGATGATCCCGGCCCCCCCCATCAAGTCTTAAGAGAATGTTACCAAGGCCGCATGGCACCACCCCCATATAGTCCCAGTGGTGTCCAGGAAGGCTCACCGGCTTTACCATGCCCAGGCAGCAATTTCTGTTTTGGTGAGCAACCGAAAGTGAATTTGGTCATCATTAAAGCGGCCCACGACTTCACCAAGAGGCTGAAACAGCTCAGTGCCCTCCCTCCAGATTGGGAGTCTTGCCAGGTGGACCAAATAGGCCTTTGCCTCTGCCACCCTAGCCTTCTGGGCCATTAACTATTTGGCCCATATTGTGCAATACCAGAACCTCCTGTGGGACATGGCCCTGCCAGATGACTCCGCGAAGCAACAAGCCCTTCATGCCCTTAAGACTGGGTCAGACGTCAGTACCCACGTTCTCCAGGTCGCGTATGATGCCATGAATGCTTTCAGCTGGGTGGCAGTCACTGGCATTCGTATGAGGTGCCACGCTTGGCTCAGGGTCTCTGGCTTTGCTCCTGACATGCAATCTAGTATTATGAATGTCCCCTTTCAGGGCCCTAGGCTGTTTGGGAAGAGATGTTCAGGACATTATCTCAGAGCGCCAAACCTCCGGGTGAGATGGAGCCTGTCCATTTTCTCAGTAAAAGTGCAAATTTGCCAAAGCACGTTTGAGAATGGCATTGTGATATCTGTTCGTTCCATATTCCAGCAGTCGAGCATCCACCATACCACGTTATGATACGTACCTACCCATATGTTTTGCTGTCTTTTAATCAGGGGAAGTGTAGAATTGAACCCAATGTGATTACACCCCTTAGATTGACAGCATCAACCTGTGAAACCTGTGAGTCGTTTTGTTCAGACTTCAGGATCTCTGTGCACCAAACTGCCAGTCCAGAAAAAAAGACTCCAGGCTCCAAAGGGATGGTTCACACTATCTACCACACACAGCTAAAGTCAGGACACAAGGCTCCTTTTCGCCATTCCTCCCATAGACAGATCCGGCCCCTCCCAAAGTCCACGGCAAGTGCAAGGCAGGGGCTACCATCCCTGCCCCTGCCTTGGCCACTACCTGAGCTGCTAGAGGTGCGACCGCAGCCCAGACAGGGGCTGCCCCCACCTCCTGACTTCTTGCCAGACACCCCCCAAAGGTCTTCAGGAGGCGGTGGTTGGAGGTTGTTTCTCCCTCCACCTGGACAGGTGGAGTGAGGCCACTACCGACAACTGGGTGCTGCAGCTCATTGAGCATGGCCATACTTTAAGTTGCTTGGAGTGGCCTCCAGAAAAGTCTCCAGGTCCATCCGCATATCCTCCAGGTCACGGTCCCCTCATACGGGTTGAGATCCAGGCCTTACTTCAAAAGAAGGCTGTCGAGTCCTTCCCACGATCTCAACATGGCAGGGGGTTCGACTCCCACTTTTTCCTGGTCTCCAGGCGGACAGGAGATCTCCATCCATTCCTGGACTTGAGCACCCTTGACCTGTACATAGAGCAGAAACGGTTCTGGATGGTTACCCTTCAGGTGCCCCTACTTCATCAGGGGGACTGGTTCTGCTCTTTGGATATGCAGGATGCATATTTGCACATCAAATGTCTTCAGCGCTTCCTATGCTTCCACTTCCAGGGAGAACATTACCAGTTTCGGGCTCTGTCTTTTGGCCTGTCCTCGGCCCACAGGGTTTTCACTAAGTGCCTGGTGGTGGCTGCTGCGGTATTGAGGAGATGGGAATTTTACGTTGTTCCATACCTGGACGACTGGCTATTGGCAGCCCCATCCAGGACCATCTTCTACAAACTCTTGTGAGTACTTGCAGCCTGTTCTAAGCTTTGGGCATTACCATCAGTCACTCCAAATCATTCCTTACCCCCTGCCAGCGCCTTCTTTACATAGGGGCAGTGCTGCACATGGCTCAGGGCAAGGCCTTTTTACCCTCTGACAGAGGGGAGCACCTGATGGTTCAGGCCCATCTTCTTTACTCCAACCGTTCTGTTCCGGCGAGGGTTTTCCTAAGGCTTTTGGGCCTCATGGCCTCAGCCATTGCTACGGTTCCCTTCACCAAGCTGCACATAAGAATCTCTCAGTGGACCTTGCGGGTCCAGCGGGATCAATGCATGGACGCCCTGGACCAACCTGTGCTGGTGTCGGATCCAGTCACCACGTTGCTGTTGTGGTGGCTGGAACCCAACAACCTTTTTCAGGGTTTTTGTATACATCCCCCTCAGCAGATCTTTATGACGGACGCCTCAGGCCTTGGTTGGGGAGCCTACATGGGGACCCACCAAACACGAGGGACATAGTCCGAAATAGAAAGAGATCTCCACGAGTCCTGGAGATACAGACAGTTCTATACACTCCTCAGGCATTTCAGACTCTGCTCCTCTCGGGTCCGTTCTTGGTTCAGACAGACCACGTGTGTAGTTTATTATATAAACAAGCTGGGGGGGGGGCGCTTATTCCTGTCCCCTGTGCAGTGGAGCTATGAGAGTCTGGTATTGGGTCATTGAGTATGGCCTGTAACACTCTGCCATCCATGTTCCCAGCATCCAAAATGTCCTTGCGGACAGCCTTATCTGCTAACGGTCCAGAGCCCACAAGTGGGAACTTCTGACCTCACTAGTAGAAGACCTCTTTGACTGATGGGGTCGGCCCAAGTTGGACCTTTTTGCATCCCCACACAACGCAAAACTGCCGCTTTTATGCTCGCTAGATCCAGGGCCTGGAATTTTCTGGCGAGACGCATTGTCCCTCTGTAATGTGTCTGCAGCCGACATCTGCACTGCTGCCACCTGGAGTACTGTCCACACTTTTACTGAGCACTACTGTTTGGACATTGCCTCATAGGCATAGGGCCAACTTCGGCCTAGCTGTCCTCCAAGGCCTCATTTTGTAGGCTGATATTTCTTTTGCCTACCACCGGGTCTATCTGCCTGTAGTGCCAGAACTGCTTGGGACTCAGTTCTGCTAGTGATGGCCTGCTGCAAGAGATACCCTCAAAGTAAGAACTTACAATAACAGTAGATCTTTGAGAGGATCTCTTGCAGCAGTCCCTGCTTTCCTTCCCACTTTTCCCCCTGTTTCTGTGTTTCTCTCCCCTTCCATTGGGGTGAGCCTTTTGCTTTTACTTTTTTATTGGTTATCAGGGTACCTCTTGAGTCCTCCTCAGTCCCCACCCCGTAGGATAGGCTGACATCCGCCACTGATGTTGGAGGTGGGTGGCCCCCTCTGGCAGACTGCTAGCTTGAAAGGTTTCTGTTTGGTCCTGGTACTTGATGGCTTAGTCTTACTGGCGATGGCCTCCTGCAAGAGATCCTCCTGAGGATCTACTGTTATGGTAAGTTCTTACGTAACTGTACTTTTGAATGACAGGTAATAAGGGGCCTTTATCTGCACAGAGATGTGTGTACGAGAGAGTTCCAAATCTGTAAGCTACAATCCTGGTTTCTATCTCCATGGCAAGTGGTATGCTTGGAACTAAAGCAGTTCCTGATAACTCACAGCAAAGGCATCAGTCAGCAAGATGGGCTGGGTAGCCCAACCACCCTCCCCAGTCTGTAGTTGTAAATGATTGTGTAGAACAAGTGTTTAGTCTGTAGACGGTAGTTGAGGAAGTTGCATTGGGTATACCAGAGAGCAGGTATTGTTACAGTAAATGGGTTGGGAGTGGTGTGCTTTTTGTTTTGTAAATATAATCTTTGTTCAACTTTTTTCCAAAGTCTGCAAAACCATAGGTACAACATTTTAGCAATACTTAATAAAAGTAGTGTGAAATCACGTCATACGTGGTAAACTGCCATCGACCTGGCCGATAGTGTTTTTCTGTTCTGTCACACCCCCGGCAGTGATGGGCTTGATCTTAGTAAGTATGTTGGGGTGGTGTGTGTCTTGGCTTCCGCTCTTTGCCATGGCAGTACCTACCAACATCACTCCAGAAGTACACATCCGCAAACCTCTCCTGTTTGTCTGGCCCAGTCGCATGGTAACTTGGGAGACCAGGGTTCAAATGAACTCCAGAATTCCACTCAAGCCGACTAGGGCTGAGAACATGTCAGGTGAGACGCTAAGCTCTCTTGATCGGGAGGGTGTGTTCGTCTCCCTGCGGATTGATCACAAGAGCTTAGGTGGCATATGCTGTGAAGCCAAATGCTCACCTGCTCTTCCGAGTGGATGAAGAGAGCAACTGTTGTGTCGCAGATCAGGACAGAGGACTGGGGGAGAATAAAACAAACCAATAAAAAAAGTTATTTATTTATTTTTTTTGCTTTGCAGTATGGCCGTCTGATTGATCTGTGTCAGCCAACTCAGAAGAAGTACCAGATTGCTGTGACCAAGGTGCTGGGGAAGAATATGGATGCCATCATTGTGGACTCTGAGAAAACTGGCAGAGACTGCATTCAGTACATTAAGGAGCAGAGGGGAGAGCCTGAGACGTTTCTGCCTCTCGATTATTTAGAGGTACCCAACATCCTCTTATGTTAAGCATGAACAGCGCTAACCTACAGCAGAAGGTCGGAAGTGCCACTTAAATGGACCCCAAAATTTAAGGGGAATCCTCACTTCCTTCCAGTAATGCTGCTGTACCTTTAGGTCCTGATTAAGAAAAAACACATTAGGAAATGTTTATTTATTTTTTAATTTACTGTCTTGTTATTTAATTTCTTATCTGGTTGATTCTGCGACCCTTCACCCGCCATGTTAAAAGACCATCTCTTCCAGTGTCCCCCTGTAGCCAGCCCTCTGGTGACACGACTGACGGACTGAGCCACGGGCGATGTCTGTGTGTTGGCAAGTCACTTCACGTGACGCTAGCAAGAAGGAGCACATGATCGCGCTTCTTCTAGGAGCGAATGGTACTGGTAGAATAAGCGCGATCATGCGCTACTTCACACTAATGATAGCTAAAGTGACTTGCCAGCACATAGACACCCCTGCAGTTCAGTCTGTCAGTCGCATCATCAGAGGGCTAGCAGAGGGGGACACTGGGAAAGATAGTATTTTAAAATGGTGGGTGAAGGGTCGCAGGATCAACCGGAGAAGAAATTAAAGTACAAGACAGTAAGTAACAACAACAACAAAAAAATCTCCGAATGCATTTTTCTTAACTGGGACGTAAAGGTCCAGCAGCATTACTGCAGGGGAGGTGAGGATTCCCCTTTAAAACTATTCTTCAGTCACCCTATGAGGGCAGCCAGGTCTGATCGTTTATTATATAATTGTTTCATAAAATAAAAGTAATGTGTACGCAGGTTGTGCAGTGCCATTTTTGGGATGTCTGGATGACCTGTGGGGGTTCTGTACTTTACCAGCTGCCTTTCCTACAACTATGGGAATGGGAAAAGACACCCACTCCTGCACTTGAAAGGACTCCACACCGATTTTCAACAAAAAAAAAGAACTGATTTATTGCCAAATGGAGAACCACGTTAGCACCAGTGCTTTCAACCTGTCCATAGGTCTGCGTCAGAGGGCATGTCCTTCCAGCAATACCTTCACCCTTTTAATTAGTTCATTTAAAGATACAGTGCTTAATATTTAATCCATTCTTGTGCAAAATCAGTGTATCAAAATACTGTGCAAAACATAGACCTCCTCCACCAATGTAAATCTTAGTTATGGTTCATGTTCCATAAAACAGGTTTTAAATGTTAAAATGTTTAGTATTACATATCCCTGAAATAGAGAGGGGGGATTTGGTTTACGTCAGTCACCGACTGAGAATGGAGATTTTGCTGTGGGGGAGGAGGGAGGGTGTGATGGAAAGGGGATGTTTGTAACATATTCCCCTTGGCAGAGAGATGTCACTCAGTTAATCATTAATACAGAATGCCGGTTTGATGTCTGCAGAATAAATTCATTTATTCCTAATTTAGTCTGTCCACTCTAAAATTTCTTCGGACACATTTTTATATTCAACGCAGACTTCCTCCAAATGGGAATAACTTCCTTGTTCCTCATTTATGGATGCGGCATCTGTAAAATACATATGGGGTATGCCATGCCTCTATTAAAAATATCAATGATATTTTCCCCGAGTGCAGTTTGACCTTAGGACATCACAAGTGGCGAAGCCATAAGTGATGTCAAAGGTCAGACTGTTCAAGAGGAAAATAACGTGAATATTTTCAATGGGGACATTACATATTCCATTTATGCAACACCCCAAGTTTGTGTTCGGCATTTTGATTTAGTTTACTGTGCTTACTTTTTGTGTTAGCATGTTTTTGGATGACTGATCTTTTTTTTTTTTTTTTTTGTGACACGTTTCATCAGCGCGTCTTGATGTTGAGGTGGAGGTTGTGGGCTCTGACTTCATTGGTGTCTAGGGTTGTAGTGATCAGATTAATGGAATGCCAATGCCAGTCCAGACTACGGAGATAAGCACTGACTACCATGGAGGGAGGGAAGCGTGCTGCGGGTGAGGGAATACATACTGTGTAGATATTTCAGGGGAAAGCAACTGACATAGACAGATCCGTACTGAAGAAACATGTCAGCAAATGGTGTAAAATCTTTTATTGTGGCTGAATAGTCAAATCAGAAGTGCTGGCATGCTTGACCCGGTGGCGCTGAGGGTTGAGGCTCTGGATGCCACACCTTGTGCCACGCCAGCAACCCGGGTTCGGGAACTGACTCTGGTTGTTCGGGGTCGGCTGGGGGGAGCTAAGGATTGAGCATCTGGAGGACTGCTCTTCTTCCTCGGGGAAGTGGGTTTGTGCTGCGCGCGTCAGCACAACAAGAGGAATTTGGCCCCCGTCCAGGTGCCTGGCTGTCTCCATGGAGGTGGAGACAGCTGTTGTGCGAATTGCACAGGCGCAGGGGAGAAAAAACAAGAGGAAAAATACTGGGACCTGGCAAGACCCATGATGGGCTGGATGACTTACTCCTTCAAGGGGTGGGGGTGTAGACCCTGCCGGGTCCGCAGAGGTGGTGATAAACAATATCGTGATTTAAAAAAAAAAAAAAAAAAGAAGTGCTGGCATGGGAACTGGCGAGCAAGTCAGCAGTTGAGGTTAAAAAATAGATTTTAGGGATGTTGATATGTTGTTCATCCACACTTCTTGGCATGTCTCTTTCCCCTTTAGTTCTTGCCGGAAGGTCTTCAAGCTGGCTTCTCCCACCAACCTGGGTGGTATAACCTTTGGCTCTGCCCCATGATGCCAGATCTTCCTTTCCGCTGGAATATTCAGGTTGCCTCCTCTCCACTACTGCATTTTGTAGGCCCTGGCTTCGATTTCTTCGGATCCTCTGAAGATTAAGCTTGTTCAAGCAAGTGATTGCGACTTTTGCTATTCGATCATGGAAGATAAATTTTCCCCCGGTTTTCACTGGTGCCCGTGTGGCCAGAAAATGTCGTGCACAGACCCACATACCGCATGCGTCAACTGCTCGGTTGTTGACCATGACACCCAGGCATGCAAGATGTGTGTCGCTTTTCACCTGAACATCCTCGACGACAGTCTCGCACGGCTCAGGTTGGGCAGGCCAGAGAAACAGAATCCAACGTTAAAATCCAAGGAGGCCCGGTAGGCAGTCTCCACAGCTGCAGGGTCTGCCTAGTAGTTGGAACAGATGCAAGCCTTCGAGGAAAAGGCAGCATAGGCTGCGGAGCTCTCCTCTCGGCCGATTTTCTCTCCACTCAACTTGGGCTCCACGTTCTCTGGCTCCTTTTGGGAGATGTGCCAGTTTCTCCCGACCAAGGGCGAGGGACCTTCGGGCTCGCATACCTCCCGGTCCTGTAAAAAGGACAAGGAACCGAAAGATTCTTCGTCTCGGCGAAGACGTTCTTGGGATCGAGAGTGATCTCGGTCCCAGGAATCACCAGTCTCGACCTCAGTCAAGATTGCGACTTCGGCTGCTGGCTTCTTGGTCCCGACGTCTGGTCAGCCGGTTGAAGTCTCAATCGACGATGCGGTTGAGATCACTCTCGACTCTGTTAATCGGTTGTCAGCTGACGAGGCTGACAGCTCTCTTAACAAGACTCCAGTCCTGTTTCTCCCGATGAGGAGACCCAACCTGCTGGCAATCCCATCAAGGAACTGGTCCCTGATCTGGGAAATTCACTGGTTCCCCCGGTGTCCCCCGAACGACCCGCTCGGCCAGTCCGATCAAGGTCGAGATCTCGGAACCCCTCGACCAATAGGCTGAGGAAGGTGCATAAGCACTCTAAAAAGAGGCATCGCCACCGTTCATCTTCATCCTCCTCGAATGAGGAGAGGCTTCAGCGGAAACTCCGTTGACACTATGAAGATCCAATGTGGCAACAGCTCATTCTGTCTGGGCAGAAGCCTTCTACGGCTTCCACCCCGGCCATTACTTGGCTTTTGCCTCCCAGGCCGAAGCCGACTCCATTAGAACAGGTTAAATTGGTTCCACCGCCCGCAGAGCTGGTAAAACCTGCCCCAGTTTGGCCAGAATCGGTCTCTCCACCAATAGTGGTGGAGCCGCCACCTAAACAACCTTTGGGAGGGGCTCCTTCCAAGGAAGCTCGGACTGTTCTGGGTCTTCCCTGCAGGATTTCGGTCACCCTTATGCCTGACCGCCCCATGCGCGTAGACGGGGACCTTGGTGGCTGACCGATTTTTCCGGATACCTTGGATTCTGACGACACCGACCTCCACTCTCATCCACTGGATGATGTCGATGGGTAGTCTGTCAATGGAGGAGGGCCCTTCGTCATTTTTGGGAATTCTTCGCCTTATCTCCGAATCCACGGGGATGCTCCTGGAACCTGTCCAGAAATGGGCAGAGTGCCCTCTTACTGATATTCTTAACAGAATGGATACCCCTATGGAAGCCTTCCCAATGGCAGAGGCCATTGTAGGACTGGCTTTGGTGCTCTGGCAGCATCCTGCCTCCTGCTCAGCACCATTTGCCCAAATGGCCCGTAAGTATGCGGTGCCCATTGGGTCCCCCTCAAGGTTCACAGAACATCCTTCGGTGGAGGGGTTAGTGACCGCTTCTGTGTTCAGACGCACAGGCAGCTCTGCTGACACTGACAGACCTCCAGACAAGGAGTCAGAAAAAACTGGACCACTCTGCCAGGAAGGTCTATGCGGCCTCCTCTCTAGGCCTCCGTCAGGCAAGCTCGGCCGTCATCATGGCGCACTTTTCCCATGCCCTCCTGGGCTCCTTGGATGAAGTTCTCCCACACCTCCCCACGGACCTTCAGACTACAGTCAGACAGGTCCGGGACCAGGTCCGAGCCATTGCCAAGCAGCAACTTCAGTCTGCCTTGGACCTCAGGGACTCTTGCACCCGTTCGGTGGCAGCTGCGGTTGCCATGCTCCGCAGGGCTTGGCTGAGGCTTTCCACCTTTATGGTGGATACCCAACACAAACTCTCTGATGTTCCTTTCCTGGGTACCGATCTCTTTGGCCCGGGTGTGGATGGTCACCTTCAGTGAATTGAGCAGTCCTGTGCCACCTTGAACTCTGCTACTTCTGCTCAAAAGGACGCCCATGGCTCCAAGAAACAGCAGAAGAAGAAGAAGTCTTTTCAGCACCCTGCTCCTGCGGCCAAGCAGCCCTCCTTCCAGGGTGGGCAGCAACAGCAGGCACAAGCTTGGCACCCTTGGCCCAAGTCTGGGCCTCTAGTGGCCTGCAGACAGGGAGGTCGGGGTTCAGGTGGGTTCCAATCTGGACCCTCTTCCTCCATGCATTGCCCAGTGACGGGATAGGGGCTGCCACCCCTATTCCCATCACACCAGCTCTGCGTCCTCCCGTGGGGGGCTGGCTCCACCACTTTCTTTCTGCCTGGTCCTCTGTTACCACGGACAGGTGGGTCTTAGAAGTGGTCGGCCAGGGTCTGCCTCTAGAGTTCAAACAGTACTCTCCCTGCCGAGCCTGTGTCCCACGGGAGGAGAGAGTATCAGCCCACGCTTGGTCGGCTCTGAGAGACGACAT
Organism: Neoceratodus forsteri; assembly: GCA_016271365.2. Lineage (NCBI taxonomy): Eukaryota > Metazoa > Chordata > Ceratodontiformes > Ceratodontidae > Neoceratodus > Neoceratodus forsteri. The sequence continues at coordinate 307,339,847 of CM028138.1, read as the reverse complement.
AGCCCAACTCCTCCTCAAGGAGGCAGTGGTTTGAGTTGCAGATCCTCCAGTTAACCCAGGGTTCGTTTCCAGGTACTTCCTGGTCCCGAAGTGGATGGGGGGGGGGGCTGGTGCCCCATTCTAGATCTGCACGACCTGAATCAGTTTCTCAGGCCACACACCTTCACAATGGTAACTCTGTCCCAGATCATACTATCCCTGGGGCAAAACATGTGGTTCTGCTCACTGGATCTCCAGGACGAATTTTTTCATGTCCCAGTCCGTCCGTCTCACCAGCGGTTCCTCTGCTTCAGAGCAGAGGGAACCCTATACAAGTTCCGTGCCATGCCACTCGGCCTGTCATCGGCCCCATGGGTCTTCATCAAATGCATTGCAGTGGTGGCAGCCCATTTCAGGCATCAAGGGTCAGAGTATACCCTCACCTCGACAACTGGCTCTTAGCAGGTTCCACCCAGCAAGAGGCGGAGAGGTCCAAGGACCTGGCCCTCTAAACCGGCTCTCAACTTGGCCTCCTGATCAACGAGGCCTAGTTGGAGCTCATGCCATCGCAGGTGATATGCTTCATTAGGGAAGAGCTCGACTCTTGCCAAGCCAGAGCATGGCTCCCGGTGGACAGGATGAAGGTTATCTCCTCCTTTGCCCAGTCATTTCTGGTTGGGCACTTGAGCCCTGCCTGGGACTTTCTGCGCCTTCTGGGGTACAAGGCGGCCTGCACCATTGTGGTCTGATGAGCCCGATGGCATATGCGCCCCCTTCAATGGGAGCTGGCCACCCAGTGGACTCAGCACATGGTCACTTCGACCAGCTGATCACTGTCACCCAGAGGATGTGGGATGCTGTCCAGTGGTGGACCGTCCTAGACCATTTGCAGGAAGGGATCCTGTTTGTCCTCCCTGAGCCGACGGTTGTCCTCACGACCGATGCCTCTCTCACGGGCTGGGGAGCCCACATTGGGAACAACAGGGCCTACGGGTTCTGGACCCCTGAAGAGTCCTGTTATCATAGCAACCTGTTGGAGCTCAGAGCGTTCAGACTGGCATTTTCAGCATTTGCTCAGCAGCTTCGGAGTCAAGTGGTTCAAGTCCAGACGGACAATACCACGACCGTGTACTACCTCAACAAACAAGGCGGCGCTTACTCCCGGCTGCTGTGCAGGGCAGCACTCCACATCTGGACACTCGTGAGCCGTCTGGAGGCGGATCTCCTAGCCATCCATGTGGCAGGAGCCTCAAACCAACTGGCGGATGCTCTCAGCCGCATAGGCAAGACATCCCACAAGTGGTCTCTCCATCCAGAGGTAGCTCACAGTCTGTTCTCCCACTGGGGCAAACTGATGGTGGACCTGTTTGCCTCCAGAGAAAACACCAAGCTGAGGCTGTTTCATGCCGGCCCCCCTCAGTGGGGCTCGCTGCAGGGGATGCCTTCTTGAGGCCGTGGACCCCAGGCCTCTTCTACATCTGATGTTCAAAAATGGGGTGGGGGGGGGCGGGACCAAAGATACTCCACTCAGGCTGTTGTAAAATTTCTCAACGTTCTTTGTTTATTTTTGTTAATTGCCCTGATGTTTCGCATTCTTGTGCTTTTTCAAAGGGCTTTTCATATATTCTGTAGGAATAATAGATAAATATTGTTTATAAATCTTACATTTTTGAATTCCATTTCTTTTCATTATTCTTTTATTAAGGTTTTCTGTTATACTTCATTACCACTGTGCTTCTTTCCCATGCTACTTATAGTACACACTCTCTACTCTATTCACTCTTTTATAACTAAAACTTTACAAAAATAATACAGTAATAAAGAATATGTACCCTGTGCTTGTTTCCACACTGGCCAGACGCTTTTTACTTCTGCCTTTGCCTGTTCTACTGATTCTTCATGGCAAGGAATTGCACCAAACTTGTGTCTTAACTATAATAATATAAACAATATGTGAAAATGCTTTCAGCAATCTTATTTAACAGGCCATTTTCAATACAATAATCAAACAACTTTCCCTTATTGCTACCTTTTCTGTTATAACAGTGTACCATTTTAAAATATCTTAATTGGCTACATTTTACCTTTTGCAGCTTTATCTTTCAGCTCAGCATGTTTAGTTTCCTTTGTTCTTTGTCTTCCTTGAATTTTAGGTTCTGTTTTTAAAACGTTTAAAGTTTTAATACAATCAAATTTCTTGGTAACTATTTAAACACTTCTACAATGTGTCTTTACCTGTATAACTGGTTTTATCACGTTTTACTCTCTTTTGTGCTGAACGTTGTTTCCAACTCCTTATTTCTTTATTTTTTTATTTTATTGTCGGTCCCTAAAAAGAGAATCAATCCTTTCAGTACCCTTCAATATTTTATATTTTCAGTCCTATTAATCTTCAATTGTATGTTACTATCTCACTTTACCTGGCTGGTATGTGTAGATACTTTGAGTATAGTGTTAAAAGTCACCTTCAATTCTTTCTTTAGCTTTATTATGTGAGCCCTGTATTGAAAATAACCTGTTAAATAAGATTGCTGAAGGCATTTTCACATATTGTTTATATTATTATAGTTAAGACACAAGTTTGGTGCAATTCCTTGCCATGAAGAATCAGTAGAACAGGCAAAGGCAGAAGTAAAAAGCGTCTGGCCAGTGTGGAAACAGAGCACGAATACAGGGTACATATTCTTTATTACTGTATTATTTTTGTAAAGTTTTAGTTATAAGAGTGAATAGAGTAGAGAGTGTGTACTATAAGTAGCATGGGAAAGAAGCACAGTGGTAATGAAGTATAATAGAAAACCTTAATAGAAGAATAATGAAAAGAAATGGAATTCAGAAATGTAAGATTTATAAACAATATTTATCTATTATTCCTACAGAATATATGAAAAGCCCTTTGAAAAAGCACAAGAATGCGAAACGTCAGGGCAATGAACAAAAATAAATAAAGAACGTTGAGAAATTTTACAACAGCCTGAGTGGAGTATTTTTTGGTCCCCCCCCCTCCATTTTTGAACATCAGCACTGACTTAGTGCTATAAGGGGAACCATTCAACAAACTGTCTTAACAGTATCCTATTACCCATGGAGTGAAGCATTATAGCTACACACCTTCTGCCTCTTCTACACCTTCCCTCTATTTCTCTTGGTCCATAAAGTGAGGAGGGACGGGGCGCAGGTGATCCTGGTAGCCCCAGACTGGCCCCGCCAGTTCTGGTATCCAGATCTCCTCAGCCTCAGCAACAGGCTCCTGAGGCGTCCTCCAGCACGCCCGGACCTGATCTCAGTCAGTCAGGGGAAGGTATTCCATCCGGACCTTCAATCCCTGCACCTGACTGCCTGGTACCTGAGTGGCTAGAGTTCCAGGCTTTGGGTCGATCCGAGGATGTACTCACAGTAGTGGAAGCATCCAGAAAGGAGTCAACCAAGAAGTGCTATGCCTTCAAATGGAAAAAGTTTTCCATTTGGGGTGTCAGGGCAAGGGCCTGCCCCCGTGGCTAGCATTTTAGACTACCTTTGGTCTCTTTCCAAAGGGGGTCTTCGGTCTTCGACTCTTAAGGTGCACCTGGCAGCCATTTCTGCTTACCTGGCATGGGCTGGTCAGCATTTGGCACAGGAGAAGGTGGTCTGGTGCTTTTTCAAGGGCCTAGATCACATATCCCCTCTGGTGCATGAACCTCCACCTCCGTAGGATTTACTGCTGGTTTTGGCAAAACTGATGGGCAAGCCATTCGAACCGATGCACAATTGTGAGATGTCACACTTGTCGTGGAAGACCGCCTTCCTGATGGTGGTCGCATCGGTCAGAAGGACTGGAGAGCGCCAGTCAGTTTCTGAGGAGTCTCCTTACCTGGTCTTCCACAGGGACAAGGCTGTCCTACGCCCCCATCCGAAATTCGTCCTGAAGGTGGTGTCAGAGTTTCACCTTAATCAGGTATTGATTCTGCCTGTGTTCTACCTGAACTACACCTCGGATGCTGAGTACAGGCTCCATACTTTGGGCCTGAGGCGAGCTCTCACCTATTACAAGGACAAAATGGTGGAAATTCGGGGAGTGGTTTGCCAGCTGTTTGTCACCTATGCTGAAGCTGCTTCTGGCAGACCTGCAGCAAAGTGGACGATTGGCAGATGGATTGCATCTTGCATTGAGTTCAGCTATAGATTGGCAGCTAAGGGCTTATTCCACCCGCCATACTACTGCATCGGTGACTGCTTCCAGGGATATCCCTGTCCAGGAAATCTGCTGGGCTGCTGCCTGGAAGACAGCGAACACCTTCATCACCCACTGCCACATTGACCTTGAGTCACGCTGGGATGCTGGTTTCGGGGCCTCAGTTCTCCAGTGTCTGTTCCCTAAATAGGGTGTGTGTGCCTTGCCTCCCTCCTCCAGGAGAACTGCTAGGAGTCTGCCAAAAAGTGTGGATAAACAACATATCCACGTCCCTAGAAAAACAAGTTACTCACCTGTAACAGCAGATCTTACTTCGAGTGGGAGCTCTTGCAGCAGGCTATTACAATAAGGACTATGCCACAGGCTCTAGGACCCACCAAAAACTTCTCAGCCAGCAGTACCCATTAAGGACCGCCTTCCCTTCCAGCCCTAGTATAAAGGGGTGGAGCCCAGCTCCACTCCAGTTCTTTTCCGCCCTTCTTGCGTAGAAAGTTCTTGGCTTGCCAGCCTCCAGCTAAAACTTCGGTTTAGCCTTTTTCTACCGCTTTTCGATGGATTTTTCTAAAGTGCCGACGTATGTCGTCCCCGTCCTCAGTCTCCTCAATGGGACCCCATTGAAATAAGTGCAGTTGCGGCCGTCAGATTCCAGCCAAAGACTGCCACATGAAGTGTGTCTTCTGCCTGGGGCCTAACCACAGTATCGCGGCCTGTTCCTCCTGCCAAAGCTTTACTAGTAGGACCAGGATCCGCCACCTGAAGGCTTTGAAGGCATACCTACTGGAGAAGAAGATGGACCTCTACACTTCTGGGGAGAAGGCAAAGCATAAAGCTAAGTCTAAGCAGTCCCGCGAAAAAAGCCGGAGTCTGTCCCGGCACCAGTCCAGGTCCTGGTCTGTCCCACTCGCGGCCCTCCCCAAAGAAAGCCTGCCCTTCCCCAGGCTCAGGTGAGCATTCTAAATCCAAAAAGCAGGCTAAGGCTGGGCCTTCGGGGGAGAAGCCAGCAAAGCCTAAGGTGACTCTGCTAAGGGTTACCACCAAGTCCTCGGAGGAGCTGAAGCTTGACCTTGTTCAAAGACCTCGGCGTTCTTGATAAAACACACCCCTGGAGTCTAAGGACACTCCAGCGTCCCCCGCGGTTAAGCCATCGTCGGTCCCAGTACCGACGCTGGTAGCAGGGGTGACGGATCTTGACGCAGCCGGTGCGGGCGCAGCGTCTCCATCCCCTAAGTCCTCCTCCCCCTGGGGCTCTCCAGGTGACTCCCCTTCCAGGCCCGATGCAGACACCCCTTTTCTGGGGAAAGCGGCCTCGATGTTCATGAAGGACGAGCTCCAGGGTCTCTTTTCCTTTTGGTGTGGCCAGGTCCAGAAGCGGACCCCCTCCCCGAAGCCGGCCCCATCATGGGTACTGGACCCACCGGGGGAACCACAGCCGCGAGGTAAGTCTTTGTCGCAGAAGACCCCCTAGAGGCCGCCACCTCCAACATCTCCCAAGGCTCGTTCCCGATCTCAGTCCGCAGACCAATGCCGCCGCTCACCAAGGTCTGGTAGCCGATGCCGGGTCAGGTCTCGCACCAGGAGCCATTCCCGTTCTGCTAGGCGGGACTGCTCCCGACGTCGGTCCTGTGGCTGCCGTCAGTCTCCACTCCGTCTTCGGTCCCGTGACCGACATCGGTCTTCGGACTGTCGTCGGTTGGTGAGTCACCGACGTTTGAGTGGGGCTAGTCACAGGGACAGGTCCGGCTACTTGACACCCAGCAGCTGATCCACCTCTTCCTCTTCCATCTCAGGAATTGGGGGTTCCCCAGGAGAGAAGGACCAGCCCCACTCGCCTCCTGATGATCCAACTTTCATGGATGTCATGAGGAACATACAGGTCTCCAATGAATGGGATGCGGAGGACCTGGATCCGGGACGCCGTCGGCTGGCCAAGTACCTGAGGCAGAAAGAGCCCAAACCTCTTGTGGTGCCTCCTTTGGTGGACACCTTCCGATCTCACCCGGATCACCTGGAAGCATCCAGGTTCGGTCCCAGCGATTACGAAAAAATCGAATAGGCTGTATAAGGCCCAGAGGGATGAACCATTTCTGGCCAAACACCCTCAGAAGGACTCTTCCATGATTACGGCTGCTCATGATAAATCCAAGCAGCCTAAGCACCTTAGCTCACAGCCTTCTGACTCTTGAGTCTCGCTATTTGGACCAGGTGGTCAAGAAAGTATATTCTGCCTCCACCTGTTCTGTTAGGTCCCTAAATTTCCTGACTCATATGGTTCAGTACCAGAATGCACTCTGGGAGCAGGGACAAGAGCTAGTGAGCGCTTTGCCAGACTCCACACAGAAAACAGAGATTCTGGATGTCCTAAAATCGGGCCCGGACATAGGTACACATGTTTTGCCTGCCTCGTACGACACTGCAGATAATGGCATCCAGAGTGGCAGCGTCAGGGGTCTGTCTGCAGCGCCATGCTTGGTTGAGGGTCTCAGGCTTTCACCAAGACCTGCAGTCCGGGATCCGGGACTTACCGTTTTGTTTGGGCAGGAGACAGAGTCACTCATCTCTCGTATCCAGGAGTCGGGGAAATCCATCTGGTCTGTCAGTCATATGTACAGAGGAGACAAAGGAAACTGCCATTTCATAAGCCCTCAGGTGCCCAAGCCCGTTGCAGCCAACAGGGCCAGAGAGGTGGCTTTCGGAGGAGAGCCAGCAACCAACAACCTGGAGGCACACCTCCTCGTGGCCTCAAGTCCTCCCAGGCGCCTCTCTCCACGCCCGGCTCCGCCCATTGACTTCTCCCAACCTCCCTCCGACGGAGGTTTCAGGAAGGCAGTAGGGGTCGCTTCCCTTTATCTAAAGGATGGAGCTCTATCACTGCAGACCAGTGGGTCCTAGATATCATGAGGAGAGGACATACTCTAGAGCTCACAGAGATTCCTCCAGACACCCCACCAAGGTCCTCCAGATATTCTCCTTCTCATATTCCACTCATAGAAGGAGAGATACAGGCCCTCTTGCGAAAAAGGGCAATAGAAGCAGTTCTCCTGCAGCAACGGGGGAAGGGGTATTACTCCCACTTCTTCCTGGTCCCAAAAAAGACTCAGGATCTTCGTCCCATTCTGGACCTCAGCTCTTTAAACCTTAATATAGAGTACAGAAGGTTCCAGATGGTGACTCTTCCAGGACTGCTTCCTCTGCTGCACCAGGGGGACTGGCTGTGTTCCCTGGACATGCAAGATGCATACATGCACATCGGGGTCTTTCCCCCTCACAGGAAGTACCTGAGGTTCCACTTCAAGGGGGAGCATTATCAGTTTTGGGTTCTTCCATTTGGCCTCTCCTCCGCTCCTCGAGCCTTCACACATGCTTGGCAGTAGTGGCTGCGGCTCTAAGGCGCCAGGGACATTATGTCTTCCCTTACCTGGACGATTGGATACTTGCGGCCCCGTCAAAGTCGCGCCTTCTTCAAGCTCTCGGAGACACCTATACTCTGTTCCGAGACCTGGGGATCACCCTGACTCTTCCAAAGTCTTCCCCAGATCCCAGCCAAAGACTCGTCTTTATAGGCGTGGTCTTGGAGTCGGTCCAGGGCATGGCCTTTTTACCCCCAGAGAGGGGCGATCGCTTTCGGGAGATTGCCGGTTCAGTCCTAGTAACCCCTCAGGTCCAGGCAAGGACCTTTCTCAGACTTCTGGGGCACATGGCAATGGCCATTCCAGTCACTCTTCTGGCCCACCTCCACATGAGAATCCCACAATGGATGCTCAGGGTGCAGTGGGATCAGTGCTCAGATGACCTAGACTACATGGTCAGAGTCTCAGAGCCAGTAAAGAGGACACTTATTTGGTGGTTACATAGATACATAGATACATAGACAGTGTCGGCAGATAAGGGCCTATGCCCACCTAGTCTGCCCATTTGAGCTTGTAAGTTCAGTTTGTTTTCCTAGAAGTCTATTTCCCCTTACCCCTGACCTCTAGAATTCCTTTATGTCTATCCCATGCATTCTTAAATCCCGTGATTGTTTCAGCCCCACCACTTCCTCTGGCAGGGTGTTCCACTTGTCCACCACCCGTTCTGTGAAGAAATTCTTTCTCATGTTTCCTCTGAATCGCCTCCCTCCAACTTCATCCCATGCCCTCTAGTCCTGAAACATCTTTTTCGCTTAAAATAGTGTTTTCCTGCACCCTGTTCCTCCTGTAAGATACTTGTATGTCTCTATCATATCCCTCTCTCCCTCCTCTCCTCCAGGGAGTACATGTTCAGTTCCTTCAACCTGTCTTCATAGGACTTGTGATGCAACCCATGCACCATGTTTGTTGCCCTCCTCTGAACCTTCTCTACCCTGTCTATGTCCTTACGTAGGTATGGTCTCCAGAACTGTACACTGTACTCCAGGTGGGGCCTCACTAGTGTCATGGTTGGACCAACTCAGTTTGGAAAAAGGGGTCCCTTTCCGTCCAGAGCCCCCGACTCGGACTCTGACAACGGATGCCTCGGATTTGGGTTGGGGGGGCGCACCTGGGGGCATGCCAGACGCAAGGCATTTGGACACCCACAGAGCGCGAACTCCACATCAGTGTCCTGGAGATGCGAGCGGTCCTCAATGCGCTACATGCCTTTCAGGAGGACCTTGTGCCAGGCTCTCTTCTTGTTCAGACGGACAACATGGCGGTCGTATTCTATATCAACAAGCAAGGGGGCGCTCATTCTTACCCCCTGTGCAGGGAGGCGATGAGAGTCTGGTACTGGGCACTGGAGCGGCACATCTCTCTGTCTGCAGTGCTCGTTCCAGGCGTCCTAAATGACTTGGCAGACAGCCTAAGCAGGTCTCAGTCTAAGGCGCACGAGTGGGAGCTATTGCAGTTAGTAGCGGATCAGCTGTTTGACACATGGGGTCGTCTAGAGCTGGACCTCTTTGCGTCACCATGCAACGCCAAACTGCCAGATCTTACTTCGAGAAACAGCTCTTCTAGGAGCGTAGATATGTTGTTCATCCACACTGTCTGGCATTGTTCCTTCCCCTTTAAATCATGCCGGAAGTCTTCAAGCTGGCTCCTCCCACCCACCCGGGTGGTAAATACCTCGCTCCGCCCCATGGCGTAGATCTTCCTTTCCGCTGGAAGATACAGGTTCCCTCGTGCTTTTCTACAGTGATTGAGGCCCTGGATTCAATTCGGCGGTTTTCACCGCATCTTCGCTGAAACTCTCTAAGAGTTTCTGACTCGGATCGGACATGGATGATAAGTCGTCCCCGGGTTTCGCCGGTGTCATGCGGACAGAAAATGTCGGCCTTTTGACCCCACCTCTCGATGCGTTTACTGCCTCAGTACCGTTCATGATACCTCGCAATGTACCATTTTGCGCTTCCTTCCATCCGACCGTTCTGGAGGATCGTCGAAGTAACCTGAAGCTGGGAAGACCAGACTTCGCAATCCACGGTAAAATCTAAGGAGGCCAGGTGGGCGGTTTCGCGACTGCGGATCCGCCGAGCAGCTCGAACAAATGGCGGCCTTCGAGGAGGAAGCCGCCCAAGCTTCGGCCAGTCGAGGCTTCTTAGTGCCGCTCAACTTGGGCTCCACTTTTTCAGGATCCTTTCGGGATTTGTGCCAGTCTCTCCCTACCAAGGGTGAGGCGCCCTCGGGCTCGCACTCCTCCCGTTCTAAGAAAAAGGATCCAAAACCTTCTTCTTCTTCTTCTAGTCGAAGACGCTCCTGGGACCGGGAGCGGTCCGAGGTCTCGACTACGGTCAAGATCGCCTCCTTGGCTGCCGGGTTTTCGGACCTTCCGTCTGGACCGGGCACAGCAGTCGAGGAGACGGCTGATCCGGCCGAGATTTCCCTTGACCTAATCGAGCCATTGTCACCGACACCTGTCGATGACTCTTTGGAGAGAACGCCCATTCTCTCCTTCCTCGACGAGGAGACCCGTCCCTCGGGCCTCCCGATCGAGGGACAGGAACCGGATCCTCGGTTTTCACCGGGTCCGGTTTCTCCTGATCGACAAAGCCGACACCGTCGGTCTCGATCGAGGAGTAAGTCCTCTTCAGTCGATCGACCCAAAAAAGGACATAAACACTCCCAGAAGAGGCGCCACCACCGGTCCTCATCCTCCTCGGACGAGGAGAGGCTTCGACAGAAGATCGGTTGACGCTGGGAGGATCTTATGTGGTAGCAACTCCTGCTAGCAGGCCAGAAGCCAGCTCCCTCGGCGGTCCCGGCTCTCACTTGGCCTCAGCCTCTTCAGCCTACACCGACACCGATTCCTTCGGCACCGGTCCCCTCTGGGGCTCCGGTGCGCCCTCCGGCGTGGCTGGTTACAGGCTCCCCACCAATATTGGTGGAACCTCCACCTAAGCTACCTCTTGGAAGGGTTCCCTCCAAGGAGGACCGACAGTCTCCGTGTCTTCCTCACAGACTGTCGATTACAGTCACCCCTGATCGCCCCAGGCGTATCGAGGGAGATTTAGGTGGCCAGCCTTTGTATCTGGACTCCAACGAGTCAGATAATACAGGCCTTCATTCTCACGATGAGCTATCAGTGTCAGGCATGGAAGAAGGGCCTTCCTCCTTCCAGGGCATCCTCCGGCTCATTTCTGAGTTCACGGGGATGCCTCTGCAGCCTATTCAGAAGAAAGCAGAATACCCCCTTACAGATATTCTTAAGAGGGGGATACCCTCACGAGGCCTTTCCAGTCGCCGAAGCCATAACTGGCCCTGCTCTTGAACTTTGGCGCGCCCCGCCTCCTGCCCAGCTCCGCCTGCCCGCATGGCACGCAGCGGTGCCCACAGGGTCCTTGGCGGGGTTTACTGAGCACCCTCAGCGGAAAGCCTGGTGACTGCCTCAGTGTTCAGGCGGACGGGCAGCTCGGCGGACACTGACCGCCCTCCGGACAAGGAGTCCAAACTTATGGACCACTCGGCCCGGAAGGTCTATGCAGCATCGTCCTTGGGCCTTCGTCAGGCAAGCTCAGCAGTGATTATGGCACACTTCTCTCATGCCCTTTTGGGGTCGCTGGACGAAGTTCTTCCCAACCTCCAGCTGACATGCAGACCATGGTCAAGCAGGTCTGGGACCAAGGCAAGGCTGTTGCTAAACAACAGCCCCAGACTGCACTGGATCTGGGTGATTCCTGTGCCCGTTCACTAGCTGCAGCGGTATCCACTCGCCGCAGGGCTTGGCTGAGGTTATCCTCTTTTCCCGCAGATACTCAGCACAAGCTAGCTGATGTGCCCTTCCTTGGCACCAACCTCTTCGGGCCAGGAGTGGCAGGTCATCTACAGCGCATCGAACAGTCTAATGCTACCTTAGATGCCACCTCTGCTAAAAGTTCTTCAAATAAGAACCAGCAGAAGTGCAGGAAGAAGCCTTTTCGACATTCTTCCCCTGCGGTCAGACAACCACCCTTTCAGGGGGGTCAGCAACAGCAGCAGGCTCAAGCTTGGCGCCCTAGGCCTAAGCAAGGTCCCCAGCAGCCCCGCAAAGGAGGCCAAGGTGCTGGTCCAGGTGCTTCCTCCTTCTCCTCCTCCTCTAAGCCTGCCCAGTGACGGGCCGGGGGTGGCCTCCCCCATACCCGTCACACCAGCTCTGGGTCCTCCCGTGGGGGTCGGCTCTGCCATTTCCTTTCCGCCTGGTCCGGTATCACTTCGGACAGGTGGGTTCTAGAAGTGGTCGGGCAGGGTCTGCCCCTAGAATTTGAGCAGTTCCCTCCCAGCTGAGCCTGTGCCCCACGAGAGGAAAGGATCTCAGTCGCCCAGTCTGCCCTTCGGGACGACATTGCGCTACTCCTCTTCAAAGAGGCGGTGGCCTGAGTGCCGGATCCTCCTTCAGACCCAGGCTTTGTCTCCAGGTATTTACTGGTGCCCAAACGGACGGGGGGTTGGCGCCCCATTTTGGATCTACCCACCTGAATCGGTATCTCAGGTCTCGACCTTTCGGATGGTAACTCTGAACCAGATCATACCATCTCTGGAGCAAAACATGTGGTTCTGCACACTGGATCTCCAGGACGCCTTTTCCACGTCCCTATCCTCCGCCTCATCAGCGTGTCCTCCGCTCAGGGTCGAAGGACCCTGTCTGAGTTCAAAGCCATGCCGTTCGGCCTGTCCATCGCCCCAGGGTCTTCACCAAATGCATTGCAGTGGTGGCAGCCCATCTACGGCATCAAGGGGTTCGTATTTACCCCTACCTAGATGACTGGCTCCTGGCGGGTTCCTCCCTTCAGGAGGTGGAGAGGTCCAGGGACCTGACCCTCCGAACCTGCTCTCACTTGGGCCTTCTGATCAACGAGGCCAAATCGGAACTCGTACCTTCTCAGGTGATGAACTTCATCGGGGCAGAGCTCGACTCTTGTCAAGCCAGAGCTCGGCTCCCAGCGGACAGGGCGGAGGTTCGCTCCTCCTTTGCCCAATCATTTCTGGTTGGGCACTTGCGCCCTGCCTGGGACTTTCTGCGCCTCCTGGGTTACATGGCGGCATGCACTTCAGTGGTCCGTTGGGCCAGACTGCACATGCGCCCCCTTCAGTGGGAGCTGGCCGCCCAGTGGTCTCAGCATCAGGGTCTTTTCGACCAGCTGATCACAGTTACCCAGAGGATGTGGGACGCCCTCCAGTGGTGGACCGTCCCGAGTCATCTGCAGGAAGGAACCCGCTTGTCCGCCCAGTCGACGGTCGTCCCTACGACCGATGCTCTCTCTCATGGGCTGGGAGCCCACATGGGGACTACAGGCCCACGGCCTTGGACCCCGAGGTCCGATGTCACATCAACCTGCTGGAGCTCAGGGCAGTCAGACTGGCTCTGTCAGCTTTCGCTCCTCAGCTCCAGGGTCAAGTGGTTCGAGTCCAGATGGACAATACCATGACCATGTACTACCTCAACAAACAGGGTGGCACGCACTCCCGTCTGCTATGCAAGGAGGCGCTCCGGATCTGGACCTTCGTCAGCCGGCTGGAGGCAGATCTCCTAGCCATCCATGTGGCAGGAGTCGCGAACCGCTTAGGCCAGACATCCCACGAGTGGTCTCTCCATCCAGAGGTAGCTTACGACCTGTTCTCTCGTTGGAGCAAACCGTTGGTGGACCTGTTTGCCTCAAGGGAGAACACCAAGCTGAGGCTGTACCATGCCCGCCTCCCTCAGCAGGGTTCGCTGCAGGGGGATGCCTTCTCGAGGCCGTGGACCCCAGGCCTCTTTTACGCCTTTCCCCCATTTCCCTTGATCCACAAGGTGTTACTCAAGGTGAGGAGGGACAAGGCGAGGGTGATCCTAGTAGCCTCAGATTGGCCACGCCAGTTCTGGTATCCAGATCTCCTCAGCCTCAGCTGCAGGGCCCTGGAGCGGCTGTGTACACGCCCGGACCTGATATCAATGAACCAGGGGAAGGTCTTTCATCCGGACCTTCAATCCCTGCACCTCACAGCCTGGTTCCTGAGTGGCTAGAGTTCCAGGCTTTGGGTCTTTCCGAAGATGTCTACACCGTGGTTGAGGCATCTCGAAAAGAATCGACCAGGAAATGTTATGCCTTCAAATGGAAGAGAAACATAGAAACAGAGAATTTGATGGCAGATAAGGACCGCTTGGCCCACCCAGTCTGCCCAATTCCCTACCTACTGGATAAGCTGCAGATCCTAGTTAACCAGCAGCCTACTTCTTCCTACCCCAACCCCTCAGAATTGCCTTATGACTATCCCATGCATGCTTGAATTCCACCACTGATTTTGACTCCACAACCTCCTCCGGAAGGCCGTTCCATGCATCCACAACCCTCTGTGAAAAATGCTTCCTTAAATTACCTCTGAGCCGCCCCTCTATCTTCAAATTGTGCCTCTTGTTCTTGCACACCTCTTTTTTGAAAGATGCTACCCTCTTGGACTTTGTTGATTCCCTTGAGGTACTTGAAAGTTTCTATAATGTCCCCCCTCTCCCTCCTTTCCTCGAGGCTATACATATTAAGCTCCTTAAGTCTCTCTTCATATGTCTTCCAATGCAGACCCTGCACCATTTTAGTTGCCCTCCTCTGGACAGCTTCCATCTTGTCTATGTCTTTGCGGAGATGGGGTCTCCAGAACTGCACACAGTACTCCAGATGGGGTCTCACCAGCTGTCTGTACAGAGGGATAATAACTTCCTGTTTTCTACTGGTGATGCCTCTCCCTATGCATACCAGTATCCCCCCAGCCCTCCTTGCTGCCCTCTCACATTGCTTGCCAATCTTTAGGTCATCTGATATGACTACCCCCAGGTCCCTTTCCATTTTTGTTGTTGTTAGTATCTTACCCCTATTGTGTACTCTTCTCCTGGGTTTTTGTTTCCCAGGTGCATTACCTTGCACTTCTTAGCATTGAATCTAAGCTGCCATACATTTGACCATTCCTCTAACCTTGCCAAGTCCCTTCTCATCCTTTCCACCCCACCCTGTGCATCAACTCTGTTGTAGATCTTAGTGTCATCTGCAAAGAGACATACTTTTCCTTCCAGTCCTTCTGCAATGTCGCTTATAAAGACATTGAAGAGGACCGGTCCTAATACTGAACCCTGCGGTACCCCACTAGTAACCCTCCTTTCTTCATAGTGGACTCCATTTACTATTACTCTCTGTGTCCTATTCTCCAGCCAATTCTTTACCCAGGCTGTCATCTTGGGACCCACTCCCAGGCTGGCTAACTTGTATATTAATGTTTTGTGTGGGACTGTGTCAAATGCCTTGCAAAGTCTAGGTAGGCCATGTCCACAGCCCTCCCTGATCTACTACTTGGTCACCCAGTCAAAGAAATCTATCAGACTGTCTGGCATGACCTTCCGCTGTGAATCCATGCTGCCTAGGGTCCTGTGCCCCTCTGGCCTCTAGATACCGATAATTCTTTCCTTTAGAAGTGATTCCATCATTTTCCCTATCACTGAGGTTAAACTAACAGGTCTATAGTTTCCTGCTTCTGCCTTGCTCCCACTTTTGTGAAGGGAATCACATCTGCCCTCCTCCAGTCCTCGGGTACCACCCCATCCTCCCATGATTTGTTAGAAAGGTAGTCAGTGGTGTCACTAGTTCTACCCTTAGTTTTTAGAATTCTGGGATGAACCCATCAGGCCCCATTGCTTTGTCCACCTTCAGTTTTAAGAGTTCTTTCAGAACCCTTTCTTCTGTAAAGGGGCTGGTATCAACTTCTGTATCCAGAGTGTTACTACTGTTTGTTTTATGTACCTCCCTCTTCCTTTGTAAATACTGAGCAAAATATTTGTTTAGTATCTCTGCCTTTTCTGATCTCCTCACTTCCCTCCCTCCTTATTAAGCCTCACTATCCCTCCCTTGGTCTTCCTTGGCTCCTGATGTACCTATAAAAGGTTTTATCCCTTCTTAACTGAGTTGGCTGTCTTTTCCTCGGTTTGGGCCTTTGCTGTTCTGACTGCCTTCCCAGCCTCCTTTTGCTTTAACTGATACAGTTCTCTGTCCTGCTCCTTCTGCGATTCCTTGTACTTCCTGAATGCTTTCTTTTTCTCTTGAACCTTCACTGCCACTTCCTTTGAGAACCATAGTGGTTTCTTACATCATCTTGTTTTGTTTATTTGCTTCACACAAAGGCTCGTTACCTCTGCGATGGCAGTTTTTATTATTCCCCATTGTTCTTCCACCCCTCCTTCCTGCCCATTTGCTAGTGCGTTCCTTAGGCACTCACCCATTTTGGCAAAGTCAGCCCTCCTAAAGTCCAGTACTTTTGTCTTTGTATGGCTTGACTCTATTGCTGTGTTTATTGTGAACCATACTGTTCGATGGTCGCTAGTTCCCAGATGGCTACCCACTTCTACATCTGTGATCCTCTCCATCTCCATTTGAGAGTATCAAGTCTAATATTGCTCCCTCTCGAGTGGGCTCCAGTACTAGTTGTCTAAGGCATGCCCCTGTAGGGCATCTACAATAGCTGCACTCTTAGTGGCAGCTGCAACTGCACTCCAGTTAACATCTGGCATATTCAGATCACCCATCAGCAATATCTCCCTTTTCTGCCATTCTAAGTATACTTTCTATCATTTCCTTGTCCATTCCTCCCCCTGAGAAGGGGGTCTGTATACAACCCCTGTGCAGATTGTGGTGCCATTGCCTGTCTCCAAATTTACCCACAGTGCTTCTTCTCCTCCCTGTTTACCCTTTTGTTCTGTTGCTTTTATTCCTTCCCTTACATAAAGAACTACTCCTCCTCCTCTTTTACCCTCCCTGTCCCTCCTGTAGATAGTGTATCCTGGTATGTTTACGTCCCAGTCATGGTTTTCCATTTGGTGTCAGGGCAAAAGCCTGGACCCCTTATCCTGCTCTGTGGCTAACATTCTACCTTTGGTCCCTCTCCAAAGGGGGTCTTTGGTCATCAACCGTAAGGGTGCACCTAGCAGCCATATCGGCTTACCGAGCGCGGGTCGGTCAGCCGGCGTTAGTTCAGGAAAAGGTGATAGGCGCTTTTCAAGAGCCTGGATCATATATCCCTCGGTCGTGAACCTCCACCTCCGTGGGATCTTTTGCTGGTTTGTGAAAGCTCATGGGCAAGCCATTGAACCCATGCAGGAGTCTGCTGGCACGCATGAAAGGCGGCGGCTAACTGGTGGCTATCCATCAGCCAGAAGGACGGGGAGCTCCAGGCGCTTTCAGTGGACTCCCCTATCTGGTCTTTCACAGGGACAAAGTTGTCCTGCGCCCCCACCCGAAATTCCTTCCGAAGGTGGTGTCAGAGTTTCACCTCAACCAGGTGTTGACTCTGCCGGTCTACTACCCTAACTACACCTCGAATGCCGAGTACAGGCTCCATACTCTGGACCTCAGGTGTGCTCTCTCCTACTATAAGGAGAGAACGGCGGAAATTCGGGGAGAGGTTCGCCAGCTGTTTGTCACTTACGCTGAAGCCGCTTCTGGCAGACCTGCAGCCAAGCGGAGTATTGAGAGATGGATTACATCATTCATAGGTCTGTGCTATGAATTGGCGGGAAAGGAGCCTCCCAAAGGGATTAGGGCTCATTCTACCCACCATACTGCTGCTTCGGTGGCTGCTTCCAGGGACATCCCTATCCAGGAAATCTGTCGGGCCTCTACCTGGAAGTCAGCAAACACCTTTATTACCCATTACCACATCGACCTAGAGTCATGCCGGGATGCTGGTTTTGGGGCCTCTGTTCTCCAATCTCTGTTCCCTAAGTAGGGGGTGTGCGCCTTGCCTCCCTCCTCCCGGAGAACTGCTTGGAGTCTGCCAGACAGTGTGGATGGACAACATATCCACGCTCCTAGAAGAACAGGTTACTCACCTGTAACAGTAGTTCTAGGAGTGGTATATGTTGTTCATCCACACGCACCCACCCTACCTCCCCAGCTTTAGGCGCACAACCTGTCTTCCAGCGGGCTAGATCTGGTGTCATGGGGCGGAGCCGAGGTATTTACCACCCGGGTGGGTGGGAGGAGCCAACTTGAAGACTTCCGGCAAGATTTAAAGGGGACGGAACAATGCCAGACAGTTTGGATGAACAACATATACCACTCCTAGAACTACTGTTACAGGTGAGTAACCTGTTCTTGCAGCAGGTTACACCATTAGGACTGAAGCCGGCAGGCGCCAGGACCCCACGGAAAAATTCTAGCTAGCAGTATCCAGCGGGGGACCGCCCCTGACGTCGGCCCCTCTCTGACGTCAGGCATCCCATAAAAGGGGGCGGTCCACCAGCTTCCCCAGTTCTTTTCCTGCTGTCGACTCGCCAGCATTGGCCTCACGGACGCCTGCCTTATTGATACGATGCATGAAATCTTTTTTCTACAAAAACCACAATCCATGTCTTCTTTTTCTACCCCTTCTCTCGAAGGACATCCCTCTAAGTGTGCCTCCGACAAACAGATGCCTTTTGCAGATCATCATTTGGCCTGTGTCGTGCCTGGGCCCGGAGCATGATACCCAGGCCTGCTCAGATTGCCAGCAATTCAACAGCAGGACCTGGATCTGCCGCCAAAAGGCTATTCAGGGATTCCTCTTCGATGAGAAATTGAAGAAAATGGAGAAAAGACCTTCCTCCAAAGGGGAATCTTCCCACAAGTCAGGGAAACACCGGGGCAAGCATCGGGACTCTGATAGGGTGAGATCCCCCAGCCGGACCTCCGAGTCCAGGGCCAGCTCCAGCTCTACCTGGTCCGACAGATCTCCTTCCCAGGCTCGCTCCCAACCTCCCCTGGTAAAGGTAAGGTCTTCAGGGGGCTCCTCTGCCTCCTTACACCTGCTCAAGACCTCTCAGGCGCCAGACGCCTCCAAGCCTGATTCCTCAGACAGGCACAAAAGTTTTCCTCTAAATCGGGTAGTGCGTCTGACCGATGCCGGGACACCGAATTCAGGTCCATCTCCCAACCTCCGAAGGTTCCTGAAAGGAAGACTGCAGAGCTGACATCCCTTAAGCGGACGACGGAGACCAAGAAGGCGTCCGACCCAGCACGCACAAAACTGACTACCCCAACGACAGTAGTACCAACGCCGGTGGATACCAGACGTCAGGGGTCCTCGGGTGAAAAGGCTGCTGTGCCGCCTGACAACCAGACGGGAGACACGGAGGACGCCGGCCTACCCAGGGAGCTGTCGCCAGACCCGGTGGTTCCCCAGGACCCGATGCCCGACCCCGGCGACATGCCCACACTAGCGCCGGGCCCGTCGTTGGGTATGAATATTCAGGAAGTGAAGGAACTGTTCACCTTCTGGTGGGAAACCATAAAGAAGGACTTGGTTCCCCCCAAGCCTCAGCCACCTCCACCTCCTCCTCAGGGTGCTGAAGGTGCCAGACCCCTGACCCCCAAGGAACCAACTCTACCTCCTCGGGGCTGATCGAGAGACAGAAAATGCCCATCACGCTCTCCCTCAAGGTCCCTGAGCCAAAAGCGACCCAGGGAAGACGTCACTCCTCGGGACATGACTCCAGACCGGATACGTCTGACACCTCCAGGTCTCCATCTCCCTTCAGTCCCCCATCACCAGACCCACGGGACCTTCCAAGGTCACATCCAGATGATCCCTCCTTTTCAGAAATTATGAGGCACATCCAGGAAAATATGGGATGAGAGACAGAAGACTTTGACCCCGAGAGACAATGCCTGGCCCGTTACCTCAGGCAGAAAGACCCGAAGCCTGTGGTGGTCTCACCTTTGGTGGACACCTTTATGGACGTCACCAAGGCAGCTTGGAAGCATCCGCATTCCACACCGGCTGTTCCGAAGAAGGCTGACCGCCTCTACAGGGCTCCCACGGAGGACCTGTATTTGATGCAACAACCCCTGGCTGACTCCCTGGTCATCGCTGCATCTCATGATAGGTCCCAGCAGCCTCAGCATTTGAGTACCCAGCCTCCGGACCAGGTATCTAAGCAATTAGATTCTATGGGAAGACGTATGTATGCGGTTGCTACATGCTCAATTAGGTCTCTTAACTATCTGATGCACAAGGTGCAGTTTCAGAACGCTATCTGGGAACAAGACCAAGACCTTCTAAAAGACTTTCTGGATGGCGAAAAGGAGGAGGAGATGCTGAACCTCCTCCAAATTGGGTCAGACGTGGTGACCCAGGTTCTCTGAGCCGCTTACGACTCAGCGGACTCGGCAGCCAGGGGAGCAGCTACAGGCATTTGTCTCCAGAGACACTTGTGGTTGAGAGTCTCCGGTTTTACCCCGGACATCCAGAATAACATCCTAGATGTCCCTTATAATGGAGCGGTCCTGTTCAGTGAGGAGTCCGAGAAGGTCATCACCAAACTGCAGGACGCTGGGAAGGCAGTCAGGACTGTACAGGCCATGTGCAGACCGAAATCCGGTTCCATTCGTAGGAACCAGAATTGTTTTCGCGTCTGCCAACAACGGCAACAGCCACGTTCTGGCCAGCAACCCGGGTCAACTTTGGTCGCATAAATCAAGCCAGGTTCCCCTCGGGCCAGGGCCCAAAGCATCCCAAAGCAGCCCAGCCCACGGGGTCCAACACCACCACAGCATGACTCCTTCCCGGCCCCTGCCCCTCCTCTGGATCAAAGGATTGAGAAGATCGGGGGTTGCATCTCATCACCTTTCCGGATGGCAGAGGATAACCTCCGAGCGGTGGGTGTTGCAGTTGGTCGAACGAGGTCACTCTGTAGAGTTCCTCCATCACCCACCATCCAGACCTCCCCTGCTTTCCCGCTACTTGGGTCAGCATGCCCTGCTTATTCAGCAGGAGATCTTGGCCCTCCTGGACAAGGAGGCCTTAGAGTACGTTCCACCGAACCAGAGAGGAAAAGGTTACTATTCTCACTTCTTCCTGGTTCCAAAGAAAATGGGACTTGCGTCCGATCTTGGATCTCAGCGACCTCAACACATTTGATTTGTAGAAGCATTTCCGCATGGTGACCCTGCCAGGTCTCATTCCCATGCTCAAAAAAGGTGCTTGGCTGGCGTCACTGGACATGCAGGACACTTGCGTACATCTCCTGATCGCTCTAGCACACTGGAAATTTCTGCATTTCGAGTTTCTGGGACGCCACTACCAGTTCTGAGCCCTCCCTTTTGGACTGTCTTCGGCACCTCGAGTATTCACGAAGTGTATGGCAGTCGTGTCAGCAGCTCTCAGGAGGCGGGGCCACTATGTGTTCTTAATCTAGATGACTGGCTCCTCATGGCACCCTCTCGGGAGGCCCTGATGTCTGCGATACAAGATACCTGTTCTCTCTTCCTATCGCTGGGCATCACTATCAACCAAGAGAAGTCGCACCTTGTCCTGTTTCAGAACTTGCAGTTCATAGGAGCAGTTCTGGACACCACTCAGGGAAGGGCATTCCTTCCTCAGGACAGGGCGGAACGCATCAGATCCCTCATAGGGGACATAAAGGAAAAGAAGACGGTACCGGCCCAGTCTGTCCTTTGCCTACTTGGACACATGGCGGCTGCCATTGCAGCGGTTCCCCTAGCTCGACTCCATATGCGGGTCACCCAGTGGATGTTGAGGGCACAGTGGGACCAGAAGCAAGATCATCTGCAGCATCCTGTCCGGATCACGAACGCCGTCACCTGAGACTAGATTTGGTGGCTTGTCCCAGACCACCTCTCGACGGGAGTCCCCTTCATTGCGCCGCCTCCTTCAGTGACTTTCTCCACGGAGGCCTTGGGGTCCGGATAGGGAGCTCACCTCAATGGGGTCAGGACTCAAGGCTCCTGGTCGTCTCTGGAGACCCAGCTTCACATAAACGTTCTATAGATGAGAGCTGTCCTTTACGCCCTACAGACATTCCAGACAGAGATTCCACCGGGTACTCTTCTGGTACAAACAGACAATACCGCGGTGATGTACTATCGCAACAAACAAGGAGGCACTCATTCCTACCCCATTTGCAGGGAGGTTCAAAGGGTTTGGAATTGGGTACTGCAACATGGCGTAGATGATATTGCAGTGCATGTTCCCGGAGTGGACAGCACTATCGCGGACAGTCTAAGCCAATCACAGACCAGAGTCCACGAATGGGAACTGCTTCAGGAAGTCACAGAGGACCTGTTCTGCAGATGGGGGACACCAGAATTAGACCTCTTCTCATCCCCATCCAACACAAAACTGCCCAATTTCTGCTCGCTAGATCCAGGGCCTGGTGTTTTCTGGTGAGACGTGTTGTCCCTCTCTTGGACGGGCAGGTTCCTGTATGCTTTCCAGCCCTTCCCTTTGATCCAGAGGGTTCTATTGAAGCTCTGACAAGAGTGGGCGTGCCTTGTTCTAGTAGTGCCCTTTTGGCACAGGCAAATTTGGTTCCTGCTCTTACATCAGCTGGCCCAGAAACCTTTGGTGCCTCTGCCATTCAGCTCTCACCTTCTGTCCCAGGAGGCAGGATCCTTGGTCCATCTGGAACTTCGGTCTCTGAACCTGCATGCCTGGCTCCTAAGGACATAGCAGTCCTGAGATACGGGGTCTCTCTGGAAGTTGCAGACGTACTGGTAGCAGCCAGAAAACCCTCCACTCACGCCACTTACGCCATGAAGTGGCGCAGATTCTGTATTTGGGCTCAAGCTCGTGGATTGACCCCATTGGATTGTTCTGAGAGGTCTGTTCTAGACTACCTCCTATCCCTCTACGAGGCGGGTCTTGCCCACTCCTTCATTAAGGTGCACCTATGCGCCATTTCTGTGTACCATTCTCGAATAGGTCATAGATCTCTAGCCCAACTAGAGGCTTCTCGCGCCTTTTTTCGCGGCATCCTGCCCTTGAGACCTCCCATCAAAGACCCGGTTCCACCTTGGGATCTTCCTTTCGTTCTAGAGCAGGTTATGCTGCCGCCTTTTGAACCGGCCGTGGATTACGAGCTGCGTCTCCTCGCCTGGAAGATGCTTCTTTTAGTTGCAGTTAATAATGCCAGAAGAATTTCTGAGCTTCATGCACTTACGTGTAGGGATCCTTATTTGGTTTTTCACAAGGACAGGGTATCCTTAAGAACAAATCTTCAGTTCCTTCCCAAGGTGGTTTCGGTGGTCACACTCAACCAGGATATAGACCTGCTGGTGTATTACCCAAATCACTGTAATGGGGGGGGAGCCCTGTTGCACACTCTGGATGTGCATAGATGTCTCAGATATTATCTGACCAGAACCAAGGCACATTGTAAGTCGGACCAACTCTTTGTTTCCTATGCACAAAGAATGCCCGGCGCTCTTGTCTCCAAACAGTGGCTCTTTCAATGGCTGGTAAAGTGCATTATGTTCTGTTATCAGAAGTGCAACAAGACTTTCCCGGGACTGGTAAAAGGTCAATCTACAAGGGGGGTGGCTACCTCCTTCAGTGTGCTCAAAAATTTCTCCACTTCAGCCATCTGTGTGGCAGCAACCTGGAGCACTGTGCACACCTTCATCAGGCACTACAGTTAAGATATTGCCTTTAGATGCAGAGCTGGTTTCGGCTTGGCACTTTTGTCCTAAAGTCTGAGACATCTCTCCTATCCCCCTCCCAATAACAAATCGTTGCCTTACTGCATGGGAATCAGTCCTTCTGGTGTAACCTGCTGCAAGAGCTGTTTCTCGAAGTAAGATAGTACAGTTACATAAGAACTTACCGTAACAGTAGATCTTCAAGAACAGCTCTTGCAGCAGGTAGTTCCCCTCCCACCTTCCCCTCTGGAGGTTGAGTCTTCTGACCTAGTTTTTAAGCTACTGCGTCTTTCGACGCCTACTACAAACCTTCCTTTGGAAGCAGATCCTTGGTCTCCCCTTCAGATGTCACCTTTGGGCCGGGAGTCTCTGCCGGGAGAACTGGGGATGCCGGAGGACCGCCCCCTTTTATGTGATACCTGATGTCGGGGAGGGGCCGACGTCGGGGGTGGTCCCCCACTAGGTACTGCTAGCTAGAATTTTTCCATGGGGTCCTGGCACCTGCTGGCTTCAGTCCTAATGGTGTAACCTGCTGCAAGAGCTGTTCTCGAAGAACTACTGTTGCGGTAAGTTCTTACGTAACTGTACTTTACGTAAGAACTTGCTGTAACAGTAGATCTTTGAGAGGAGCTCTTGCAGCAGGTGTTGCTTTCCCACCCTCCATCCCCCATGAAGTGTGCAGATTATCATCTTCAGGCTTCGCTTCCTTCTCTCATCAGGACTTGTTCGCGGGTCTTGAGGGGGGAACTGAGGTGGAGCTGGGTCTGCCCCCTTTTATACCAGGGCTGACGTCTTGGTGGAGCTGACTTGGGGGCGGTCCCTGCTGGGTACTGCGGGCTGAGAGGTTTTCTGGTGGGTCCTAGAGCCTGTGGTATAGTCCTTATTGTAATAGCCTGCTGCAAGAGCTCCTCTCGAAGATCTACTGTTACGGTATGTTTTTGCGTAACTGTACTTTCTAGGAGTGGAATATGTTGTTCATCCACACGAACCCACCCGACCTCCCCGGCTGTGATGCACAAACCTGCCTTCCAGCAGGCCAAGATCTGGCGTCATGGGGCAGAGCTGAGGGTTATACCTCCCGGGTGGGTGGGAGGAGCCAGCTTGAAGACCTTCTGGCAAGAATTAAAGGTGAAAGGGACATGCCAAGAAGTGTGGATGAACAACATATACCACTCTTAGAACTGCTGTCACAGGTGAGTAACCTGTTTATTCTGCTGCTTGTGCTGCCAACTCCAATTGCTACCTATAGAGAGTATATTTTCCCTCCTGGAGACCTAGAGTGAGAATATTTTGATATAGTTGGACGATAGGCAGCGTGGGTTTGTAATGGGGAGATCCTGCCAGACGAACATGATAGAATTTTTTGACTGGGTCACAAGGTCGCTAGACAAAGGCCAGGCAGTGGATGTACTATACCTGGACTTCAGTAAGGCCTTCAGCTTCGTGCCACATGGAAGGTTGCTTAGCAAACTGAGTAACCTGTGAGTCGGGGATAAGCTGCTGGAGTGGGTCAGGATTTGGCTGCAGGAAAGGAAGCAGAGTGACAGTAATGGGTGAACTGTCCAAGCCTAGACCTGTAACCAGCGGGGTACCACAGGGATCAGTACTCTGTTCAATGCTATTCAACATCTTTATTGGCAACATAGCGGTAAGGGTCAAAGTAAAGACTGCCTTTTTACAGACGCTACTGAGCTCTGTGGGATGATGGACATAGATGAGGGGAGACAGGAACTCTGGGAGGATCAGACCAGACTAAAGAAATGGTATGGCATCTGGCAGTTAGGGTTCAGCATCAAGAAGTGGAAGGTCATGCACCTGGGAGCTAGGAACCCCGGCGCCAACTACTGGCTGAGGGATTTACAGGTGTCCAGCTCAAAGGGGGAAAAGGATCTAGGAGTTCTAGTCAAGGGTGACAGGAAACACACTGCACAGTGCTGTAAAGCATCAGCCAAAGCAAATAAAATGCTGGGATGGATTGCCAGAGGAATCACATCCAGGAGGGAGGAAGTCATTCTACCCTTGTACAGGTCATTGGTTAGACCACACTTGGAGTACTGTATGCAGTTCTGGTGCCCTTCTTTGAAGAAGGACATCAAACTACTTGAGTGGGGTTCAGTGAAGGGCGACTAAGATGATCCAGGGCATGGGGGACAAACCATATGATGAGAGGTTAAGTGAGCTCAATATGTATTCCTTGGAAGACAGAATTGAAAGGGGGGATATGATAGAAACCTTCAAGTATCTAAAGGGTATAAACGAGGTTGGAGTGGAGGGCATTTTCAGTTTAAAAAGGGAGGGGACCACTAGGGGCCACAGTCTGAAATTTGTGGGGGGTGGATTTAAAAAGGAAATGAGGAGGCACTTTTTCATGGAATGGGTGGTGCCAAAGTGGAATGAACTGCCTGAGGAGGTGATATCGTTGAAAACAGTGGGAAGTTTTAAAGGGGGTGGGACGGTAAAATGAGAGTGCACGGGAGGGAGGAAGAGGATGGGGGATGGGAGGGGATCGCTCTGGGGGGCAAGAGGAGGGTGGGGCAGCTCCAATAAAATAGACTGAGCTGCACACTTGAGCAGACTTGATAGACCATTAAGGCCTTTTCTGCTGGCAGTTTTCGTATGTTCATGTGTTTAATACCCTCACAGGTGTTGCATAAAGACGAACAGTACTAACTAAATGTACATATAAACATGCAAACACTGACACTGGTGTTGTCAGGAAATTATTCCCAATTTAAACAACACCTAGCAGAGTAGTATAATGTGTCCTAAGGCACAGGTTGAGTAGATTGAAGGAAATTTCTGACAGCATCATACAATCTTACTTTGAGGGGGCTCTTGCAGCGGGCAGCACCATTAGGACTGAAACCAGTAGGTGACAGGACCTCATGGAAAACTTCTAGCCAGTCATTAGTGGGGGACCGCCCTGACGTCCACCTGTAGTATAAAAGTGCCGGTCCCCCAGCACAACGTCCGTTCTTTTCCCCGCTGTCGACCTGAGCAAGTTGGACCTCCATGGACGTCTTCCGCTCTAGTCGACCGCCATTTTCTTCGTGATTTACCCGTGCTTTATTTTTTTTTTATACTTCAAATTTTCAGCTTTTTCTTGCGTGTCTTCTTCTCCATCCCCTTTTTTTGGAGCGGCAGCAGACAAAGTGTGCTTGTGGCAAGCAGCTTCCATACAAAAGGATGTCAGCTTCTCTTGCCTGCTTTACTTAGGCCCAGACCACGACACTGAGGCCCGCCAGCACTGCCAGGATTTCAACCAGTGCACCAGAATTCACCGACAAAAGATCCTGGAAGCCTTCCTGCTATAGCAGAAATTAACAGCGATAGAGAAGGAACTCCAAGGCAAAAGCACCTCTTCCTCCCCGGCTTCCAGGGCCTCGACTTCTCTTCGTCCCACAAAGAGAAGAAGTCTAGCGGAAAGCACAAGCACCAGGACGAGCATAGGGACAAACCCCAGTCCGCTTCCCATTCCCGGCCACCGCGTTTGTAGGCAGCTGATTCTGGATCTTCCTCCCGAGGGAGGTTGGCCTCTTCCACCCAGTCATCCCTCACTTCTTCCGGGCACCTGGTGGTCAAACCACCCACTCTCATCACAGTCTCGGGCAGTGGTTCTTCGGGGCTCAGGTCTTCTTCCCCTGCCTCTCAGCCCCTGACGCTCAGGCCCTTACACCCAGTGGGTCCTCAACCAGGTGGCTTGACCGGGTCTTCGGGAGGCAGGTATTTGCCTATCACCCTCCAGGTTAAGGCGTCAGCCAAGTCGACCCCGATTTCAGGGTCCGATGTCTCTGGGTGATGCCTGGGGCATGCGCTCACTGTCACGAACCCACTCGTAGGGGAGCCAAGTCCACTGAGCTCACAGTGACCTTCCCTAAGTGCAATCCGTGACGGGGGAACAGGAATACCTTCCTCGTGTCCTCCCAGAGTGCTTGCTGAGTCACAACTGAATACCCGTCATGATGTCCCAGGGCTTCCTCACTCTAATCTGGGTAAGGATACAGTACATTCTTAAGTCTGTAGCCAGGTGGGAACTCTCCACGGTTGCTGTACTGAGGGGGGAAGACCCAGACATTATGAGCTCTTTGGGATTTGCCCTCCAGCTCTATTGAATATACCACAAAAATTCTCAGAGAAATAAAAATGGCACCTAATCGCCCAAACTGCATCATACTAGGGGATTTTAACCATCCTGGTATAAATTGGGATACGTTAACAAGTTCCACTTTCCCTGAATCAGTGTTACTAAATACCCTTTCCGAACAAGGTTTAGAACAAATGGTGAAACTCCCAACCAGAGGGGGAAATATATTAGTCTTAGTTATTACCAGTAGTAATACCAACATATCTGAGTTTACTACACACAAACCCCTCGGGAGTAGTGACCATTCTATCTTAAAATTTCATTATATGGGAACTTATAATATTCATAAGAACTGAATTTTGACTAAAAACTGTAATAAAGCAAATTATGTCAAAATGGAGGAAATGTTGAACCAGTTGGACTGGGACAAAATATTGGACAATAAAACCACTGAAGAAATTTGGGAATCAATCAAAACAATACTCAGAAAGTTAACCAGTTGGTATGTACCAAACAAATTAATAAACAACAAGAAATGCAAAATTCCTCCATGGCTCTCTAAAAAGGTAAAAAAAAACCCAACAAATTAATGCCAAAAATGAACATATTGGGTTATGAAAATTAACAACACTGAAGCCGCTAAAAATCAGGGTCCACAATAAGGATTTGGCAGGAAGAGCCATAAATAGCTTCTGGGTAGTGGCATTTTCCAACAGACCAGGATCTAATCGGGCAAAGCCAGAAGTTGACATTAACATGCGTGAAAATGCTTTGGAATATCATAAAAGGGGAATAAAATGGAAGGATATCAAATGATAAAAAATGCAATTCTCACTACACTGACAGATTGGTACCAATCTTTTATTTCAGGACTGGTCTTCTGCAGCTTCATAAGACAGATTGTAAGACTCTCTTTCCCACCTGCCTGCCTGTTCGCTATCTCACTACAAAGGTGTGAAAGTAATACTGTATTTTGCAACTAGACCACTGCAGCTGCAAGTCCGCCCCGTCTACAGTTGACATGCAGAGCATCTCCAGCTGATGTTCTGGCAAGTGTTTACTGTTATGTTGCTGAGACGCTGTCCCTCTCTAAGCAGCTACTAGACACCTCTCCATCTCCAGCACGACGCATGTGCTTTGCAGTTCACTTGGAAAGCTGCCCTGAAAGTGCTGCAGCTAGCACCATTCATCCTCTCTTATTGAGAGCACCAGGTGCTACTATGGAATTTGCAGGTGCTAATTAGCACCCAGCTCCCCTTTATTTCGTTCCCTGAACAATCATTACAAATCTGAATTAAAAAAACAAACAAAGCAAGCACTTGATAAAAACAGAAAGGAGAAATGTAGAATTCTGCCTGGCTACAACTAAGGCCAATCAGAAGGGTTTCTTTATGTTAACCAGAATAAAAAGAAAACAATTCACCCAAATACCTTGAAAATTAATGGAGCACTCACTAATAATACTACGAAGATAGCAAATATATTCAGTGAATATTTTACATCAGTGTTTAATCCCAAAACCACTTCAAATCAACCTTTGGACCAAGACATAAGTACAGAGCAATTTTTCTCAGAATCAGCAGTATATGATGCACTAAAAACAGCTAAAGTTGTCCCGATATCCTTAACCTTTGGACACGAGCTCAACGGGGGGAGCGGGTGGTTCTTGCCCGCACCCCGCGTAAGTCAGGTCCTCGGGGTTGAGCGCCCGGGCAAACTGGGCAGACCTCCCGAAAGCGGAATTGCGGGTAGCAGCAGCTGTAACAGAATTAGAACTCGGAGGGACTGGGCGGCAGCTGCACAAGAAGCAGCTGAAACTTAAACTTGACTTTCGTCTACCGTTGCTCGTCAGCCCTTTGTTTCCTGATTCGGAGCCCAAGCCCTGCAACTGTTGGCGCCAACTGCCATTTGAAAGAGGCAGCAGCGTCAATTGGCCACAGAGAGTGTGACGCTTGGGCAGCCTGGGTCTTAATAGGCTGTCCCGATATCCTTAACCTTTTGACACGAGCTCAACGGGGAGCGGGTGGTTTCTACCCCTGCACCGCACAAGTCAGTTGTACCGGGTTGAGGCACCGGGCAACTGTGCAGACCTCCCCCGACAAAAAGCCAGAATCGCCGGGTAGCAGCAGCTGTAACAGAATTAGAACTTCGGAGGGGCTGGGCGGCAGCTGCACAAGAAGCAGCTGAAACTTGACTTGATTTTCGTCCCACCCGCCCACTGCGTTCCCTCCTCCCCTTAAATGCCCGGTAGCCACGCCTTCCCGCTGCCCGGGACCAATTGGAGCTGGCATAAGGCGGGACCCTAGCTGCCATCAAAAACTTTGCTAGCATATCTGTTTAGCCCTGGGGCACCCTTGCCATGGCTATCTTCAGGCCGATAGTGCATGGGCACAAATCTCGAGGGCGCTTTGACTGTGCTAAGGACTGATTGCCAACTTAATTAATCCTGTCTGCCCTACTGCGTATCTACCGACTCTTCAGTCTGTTAGCAGCATGATCACTTCCCCGAATGGGTGCACTGTTTATGTGATTTGTCTGCTTGCCAGATCAACTTAATATTGTCTACATATAGGAGGACAGTCTAACTAATACTAATCACTGCACAGTCTTGAATTTGTCCGATTCCCTGTATAATTAATATTCTAGGGACATGGATATGTTGTTCATCCACACTTATTGGCAGGTTCCTTGACGCTTTAAATCTTGCCGGAAGGTCTTCAAGCTGGCTCCTCCCACCCACCCGGGTGGTAAAACTCTCGGCTCCGCCCCATGACGCCAGATCTTCCTTACCGCTTGGAAGCTCAGGTTCCCTCCTTAGCAGCGTTGCGCTTAAGACTGGTTCTAATTCTTAACGAAAGTTCGAAATTGAAAGTTTTGCAAAAAGGCTTGGGTCTTTCTTCTCACGGCTACGATGGACAAATCGACTCCGGTTTGAGGAGGTGCCCTTGCGGCAGAAGATGTCTAGGACGGATCCGCACTCCATGTGCGTCTACTGCCCTGGGCCTTGAGCACGACCCGCGGAGCCTGCGACTTGTGCTCTTCCTTTTCGGCCTACGTCCTTGAAGACCGTGCTGCCCGATTACAACTGGGGCGCCCCGAGAAAAGAATTCCACCGGTGAAATCTAAAGAAGCCCGATTGGCGGTGTCCGCGGCGGCGGGCTCGGCGGATCAGCTTGAGCAGATGATCGCCCTCGAAGAGGAGGCGGCGCGGGCCGCTTCTACCTCGGCTGCGGCATTTGTCCCGCTCTCTCTCGGTGCCTCTTACTCGGCTTCTTTTAAGGAGCTTTGTCTGACCCTGTCGACCAAAGGTGAGGGTCCAACTTCTTCGGGACCTTCTTCCAGGTCCAAAAAGAGCAAAAGTAAGTCTCTCCGTCGACGCTCTTGGGAGTGGGAAAGATCCCCTTCCCCTTGTCGACAGTCGACTTCGGTCGATTGGCCGAGACTCCCGTCGACGCGGTCGAGATTTTTCTCGACCCGTTGGACGGGTTGTCGGCTGGAGAAGCTGAAATTCCCCTCTCCCCGGTTCCCCCGGTGGGAGTTGAGGATCCCGCCGGGCTCGTCCAGCCTCCGGTTCCGGAGCCTTCGTGGATCGTCCGAGCCGAGGGGAGTGCCGATTTCCGACACTTCTCCTCACCTTCCTCGGCCTAGTCGAGACTCTCGGTCTCGGACATCCTCGCTGTCCAACTGATCCCACCGTCATAGGCGATCTCAGTCTCGGCACCCTTGGCCTTTGCCCGCTCTCCTCCAGACGAGGGCTTCGGCGCAAGTTGCGTCGAGGTACGAGGAACTTATGTGGCAACAGCTCCTTTGACCGGGAATAAGCGACGCAGTCGCCTTTCCCTGGCCATTAAGTAGCTGTCACCGGAGCAGCCGAAACAACCCCTCGCTGTAGTCGAGGAGCCTGTTCTCAGGCCGGTTGTTCGGCCAATTCCAGCTGCCCCACCGATTCTGGTGGAACCTCTGCCCCCACAGCCATTAGTTGGGGCTCCGACCAAAAATTCTCGGTCGGCTTTGGGTTTGCCCCGTAGGCTGTCGGTCACCCTCACTCCCGATAAACCTCGGCAGGTGGAGGGTGGCTCAGGGCCGAGGCAGCTCTTTGAGGACTCTTCTGAGTCCGATGATGGTTCCTCCCTCTTCTCCAGGCGCATAGACTTGGAGTCCTCGGGAGGACAGTCAATGGACGATAGCCCTTCGTCCTTCTTAGGGTTGCTTCGACTCATCTCGGAGTCCACCGGGATGAAGCTCGAACCCATTTCTAAGCAGGGCCAGGTATCCCCTCATGGAATTCTGGACCGAGGGATCTCCACGGAGGCCTTTCCGGTGGCTGAAGCCATAGTGGGTCCGGCCTTGGAACTTTGGCAGCGTCCTGCTTCCTGCCCTGCGCCTTGGCCAGGTTGGCCAAGGAAGTATCGAGTCCCCAGTTCTCTGTCGGTTTTGAACACCCCTCGGCCGAGGGTTGGTTATCGACAGCGTTTTCCGGCGTGCCGGGAACGCCAGGGATGTGGACAAACCTCCCGACAAGGAATCCAAGAAATTGGATTATGCCGGGCGAAAAGTCTATGCTGCGTCCTCTCTCGCGCTTCGTCAGGCCAGTTGGCCGTCCTCATGGCACATTTTCTCCGCCCTGTTGGGCTCCTGGATGAGGTTGTCCCTCATCTTCCCGCGAATCTGCAGACTACCGTCAGGCAGAGTGCGGGACCAGGGCAGAGCAGTGGCTAAACAGCAGCTCCAGACTCGTTGAACATCGAGGACTCATGTGCGGGTCTGTGGCGACCGCAGTGGCCATGCGTCATCGGGCTTAGCTAAGGATATCCACCTTTACTTCGGATACCCAGCACAAGTTGGCGGATGTTCCCTTTTTGGGGACTGACCTCTTCGGCCCTGGGGTGGAAGGTCACCTGCAGAGGGTCGAGAAGTCCAATGCTACCTTGGACTCGGTCTCTTCTGCTCAGAAGGACAAAGGCCGCAAGCCACAGCCTAAGCCCTTTCGTCCTTCTGCGCCCGCGGTGCGCCCGGCCCAGCAACGTCAGGGCCAGCAGGCTCGACCTTGGTATCCCAAGCCCAAGCCGTCGGCTTCCTCCAACAGGAAGCAGGGAGGTAAAGGCCCAGGAGGTTCCTCGGCCGGTCCCTCCTCCAAGCCTGCCCAGTGACGGGCTGAGGGGTGTCGCCCCCATCCCTGTCACCTCACCCCTGGTTCCCCCCGTGGGGGGACGGCTCAGACACTTCCTTTCCGCCTGGTCCACTGTTACCACAGACAGGTGGGTACTGGAGGTGGTGGGAAAAGGCCTACCTCTGGAATTCGAGCAGGCCCCGCCCTTCAGAGCCGTCGCACCTCGGGGTCCGCAGCCTCACTGGCAGCTCGCCGAGCCGACATCACTCTCCTTCTCCAAAAGGAGGTGATCACGGAGGTGGAGGACCCCCCTTCAGACCCGGGGTTCGTGTCCAGGTATTTCCTGGTTCCGAGACGGACGGGGGGCTGGCGCCCCATTCTCGACCTACGACCTGAACAAGTTCCTAAGGTCTGAACCTTCAGAATGGTCACTCTGGCGCAGATAATACCATCTCTGGAACACGGTGTGTGGTTCTGCTCTCTGGACCTACAGGGACGCGTTCTTTCACGTCCCTATCCGTCCGTCATCAGAGATTCCTCCCGCTTTCGGTGGAGGGATCCCTCTTTGAGTTCGAGCCATGCCCTTGACTTATCTCCAGCTCCAGGGTCTTCACCAAATGCATGGCAGTGGTGACAGCATTCTTCTTGGCGCCGAGGGGTCCGGGTGTACCCTTACCTGGACGATTAGCTGATAGCAGCCTCCTCCAGACGGGAGGTGGAGCGGTCCAGAGATCTGGCCCTCCAGGTTTGCTCTCGAGTTGGCCTTCTCATCAACGAAGCCAAGTCGAACTCGAGGCCAAAGCAGGTGATCCTGTTCATCGGGGCAGAGCTCAACTCTCTTGAGCCAGAGCACGACTCGGCGGACAGAGTCGAGGTTCACACCTCCTTTGCCCAATCATTTCTGGTTGGGCAATCGCGCCCTGCCCGGGACTTCCTGCACCTTCTGGGTCTCATGGCGGCCTGTACCAGCATGGTCCGTTGGGCCTGCTGGCACATGCGCCCCCTTCAGTGGGGACTGGCCAGCCAGTGGTCACAACGCTGCTATCCTTTGGACCAGCTAGTGATAGTGACCCAGGAGATGTGGAACGCTCTCCAGTGGTGGACCGTTCCATTCCATTTGCAGGAGGGCATCCTGTTTGTCCGCCCAGAGCCGACGGTCTCTCTATCGACCGATGCCTCTCTGATGGGTTGGGGTGCCCATCTGGGGGAACACCGAGTGCACGGCCTCTGGTCCCCGCGGGAGTCCCGATGCCACATCAACCTGCTGGAGCTCCGAGCGGTCCGCCTAGCTCTCACCGCCTTTGCTCCGTTTCTCCGGGGTCAAGTGGTCCGAGTCCAGACGGACAATACCACGACCATGTACTACCTGAACCGCCAGGGCGGGACACGCGCCATGCTTCTATGCAAGGAAGCTCTCCGCATTTGGTCACTCGTGCGCAGCCTGGAGGCAGATCTCCTAGCCATTCATCTGGCAGGAGCCTCCAACACCCTGGCCGATGGCCTGAGCCGGATAGGGGCTGCATCTCACGAATGGTCTCTCCTGCCGGAGGTAGTACAAGATCTGTTCTCCCACTGGGGCACACCTCAGGTGGACCTGTTTGCCTCCAGGGAGAACGCGAAGCTGAGGCTGTTTCATGCCCGCCCCCCTCAGCAGGGCTCGCTGCAGGGGGATGCCTTCTCGAGGCTGTGGACCCCGGGCCTCTTCTACGCCTTTCCCCCATTTCCCTTGATTCACAAGGTGCTTCTCAAAGCAAGGAGGGACAAGGCGCAGGTGATCCTGATAGCCCCAGACTGGCCCCGCCAGTTCTGGTACCCAGATCTCCTCAGCCTCAGCTCCAGGCTCCCGAGGCAGCTTCCAGCTCGCCCGGACCTGCTTTCAGTCAATCAGGGGAAGGTGTTCCATCCGGACCTTCAATCCCTGCACCTGACGGCCTGGTTCCTGGCGGCTAGAGTTCCAGGCCTTGGGTCTTTCCGACGAGGTCCTCAATGTTGTTGAGGCGTCCCATAAGGAGTCGACCAGAAAATGCTCGCCTTCAAATGAAGAGATTCTCCATTTGGTGTCAGGGCAAGGGCTTGGACCCTTCCTCCTGTTCTGTGGCAAGCATTTTGGACTATTTATGGTCCCTTTCTAGTCAA
This sequence comes from Neoceratodus forsteri, assembly GCA_016271365.2. Taxonomy (NCBI): domain Eukaryota; kingdom Metazoa; phylum Chordata; order Ceratodontiformes; family Ceratodontidae; genus Neoceratodus; species Neoceratodus forsteri. Next base: position 307,305,511 of record CM028138.1, on the reverse strand, counting down.
GGGCTTAGGTCGTCGACCCTAAAGGTGCACCTGGGAGCCATCTCTGCTTACTGGGCGCGGGCCGGGAAGTGGTCGGGCGCTTTTCCAAAGGCCTTGATCACATTTCCCCTCCGGTGCGAGAACCTCCACCTCCGTGGGATTTACTGCTGGTACTGGCAAAGCTCATGGGCAAGCCATTCGAACCAATGCACAGGTGTGATCTCTCTCACCTGTCGTGGAAGACCGCCTTCTTGGTGGCTATCGCGTCAGCCAGAAGGATGGGAGAGCTCCAGGCGCTTTGCATGAGTCTCCTTACCTGGTCTTCCACAGGGACAAGGTTGTCCCTCTTCCCACCGAAATTCCTTCGAAGGTGGTGTCGGAGTTTCACCTTAACCAGGTGCTGACTCTGCTGGTGTTCTACCCCAATCACACCTGGAGGCGAATATAGGCTCCATACTCTGGACCCTAGAAGGCGCTCCTTATTATAGGAGCTGCAGGCTGAAATCGGGAGAGGTTCGCCAGCTGTTTGTCACCTACGCTGGAAGCCGCACCTGGCAGACCCACAGCCAAGCGGACGATAGGCAGGTGGGTCACCTCCTGCATAGATCGCTGCTATAAGTTGGCGGGCATGGAGCCTCCCAGAGGGATAAGAGCTCATTCTACCCGTCACTGCTGCATCGGTGGCTGCTTCCAGGGACGTCCCTATCCAGGAAATCTGCAGGGCTGCTACCTGGAAGTCAGCACACACCTTTATTACCCATTACCACATCGACCTTGAGTCACGCCGGGATGCTGGTTTTGGGGCCTCGGTTCTCCAGTCATTATTTCCCAAGTAAGTATTGGGGGTGTGCGCCTTGCCTCCCTCCTCCCGGAGAACTGCTAGGAGTCTGCCAATAAGTGTGGATGAACAACATATCCATGTCCCTAGAAATACAGGTTACTCACCTGTAACAGGAGTTCTAGGAATGGTATATGTTGTTCATCACATTCCCTCGACCTCCGGCCGGCGCATCACCTGAGCTTCGGGGCCAGATCTGGCGTCATGGGGCGGAGCCGAGGGTTTTACCACCTGGGTGGGTGGGAGGAGCCAGCTTGAAGACCTTCCGGCAAGATTTAAAGCGGCAAGGAACCTGCCAATAAGTGTGGATGAACAACATATACCATTCCTAGAACTCCTGTTACAGGTGAATAAGCTGTATTTGCCTACTAGTGGGAATGACAGCCTAATCAATTCTACACTGCCATACTGCATATTTACAGGCTTATCAGTCAGTTAGCTGCATGATCCCTTTTTCTGAATGGGTGCACTGTTTTATGTGATCTGTCTGCTTGCCAAATTAACTTAATTAGGCTGTCCTCCTACACGTGTTCAATATTAATTACTAGCCACTGCACTGCCTTGAATTTGTCTGCTTCCCAGTGTAATTATTTTTGCCGACTAGTGGGAAGTGCCAACCGAATTAATTCTATTCTACTGTACTGCCTTGTAACCCACCTGCCCCGTGATACTAGCATAGCATAGCCATTATCAGTTGTATTAGGGTGGTCTCTTAAGCTCAAGTAAGTGGACGGTAGCTGCTGGACAACCAGCTGCACCCAGCTCTTACTCGGTAGGGTGCACAGTCTATGCTATTTGTCTGATTGCCAGCCTAATTAATATTGTCTGATTGCCAGCCTAATTAATATTATCTACTGTCTGATTGCCTTATCGACATGGGGAACCCTGAGCAACTATCAAAGAAAGTGTCACCCCTTTTGCTTATATGCACAATCACCTTTGGGTTCCTCTCTGTCCATGGCATCCCCTGGTTTACAGGAGCCGGTGCTCCTACCGTGAGAGCACCCTGGGGCACCTGTACCCAGCCGGTGGGGTCTGATTTCACATTCTCCAACCTACTAGCTGTAGGCTGACCCCCACCCTGGGTTCTCTGCAGTCTTGACCTGAGGTGCTTCCTAAGCCCTGCCCTAATGGTCAAACGTTATTGCTGTAAATCGCCGGCCAAGGAGGGCTCCCCTCCCTTAAGGCATCTCCTTTGGCTTCTACTGGTGACCCTAGCACTAGCGTGTGACATTGAGATGAACCCTGGACCACCATGTCAAACCACCCCCTCTGCGGCAGGCTAGTCAGCTACCAAAGGGCTAAAAATAGCTCATCTTAATATTCATTGCCTCGTGCCTAATTTGTCGGAACTTCACGTTGGGTCACACATCACAGCCCTGACATCCTTGGCATAACAGAAACTTGGCTTAAACCTGCTACACCAAATTCTTTGTGTGCCCTCCCTTGGTATGATCTCATCAGGCTTGATCGTCCTGGAAAAAAGGGGGGGGTGGCATCCTGGTCTATTACAGGAGCCACCTCAACCTGTCGATTTTACCCGAACAACAGCCAGTGCAGTCCCAGTGTGAAGTACTGCTGCTTGGGATGACCAAAAAGATACATGTAATATTTTCCTACAATCCTCCCAAGGGGGGCCTAGAGGGACTGTCCGTCCTCCTTGACACTGTGGGCGCTGTGACCTGGCATAATGAACTAATTATCCTAGGTGATCTCAGTCTAAACTGGCTTGGTATCAACACCAAAGCATTTGAGCCACTGCTTGCTGGTCTCTCCCTATCGCAGCTTATCAAGGATCCTACCAGGTGCTCACCCAGTGGTGGGGCGAGCTCTCTTCTGGACTGGATCCTGACAAACAGACCAGAAAGGATCAGTTTGTCGGGCATCCTTCCAGACTCGATCTCTGACCACTCCCCAGTGTACTGCGTGTGGAAGATCCCATCCCTGAAAATTCCACATAAAATCATTCAGGTAAGAGACTATTCCAGGTTTGATCTTGGCTCCTTCCATGATGATATCCAGTACACAGACTGGTCAGCAGTATGGAATGCCCAGGACTCCCCATCTGCTGTCAGTCACTTCCTCATCTCTCTTAGGGCCCTGCAGGATAAGCATGCCCCTCTCATCAGATGGAGGGTTAGGGGATCGGCCACTAAATGGTTACATGGTAGCCTCCTTGCCCTCCTGAAGCACAGAGAAAAGTGCTGGGCAAAATTCAATGGCACGGTGGATCAGGCTGTTTTTCAGAAGTACAGGAAACTCAGAAATGAGTGCAAGAAGAGTATAAGGGCTGGTAAAAGTGAGTTCTGCAAGACTGCTCTGCTGAACTCGGCCAGGGACCCCAGGAGGTTCTGGAGAAACATTAAAAACATAGTTAGTGGTTCCCAGAGTGCTGAGACCTCTGATATGACTATTGATGATGCCAGCTGCAACAACTCTGTGACCATCGCAAATACTTTTAACCTGTATTTTTCTGACCTGTCTGCTTTCACCTCATCATTCCCCCCTGGTGGAGATGATAATGGTGTACAGGTCCCAGCGCCATCACCACCCCGTCCGCCCTTTCATTTCAAGGCTGTGATGGTGCAAGAGGTGCAGCGACTTCTCTCGGGCCTCTCCCCCTTTTCGAGTGCTGGCCATGATGGGATGGAACCGAAGCTTCTCAGCCTTGGTGCCCCTTGGCTTGCCCCACTAGTGGCGCACATCTTCAATTTGTCCGTGTCATCTGGTGTTATTCCAGACATATGGAAGGTAGCCAGGGTGGTACCGATCCTTAAACAGGGAAACCCCAAACTAATAGAGAACTACCGCCCGATATCCATTCTATCAGTGGTCAGCAAACTTCTTGAGAAAGTTGTGGCAGGGCAATTCTTGGAGTACCTACAATCACATGACCTATTGTCACCCGTGCAGCATGGCTTCAGGAAAGGGCACAGCACATCCTCTGCCCTTGTCACTGTCTCATCATGGATCAGGGCTGCTGTGGACCAAAGCAAACTCTCGGGGGCTATCTTTATAGATCTCTCCAAGGCCTTCGATCTGGTTGATCATGCCATGCTCACCACTCAGCTTAGATCCCTTGGTCTATCTCCTGCTATGCTCAGCTGGCTCTCCAACTATTTATACGGCAGAACGCAACTGGTTAAATATGGCAAGAAGCTCTCAGGCCCTATTCCTGTAACCATGGGTGTCCCCTAAGGCTCTGTCCTGGGGCCCCTGCTATTCTCCATCTTTGTAAATAATCTCCCTGCAGCCGCTGTTCATGGTAAGCCATTCCTCTGTACTGATGACCTGGTCATCCTGACACACTCCCTGGAGATGGGGTCATCAGTCGCCATCTGAGTGAGGACCTGGGGAACATTCAGTCATGGATCTCGGCCCACAAGCTGGTCCTTAATCTAAAAAAAACCCAGACCATGCTGTTTGGGTCTCAGGCCAAGATTAAGGCTTCCCCTGTGCTGTTCTGTGCCCCAGGTACCGACAGTGTTCCAATCCCTGCCACTGACAACTTCAAATACCTTGGGGTGACGCTGGACCCGCAGCTTGACCTTGGCCACCATATCCAGAATACATGCAAGACTGTCAACTGCAAACTGGGTCTGGCCTACAGAGCTAAAAGCAACCTTATTCCGGCGGCATGTGTTGTTCTTGCCAGAGGTGTGCTTCTCCCGTCGCTCTGTTATGGGCTTCTTTTCTTTGCCCGCTCCACCAAAGCCCATCTCTCTCTAGGTGGTCTACTGCCCACAACAATGTCTGCCGCTTTGCTCTGGCTGCCCCCCCCCCGTCTCACCCACCATTGTGACCTCTACAGCAAGCTAAACTGGCTCTCCCCTTCAAACCACATTGACTTTGTTCTAGGGTGCTTCACGGGAAAGGTCCTTGGCTCTGGCACCCCTCCGGGGCAGGCGAAATTCCTTGTTCCGGCTGCCTTCTCATCCTATCCTCTCAGGTCTCAGGGGTCTGCCATGCTTAAGGTACCCACCACCCGGACTCAAATGGGAGGTAGGGATTTTGCCACGTGTGCTGCTAGACTGTGGAACGCTTTCCCTGCCCAGATCCGCGCTGCCCCCTCACAGGGCAGCCTTCGCTCCTCCCTATGGAACCACCTCAAACTCTCTTCTGCCTGTGGGTGCCCAAAACCCCCGTGATCTAACATTGCACTCCTCTCTCCTGGACATATTCTTGGACAAAAGAGGCGTATGCTGTAAATAGTGCTGTATCTGCTGCTTTGCAATTGTGCCTTCTGTACTGCTCTTAGTTGCTACATGTCTTACTCTGTTGTGTACTTACTGAACAAAACTATGCCTCATGATGACTTGTAAGCTGTCTTAATCTGTATTATGTTGCCCTCTCATGACTTGTAAACTGTTCTCAATCTGTACCATGTCGTCCTAGGTATCTAAATCTGTAATTCCTGTACTCTCCCAGGTCGTACCTGAAAATTGGCAATTGTCTTGTCTAGTGTACTTACCTGGTTAACAAAAGCTAAATAAATAAAATAAATAAAAGTTAACTCGGCACCTGGGAATGATGGGATACATCCCAGTTTAATTAGAAACTTGGCATACAGCCTCAAAAAAATGTTTTGTACTCTGTTTAGCAAATCAGTCATTCCATTAGACTGGAAGGTAGCAGTTGTCATGCCAATTCACAAAAAAAGTAGCACTACAGCTCCCCAGAACTACAGTTCATCAGCTTGACTTCTGTCCCAGGGAAACTATTAGAAAAACTAATTAAATGCAGATTTGAGCACGAGTCAGCAGTGCTAGGAATTACAGATACTACACAGCATGATATTTGGAAAGGCAAATCATGCACTACAAACTTAATAGGTTTTTGTGGTAAGGTTAGCACAACTTTAGACAAGGGGATTCCCACAGATGTTATCTATATAGATTTCAAGAAAGCCTTTGACATTGTTCCACATGGCATACTATTACATAAATTGGGATCTATGGGTTCTAGTACATATCTATGTAACTGAGTCAACTTGTGGCTACAGGACAGAATCCAGAGGATACTTACATCAGGTCATCTATCTAACATAGGACTGGTTACAAGCGGGGTTCCTCAGGGTTCTGTTTTGGGCCCCTTCCTATTTAATTGCTTTATTTTAGATTTCCACAAGGGTCTGCGCAATCTGTGTGCCACATTTGCAGATGACACAAAAATATCATGTGGACTTGATTCAGAAGTGAAATATCTAACAACAGTGAAAGACCTAGAATTAATAGAGCAATGGGTACAAAAAACCAAACTGTATCTCAACTTGGAAAACTGTTCGGTCATACACTTAGAGCAAAACAATCCCAGCCTGAATCACAATTTGCCAACAGTGGATAATGAAAAAGATCTTGATCTCTGGATTGACAGCTCTCTGAACATGCACAGCCATATAAAGAACCTTACTAAAACGGCAAATATATTAAAGAGTGTTGTCATGCTCCTAGAGAGGGTTCAGAGAAGGGCGTCTAAGATGATCCAAGGCATGGGGGAAGGTCCTAGGAGGAGAGACTTGAGGAGCTGAACGTGTACTCTCTGGAGGATAGAAGGGACAGAGGGGATATGAAAGAGACCTTCAAATACTTGAATGGGATTGACAGAGTTAATACAGAGGGGTTGTTCAAATTAAAGGGGGGAGGGTCGACGAGAGGGCACAGCCAGAAGCTCGTAGGAGGAAGGTTTAGAAGGGAATTGAGAAAACACTATTTCATGGAAAGGGTGGTGTCTCCCTGGAATGAGTTACCTGAGGATTTAATTTCTTTGGAATCAGTGGGAAGCTTCAAGAAAGGATGGGACAGGCATATGGGCAAGATACAGATTGGGGGAGGAAAAAAAGGTATGGGGATCGAGGGGGTGACACCTTCGGGAGTGGGGAGCATAAGGGAAGGGGGGAAGCTGCTGCGACTGTAGTGTGAGCAGCACACAAGCAAACGTGATAGACCATTTGGCCTAATCTGCTGGCCTCTTTGTATGTTCATATGTGGCCTTGACCTTGTTACATTTAGGGTTTTTTTTAATTGGTGATGGTGGGGGGATCTGAACTTAAGCCTGAAAGCAAATTCCACAGTATATCAAAATTGGGCATTCTGTAGAATAGTATGCCATCCTAAAGCCATTATATCTTAAGAACTGCAGGTGTGGCAGGGGGGTTACTGCAGGCTTTCTCTGCAGTACTCTGAGATGGAAGCATAATGGGCACGTCTTTTGAACCAGTGTAGATGTTGAAGACTTAATGCATGGGGGGAATCACCCAGTTAGTGGCAAGTGAAGGGTCGTGCCTACTGAGGCTGTTCATTCTTGTGCCTGGTTGACTAACTCTGTGGGATTTTTCTGCTGTTTAGGTGAAGCCCACCGATGAGAAGCTGCGAGAGCTGAAGGGGGCCAAGCTGGTGATTGATGTCATCCGATATGAGCCCCCACAGATCAAGAAGGCACTTCAGTATGCCTGTGGCAATGCCCTGGTTTGCGATAATGTTGAGGACGCACGCAAGATTGCCTTCGGGGGATACCAGAGACACAAGGTAGGTGTTTCTACTTTATTTCCCCACAGAGGAGATAATTTTTGGGGTGAGGGAGATGTGCATCCAGCCTGGTTGTTGCATGCCATAGCATTGCACTGCAGAGTTGGAGACTTGTTTTGGAACAGCATTGAGTATTGTCCTTCCCTCTTGGTTGGCAGACAGCAGCTCTGTCATGGGTTTGAGGGGCTGGTACCCATCACCCATCCATATATCCCTCATCCATATTGCAGGCAGCATGTGGTGTTGTATCTTGATGAAGATTGCTCACCTGCACCCTATGAAAGCAAGAGTAAGGTATTACATCATGACCAGATGAGAGGAAGTGAGTGTGTGCATGTGTGCTGTGAAAAGAGTGGTGGAGAACTTTTTTACCTCTACCATATCCTGGTCATGGTTACTCAAGTACAGCTGCACGGTTGAGTCTTGACCTGATAGTGGAATTAAAATCCCTTGAGGTCTAGGTAAACTTTGAGAAAGTCATCATATTAGACACATTTCAGTTAATATTTCATTAGTTTTTGTGTTCGCTTGTGTGCGGATGCGCAAAGCAAACATGTGTCTACTCAAGAGAGTAAGTGCTGTGGAGGTCTGGCAGTGTAGCGTCCAATGCAGCTGAGGCTGCAGGAGGCTTGCCACTGACAGTCTACTGAGGAACAGGCTGATAGTGATGCTGTTCATTCTGGCTGATGGATGTGAACTTTATGTGGTTGAAAGGAGGCAGCCGCAGCAATCACAGTGTGGCTCTATCTAATCATCTGCAAGATGCCTGCCAGCAGCCAAGTGCTGTCATGTGTGGCCTGCTCCTTGTCTCTTCAGCTTCTTCCCCTCGCTGGTCTCATCTTCAGATGATGAGGGGAAATCACTGTCTTGGGCTCCATGCCAGTGTCCGTCTCTCCCCCCCCCCCCCAAACTTTTAATCAAAAAGCAATCTGCAGCTTCCTCTCAGCTTTTGCTGGGGAACTTGACCACTTGGGCTCCATACTCGCTTCTGTTTCTCCCACCTCCCGTTGTGACATTAACAATGCAAATCTCATTCTCCCTTCCCTTGTCAGTCTCAGCTTCTGCCGATGAAGGGAACTTAGTCACTTGTGCTCCATGGCTATTTGTGTTTCTTCCCCTTCCCGCCATGACTTTAAAAAACAAACAAAAGATCTCTGGCTCCTTTTCCTCGCTGGTGTCAGTATCTGCCAACAAGGAGAACTCAGTTGCTTGTGCTCCATGCCCGTTTCTGTCTCCCCCCGACCTGACACTAGCCTCACCTAACAGTCCTTCTGCTGCTGATCCCTCAGATTCCCACAGCCACACTGAATAGTCCCCTCATGCTGCTGATCCCACCCACCTCCGATTTTCCCAGCTGGATGAAACTTCAGCAGCAACAACAGACACCTCCGGTTCCATCCCCTTGTTAATCTCAGCTTCTGGCAACGAGGGGAAGTGAGTCACTTGGGCTTCATGGCTGTCCACCGCCCTGAGCCTTACAAATAGTAAATCAATCAGTCAGTCTCTGCCGCCCTCCCATGACTGGTCTCGGCTTCTGTAGACGAAGGAAACTCAACTCACATATCCTGGGGAAAGGTAAGAAAAAACATTTTGCTGTATTGGGCATAATTTGTAAAATGAGAATAGGACGCTGGGACTGTAAATTTTTATTTTTATGAATGCTGTATCATGTATGTATGTATGTCTTGCATTTATCACTGTTTTTTTTTTGTGTGCCTTTACAGATGGTGTCTACTGTTTTAAAGGGGAACAGTCAGTATAGAGGTCCCCCACACGCTGGTCCTAATATGCAATTTGTGTGCAAAAACATTTTGGTTTACTTACTGTTTTCTGTAGTATAGTAGATTGTCTCAGACTAATTTTGCTTAGTTGTAGGCCGATATCGTCTTTACTACAAATCCTAGAATCCCCTGCAGCTGATATCAGAGCAGTAGACAGCAGTGGGAGATTCAATAGCTGGCAGTGCATGTTAGAGCCTTTATAATGGCTCGGGGGGTTGCTGCTGATGGGAGACTTCAGTCTTCCGGAAGTAGATTGGAGGCTCCTGGCTGCGAACACAGCCAGGAGCAGGATCTTCATGGACTCCCTACAGGGGGCAGTATTCAAACAACTAGTAATGGAACCCACTCACGAGGGGGCAACACTGGACCTCGTTCTGACCAGCGGGGACAGTGTAACTGACGTCACTGTGGAGGACCACCTGAGGACCAGTGACCGTAAAGCGGGGAGGATTAGAATAAAAACTGGAGTAGAGTCTAACCACACGACTACAAGGGTTTTAGACTTCAGGAGGTCTGATTTGAAAAAATGGCGGTATGCCTCAGGGATGCCCTGGCAGGGGTACAGGAACTAGGAGGTGTAGAAGAACAGTGGGCAGCAATAAAGGGAGGAATTGAAACAGCTACAAGACTATGTGCCAGGTAGGTCAGCAAAGGCAGGAAAAGAAGGAGGCCACTATGGTACACTTGGGAGGTGGTGGAATGCATATAGGCAAAGAGAAGAGCCTTTAGGCAGTACAAAAAAAAACAGGAGGAGGAGGATAGGAGAGCTTACCAGGAAAGTCAAAAGAAGGCGAGAGGAAAGTAAGGAGGGCAAAAGCAGTAACCGAAGAAAGTGATAGCCAAGTTGGTCAAAAGAGGGATAAAACATTTTTCAGATACATTGAGGAAAGGAGGAAGGCTGGGGAGGGGTTAATCAGGCTGTTAGGGGAAGGAGGGACCCCTGTGGCGGAGGATGGCGGAAGGCTGACATATTAAACAAATACTCCCTTTCTGTTTTCATGGAGGAGGGAGTGGGAAATGAGCCTGAAACACACAACAAGGGAACGCAGGGGCAGGAGGTAGACACTAGCCCCTTCACTGTGGACAGGGTCCAAAGGGAATTGTCCAAGATAAGGGTGGACAAGGCCATGGGCCTTGATGCAGTGCACCCCAGGGTGCTGAGAGACCTCAGTGAGGTACTGGCCGAGTCCCTGGCTGCCCTGTGCATCCTGTCTCTCAAGTTGGGGGAGGGGGGGCCCGATGGGAGTGGAAGGAGGGCTGATGTTGTCCCACTCCACAAAGGGAGAAACAGGGAGTAGCCAGGGGATTACAGGCCAGCCAGCCTGATGTCAGTGGTTGGCAAAATAATAGAATCACTCCTCAAGGAAAGACCAGCCTGGTAGAGATCTTCGATGAGGTAACCAGTGTAGTGGACCAGGGCGGGTGGCGGACATGGCCTATCTAGACTACAGTAAGGCCTTCTGAGGAGGAGAGGGTGACTAGCGGTGTACCACAGGGGTCAGTGTTGGGCCTGGCACTGTTTTATATCTACATTAGTGACATGGCAGAAGGACTGGGAGGGATGGTATGCCTGTTTGCGGATGACGCAAAGGTCTGCAGCAGGGTGGACACACAGGGAAGAGTAGAGAGGATGAGGGTGGCCCTAGAAAAGTTGAGAGTGATCAAAAAGGTGGCAGCTGCGATTCAGTGCAATAAAGTGCAAGATTATGCACGTGGGGTACAAGAACCCAGGGTGGTGTATACCCTTAATCGGAGGTACTAGATGTCACAAGGCAAGAAAGGAACCTAGTTATTACCGATGACCTGAAGGTGGCAAAGGCTAACCAAATGCTTGGTTGCATAGGAATCGGTATCACCAGCAGAAGGAGGGAGGTAATATGTCCCCTGTATACTTCGCTGATGAGACTGCACCTTGAGTACTGTGTGCATTTCTGGTGGCCCCACCTTCGAAAGGACAGGGACAGATTGGGGACAGTGCAGAGGAGAGCTACCAAAATGGTGCAGGGCTGGCATAGAAAGCCCTACAAAGAGAAGCTTAGGGAGTTAAACCAGTACTCCTTGGAGGACAGGAGGAGGCGGGAATAAACAGGAAACAGGTAGAGAGTATGTTCCAAAGGAAAGGATCTTCTAAGACTAGGGGCCACAATATGAAGTTGGTGGGGGGGTGGGAGCAGGGTTAATGTGAGGAAGTTTTTCTTCACAGAGAGGGTGGTGGATGACTGGAACAGCCTCCCAGCGGAGGTGATGGGGGCCAAAACAGTCATGGGTTTTAAGAATGCATGGGGTAAAACACATCAGTATATTGGTTAAAGGGGTGGTGGGGAAGATGGCCCGCAGTAGTGGCTTGGGGAGTACTATTAGGGGGGAATTTATGGGCAGACTAGGTGGGCCAAGAGGTCCTTATCTGGTGACAGCATCTGTAATCACTGGTCAGATGTTTTCTGGGTCTGCTTTTCTCCAGTGGCTGAGTACAGTTTTCTGCGACTGTAACTTAGCCCAGGAGGATATAGCAGCACCAGCAAACAAAAGATCAGAGCTTACATAAACTGTAACAGGCACAGCACGCTGTTCACTCTTCCATCGCCGCCCTGTGCTGTGATGTCATCTGCAGGGGATTCTGGAATGTGCAGTAACAGATGATGTCAGCCTACAACTAAGCAGAATTAGTCTAAGACAGGCTACTATACAGAGGATAATGGCTGGGGTTCTGCAATTAACAGCATTGTAATCACTTTGAGCAATTGCCATGCTGTGTTTGTAAACCTCGAGAGCGCAGCTCAAGAGGTTTACTGTCTGCATGGCAACTTCGAGAGGTGATTTCAACGTGGTTAACTGCAGAACCCCAGCCATTGTTTTTCATAGTGTATGGGATTGGTAACAAGTAGAGAAAGCACACAAAGAAAAAAAGACTGTTTTGACTCGTTTTAAATATGTCCTTTGATTGTTGCTACTCCTGAAGTACAGTGCAGTTGGCCAACCGCGATCATGTTTAGGAAAAGGACATGTCGGCTACATGGACCAGAGGGGTTGTGGGAAAAATTAATCGGCCAAGATGGGATACATGATTTCCGAAGGCTGCCTGCTCATTTATTAAATCAAGCCTGTTTTGCTGCGCGCCAGGTGAGGACATAATGCTGGTGATTTTTTACGTGCCCTGCGACCAAGTTAAAACTGCCATTTCAGAGTCACAGTTTAAAATGCTCACTTGCCACATTCTGATGTTGGAATGTAGTCGGGTGAGCTTGGTTCCATCTTGTAATCTCACCGATCTGATGTAGGCAAGCAAGGTTTACAGCTTTGACGTCAGAACAATGAGATTACAAGAAAATAAAGAGGCAGCAGGCTATGTATTATAAGGGCTCCCCATACATTATACTACAGTAAACTGCAAGTAAACCAAAAGTGTTTCTGCACAGACTGCACATTAGGACCAGCCCCACAAGAGTATGGGGGCCTTTTGTGCTGACCGTTCCTTTTTAATGATAAATGTTTAGTTTCTCGTTTTGTTGTGCAGTTAATGCTAAACTTTTGAGAAGTTCTTAAGTTCTAAAGTGTACCTACTCTGTCAGCTTTGAGATTCCTTCATGAGTTGTTAATGATTGATTAGCAAAAGCTGACTTTACATTTTTCATGTGAAAGATTACGCCTTCCACATCATAGGAGAGCCCCAATTACCCACTGGTTTCTTGACCGCTGAGCAGGCTTTGCGAATGCTGCTACCAGCAGTTTGTGTCATGCCTGCGGAGTGGGCTTTGTGAATGCCGCACACAGCAGCTCTTGTCCTGCTCACCGACCGGGCCTTGTGAATCCTGCCTGTGGCAGCTGGTGCAGTGGTTGCCGAGTGGGCTTTCCGAATGCTACCCACTGTGGCTGTTGTACCCTCTGAGCATGCACTGTAAATGCAACCAGCGGCAGCATATCTAGTAAAACTGTGTAAAAGCCCAGTAACTACACAGCACGTTCAAGCAGGCAGAGATTCAGCATTGACAAATGCTTGTTTGTATTCAGCTTCCCCACTTAAATGTACGATAACATAGAAACAGGATTGCTCTCCCTATACTTCATCTTGCAGGCTATAAAACTGCTTAAGCAGTGCGAGTTGCACTCCATAAGTAAACCTACCATACCTTCTTAGGCACCTTGTCTACACATGACGGCACAATCCTCAGCTTGTGACATCAGTCATGCCCCCAGTAACATACTGTGATGTCTGGTGTAGGCAACAACCAGAGCAGATACTTCTAGAGAGAGAGAGACAGTGACCCTGTTTTCATGTTAATTCATAGATATGGAGAAAAAATGCAGTGTTTCCCATTCACTGTTGCAGCGCAGTGGGCCACCACCCTGTATTTTTTATCACCACTTTATATTTTTTACCACCACTCTATATTTTTTTTACCACTGCCCAATATTTTTTGCTATCAGCCTAATTTGTTTTTATAAAATCCTCCAAAATTGCTTTTTTCCACCAGCCTTTATGGCACTACTACCCTTGTTTTGATATCAGTACTCTAAACCTTACTTAAAACCACTTATGTACATGTGCAGTGTAATTTAGGAGGCCCAAGGAATAAAGCACCTTGGGCCCTGATCACCAGGGCCGCAGTAATGGGGGGGAAGTGGGGATGTTGTCTGGGGCCCCAAGCTCAGGAGGGGCCCACCTGAGGAGCTGGCATTACCCCTGGCATTAGCTGGTTTGGGAAACAGGGGCCCATTTCAAGTGACTTGTCCGGGTCCCCAAAATTCATAGCTGCAGCCCTGCTGATCACCACACCACCACCACCGTATATTTGTACGCTATGGAGAACCCTGAAATGGAAACTACATAATGAAAATATACTGTATATGAAACAGAAGGTGAAATGTGTCTAAAAATGATGTGCCCCTTGAGATGTCCAAAGCAATTTAAGGCACTGCATGCACAGAATCCTTGGGTCCTATTTTCTCAGCTGTAGTGTTGCGTGTTGTCATGGTGAATATCTCAAAATGTGAGCGACATCAGTCCTTGGCGCAGGTTGCGTAGTGGGAATAAGTGCTGCATTTTTATTTATGTAAGGTGCATTTCCTTTCCTTTTTGTGACTAATTTTACTTTTTTTTTTTTTGGGGGGTGGAGTTTAGTCATTCAGATTTTGAGAATGGCCTTGCTCTGATTAACCTCTGCTCTTTTACCCTTTGCAAGACGGTTGCCCTGGACGGAACGTTGTTCCAGAAGTCTGGTGTCATCTCTGGTGGTGCCAGTGACTTGAAAGCCAAAGCCAGACGTTGGGATGAAAAAGCTGTGGACAAACTCAAAGAGAAGAAGGAGAGACTCACCGAGGAGCTAAAGGTATAATGGCTGTGCGAGTGTCATGGTACTCCTCTCAGAGCAGTGCAGCCTAGTGGTTAAAGCACAGAACTGTGTGAACCAAGGGGTTCTGGGCTTGAATCCCGCTATAGCCACTGACTGAGAATGTAGGTCAGTTGATGTACCTCCAGCTTTAAAACTGAGTAGGGGCTGGACTGCCACTGTTAATGATTGTGGGTTTGATTGGGATGCTGATGCTCACAACCAAAATATGCTGTTTCCCTCACTAGCCCTTCCCCATGGTCCTCTAGGTTTAGAGCCCGCCTTCCTTTACGGGGATGGGTAAATCCATATGATGGTGTGGGGTGAGGTCTAGCTGTGGAATCCTAGAGTCATCATAGACTGGTGAGGGATATTTTTTTCATGCAAGTGACCACCATCTACCTGGAAACATCAGGTTGCCATTCCCAAGCACATTTACATAGTGGATTGGTCTGCAAATGTGTCTCTCCCCTCCCCTTTCTCACTACCCCCAGTAGCCATGCACTGCTCTTCTGGGACACTTAGGGCTCAATGAAACACAGAAACACCACATCGTCTTTCGAGGTTGAGAGCATCTGATGGGCCACTGCTGCCTACTTGTAGTCCTTGGCTCAGTAAGTGACAGGGATTTGCTGCTTATGCATTCGAGATTGCCACACAACTGCTTGCATTGGATGCATCAGACTTCCCTGTAGGAAAGTCTTAAGCATCTGTGCAGTACAAGAATCAGAGTCCTGCATTGTATCGAGCTGATGTTGGAGTGCAAAGTGAGGGCGCTATCTGGCCTTGAGGTACTGGGCCTTGTACTCCCTTGCTGAAGACCTGGCTTCACAGAATTCCCAGCACCAGTCCAGCAGAGTCCACAGGGAGTGCTGTGGAGGCAGTACTGTCAGACTCTGGTGTTGGTGATGAGGGTGTTGACACAGAATGAGGCAGGACTGGTTGCAGCATTTTTGTCAGTGGTGACCGAGCGACGGTGGTTGCTCCCACACACAGGAAGGTGTGGTGACTGCTACCAGCCATGAATGGAGGGTGGACATGTGAGGGAGAAATCTCACCTGAAGGTATGGCATGTTCTGACTGTCACATGATCACTGTGTGCCTCTGCCCCAGTTCTTTATTTTGTGATTGGGGGAAACTTTCTTCTAGCAAGTTCAGGGTTGCTCTGTGCGCAACAGGAGATGCAGTCCAGATGGTCACAAGGGCTAAGTTAGGATGCAGGAAAAAATGTTAAGAAAAATGAGGGTTGTATAACTGGCTGTGATTTGTCTAATTCCAGGAGCAAATGAAGGCAAAGCGCAAGGAGGCGGAACTGAGACAGGTGCAGTCTCAGGCTCATGGCTTACAGATGAGGCTAAAGTATTCCCAGAGTGACCTGGAGCAGACGAAAACTCGCCATCTTGCCCTGAACTTGCAGGTCAGTATCAGCAGTGGATCACAAATGGAATGAAAGTTCTTTTTGGGGGCAGATTGACTCAGACAGACTAAAGCCTTGTGGCAGTCCCTGCAGTACCATGAGTCTATGGAAAGATTGCTTTGGGCCTCAGCAAGCTGATTTCTGAGGTATCCAGTGTGTAAAACGAGGCTACAATCCAATACAGGTTTTTACAAATCTGTCATCGGTATCCATTATATACAACACCCATTTGTGCCATTTGTTTTCGTATACAGGCATTTGGTTAAGATAGCTGTAAGTTTCCTTCTTCAGACAGTACATAGAGAGTTCATTATCATGGTCTGTTGCTCTAGCGTAGGTTGTTAGATGGCGGCAACCATTTGCTAGTTAGTACCGTTTTAGCCCATGCCAACAACATCCAATAAAAGCTTAAGCTGCCGCCCCTTAATTTTAACAGTCATAGCCGTAATAGGCAGCAAAGCCAAAGAGGGGGTAACCAAATCAGGGATATCAAAACTCTTTTCTGAAGCTGCCCCCACTTATTGCCAATACAAGGAAATAGCATATCCCCAAAATATAAGCAGATGATCTGTCATCTATGCTCCACACCCCCGTCAGCAGACTTCCACCCCCTGTCCCATATATTTCTGTTGGAGTGCTGTGGATCTGAAAAAGCGCACCCTACATTTCCACAAAAACTTCTTTGCGAGGGAGCCAAGGAAAGTTTATAAGATGGAAGCACGTACTTCGACCAAAGAGACATTTCTAGGGACGTGACTATGGTTCACTTATCCACACATTGCTAGTCTCCCTTTAAGAGCTGATTGTCTTTAAGAGAAGCTCCTCCTTCCACCACGGCGGTATGTCCCTTTGTTTCACCCCATGACGTCAGATCTTCCTTTCCACTGGAAGAGTCCGGTCTCCTCCTTTGCAGCTGTATGTGTGGTGTAGGCTTGAACTTTTAGTTAAGTGTGCCATATGGCTAACTTTTCTTCAAAAAACTTTCTAATTACAGTTTCGAGTATATCTTTGGTTCCGTCTCCATCGTCGATCAACTGGATCATGGGGATTCTAAGACAACTCCTGGCTTCAAGCGTTGCATCCAGTGCAACCAGAAAATGTCACAGATAGATCAGCATGTGTTGTACATATACTGCCTTGGTGAACAGCATGAGGTTGTTGCCTGTGGCCTGTGCCAGGCCATGCTTTCCTCTTCACTAGAAGACTGCTACAGCCGTCATCTTCTTGGTCGGCCAGTTGAACAAGATCTTCCGGTGAAGTCCAAGCAAGCTTGTAAGATGATAACCCCCGCAGTTGCAGGGTCTGCGGCCCCGCTGGCAGCCATAGGAGAGGTGGTGGCCAAGGCCGTGGCAGACACCTCGACAGTCTCTGCACTACATTAATTAGGCGCCAGCGTTGGCCTGGTTTTCGCGGGTAATTTCCATGGGATGTGTGAGAACATCCAGACCTTTGGTGAGAGCCCTGACCACCACGGTAAGGTCAAGAAATTGAAGAAGTCACACTGTTGGTCATGGGAACAGGAAAGGCAGCGTTCTTACCCTCGACTGCTGAACGCCTGTCGAGCATTGGCTTCCACCGAACCTGCCTTGGTCGAGGGCCAGGCCGCTAGCTCTATGCCCCCATTGAGCTTGTCAGTCTCAACACAGGTTGAGCAGGGAGTTAAGATTTTTCTTGACCCTGTCGACCTGTTGCTGGAGGGGATCGACAGTGATTCGATCTTTACTACCCCAGTCCTGTCCGGCCTCAGTTAAGAGGGCCAGGAGCAGTTAGTGAACCTGGTTGCCTCCTATCAGGAGTTGCCACTCTCCTGGGTCGAATAGTCGAACCCTGTGCGGGTAGTCTGTTCTGCACCTCCGGCTGTATCTCCTTGTCGTTTTTGACCCTGTCAATGCTCGAGGTCTCACTCAACTGGTAGGTGCTGCCGTAGGTGCTCTTTTTCCTCTTCATCCTTGGATGACGAGAGGCTTCGTCACCATATTGGCGGTGCTGTGGGGACCTCCTTTGGCAGTAGTGGCCCTGGTTGGGCAGGGTAGGGCACTACCCTTGATCCCTGCGTTCACCTGATTGACACCATTTCAGCTGGTAATGGTTCTACTGAGACAGTGTCACCACCAATGCAGGTGGAGCCACCTCCACAACAGCCCTTGCAGGGGGCCCCTCCTCTAGGGACTCCCATCGGCTACTGGTTTGCCAAGCCGGTTGTCAGTAGAGATCATGCACTTGGACGAGTCCTGAGTGGTGCATGGCGGCAAACTGCCACTGGCTGTGTTTTAGGATTCTTTGAATGACTCCAGTGGATCCCCAGTTCAGTCTTCAAGGGCTCATGCTTTTGGCCATGATTCGGCTGAAGAATTGACTAGGGCGCCAAGCTGTTCAACAGTCTTCCCCCTGCCATCACTAAGTGCCCCTCTCTGGCTTCCTTTAAGAATAACCTAAAGTCTCACCTTTCCCAGGCCGCCATCTGCAGGTGTTTCACCTCACGACACCCCAGCTTGGTGCTCTCCCTCTCCTCAGCCTTCACATCAACTGAACCTCACCCGTATCTTAAGGAGGCAGTATTCCCTGGAAATGCCATGCACTTACCTACCAATGCTCTTGTAAATGTTTATTTTATATTATGTTGTAATTTTTTGCTCATTTGTCCTAATTCTAGTTTAGCATCTATTCTACCTATGCACTTGTAAATATCTTTTATACTGTTATGTAACATGTCAGTGCACTATTCTCTTGTATCTAGTCTCCTTGTTCCCCATGTGTAATCCTTTTAATATATCGCTTGTTTTGTAATGTCCTGTTGTATTTGTCCAAAACTGGTCGCCTGTGAAAACGGGCAAGTTATGCTCACATACCTTTCCAGTATAATAACTGACTACTGACCACAGAGTGGTGTCCTTTTGGGCTCTTCTCAGGCTTATGTCCAAGTCCATGGAGGTTCCATTGGAGCCAGTTCAGAAAAGGGACAGATACCCCTTTACTGAGAGCCTGGATAGGGATGAATCCTCTGGGGTTGCCATCCCGATGGCTGAGGCCATCTTGGGACTGGCACTGGAGCTTTGGCAGCACCTAGCTTCCTGCCTGGCACCATCTGCCCATGTGATCTACAAGTATATGGTCCCTCCCAGCACCTTGTCTGGATTTTGGACCACCCCTCGGCCAAGGGTGTGGTCAACCAACTCAGTTTTCCTTAAATCTGGGAACATGGGGGCTATGGACAGGCCCCCCCAATAGGGGGTCCAGAAAGCTTGACGTTACAGTGAAGGAGGTCTATGCTGCTTCCTTCCTTAGTCTCCGTCAGGTGAGCTAGATCCTGATGATGGCCTACTTTGGTTGCTCCCTGATGGAAGTCCTAGAGCATGCCCTCCCATACATTCCTGCCAACAAGCAGCTGGAGATAAGTGTCCGAGACTAGGGTCAAGCGCTGGCTAAACACCAACTTCAGATGGCCTTAGATGTGGGTGATTCTTGTGCTCATGCTGAGGCAGCAGCCATCGTAGTGCATTGCAGGGCCTGGCTGAGCAGTTCCACCTTTGTGGCAGACACCCAGCACAAGTTGGCTGATGTCCTCTTTAGGGCACCGACCTCTTTGGCCCTGGGTTGGAGGGCTGCCTCACCAGAACTTGAGAAGTCCAGTGCCTGGATGTGTGATTTCCTTGCAGAAGGACTCGAAAAGGCAGAAGCTGAAGAAAAAGCCTTTCTAGGGACATGGATATGTTGTTCATCCACACTTATTGGCAGGTTCCTTGCCGCTTTAAATCTTGCCGGAAGGTCTTCAAGCTAGCTCCTCCCACCCACCCGGGTGGTAAAACTCTCGGCTCTGCCCCATGACGCCAGATCTTCCTTACCGCTTGGAAGCTCAGGTTCCCTCATAGCAGCTCTACGATTAAGTTTTGGGCCTAAAATCGCCCGGTTTAAAGAAAAAAAAAAAAAAAACTTTTATATCTTTCTCGGTCTTCTTCCTTCGCGGCTGCGATGGACAAATCGACTCCCGGATTTCGGAGATGTCCCTGTGGGCAGAAGATGTCTCGGACGGACCCGCACTCCGCGTGCGTTTGTACTGGCCGGGAGCCCGACCCACGCGGGCTTCGACCTGTGTTCCTCCTTCGGTCGTCCTCGAGGACCGCTGCCAGCACCACTTCTGGGCGTCGAAAGAAGATTTCCTCGGTCAAATCCAAAGAGGCCCGACTGGCGGTTTTGGCGCTGCGGGATCCGTGACAAAACTAGAGGGTTGGTCGCCTTCAAGAGCAGGCGGCCTCAGGCCGCCGCTTCCTTCGCGCCTTTGTCCCTCTATCGCCGGGACCTCATATTCAGCTTCCTTTAAGGAGCTTTGCTTGACCCTGTCAACTAAAGGCGAGGTCCTACTTCTTGAGTCCGTTTCATCGGTGAAGAAGTCTAAAATGAAGTCTCATCGTCGACGCTCTTGGGGAGGGAAAGATCCCCCTCCCTCGTTGACAATCGAGCGGTTCAATTCTGACCAGCCACTGGCTTCCACGGTGCCCCGTCAGGCCAGGTGACTGAGACTCCCCCGGCGAGGTTGAGATTTTTCCGACCCGTTAGGCGGGTTGTCGGCTGGAAAGCCGAGATTCCCTCCTCCCCGGTTCCCCCGGTGAGGGCTAAGGATATCGTCGGCTCTCCCGTTCCGGTGAATCAGGAGCCGTCGGTTTTGCCGACCGAACCGAGGGGATCGCCGATCCTCGGCTCCCCGCCTCACCGACCTCGGCCTAGCCGAGTTTCGATCTCCGGACATCTTCGGCGGTCCAGCCGTTCCTGTCGACACAGGCGGTCTCGGCACCAGCGGCAGCGGTCGCGCTCTTCTTCCTCCTCGGCCGAGGAGGAAGGCTTCCGGTAGCTACGCTTGAATCGAGGAACCTCATGTGGCAACTAATTTTTCTGGCCAATAAGCAGGCTCAGGCCTCTTCTCCGGCCATTAAGTGGTTGCCACGGACCAGGTAGTGGTGACGAGCCTGTTTCAGGCCAGTTGTCGACCTATTCGGCTGCCCCACCAATTGTGGTGGAACCGCCTCCACCTCCAGCCGACAGCTGGGCTCCGACAAAGAATCGCGGTTGGCCAAGGCCTTCCCGTGAGCTGTCGGTCACTCTCACGCCTGACAAGCCTCGGCAAGTGGAGGGTGGCTCAGGCTCCAGGCAGCTATTCGACAACCTCGTCGGAGTCGGATGACTCCTCCCTGTTCTCCAAGCGCTTTGACTTGGGAGTCCTCTGGGGGCAGTCAGTGGATCGATAGCCCCTTCGTCCTTCCTAGGACTTCTTAGGCTCATCTCAGAATCCACTGGATGAAGCTTGAACCCGTATCCAAGCGGGCCAGATATCCTCTCACCGAGATTCTGGACCGAGGGATTCTCCACGGAGGCCTTTCCAGTGGCAAGCCATTGTCGAGCCGGCCCTGGAACTTTGGCAGCGTCCGGCTTCCTGTCCTCGCCTTGGCCAGGATGGCCAGAAATATCACGGTCCCTACTGGCTCTCTGTCGGGTTTTCTGACACCCCTCGGCTGAAGGGCTGGTCACGGACAGTGTTTTCCGGCGTGCGGTAATGCCAGGGGCGTGGACAAACCGCCCGACAAAGAGTCAAGAAATTGGACTACTCGGGCGGAAAGTGTATACTGCCTCTTCTCTCGGCCTTTCTCAGGCCAGTTCGGCCGTCCTCATGGCACATTTCTCCCATGCCCTGTTGGGTTCCCTGGATGA
This sequence comes from Neoceratodus forsteri, assembly GCA_016271365.2. NCBI lineage: Eukaryota > Metazoa > Chordata > Ceratodontiformes > Ceratodontidae > Neoceratodus > Neoceratodus forsteri. The sequence continues at coordinate 307,283,945 of CM028138.1, read as the reverse complement.
GGCGGTCCCTCATCTTCCTGCTGACCTGCAGACTACGGTCAAGCAGGTGCGGGATCAGGGCAGGGCAGTAGCCAAACAACAGCTCCAGACTGCTCTGGATATAGGAGACTCATGTGCCCGGTCAGTGGCGGCCGCTGTGGCCATGCGTCGGCGGGCGTGGCTGCGAATATCCACCTTTACCGCGGATACCCAGCACAAGCTGGCGGACGTTCCTTTCCTGGGAACAGACCTGTTCGGCCCTGGAGTGGAAGGCCACCTCCAGAGGATCGAAAAATCCAATGCCACCTTGGATTCGGTCTCGTCCGCACAGAGGGACAAGGGTCATAAGCCCCAGCCTAAGCCCTTTCGTCCCTCTACTCCCGCCACACGCCCGGCCCAACAACAGCGTCAGGGCCAGCAGGCTAGACCTTGGTATTCCAAGCCCAAACCATCGGCTTCCTCTAATAGGAAGCAAGGAGGAAAAGGCCCTGGTGGTCCCCAGGCGGTCCTTCCTCAAGCCTGCTAAGTGGCAGGGCTGAGGGTGTCACCCCATCCCCGTCACCTGCCTGGTTCCCCGTGGGGCGGCTCGACACTTCCTTTCCGCCTGGTCCGCTGTTACCACGGACAGGTGGGTTTTGGAGGTGGTGGGAAGAGCCTGCCTCTGGAATTCGAGCAGGCTCCACCCTTCAGAGCAGTCGCCCAGTGGCTTTTGGGGTCCCCAGAATTCTACAGGCTCGTCGGCCGATATCCCCTCCTCCTTCAGAAAAGGGTGATAAAGAGATAGAGGACCCTTCACCAGAACCAGGGTTCGTGTCCAGGTACTTCCTGGTCCCGAAGCAGACGAGGGGCTGGCACCCCATCTTGAGACCTACGACCTGAACAAGTTCCTAAGGTCTCGAACCTTCAGAATGGTCACTCTGGCTCAGATAATACCATCTCTGGAACACGGCGTGTGGTTCTGTTCTCTGGACTTCCAGCAGCGTTCTTTCACGTCCCTATCCGTCCGTCTCATCAGAGATTCCTCCGCTTCAGGCGGAGGATCCCTCTTCAAGTTCAGGCCATGCCCTTGACCTTTCTTCAGCTCCAGGGTCTTCACAAATGCATTGCAGCGGTGACAGCTTTCCTCTTGGCGAGGGTCCGGTGTACCCTTACCTGGGCGATTGGCTGATAGCAGCCCCTCCAGGTTGGAGGTGGAGCGGTCCAGAAATCTGGCCCTCCGGTTTGCTCTCAACTGGGCCTCCTGGTCAACGAGGCCAAGTCGGAACTCGAGCCGAAGCAGGTGATATCCTTCATCGGGGCAGAGCTCGACTCTCTTCGAGCCAGAGCACGGCTCCCGGCGGACAGGGCCGAGGTTCTTACCTCCTTTGCCCAATCATTTCTGGTTGGGCAATCGCGCCCTGCCCGGGACTTCCTGCGACTCCTGGGTCTTATGGCGGCCTGTACCAGCGTAGTCCATTGGGCACGCTGGCACATGCGCCCTCTCCAGTGGGGTCTGGCCGGCCAGTGGTCACAGCGTTGCGACCCTCTGGACCAGCGCGTGTGGATGACCCAGGAGATGTGGAACGCTGTCCAGTGGTGGACCGTTCCGTCCAATCTGCAGGAGGGTATCCCGTTTGTCCGCCCCGAGCCGACGGTCTCTCTATCGACCAACGCCTCTTTGATGGGTTGGGGTGCCCATCTGGGGGAACACCGAGCGCACGGCCTCTGGTCCCCGTGGGAGTCCCGATGCCATATCAACCTGCTGGAGCTCCGTGCGGTCCGCCTAGCTCTCACCGCCTTTGCTCCGTTTCTCCGGGTCAAGTGGTCCGAGTCAGGCGGACAATACCACGTCCATGTACTATCTAAACGCCCGGGGCGGGCGCGCTCCTTGCCTCTATGCAAGGAAGCTCTCCGCATCTGGTCACTAGGTGTGCAGCCTGGGCGGATCTCCTGGCCATTCATGTGGCAGGGCCTCCAACACCTGGCCGATGCCCTGAACCGGATAGGGCTGCGCATGCGAGTGGTCTCTCCTGCCGGAGATAGTACAAGACCTGTTCTCCCGCTGGGGCACACCTCTGGTGGATCTGTTTGCCTCCAGGGAGAACTCGAAGCTGAGGCTGTTTCATGCCGGCCCCCCTCAGCAGGGCTCGCTGCAGGGGGATGCCTTTTCGAGGCCGTGGACCCCGGGCCTCTTTTACGCCTTTCCCCCCGTTCCCCTGATTCACAGGGTCCTGCTGAAAGCGAGGAGGGACAAGGCGCAGGTGATTCTGATAGCCCCAGATTGGCCTCGCCAGTTCTGGTACCCAGATCTCCTCAGTCTCAGCTCCAGAACTCCGCGGCAGCTTCCAGCTCGCCCGGACCTGCTCTCCGTCAATCAGGGAAGGTGTTCCATCCGGACCTTCAATCCCTGCACCTGACCGGCTGGTTCCTGGCGGCTAGAGTTCCAGGCCTTGGGTCTTTCCGCGAGGTCCTCAACGTCGTTGAGGCGTCCCGTGAAGTCGACCAAGAAAATGCTATGCCTTCAAATGGAAGAGGTTCTCCATTTGGTGTCGGGGAAAAGGGTTGGACCCCTTCTCGTGTCCTGTGGCGAGCATTTTGGACTATCTATGGTCCCTATCTAGTCAAGGGCTTAGGTCGACGACCCTTAAGGTGCACCTGGCAGCCATTTCTGCTTACCGGGCGCGGGCCGGTCAGCAGTCAGTGGCGCAGGAAAAAGTGGTCGGGCGCTTTTTCAAAGGCCTTGATCACATTTCCCCTCCAGTGCGGGAACCCCCACCTCCGTGGGATTTACTGCTGGTACTGGCAAAGCTCATGGGCAAGCCATTCGAACCAGTGCACAGGTGTGGTCTCCCCCACCTGTCGTGGAAAACCGCCTTCTTGGTGGCTATCACGTCAGCCAGAAGGATGGGAGAACTCCAGGCGCTGAGCATCGGTCTCCTTGGTCTTCCACAGGGACACAGGTTGTCCTCGCCCACGAAATTCCTTCGAGAAGGTGGTGTCGGGAGTTTCACCTTAATCAGGTATTGACTCTGCCGGTGTTCTACCCCAATCACACCTCGGAGGCCGAATATAGGCTCCATACTCTGGACCCTAGAAGGGCGCTCGCTTATTATAAGGAGCGCACGGCTGAAATTCGGGGAGAGGTTCGCCAGCTGTTTGTCACCTACGCTGAAGCTGCACCTGGCAGACCTGCAGCCAAGCGGACGATAGGCAGATGGGTCACCTCCTGCATAAATCTCTGCTATGAGTTAGCGGGCATGGAGCCTCCCAGAGGGATAAGAGCTCATTCTACCCGCCATACTGCTGCATCGGTGGCTGCTTCCAGGGATGTCCCTATCCAGGAGATCTGCAGGGCTGCTACCTGGAAGTCAGCACACCTTTATTTCCCACTACCACATCGACCTTGAGTCACTTGGGATGCTGGTTTTGGGGCCTCGGTTCTCCAATCTTTGTTCCCCAAGTAAGTATTAGGGGGTGTCTTGCCTCCCTCCTCCGGAGAACTGCTAGGAGTCTGCCAATAAGTGTGGATGAACAACATATCCATGTCCCTAGAAATACAGGTTACTCACCTGTAACAGGAGTTCTAGGAATGGTATATTGTTCATCCCTGTTCTCGACCTCGGCCGGCACAACCTGAGCTTCCAGCGGGCCAGATCTGGCGTCATGGGGCGGAGCCGAGGGTTTTACCACCCGGGTGGGTGGGAGGAGCTAGCTTGAAGACCTTCCGGCAAGATTTAAAGCGGCAAGGAACCTGCCAATAAGTGTGGATGAACAACATATACCATTCCTAGAACTCCTGTTACAGGTGAGTAACCTGTATTTTCAGTTTTGGCCCTTTCCATCACAGTAGCCTAGGCAGCAACAGTCCTAGCAGGGGTCTTCGCGGGCTTGGTGCCCTAAGAGCACGTTCCACGGTCAGGGCCCCCAAAAAGGCAGGGGTAGGGGTGGTGTCCCCTCCCAAACTGCCCACTGATGGGTTGGGTGTCTACCTCCCACCAGACCAGTCCCTGCCCCAGTTCCCCATGGGGGTTTGGCTGCGCCACTTCTGGAATGCTTGGTTCATAATTACCTTGGATGAGTGGGTCATAGAGGTGGTGGGTTGCTTCTCGATTTTGAGAATTTCCCGTCTTATCAACTTCATGCACCAAAAAGGTCCATGGTGTTGCAGGACATGCTGTCCACCCTCAGGGAGGATGTTGCTCAACTCCTAGATAAAGGAGCCATAGCCCATGTCCCAGACTCCATGGCAGATCAGAGCTTCATGTCCAGTTACTTTCTGGTCCTGAAATGGACAGAAGGTTGGTGCTCCATACTGGATTGCTATAATCTGAATTGGTATCTTTGG